>OY728123.1:1150203337-1151491837 GCA_963277665.1 Viscum album | reverse complement strand
CCCTAATAGGAAAACATTCATCATCTGTGTGTACAGAGGACTACTTCTCCATGAACCGATATATTTTGTTTTCCATCACTGTCTCACAATACTGGTTATAATGATGGAATTAATATTTTTATATCATATTAATGAAATATTTATCATTTTTAAAATGTAATACATTATTTATATTATTAATTTTCTATGCACATAAAATCGATAACTTCCTTCATGCATACATGTTAATTATCACTTCTATGAAGCGATGTGATTCATTTTTCATCGCAACATCACTTGAATGATATATGATAGTATATCTAAATGATTAATATGATATTACATAAATTATGATACTTATTTAAAGTTGAAATTATAATTACGTTATTTAAAAAACTATCATTGAAAAATGGAAACGTTACTCAAGCATACTTATAGATTACAGTCTCCATGATTATAACATAGATAAATTTTCATATCTATATATAATGGATGGATTTAAAAGTATAATTGGCATATAAAAATGATAATTTATTCATTATTATTATTCATCAATAGATGTATTAAGAACCAAATTTACTATAAATATTATACCAATTCCATTTTTTACTTTTGTACCAAATTTCATCAAAACATATGATACAATGTTAAATGAATAATTAATTGTATTTAACCTAGAAATGAGTGATATAAAATAAATAATAAGAATTAAAAAGTTTATCCTGGATGTATAAATTAATATAATTATATTATACATAAATATAAAAATTATTTGCGATGGGTCAGACTCAAGGTAAGAGAATCGTCTACAAAAACATCGTTTTAATGGTTTTAATTATTTATATGAATAAATATTTATCTGTAATTTTCTTGATTCCAAATTGATTTTTTTTGAATTTATTAGTATGTAAATTATTTTTTTAAAGTGATAATTTTTTAATTTATCTAAATTTTTACAATGGTATTTTTTTTGGTTTTATGTAAGGGACTTTCTTTTAAAAAACATCTTTTAAAGTTACTCTTTTAACTATTTTTACAGATGTCAAAAGGAATTATTTTTTTACTTATACAAAATAAATGGATTTCCCACTTTAATGATTCCTTAATGTTTCTATGCTTCCGTTAAATGTTTAAAATTTTATTTTAAAATAAAATTTTTTCATTTGTGGGTGTGTGTCTTTTGTAAATTAAATTCTATTTCAAAATGGAAAAAAATTTCTCAATAATGTTTTGTTTATGAAAGCGTTATGTGCTATGAATATATTATGATTTTTGGGAATTGTTTATGATAATGGTTGGTTCTGTGATATATCGAGGGTGGGTGAGCCCGTTATATCTCTCCAATGCATTGGGTAATGATACATAGTTATGTGATTAGGTATAACAACTATAAAATCAGCCTATTAGCATAGTTTGAAACTGTGGAAATAGGGTTTAAAACCATTTCCATTGCATATAACCATAGTTTTCAAAACTATGCCCTTTATAGACATTGGAATAGGGTTTGTCCTATTTCCACAGTTTAAACTATGATAATATGTTTCTATATACATGGTTGAAACTATGATAATCGGTGTCTCTGGCCACAGTTTAGAACTGTTTCCATAGGTGGTTATTGCCTCAGATTGAAATGTGTAAATAGCCTTTAAAAAATTCTTTCGGTGAAGTTTGATCCTCTAACCTCTTCCATATTCTTTCCAATAATTTAAAATTAATATTATCACTACTCTATGTATATATATATATATTAATATATATAAAATTATATAAAATTATAATTAATTATCATTTAAAAAATAAAAAAACTTATTTCTAAGGCTTAAACCATGACAATAGGTGGTTATGGACACATTTTACTAATCAATTATAGTATCCATTTCCTACCAATATCCCATTTTTTTGGGTTTCCCATTAAACCTATATCCATGGTTTCATTTAACCATGGCTATATGTAAGACTTTATCCAGAGTTATTAGAAACTGTGGATATATGCTGCCTATGGCCAAATTTTTCTAAACTGTAGTAATATAAATTGTTTTCGTAGCCTAATTTTTTTATGTGTTTCTCCAAATAGATTATAGGAATATTCTATATTGTTTAATCCAAATGTAACTATGATGGTTACTCCCTATGTATTTTAGAGGGCTATAATATTTGTAAGAGTGATATAGAAAATATTGTCACATGTTACCTACATATATTTTAAATTATTTCTTATGAGTTTTCATATTTTTTTGATTTTCAAAAGGAAAGATAATGGTATTTTTAAAATTATGATTCATTTTTCATGGTAAAACTGTATGTTTTTTTAAATGTTTTAGGGGTTTTCACTAGACTAATGGTTTCCATTCTTTTATGTCCCTTACTGAGATGTTTATGCATATCCCATATTTTTAATATGTTTTACACATATTAATGATTGTTAAAGAAAAATAAGATGTCATAATGAATGTAGTGAGGATGTGTCATGAAAATAAATCATGTGTATTTTCAAAGGGTTTACTTTTGTCAGAAAATATTGATAAAGAGTATAAGTGTCCATATTTTATGTATGATTTTCTTATGTATGAGTTTTTCCTGATTCTATAAAACACTAAACCTAAAATATATTTTGGAAACTAAAGAGATTTCATGTTTTAAAATAACTAGAATGTGTATTTCTTATGGTTGGGTCCTTACTATTGGTATCAGATCAAGGTTTAAACAACATCGGTGATTAGGATTTTCTATTAAGAGTATATATATCATCAGAGATTTATAATTTTACAATCTCACCATGCTTTTAGTGTCTAATAAATTTATATTGAATATTTATCTTATGAAATTTTAATGAGACTGATGATATTTTAGAGACATTTACTTTTGAGGTAAATATGGGATAATAAATTTTAGGACAAAAAATTAAATGTATGAGAAACCTATGAGGTTAAAACATATTAGAGTTATTATTGAGGATGTTTCTAAATTATTTTTAATTTTAAAATGATTATAATAATATAGTTTTAGGAAAAAGAAAAACCCATAGGATGGGTAACAACCCCTCTCATCTAGAAAGGCCCATGGAATTGAACCCATAAGAAAAGGGTGACAAAGGTGCATTGCCTACCACTGAACTACATGAATTCCTAGTTAGTATGAGTTTTTATATTTAGTTAAAATATGTGATGGATGAAGAATAACTTTATTTTCAAAATATATATTATATCCAATATATTTCCATGGGATTGTAAAATGACTTGGTGATTAAGATATTAATGTTATTTTAGATGACATTAAATATTTTGAGAATCCTATAAGATTAAGGTTAATAGAATATTAAGTTATTCTATTTTAGGAGTAAAGGTTAAATTATATTTTTTATTAATAAATGATTTTATTGCGTACTTATGGTGATTCAGATTATTTATGGAAATGGTCAGCATATCTTAGATATTATATGATTTAGGAAATTAAATTTTCATTATGAGATGTTGAGAGTGATTTTTGTTATTTGGAAGTCCATGTGATCAAATCATTAATATTTTTGGGTTTCAATATTTTTCTAGAATATTTTTGAGGAATTTTAAGGATAGTAATTTGATTAATGTTCTATGATAGACAATTGGTATTACTATTAAATTTTGGATATTAAATTAGTTTTTATCATATAATGGTTTATTATTTTGAAGAATCATCTTATCTAACCTTAGTATTTTGGTTTTGGTTAATTTATAAAGACAGGATGAATAAATTGTTGTTCTTTTATGGATTTTTTGAGCTATAGAAGTTGATTCTTAGGATTCAGGCACAAAAAGGCATTTTAAATACTCATCATTTGGAGAAAAAGATGTGATTGTTGTGGAAATTTATTAAAGAAAGAAATTGTTCTTATAAAGTAAATATATTTACCTATTTAATTAGTCATGTTTTTTTAAAATACTTTTCAACTCTATGAAAAATATTTTGAAAAAAAAATCAGTGTTATTTTATTACTAATAAATCAATAAATTTTTAACCCATCAAAAAGTTATGGTTTTGTGGTGGTTTCCATTAAAATGACCATGTTCTATGTCACTCTCCAAAACAATTTTATTACCAAATTTATTTTAAAATATCAATGTTTTTATATAAGAAATCATATTATGTGTTTTATTAGGTGACCTTAATACTTCTTTTTCTCTCTTTTAAAGTGGATATTTTATTAATCCATCCTCCTTTGTGGGATATCAAAAAGGTATTTTAAATAGTATAGTACTTTTTACCAAGACCGAGTTCAAATTTCTAGGACAAAATTTATTAAAAGGAGGGGGTTAGGAGAATGTAACATCCCATGATTTTAAGAAGAAACACCATGTTTGATAGCCTATAAGCTACACCATATCAAGCCTAAATGAACAAAAAAATATTATTATTATTATGTGATAGTTATCACCTAGACATTATATTAGACTATATATATTATGTTTAAACATGTTTAGAAGTTTTTTTACATTCATTCAATAGATTTTAAATGAATAAGCTAAAAAATACAATTTTATGCATAAAAGATGTATTTTAAAAAAAGTCGGTTTTGCTGCATTTTAATGGAGAAAATGTTTTAAAAATATATTTAAAAAAAAAAATTTATTTGAAAATTTAAATTTATTTTTGAAATGAATATAAAATAAATTAATTTCATTGAATTTTTTATATTTTTTTGATAACTTTCAATTTTTTGTTGAATAGTGATAAATATTGAATTTTAATTGAAATCTGACTTTTCATCTAAATAATTTATAATGTAAAATTATCTTTAAAATTGGTTTTGAAGTAAAATTAGATCATATATATATATATATATTTATTAATACAATTCAGGTCATTTTAATTGATTTAATTTTGAAATTAGATATAAAAACTTTTTAGACTTTTGAATATTTTCATTTTAAAAACTCATTTTCTCACCCCGTCTAGGAGATTAATTTCCAATTAATTTTTGAACATTTATTGAATTAGAATTTTAAAAATGTATTTTATACTTGGAATAAGAAGGTTTAGATTTATTAAAAATGTCCCTTTTATTTTATTTCCCCAATTTTAATAGTAACTTTGTTAATTTTTTTACCACGATAAAGGCTAAATGATGTAAGAATCGGGTAATTAATCATAAAAATAATATTATAAATATTATTAAATTACCTTAACACTTTCAATATTATTAATTGATGATTAATGTTCATACCTAAGCACTCAATAGTCTAATATATCAAATTTAGTTTCCATTTATATGTGATTATGACATTTATAATAATTTGTTTAAGGAAAACAGAAAGACGTTACAATCATATTCTTAATAACTAAAATATTTTTAATAAGGGGTTATAAAAAATACATATTAGAGTATAAATAGTAATTTAAATGTACAATATTTATCTTAGTCAGGGATATTTATTTTTAATTTTATGTGAAGAAATTATTAACTAAAATACTAGCACAACAATGATGCAATAATTATTTTACTAATTGAAATATCAAATAAATGATATTAAAAATATTATAATAAAAAACTTTTTTGAAAAATAATATCGTCCACAAATTTTATAGATTATATTGACATATTAGGGATATATTAAAAGTGTTTTGGACAAAATATCATGTTATTTGGATTTTTATTAATGCCAAATTAATGAATCGTGTCAAAATTAACATTAATGATATATTAAAATAAAAACTAGTTATTTAAATTATATAAATTATTGAAAATATAAACTTCAACTGAATGATTTATATAATGTTTAAAATACCTTTAATGATTTATTTATGGGTATTTCAGCGTTTTATAGGGACTATATTAACCATTAAAGATTTAAAACCCATGTGGTCAATGTAAGAATTAAAGGTGTTAAATAAAGGTAAAAACCAAATGATAAGGGTAATAATGTGTCTTTAACAAGTAAAAACACTATGGAAAAAATGACTATTTGCGATGAGCACTTAGGGCCCATCCCAAAAGATTTGGCGTGAAATACACACCAAAACAAGGGTAAGGGTATTTACGATTAGTTCTTCATCTCGTCGCAAAAAACCGGCGGTGATTTTTTTGTATTTGCAACGGGATACTTGCCACGTCACAAATGTTTTGTCAGCATGAACTATTTGCGATGGGGCCCGTCACAAATAACTTTTTAATAGCCCACCATAATTAATGTGGGAAGCGTTATTTGCGACGGAGCCCGTCACAAATACCCCAGCCACAAATAATATAGCATATATATACCCTCACTTATTTTCCTCTCATTTCACCCTTTACTCAACTTCTCTCTATCTCTATTTAAAAAATTTTTACTAAATTTTTTCATTGTTTAAACTTTTTAATCAAAGCATTATTTGTGACTTTAATACTCTGAGTGCTTCAATTTCAAGTTATTTATCTATTTTCTATTGTATAGTCAATTTATTTTAATTTAAATTATATATACTTTTTGTCAATTAGATGTCAATTAATTATTTTAGAATTAGATATTTGTTTTTCAGTATTTATTTTTAAGAATTCTTATAGGAATAATTCAGAATAATTTAGGAATAATTCAGAATAATTTAGTAATAACTATTGTAAATTAGTAATAAATTGTATTAACTAGTAATAAATTTTATTAATTAGTAATAATTAGAAAAAATTAGTAATAATTCATAATAAATAGAAATAATTTGTAATAATTAGAAATATTTTGTAATAATCAGATATACATTGTAATAATTAGAAAAAATTGTAATAATAACAAAAAATTAGAACAAAATTGTAATAATTATAAATAATTATGAATAATTAGTTATAAATTGTAATAATTAGTAATACATAGGATTAATTAGTAATTATTAGTAATAATTAGTAATAAATTTTAATAAATAGAAATTAATAGTAATAAATAGTAGTAAATAGTAATAAATAGTTATAAATTGTAATAAATAGTAATAAATAGTAATAAATAGTAGCAACTAATAATAAATAGTAAAAAATAGTAAAAAATAGTCATAAATACTAACAAATAGTTATAAATAGTATTAATTAGTAAATATTAGTATTAAATATTGTTAAATTGTAAGAAATAGTATTAAATTGTATTAACTAGAAATAATAGTAATAATTAGTAATAATTAGTAATAATTAGTAATAATTAGTGATACTTTTTAATAATTAAAAATAAATATTAATAAATATTAATAATTTTTAATATACTGTAAAAAAAGAAATAAATTGTAATAATTTGGAAAAAGTAGTAATAATTAGTAATAATTAGTAATAAATTGAAATAAACAGAAATAAATAGTAATAATTGGTAATAATTAGTAATAATAAGTAAAAAATTGTAAAAACTGTAAAAAATTGTAATAAATAGTAAAAATAGTAAAAAATAGTAATAATTAGTAATAATTAGTATTAATTAGCTATAAATAGTTATAAATATTAATAAATACTAATAAATTGTAATTAATTGTAATAAATTGTAACAAATAATAATAAATTGTAACAAATAGTAACAAATAGTAATAAATAGGAATAAATAGCAGTAAATAGGAATAATTAGTAATAATTAATAATAATAAGTAATAATTAGAAATAATTAGTAATAATTAGTAATAAATAGTAATAATTAGTTATAATTAGTGGTAAATATTAATAATTAGTAATAATTAGTAAAAATTAGTAAAAATTACTAATAATTCGTAATAAATCCCAATAAATCCTAATAAATCCTTATAAATTATAATAATTAATAATAATTAGGATCAATTAGTAATAATTAGGATTAATAATGATTAATAATGATTAATTATAAATAATTAAGAATAATTAAGATTAAATAAGATTAAGTAGGATTCATTAGCAACAATTATGAATTATTAGGAATAATTAGGATTAATAAGGATTAATTAAGATTAATTAAGAATAATTAGGATTAATTAGGAATAATTAGGATTAATTAGGAATAATTAAGAATAATTAGGAATTATTTGAAATAATTAAGAATAATTAGGAATAATTCAGAATAATTTAGAATAATTAAGAATAATTAGTAATAGTTAGTAATAAATATGATTAATTTGTAATAAATAGTATTCATTTTTAATAATTTGGATTAATTAGTAATAATTAAGATTAATTACAAAAAATCTGTAATAATTATGAATAATTAGTAATAATTAAAAATAATTAGTTATAATTAGGATTAATTATTAATAATGAATAATAATTAGTAATAATTAGTAATAAATCATAAGAAATCAATATAAATCCGATTACATTTGATAAACATGAATAATTTCCAACGGATTGAAGGTATTCCTTTTGACTGACACCTCAACTCCTTGCAACTTTCTTCCACTAAAATCAATATGAAAAATCAACTAGGACATACATCGGAACAGATTTTTCATAGTGATTTAAGTTGGAAAAAGTTGGAAGGTGGTGATCCATTGGAAAAAAGAGGCTCTTTTTTCCGACGACTCATCCCCTTACACCATTCTACAACTGAAATTACTATGAATAGTCTACTCGGGACGTATGAATATTCATTTTCGTATTCATAAGAGCATGAAGAGTAGTGTGACAAGTCCTCTATGCTCTTCATCCTCATGCAAATGAAAATGGGTATTCGTACATCACAACATACTTTTCATATTGCTTGTACTTGCAGAAAGTTGCAAGGGGATGAGTCATCGAGAAAAATAGATTCCTCTAATCCATTGGAAATTGTGCTACTGATAATTAAGAATAATTAATAAAAAATACATAAAATTAATAATAATTAGTGGTAATAAGAATAATTTTTTTTATAAATGATGTTAGATTTGTATAAAAGCATAAAAATATTATAAATAACTATAAAAAATAGAAATTATTATAAATTTCTAGAAAAGTGAATTTAATTGTCTTCTATTTTTTGGGTAGTGTTTATATTATATCTAATTATACAAAATAACTAATTATTTCATATATTTTTTTGAAAAATATTGAACGATGATGTAAAATGTTGTAATTATTAGATAATCGTTCTTGGAGAACTCAGTGCAAGATCCCAAACAATTCTAGTTTAAATCCTCTATATATTGAGGGGGTTCAAGATTTCTTATCATTTACAACATTGAATTAAAAAATAATTCATAAGGGATAATTAAGCGTCCTTGCAAAAAATGTGGTCTGAGAAGGTATGGAACATTTTAAAACGTTAGAGGTCATTTATTACATTTTGGTTTTCAACCAGATTATGTTTTTTGGCATCAACATGGGGAACATAGTTTCAGAGAATATATTAATAATTTGTTTCCATATCTAGAACGATTTCAATGTTTAGTAAAAGATGTGGCAGGTCCATCTTTTTGAAAAACTGAAACTCATGATGATTTTGATTTAACTCATGAGTTAGAACCATATCATTTATATGAGTTGTTTAGGTCCATTGAGGATGCCTTATATCTTGGTTTCAAGATAAAAAATTTTGAATCAGTTTCTAAAATTATGGCCATTAAATCCGATAATGGAATGTCAAATATTTGTCTTGATTTGATATTCTCTTTGTTAAAAACACTACTACCTAACGAAAATGTGTTTCATGCAAATTTTTTTGAGATAAAGAGGTTGGTTCATAATCTGGGTCTTAGTTATTAGAAGATTCATGTATATTCAAATGACGGAATCTTATATTATGGTGAAAATGTGTGCTTGGATGGTTTTCCTACATGTGGACAATCAAGTTATAAAAAAGATCAACCATGGAAATATGGATTTGTTCCTTTAAAACAATTTAGATATTTCCCGCTCACACCCAGATTGCAACATTTTTTTATTTCTCAAAATGCAACATTATAGATTGTATGACACGAAACAAAAATTTCAACTAGTAAAAGCTTAAATAATCCCTCTGATGATGATTCATGAAATCATTTTGACAAAGTGCGTCATTTTTTTACTATAGAAGCCCAAAATGTGCAATTGGTTCATTATACTGACCATTTCTATCCATTTGGTTCTTATAGTAGTCAATTTTTATTCTGGAATGTCTTTATAACTCCTTATAATACACCTCCATGGATGTCGATGAAGGATCTATATATCATTTTGACCTTATCAATTCCATGTCTTTTAAAATAGAATATTGATATTTATTTGAAACCATTTATTAATGAGTTGAATTCATTGTCGTGTAATGATGTAAGTATATTGATCTTGCTGCGAAACAAAAGTTCATACCTAAATCTGCATTGATGTGGACAATTCGTTATTTCCCAACATATGGAATAATATCTGGCTTGAGTACACATGTTCCAAAATCATGTTTGTTCATTATGAGAGACAATAATTATTTTATTCTCATCAAGGAAAAAGACCTTCCTTTTTACTGTTATCGTAGATTTATTGCAACCGATCATCCTTTTTGAAGAAACAAATATCATTTCAGATAAGGAACAGTTGAAAAATATGGAACTCCAACAATTATCTCAGGTAAAGAGTTGAAATCAATTGTCTCTTCATTACTTCCCATCACATTTGGACCAATAATAAACCCATAGAAAATTAATGGGTTTGTAAAAGAGCACAATTGGATAAAACGAAGCATTTTTTGGATTTTCGATATTGGTTTCCTTTGTTTCTATATCACATGTTGGATGCGATGCATATTGAAAAGAACATTTTTTATAATTTATTTGATATACTTCTGGATACTATAAGAAAAGACCAGAGATAATGTAAAGGAATAATTAGAACTTCCCCAAATTTAAAAGTGACCAGAACTTGAACCGTTTAAAAATGTCAGATCATATATTTTAATAAAGCAAAAAATAGATAATACACTATCCAAAAAAGTGATGCTTATTATTTTTTTAGTGGATTGCAGATTTGAGACTTCTATATGGTTATGCATCCATTTTGGGAAGATTTGTCAGAAATGGTCATATTACTAGAGTGAAAAGTCATGACTATAATTTTTTATTGGAAATACTTCTTCTAATTAGATTAAGTGGTTTGCTAAATCCTATGATTTGGGATGTTCTTAAAGACATATCATATTTTTTTCAAGACATTTCTGTGTCAAAAACAGACTGTGACACCATAAGAAAACTGCAAGAAGATGTAATTTTAATTTTATGTAATCTAGAAAAAATATTCCTCCCAGGATTGTTTGAATTAATAGAAAATTTGATATTTCATTTTCCTCATGAAACAAAATGTTGATGTTTGGTACAATTTTGATTGATGTACCTATTTGATAGATGAATGCAGAAATTTAAAAAAAACAAATGTAACACTGAATCATATGAAGGCTGAATTGAATAATCTTATTTGAAAGGGGAAATTTCTTTTTTCTACTCTCATTACATTTACTCTAAATATCATTCAAAATAAAACCTTATAGTTCATAATGAGGAAAATGTCGATGATGACATGAGCAATCAATTATCTGTTTTTAATCATCCTAAACATGGCTTTGGTGGAGTTCATGAACGATAGCCTTCATATAATAAAAATCATATATCTCATACATATAATATGTTATACTATGAAGAAATTAATACATTATACTATAACTACTCCTATCACTTATTTAATAATTTTGATAATAATACATTAATATTATTTTATTTATAGGTTATATAATAATCCTCTCAGGAAACAATTTCTAAAAATTATAGCATCTTCTCTTGAAGAATGACATGAAAAAAAATTATACTGGTTTCCAAAACTGGTAACATAAGTTATTTTTCATTTCATATAAAAAATAAGTTTAATTATTATTATTGTGAAATTGTTTTACTTGTTTTTAGGTATCTCAATATGCTGATAAAATTGATTATTGATTGTCTGTATTGGGTAACCCACCATCAAAGATGGTAAAATCTTATAATTGATAAGTGGTTAATGGTTTAAAATTTCAGACATGTGCATATGGGGAATCAGAAAAAAATAATGAATAGTGGTTTTCAATTAAGATGATCACATCATAGAGAAACTAATGTTGAGTTTTATGGTATGTTGGAAGAAATCATTGAATTGAGTTATCTAGAACAAAATTACATAATAATGTTTAAATATAAGTGGTTTGATACTAAGAAAGGCTTGTGTTTTCAACGATCCATGGAATCATTGATACTAAATATAAAAATATCATTACAGTAAATGAATTATTTTTATAGGCTAATTAGGCACATCAATTTTATTATGAAAATTACCGTGATATTTCAATGGAGTTGGGTGATGGGTGGATCATAATAAAAATTAAATCTTTAGAGAATGAGTTTACTGAATGTGAATGTGGTTTCATTGAAGTGAAAGGATTTTAAAATTTTCAATATACTACTCTGAATCCTTCTTTTTCAAGAAGAGACACAAATATCATTGATGAAACCCGATAGTTATGGACAATAGTGACAATGATGTTAATAGTGTTACAAATGAATTTGAAATTACAAGAGATGATGAAACTAAAACTAATATAGAAATTGATATTGCTAAGGAGGAAGATGAATACATTGACCTCAATAGCTATGAAGATAAGAATGAAGATGGACATTGACATAATAAAATTCTGTTTATAATCATATATAATATACATCTATATATAAGAGTTGTTTTCAACTGTTTGATAATAATAATCATTTAGTGTTTCAAATGGAAGAGGATTTGTATCGTATGTTACAGGAGACTAATATACCATTAGACGAGCATAAGGTTGGATCAGCCGACTATTAGACTACTAGCAGTTTAGGGGGAACTCGGCTGGGGTGTGGTCATTCCCAACTGATGATTCCTGGCCCTATACCTGAGAGACGTCCACATATTGGGTTCGGTCCATGTACAAAGAGTTATATTTACCTATAAATCTTTGTTAGTTTTCATTATTTTAGTATTATTATAATGGTTTGATTAATTATTTTTTTCATAGGTTTGTGCATATATCTATTGGATAGGGGTGCGCTATATTTCCCAATTATTTTTCTGATGCATTGGTGTCGTGGGATCAAATTCCCATTGATGTTCAACAGTTCATTTTAGATCATTGGATAATATGTAAATAAATAATATTTATTTTGAAAATAATTTAATGAATAACATGATATAATAAATTATCTGTTGGTTTTATGGTATCCCATTGAGAAGAGCTTCCATGAGGCTATTTGGAAGGCATGGTAAGGAGCTACGTGTCTGCGTTACACTCAGTTTTTTCAAAAAAAAAATAATGTAATGGAGAAAGTAAGAGTGCAAGAGTGTGATGAGATATTTCACATCCACTGACCTGATTATATTTCATCTTAGGTTTGGAATGGATTAAGTATGTACTTTTTTAGTATGTAGTTTCAAAGTAGATCATCATTATGTTGGAAAAATTGGGGGAGATAAGAGGTGACACAATGAGATGGTATTCGTAAGTTCAGTATGCATAGAGAGCATATGGTATTACATTTTTTTAATATTGTATATATATTTAAATATAAATAGTTTATTTTATATTCATATAGGCAGTCGCACAACCCGATAATACAGAATACGAAGTTTACAAGAGGATTTATAGTTATCCATTCACATGGGAGATTAGAGGTGCTCCCTAATATCATATTGTGATCATTATAAGTTTTTTTAGTTTTAAATTTAATTACAAATAATATTTTAACTATATTAATTTTAAACTCCAATTGAAGGTGTCATATGAGGTTGTGACATCTTAGATAGATGTTGAGAGTCAGGCTGAGACCGATGGTCAGACTAGTGCCCCTCGATTTGATGAGGTTGAATGGATATAGGTGACCCAATATGGATTAAAGAAAGGTCAAGTTTGTGGTATCAGCTCTCGAGTAACCCATAAGGGTTTTTATGGAACCTATGTGGTGCCGGCATCCAACTCGAGAGGAGGTTACATAGAGTCAGCATCATCTCATGCATAGTATCAGGACCAGCTGCGAGCTCAGAGTGAGGTTATAAAGACTATGCATAGAGAGTAAGAGGAGATGGATCAATGACAGCATCAGCAACAAGAAAAGTTCCTTGGACAGAAAAATCCATAGAAGCATCAAATATAAGATGATATTTGTCAATAGAGGAATGAGGAGCAGTAGATGGAGTACATGCGACATCTGACTTATAGTTTAGGGATGAAGTTAACTCCACCATCTCCTCTGGCTCCTCGAGACGACCCACCCCCTCAGTGATATATTTTCATTTTATGATGAAACGTTTGAATATTTTTTTGTAATATTAACTTTTTAAATTTTTAAATAGTGTTTATTTTATATTATTCCAAAAATTAATTATTTTTATTATTTTTTATATTTTTTATATTTATTAATTAATATATTATTATATTTTTGTGAATACTCATGTTTTTATTATATTACAAATATTATTATTTCATAAATATTAATAATCATATTATTATATTAATTAAATATTTTATAATTAATGATATTTTACAAATGTTAATATTATTATTTTATTTATATTAATATTATATTATATTATTTATTTTATTAATAATTTTATTCTATTAATAATATTATTAATATTTTATTAATATTAATATTATATTATATGTATTATTTTATAAATAATTTCATTCTATTAATATTATGATTTTATTTATATTAATATTATTTTATTATTAATATTACTTTATTTTTTAATTTTTTTTGTTTAATTTTTTTTAAATATTTGCGATGGGCCGTCACAAAACAGATTATTTTTTTATATATTGGGGAGTTATTGTGATGAACCGTCACAATTAGTAATTGCGACGACCCGTCGCAAAAGAGTAAAAATAAGAAAACTATTTGGGACGGGTTGTAGGTCTGTTGAAAATAGATTCTTTAAAAAATCACCGATTTTTTTTCAACAAGGATGCTTCCCTTTAAAAATAATAAGTTTTTGTGATTTTCTATAGAAAATATTAATATTTACGATAGTGTTTTTTTGATATTGGTCATTTGTGATGGGTCCTCATTATAAAAGACTATTTACGATGGGATCAAATCGTAATTATCCCTTTATTTAGTAGTGAAAAATTATTTTATAAGATTATTTATACCCATAAGCATCATATATTATAAATAAATCACTTTGGATCTAGGATAAATACCGAAGTAATTTTTTTTAATTTAATATTAAGAGGAATCCCAAGAGTTCCCCTCTTATCTCTTATAAAAGGGGATATCTTATTCTATTTTATTAACACCTAAAAACCTATTTTTGTTGGCCCACTTTACCTCAAGACATTACTAGAATCCCAAACCACATTATTGCTCTTTTATTTTGGGCATAACACCATCTCTATTCATCTTAATGTGTTAAGAAAATGAGATTGGGTGAAGAAAAGGTATACCTTTTAATCAAGTTTTTTTATTTTTTTTATTCTTATAAGCACCTAAAATATTATTAAAAAATTATTAAATAAAAAATAAAATATTCTATATATTATGATATGTTACTATGTTAGTGTAATGACCCATATCCATTTCCACTACCATAAAATAGGGAAATAATTCATCATCCGTGTGTACAGTGGTCTTCCGCCTCATGATCTGATGTAATTATTTTTTTCCATCAAAATATCTCAAGACTTTTTATAATGATGGAAGTAATTTTTATATATAATATTACTGAAATATTAATCATTTTAAAATTACAATATATAATTTAACTTCTTACCCTTTCATATATAGAAAAATGTTAACTATAAGGACCCAGCCTTAAAACATTATATAATATTGAATTAAACGAATAATTCACATTGAGGATCTTTTCAGGTTTATAGTTTTAAAGAATTAAGATATAATTATTACACTTCAAAAGATTAAAAAGTAGACACTTCTTCTCAGTTTCCATTTTTTTCATAAAATAAAAACTCTTGAAAAAAGAGTCATGTATAGTTCCATGTTGTAGACAGCATGACTTTTACTTTATCTCATCCTTGACCCTATTCATCTTTACGTCATGTGAAAAACATTTCAAAACATGGGATGGTCATAAAAAGCTCATTAAGGGTTAGAAAACAAAGAAAGAAAACATTAGTTCATAAATAAATACAAAACATAAACTCTTTTACTTACCTCATGAAATCATAAGATTTATGAATAACACAGAGAAATCATAAAACATAAAGGTAACTTGTGGCATCCATAACATACTTACATTGAAGCTATCACAGATACATAGGGAGTTACTTTGGAATACCCTTCAGAGTATATTCCCTAAATCTATTAGGAGAAACATTCACGTTTACCTCTGTTATGTTACCCAATGTATTGGAGAGCTATCTCAGGCTCACCTGTCCTAGGTTTATCACGGAACAACCCATATACGTAACAATGCCTAAGAAGCATAACATATTCGTAACACATAAAAACATAAAAGAAGGATTACATTTCCACATTTCTATAAAAATATATCATTTAAATATATTGACATAACAAATCGATTATCAAAACCATTTTCAATACCAAAATACATAAAAGATTAAATGGTATTTATTTTCCTTTTAAAAATATTATGGGTTGTTGAGGAAGCTAAAGATCAAATAATACTCACGGCGGCTGAAAGGTCGTCGTCACCGCTTATGTTAAAAAGAAACATTCTTTTTTTTCATTTAGTAAAACACCTCATAGAAAAATATTCCTTTTTAATGAAATGAAAAGTCAAAAGTGTTTATAATGTGTATAAAAGAAAATCGTGTATTAAAACAATATATACCTCAATGAAAGGAGATTGAGACGAAGTCCCCTACATCGTGTCCGAATTGACCCGTTCGTTCTTTAGTATCCTGAATAATAAACTAATGTTAATTTATAATTTCTCTATAACATTATTCATGTTTATTAATCTTTTTATATCACTTATTACCATGTTATAAACATTATGTAATCATTTAAGTTAATAACGTTCGTTTTCTTGATATTTGGTTCTTGAGTCAAAAATAAACACTAAATAGTTACAAGTTGTTCACATGGTCAAAAGATCATTATATACAGAATGACATTAATGATTTATATATCATATATATCATATATATATACCCATAATATACATGTATTTATAATAGTACATAACATTTGAAGGTAATAAATGAAATGCACCGTTCATGGAGACGGTAAGTCGTACGTACGCATGAACGCTAATTCCATTTCTATTTATTATTTTAATGGAATTAAAACATAATTATAAATAGTTATAATATATTTCCAGTATAATATCATATATAATATCATTAACTCCATCCTTTATACATCCCACATATGGCATTAATGAGTCATATTACTTTGAGGGAGCGGTAGTCCGCACTTCCTCAAATGAAATTATCGTGTTTACCCATAATAGAAACCATAATGGTATTCTATAAGAGAAAAATATAGAATCATAATATAAAAATAAACATAATATATATCATATATAAATATAGTACCATCTTAATGGCCACCATGATAGGCGTTAGGAGATAATAGAACAATCATCGTCTTGTGAGGCGTTAGTTTTCCATCCACCGAAACTGTATATTCTTCACCCATTAGATGGAGGTGGGTGTAAGTGTAGTTTGAATCCTTATCATAACAAAATACTAGTATATTTAGGATACTGGTGTTGTTATAAAATAATGGAATAAAAATATTTTAGGGGTTGGAGAAGTAAAATAGAAGAAAATAAGTTAAGAGAAATTATTACGTTTAATTTGGGTAACATCCTTTGGTTTGAACCAAATGGACTTCTTGAAGTGACCTTTGTCTATGGTAAGGCTTTAAATAGGAGGAGAGGTATATAAAGAGATTAATTGGGTAGAGGTTGGATGAGCCAAAAGGCTTGAGAGGTGTAAGGAATTGGATAGAAGTGATGTCTTTTTATAAGGGGGAGGGGGATCTTTAGGAAACTATGATAATATTATTTTATTATATAATGATATTCGGTTTCTAAGAGTCCAAAACTAATTAAAGATGAAGATAGAATGACTCATGGTAGAAATAAAATCATCCAATAATAATTAGATAGGTTTGGGATATTTTTTTAATATTTATAATCTTATTTAATTAAATGATTTATAAATGAGGTAAACACTGCGTCATAATTGCGTCATAAATAATTTCATTTATTGGATGTATACAAATTATAAAAAAATACCATGATTTAGGAAATATTTTTAGATTTCTAAATAATATTTAATGTTGAAAATATGACTTATATAATTCCATGTAAAATTTTATTTACTTAAAGAATTTTGTTTATGTCATTTTTTCCTTTACATTAAGTAAATTTATCTAAAATGTCATTATCACTCCCAAGTAACTCAATGGGGTCCCAAAATCTACCCAAAGATGACCATGGTCATAAATGACTCAAACAATATCTTTTGGAAAAGTGTTAATGAAATTTTTAATTATTATAAAAAAAATATTTACCTTGGATTACCCTATTTACTTTTAACTGTGGTAAAAAAAGTCAAAAGTTACTATTCACCAAAAATTATTTTCATCTTATTGAACCAAAATTTACTTACTAATAAAAACCGTGTATGTCTGTTTTTTGAAATTCAATTCATAAAAGTGGTAAATATCATTTAAAGGAAAAAGTCAGTTTTTTAACTACTACTAAGTGGTTTCACAATTCATCAAAAATTGAAGTTTTTCAGAAAAATAGAAAAAATTCGGCCTAAGATTTATTTGATATTTCAAATTCGAAGATGGAGTCTATTTTTTCAAATTCAAAACATAGAAGTGGCATTAATTAATTTAAAATTAATTCCCGTTTTTAAAACAAATAGCGTGTTTTTATGAAACAATAACTATCAAAAGATTGATACTTGTTTAAGTCCAATTTCAAAGTAAAATTAATTCCATTGACCAAAATAGGATTAAATGGTGAAAATATATTCTAATTACACATTAAAACCAATTAAAAAGATAATTTAACCATATAAATAAATTAGTTTAAAACGCAGTTTTGAATTTTGACTATTCATTAAAAAATGAACTTTATCAGAAAAATTCCAAAAAAATACACGAATTAAATTTCGATGTCCCCTTTCTAAAGAAGGAATTTATTCGGTCAAATAGAATGTATTAAAGTGAACAAAACTAGATTTAAAGTTTTTTATCCATTAAAAGGTTTTAAATCATTCTATTAGTGTAAATTATTCTTAAAATTAGATTCATTCACATTTTAATCCTCTAAATTTTATTGGATAAAAGTAAATACATTTAATAAACATGTATAATCATATTTTAGTTAGTATTGTTCATTCCAACCCATACAACGACTAGGATTTAAATACCATTTTAAAAAATAAAATTATATTATTAGTGTGCAATGTAATATTTCAAATACACTAATTGTTGTGTATCGGGTACGTTATCTAACATAGAAACCCCTTTAAAGTTAAATTAATATTTAATTTACAAATATTAATAAATATGAAATATGTATTATTCTTTATTTACCTGGGATGTTACATCCTTCCCCCCTTTTGGTAATTGCATCGTCACAATTTTACTTATCAAAATAAGTGGGGGTATTTATCCCTCATAGAATTTTTATATTCCCACATTGCCTCTTCAACCATATGGTTTTTCTACAAAACCTTTACCTGGTAAATTACCTTAGTCTGCAACACATTCTCTCTTCAGTCAAGAATCTGGACTGGTTGTTCCTCATAAAAATATTATCTTCCTACTGAACTACCTCTGGACTAAAAACATTAGATGGATCTGGCATATACATTCTCAACATCAAAACATGAAAAACATTGTGTACCTAGGATAAACATGGTTGTAAAGACAATATGTATGCAACTGATCAAACTTTCTCCAGTATTTCACAAGGTCCAATGAAACTTAGACTCAACTTTACCTTCTTACCAAAACACATCACACTTTTCCCTGGAGAGACTTTGAGAAAGACATGATCACCTACCTCAAAAGAAATATCCTTCCTCAAGTTATATGCATAACGTTTCTCTCCTCTCTGAGTTGTTCTCATGTGCTTCTGAATCAACTGAACTTTCTCTTCCATCTCTTCTACCAATTCTGGTCCCATCATCTTCCTTTCACCTACTTCATCCCAAAAAGTTGGATTTCGACAATGCTTTCCATATAATGCCTCAAATGGAGCCATCTGTATACTAGAATGAAAACTGTTATTATATGAAAATTCAACCAAAGAAGGATTTTGGTCCCAACTTCCCAGATAATCCATCGAGCAAGCACGTAACATATCTTCCAATGTCTAAATAGTTCGTTCTGATTTCCCATGTAATTAAAGATGAAAAGTTGTATTAAAATTTAATTCAGTACCCAATGACTTCTAAAGGACTTTCCAAAAGTTAGAAGTAAACCTGGGATCACGATCAGATACAATGGAGAGGGGAACTCCATGAAACCTGACTATTTCTTTAACATACAACTGAGAAAGTTGATCTAGAGACAAAGTATCTTGAGTAAAGATGGAAATGAGAAGATTTAGTCAATCGATCAACAATAAATCAAATTGAATTATTACCTCAAGATGTCTTCAGTAATCCCACAACTAAGTCCATGGATATATTTTTCCATTTCCACTATATCACCGTTAAAGGATGAAGCCTCCCTTTCAGTAACTTCCTTTCTTCATTAACCTGCTGACAAGTCAAACACTTCACAGTAAAATCAACAATATCTCTATTCATTCCATCCCACAAGTAATACTCTCGACGATCGATGTACATCTTAGTACTACCAGGATGAACTCAAAACGAAGAACTATGAGCTTCACATAACAACTATTTCTTCAACTGTGAATCACAATGCACACATAATCTCTTCCCAAACCTCAAAACACAATCATGTTCAATGTTAAAATATGGAAACTTACCCTTATGAACCAACTCTACCTTTTTGTGCAACTCACTATCTTCCTTCCGCGCTTGCTTAATTTTGTCTGATAGAGATGATTTCACTGACACCTGAAACAAAAGAGAAGAATTTCCTACACCAAAAACTTCTATGACAAAGTCGATCAAATCAAAAACCAAAGGATATCATTCCAAATGTATCATGATTAATGAGACATTAATTTTTTTACTCAAAGAATCAGCCACTTTATTTGATTTTCTCGGATGGTAATGGATTGTGAAATCATAATCCTTGATTAATTCCAACCATCTCCTCCTTCTCATGTTCAATTATTTCTTAGTGAATATATACTTTAAAAATTTTTGGTCAGTATATATTTCACATTTTACTCTATAAAAATGATACCTCCAAATTTTTAAAGAAAAAACAACAACAGCTAATTCCGAATCATGTGTAGGGTAATTTAACTCATGTGGGTTCAACCAATGTGAAACATAAGAAATTACCTGATCATTATGCATTATTACACAACCAATTCCTTTCAATGAAGCATCACTGTAGATAAAAAACTCACCATTCCTGGATGGTTGTGCAAAAACTGGATCATTCACCAATCTTCTCAATTACTGAAAACAATCATCACATTCTTTTTTCCAGATTAACATAACACATTTTCGAGTTCATTTAGTCGTTGGACTTGATAACCATGAATGTTTTTCAACATTACTCTCATAATAACCAGTCAAACCAAGAAAAATATGAATCTTGGTTATATTTGTGGGTCTTGGACATTCTTCAACAACTTTTGTTTTATGAGGATCAACCGTTATACCATCTTTTGAAACAATGTGACCAAGGAATGAAATTTGTTGCAACCAAAACTCACACATTCTGAATTTCCCTTATAGTTTCTTTTCATTTAAGGTTTGAAAGACAACCCTTAAATAAATTTCATGTTCCTCTTTACTTTTGGAATAAACCAAAATATCGTCGATGAACACAACCACAAACTTATCCAAGAACTCACAGAAAATTCTATTCATAAGATCCATGAATATAGCAGGTGCATTAGTTAAACCAAAACTCATAACTACAAATTCAGAATGGCCATATCTAGTACGAAATGCGGTATTCAGAATTTCTACTTCCTTTACTTTCAACTCACGGTACCCTGACCTCAAATCAATATTCCAAAAATACTGAGCTCCATGGAGCTTATCAAACAAATCATCAATATGAGGAAAAGGATACTTATTCTTAATAGTGATGTTATTAAATGCTCTATAATCAATGACAAGTCTCATTGAACCATCTTTATTTTTAAAAAACAAGACAGGATCACCCCATGGTGATGTGCTAGGTCGAATGAAACCTTTATCTAATAACTTCTGTAATTGATTCTTTAACTCTAAAAGTTCAATTTGAGTTATTTGATAATGGGGTTTTGAAATTCTCTTAGTATCAGGAAGTAAGTCAATAGTAAATTCAACTTCCCGATCAAGTATAATACCAGGAAACTCATCATGAAAAACACCAAGGTACTCATTTACCACTGGCACATCATTAATCTTAATAGTTCCTTTGTTTTCAAAAATATGTGCAAGGTAACATTCATTTCCATCTTTTACAAGTTTCGTAGCTTCCTGATATGTTATCCAAAGCAACTGTTCTTTCCTGTATACAAGATGAAAATTATTCTGAAAAGAAACATCTTTAGCTCTACAGTCAATCTTAGCATGATAAACAGAAATCCAATCCATACCCAAAATAACATCAAACTCTACTAGAGGAAAAACAATAAGGTTTTTAGGTAGATTCTTTCTGCAAACAAGGACAAGAATTTTATTATGTTTTATTTTTGTCTCAACATTTCCTCTATGTGTTTTTACCTTATTTTCTATATTCATATCTTGAGATGAAATTCCCAATTTACTAGAAAACTTCTCAGAAATGAAAGAGGGTATAGACCCTGAATCAAACAACACATTGGCATAATCTGAACAAACCAACAGTGTACCTGATACTACTTCATTTGATGGCCCAACATCTGCTGATGTAGTTGTAAAGGATTTCACCACCCCTTTCTGCTTGTAGTCTGGCAGATTTCCCTCAGTTGAGTTCTTTGTTGGACACTCATTTTCATAATGACCCATTTCATTGCACTTAAAAAACTTTACTGAATGTAAATCGAATTTTTTCTTACCATTACCCTGATCTTTTTTTTGTGCAATTATAATCCTTATGTCCCATTTTACCACATCGGTAGCACTTACTAAAATTCAAAAGGCATTCCCCAACATGCTTTTTCCCACAATTTTCACAAACTTTAAACTTAAGTTTCTTACCATCAAATTTTTTTGAAGAGTTCTTCACTTTATCCTTCCACCTCGATCTCTTATTATTATTTTTTTCAAAGAAAACTCGATCATCGGAAAACTCCATTTCTACCTTCTCTACACAATGAAAAAGTTTTTCATAACTTTTGAACTCATAAGAATCTAAAGTCCTTCGATACTTTGGATTTAATCCCGAGTGAAAATTGTGGATTTTACTCTCAAGATATCATATGAAATTTGTAGCATACCATGCCATTCTAGGAAATTCTACTTCATAAGCAGCCATTGATTCATCTTCCTGCCACAATTCTAGGAATTATTTTTCCATTCTAATATGAACCACCTTATGAAAATATTTCTCATAAAAATTCCTTTGAATTCATACCAATTGAGAGCATCAATCTCCTCACTATCCCTGATATTTTTTACCATCAACCACCACTGATCATCTTTACCTTCAAAACGGTAAACAGTGAGACTAACCTTTTGATGTTATGAATAACACATGACATTGAAAATATTTTCTAGTGCTTTAATCCACCCTTCTACTAGCACCAGGTCAGATGATCCTTTGAATGATTGGGGATGTTGCCTCATGAAATGCTCCACTACTGACATGTTCCTCTATGGTTGATCTGGATGATCTCATACATGGATACCACCAACATTTATAACCTTAGTCAACTGTGCCATAACTACAACAAATTGTTTAGTTACAATTTTGACAATCTCAGGTTGTTGATTTGGAAGTTTGTCTTCCTCCTGATGTCGTCCCAACATATTTTCCCTGTTTCATTTGCGGAAAACCATTCTGAACACAAAAATATCTTAGGTGAAGCAACATGGTAATTTGAAAATGCTATAAGATTTCAATATTAACATAAATTAATTTATGGATATTAATTTAACAATACCCTAAATCCTAAAGTTATCTAAACTGACCTCTGATACCAACTATAAGGATACAGCCTTAAAACATTACATAATATTGAATTAAATGAATAATTCAAATTGAGGATCTTTTCAGGTTTAGAGTTTTAGAGAATTATGACATAATTATTAAATTTCAAAAGATTAAAAATTAGACACTTCTACCGAGTTCCCATTTTTTTCATAAAATAAAAACTATTGAAAAAAAGAGTCATGTCTAGTTCCATGTTTTAGACAGCATTACTTTTCCATGATCCCATCCTTGACCTTATTCATCTTTAAGTCCTGTCAAAAAAATTTCAAAACCTGGGATGAGCATAAAAAAGCTTAGTAAGGGTTATAAAACAAAGAAAGAAAACATTAGTTCATAAATACATATTAATCATAAAATATTTTACTTACCTCATGAAATCATAATATTTATGAATAACACATAGAAATCATAAAACATAAAGGTAACTTGTGGAATCCATAACATACTTACATTGTAGCTATCACATCTACATAGGGAGTTACTTCGGAATACCCATCACATTATATTTTATAAATCTCTTAGGAGAAACATTCACGTTTACCTCTGTCACATTACCCAATGCATTGGAGAGCTATCTCGGACCCACCCACCCTAGGTTTATCATGGAACAACCCGTATATGTAATAATGCCCAAGAACCATAACATGTTCGTGACACATAAAACAAACATAAAAGAAAAATAAAATTTCCCCATTTCAATCACAATATATCATTTAAATATATTGACATAAAAAATAAATTATCAAAACCATTTTCAATACCAAAATACATAAAAGAGTATATGGTATTTATTTTCCTTTTAAAAATATTACGTCTTGTTAATGAAACCAATGATCAAATAATACTCACGACATCAGAAAGGTCATTTTCACCGCTTACGTTAAAAAGAAACATTATTTTTTGTCATTTAGTAGAATGACTCATAGAAAAATATTACCTTTGAATGAAATGAAAAGTCAAAGGTTTTTATACAGATTATAAAAGAAAATTGTTTATTAAAACAAAATATGCCTCAATGAAAGGAGATTGAGATGAAGTCCCTTACCTCATGTCCGACTTGACCCGTTAGTTCTTTAATGTCTTGAATAATAAACTAATGTTAATTTCTACTTTTTTAAGAACCTTATTCAAGTTTATTAATCCTTTTATATCATTATTACCATGTTATAAACATTATTTAATCATTTATGTTAATAACGTTTGTTTTGTCGATATTTGGCACTTGAGTCAAAAATGAACACCACATAGTTACAAATTGTTCACATGGTCAAAAGATCATTATATACAGAATGATATTCATGATTTAGATATCATATATTTCATATATACCCAGTATATACATGTATTTATAATAGTACATAACATTTGGAGGTAAGAAATGAAATGCACCTTTTGTGGAGATGGTAAGTCGTACGTACGCAAGAACGCTACTTCCATTTATATTTCTTATTTTATTGGAATTAAAACATAATGATACATAGTTATATTATAATTACACTATATCATATATAATATCATTAGCTCTATCCTTTATATTTCCCACTTATGACATTAACGAGTCATATCACTTTAAGGGGCGGTAGTCCGCACTTCCTCAAATGAAAATATCGCGTTTAACATAATGGAAACTATAATGGTATGAAATAAAAGAAAAATACAGAACCCTAAAGAAAAAATAAAAATAATATATATCATAAATAAATATAGTGGCATCTTAATATCCACCATGATAGGCGGTATGAGATAATAGAACAATCATCGTTCCGTGAGGTGTTAGTTTTCCATCCACAGAAACAGTATGTTTTTCACCCATTAGATAGAGGTGGGTGTAAGTGTATGTGGAATACTTCTCATAACAACATACTAGTATTTTGAGGATACTGGTGTTGTTATTAAATAAAATAATAAAAAGATTTTAGGGGTTGGAGAAGTAAAATAAAATAAAATAAGTTAAGAAAAACTATTACCTTTAATTTGGGTAACTTCCTTTGGTTTGAACCAAAATGACTTCTTGAAGTGCCTTCTGCCTAAGGTAATACTTCTTGGAGGAGGAGAGGGATATAGATAGCCTAATTGGTTAGAGGTTGGATGAGACAAAAGGCTTGACATGTGTGAGGAATTAGATAGATGTGAGGGATATTTATAAGGGGGAGGATGGGCTCTTTAGGAATGTGTGATAATATTATTTTATTATATAATGATATTGAGTTTCTAAAGGTCCAAAAATAATTAATGTAGAATATAATATGACTCATGGTCAAAATAAAAACATCCAATAATAATTGGACTGGTTTTGGATATTGTTTTAATATTTATAATCTTGTTTAATTAAATAATTTATTAATGAGGTAAACACTACATCATTATTGTGTCATAAATAATTTAATTTATTCAAAGTCTAAAAACTATAAAAAAAATACCATGATGTAGGAAATAATTTTATATTTCTAAATAATATTTATAGTCAAGAATATTACTTATGTAACCCCATGTAAAAATTGATTTACTAAAAGAGTTTTGTTTTGGTCATTATTGCCTTTACATTAAGTTAATTAATCTAAAGTGTCATTATCACTCCCATGTTGCTCAATGGGGTCCGAAAATTGACCCAAAGATGCCCATGGTCGTAAATGACTCAAAAAAAGGTTTGGGAAAGTGTTAAGATAATTTTTAATTATTATAATATTCTTTTTACCTTAAATTGGCCTATTTACCATTAACGATGGTAAAAAAAGTCAAAAGTTACTATTCAACATAAATTATTTTCATCTTATTGAAAAAAAATTTACTTACTAATAACAACCATATATGTTGTATTTTTGAAATTCAATTCATAAAAGTAGTAAATTTCATTTAAATGAAAAAGTCAGTTTTTTAACTACTACTAAGTGGTTTCACTATTCATAAAAAATTGAAGTTTTCCAGAAAAATACCAAAAATTTGGCCTATTAGTTATTTGATATTATGAATTCGAAGACGGTGTCTATTTTTCAAAATTAAAAACATAGAAGTGTCATTAATTAATTAAAAATTAATTTCTGTTGTTAAAACAAATAGTGTGTTTTTATGAAACAATAACTATCAAAAGATTGATACTTTTTTAAGTCCAATTTCGAAGTAAAATTAATTCCATTAACCAAAATTAGATTAACTGATAAAAACATATTCTAGTTACACTTTAAAAACAATTAAAAAGATAATCTATCCATATAAATAAATTAGATTAAAACGCAGTTTTGAATTTTCATTATTCATTAAAAAATGAACTTTATTGGAAAAATTCCAAAAATTTACACAAAGTAAATTTAGATGTCCTAATTCCAAAGAAAGATTTTATTCAGTCAAATATAATTTATTAAAGTTACCATAACTATATTTGAAGAGTTTTCTCCATTAAAAGGTGGTAAATCATCCTTTTAATACAAATTATGCTTAAAAATAGATTCATTCACATTTTAAGCCTCTAAATTTTTTGGGATAAAAGTAAATATATTTAACAAAAATGTATAATAATATTGTTTTCGTTTTGTTCATTCATACCTATACAATGGCTAAGATTTAACTACCATTGAAAATAATAATATTATATTATTAGTGTGCAACACAAGATTTCAAAGAAACATGTTGTTGCATATTGGGTACGCTATCGAACATAGAAACCCCTTTAAAGTAAAATTAATATTTAATTCACAAATATAAATAAATATGAAATATGACTTCTTCTTTATTTACCTAGGATGTTACAATAACATCGTTCGTGTGTATATGTGAATTAGCCCATCCATGAAGTGATGTGGTTCATTTTTCATCACAAAATCACAAGGATGATATATATAAGTATATTTAAATGATTAATATGATATTAATGGTATTATTATACTTCAGTAAATAAAAATTAATACTTAAATTATATTAAAAATTATCATTTAAATATGGAAATGTTACTCTTACATACGTACGGCTTACCGTCTCCATTATTATAACACTGTTCATTTTGAATATCTATGTATAATGGATAAATTTAAAAATATAACTTGTGTAAAAAAATATTATTCTGAAATTATTATTATTCTGAATATTATGTACTAATATCCTCCCTCACTATATATTTCATACCAATGTCATTTTTCACTCAAGTACCAAATATCTTTAAAAATCGGACGTGAACTTAAATGAAGTTTTAATTTTATATATCATAGAAATAAGTGATATAAAAGGAATAATAAGAAAGAAAATGTTTTTAATTAAGGTATAATTTTTTTATTGTTGATGAAGTTAAATATTGTACGTGATGAGTTAGTCTCAAAGTAAGGGACACTTTAACTAAAACATCGTTTTAATTTTTTTAATGATTTATTATTATAAATTATTCTACATAATGTACAAGTTTTAAAAATGGTTTTTATGAATGTTTTTAAATTAAAATGAATGTTTTAATATCATTATTATTTAATTTCATTCATATGTTTTTAATAAAAATATATTTTTTTAACTTTTATGTAAGGTTCTTTGTTTTAAAAAACATCTTTTAATGTTATTATTTTAACTATTTTTACAAAAGTCAAAAGGAATGTTTTTTTAACTAATACACCATGGATTTGTTTCCTAATTTCATGATACAATAATGTTTTCAACCTTCCTTTAGAGTTTAATAATTTTATTTTGAAATTAAATGTTTTCATTTATAAGTACACAATTTATTAAAAATGAAATGTGATTTCAATATAGAAATGGTATTTTTATCAGTAAAGTTTCTTTTTTAAAATCATTATGTGTTCGAAATATGTTATGGTTATTTAGAAATATTTATGTGGATAGGTGGTTCTGTTATAAACCCAGGGCATGTTATCTTGTTATAAATCTCAAATGTGTTTAGTACTGGGACAGAGTTAATATATTCGGTTTCTCTAATGATATTATAGGAATACATTATGGTAGTTATCGAAAATAAAACTATGATGGTTAATCACTATGAATCTGAGCGAAGAACCTTATTTTTTTAAGTAATATAGAAAATAATTTAAAAAGTTTCCTACTTATATTCTATATGCTTGAATTTGACTTTTCATGAAATTAATTTTATTTTCAAAATGTAATATAACTATCTCTTTGAAATGATGGCACCTTTTTTCGGGGTAAATAATTATGTTTTTAAGAAAATGATTTATGGTTTTTTACTAGACTAACAATTTCCTTTATTTTTTGTCACATAATGATACTTTTTTTTCATCGCATCTTTTTAATTTTTTCACAAGTATTAAATACTTGTAAGGAAAAATAATATTCCATAATTATAATATTGAATTTGTGTTATGAAAATAAATATTTGTTTTGTTTTAAAAGTGTTTCATTTTATGGAAAAATGGATATTGGGTATGATTTTACACATGTAATGTATGAGTATACTAGGTAAGAGTTTATCCTAATTCTATCAACCACTAATCATAAAATATATTTGGGAAATTATAGTGATTTACTATTTAAAAAAAACTAGAATATGTATTTTTTATGTCTAGGGACATACAAAAGACACTATAAATTTATTTAAAAACTCACAAAAAAAACTCAATTTATTAGATCCATAAATATAGTGGTTGGTTTTTCAACAAGAAAGGAATAACCAAAAATTTATAATGGAAATTCCTTATCCAAAATAGCATCCAAAAAAATTCATATTATATTAATTTAACAAATAGTACATAAATTTGAGTTCAATTTTTTAAAAATATTATTCCCCCTATATATTTTAAACAAGTAAATGATATGATATAAGGTGTAATTTTTCTTAATATTAATGTTATTGACAGATCTATAATGAATGAAAAGTATTTTATAACCATCCTTACTTTTAAGAAACAAAATAGGATCACCATAAGGTGAAATTATAGAGTAGATGAAACCCCTATAAAGTAATTCTTCTATATTATATTTCAATTCTGATAATTTTTTTAGATACATTTAATAGTTTGGTTTTGAATGTATCTTAACATCAAGAACTAGATCAATAGTAAATCAAACAACATTATTAATGATAACACTTGGAAAATTATTATAAAATCATTTTCATATTCATTTAACAAATTCATATCACTAATATGAATATTTACATACATTTCAATGATATCTTCTAGATTTCATATACTCCTATATTTAATCAAGTTCTCAACTTTGTGATATATTATCAAATATATAAAATCATTCTAAAGATTAAACATGGATTATTTTGTTCTTTAATAAATCATATCATGAAAAACTAAAAGGAAATAAATTCCTAGAATGAAATAAAAATCCCCTAATGGTAGGAATGTAGTTTTTTATTGAAAATAAAATTCCATAGAGGAAAATATGTAGGTTACGATATATCTATATTAATTTATTACCTCTAAATTGAGTTTTTTATAAAAAAACTTATCTCTATTTTATGGTGTTTTTTTCTATTTTATTTACAAATTTCTCTAAAATAAATGAATGTATAGATCCTAAATTAGTGAATTAATTATCATAATCAGAGTAAATAAGTAATATACCCATGACCACTTCATTTGATGTCCCATTATCCATTCCCTACAAATATTTTTACCATAACTATCATAAGAATTTAATCGAATTTATATACCTTCATATTCTGTTCATGAATGTGTCCCCATTGCCTAAAAAGTTGATCACTTATAATCCTTATTATTTTAATATTTTAAAAAATATATCCTAAATTTATCAACACACCATACAATTTAATCACGAGTAACCATATCATTTCATAAGAATGACTATAATGGTGAGTAAAATTGATAAATTTTAGTATAATTATTTATAATGGAATTTGGTTAATATGAAACCAAATAAGTAAAATTAGATTAAAAGGAGTATATATGTTCTTCCACCTTTTCCTTCAACAATAAGAATTTACATTCAATTCTATATAGAATCCATTTTGTAAAATACGTGTGAATGAATAAATAGTTAGATAAATCCAACCATTCTATATCATTAATTCCTTCAAATTAATTGGAAATAATAATAAAATGTGACCATATACTAGATTCACATAAAAATGAGTATTTGTAAGAACTTTAATTTTATATTGAAATCATCACATAATATCAAATATGTTACACCATGAAATTATAAAAGAACTATATATTATTCAAAAGCGTATGTGGCAGAAAACATTGTGTTTATATTTGGTCACATGAAAAAAATATTTTTAGCTTCGGTAACATGAAAAAAAGATTTTAGATTATTTTACACACAATAATGAGTTTCTTCGGAACCTTTAATTACATGCATGGTCATGTATTACCGAACAACAATATATTATTATTATTATTCATATTCTTATTATTTAATATGAAAATTACCGCATATCCATTGGAATGTTTGGAAAGAAAATTATTATTTGACTTTTGAAAATATATATTTTACAGACATTTATTATATATATTTACTATAAATAAAATAAGAACCATTAAAAATAAATATAAATGTTTTATTTTTTTCCCAAAACGCTGTTTAATAATGCCTTCCACACATAAATTAAATTTTATTTTTACCTCCGTTAGAAAATTTTTATTAAAAAATATAACATTATTATGAAAAAGGGAAACAAATATTATATTATGGTGAATGTTTTTCGTTTTTCTAAGAAGATTCATCTTTTGATGAGTAGTGAAAAATATAGGATTTTAATTGAAAACTGCCTTTTCATATAAATAATTTATAAATCTAAATTAAATTTTAAATTTATTTTAAAGTAAAAATTATTTAATTATAAATATATCAATCCAATTATGATCAATATATCCATTTTAATATTTAATTTTTATATAAAAACATTATAAACATATAAATATTTTCACTTTAAAAATCTGATTTCTCACCATGCATGTGGGATTAATTTTAAATTAATCTTTCACACTTCTGTGAATATAATTTCGAAAAATTAATTCTATATTTATAAACATCATAATTTATATTATCTGATAATTTAAAATTATTTTTTTACCATAATTATTAGTAAAACATATTAAAATTTATTACTATTACTATGGTAAAAACAAGTTTACTTAGTGGTTAAACATAGAGAATAAGTTATAAAAATGACTAAAAGATTTAAAATATGCATTATATGTCCATATTTAAATCCTATATCTTATTGTTCCTAGAATTTACATTTATTGGGTCATTTTAACATGAAATTATATGGATGTGATTCATTCTTTCAAAAAATATTCAAGTATTCCACTCACCATACATTTAAAAGGCCACACATCTCCTCTCCACTTCAAACTTTAAAAATACTTTTTTAATCAAATAAATACCTAAATAACTTCAAAAATTACTAACCTTCATCCTATAATCCTTATTATTTATGAAATACAACTTTTTAGGCGTTTAGTAAAAATGCAAGGAAGATACCTGAAGAATATGTAATTTTCTTCTGTGGGAGTCTTTATTTTACTTCTTTCTCTGCCCCTTAAGTTTTTATTAAACCGTTATGATATAATTAAATAAGTATCATATATATATTGGAATGTTTTTATTGTTATATTATTAACTAAAATAATTTATTCTTCTATTATATGAGGTAGAAAATCATTGTATGTTTCTAAAGAAGACTACTGCCTCACAAACCAATGTAATTCGGTTTTTCCATTAACACTTATCAAGTTTGGGTATATTGATGGATATAAAAAAAATATACGATAATAATAAAATAATTATACCTATTTAGTAATTATATTATATATAAATTTTCTATTTTAAATATTTATGTAAAATGATAATGTGGCTCAACTGTATGATAGACGACTACCTCAAGAAATGATGTGAACAGTCATCCACGAATGCATCACATGGAAGCTGATAATGGTTAAGTTAATTATTATACTTCATATAAATTAAAAAATAACAATATTAAAGAAATATTTACCATTATTCTATGAAAATATTAATCATTTTATTTCTTTCCTATTCACTCACATAAATATTATAACATCATTTTTCTACATGTGGACTACCGTATTCACGAAGTGATGTGACTCTCTTTTCATCATCAAAAAAAATTGATGAAATATATTGGTATATGATATGATATTAATGATATTAAGGTAATAATATAAAGGTAAAACATTACTTACCTACTTCCCATAATGATCAGTGAAAAATGAAAGCATTGATTGTGCATACGTCTGACCTACCATCTCCATAATCCCAACATACATCAATTTTGTCAACCATCATCCCTGATTGGATTAAAAATTAAAATTGATGAAAAAAAATATTATAAATATTTCATTATTATTATTATGGATATGATAGATTTATTTAATATGTTCAGGAATAAGAAATTTCCTAACAATGAACGCATAAGAAAACAAGAAAATTAAAACCTGAAATAATTATAACAATGAATGATTATTAACGAATGGGTAATATATGATGTTATTAATATTATTAGTTTTCTATTTTAGGTTAATAAATTTCTTAAAACCACTATAAATGAGGATAAATTAAGTTCAACCAAAAGGAAGAAAAATGTAAGGGATTTTGTCTCAATTTCATATTGTTGAGGCCTATTGTATTATTTTATAGTTAATCTCATTTATATGTTATATATATACTACCAATTTTATATGTAATGTCATGATTATTTAATTCTTCATGGTATATTATTTTTAAATTTTAATTATTTCATAGAATGGGATTTGGTTTTAAAGTTAACAAGTGTTAATGAAATTTCATAACTCAATTTATTTTTATTGGTTAATATTACTTCTTTGTTGTCATTTATATTATATTATTATGTGTTTAATGGATTTTGACTATCTTTTTTTTATTTAATATTTCTTTTTGGGTACAAATTATGATACACATAATGGATTCATTAATTAATTTTTAATTTAATTTTATGATCATTTATGGGTTTATTTCACAATCTCATTCTAATCGAGATTGTTTATTCATAAGTTTTTATTAAAGTAAATTATATAATAGTTGTTTAATAAACGATTTAATTTTATAATTTTATGGTTCTTCATGCTCTTTTTCATGTGAAAATACCAATTTTTTACTCATTATTACATAAAATTATTGACAAAATGTTTTAACAAAATATGATTTCTTTTCTCTCTTTCATGAGAAATCTATTTTCTTATGATCCATTGTTATCAAAAAGGTTTTTCAAAAATATGTACATAATCCTTTTAAAAATGATATATTAAAATTCATTTTTATTCATTTTTTAAAAAATAGTTTTAATTGAATATTTTTATCGCTTCCCTAACAAGTAACTTTTCTAAAATTTTTAAGGAGAGAAAGGAATATTCTTTAAGGCATGTAAAAAATTACCTGCCACCTTTACCATCATTTATTTAAATCTTCCCTTGAAAGTATACAAGGATATATTTTAATGAATTTTTTTCTTAATTATATTGATGTTTAAGGATTTTTTATATTATTTTCAAAAAAAGGTTTTTCAATATGTATTATGATTTGAAAAGTGATTCTCAAAATAAAATGGATATTTTACTCAAGAATGTTTATAGATATCTTGTTATGGTATTTCTATTTATCAACAAAAATTACCCTTATTTTAAATATACTCTATTGGGGATATGATGTATTTATACCATATTTATTCTTCCTCTGTATGGTTTATGATCCTTTTGAATAAGGAAATTATTACCATTAATTTCCTTGATTCATTTTTATAATAAATAACGTTCCCTTGAAATGTTCACTTTCCTAGAGTAATAAGGCATTAAATTTACCCCAATTATATATATTATTTATCATGGATATGTCTATTTCTTAAACTTTATATGATTTCTATATATGGATTACCAAATTGAAATTCATTTGATATCCAGGGATTTTTTGATAAATATTTATCCTTTATAATTATATATACTTTATGATAAGGCATGTTGTTTATGAATAAAATGATTATTAAATATACAAGGAATGCTTAGGATATGTAACACATCGTGTGGGGGATAAATAATGTAATCCACTCAATGCATCAGGAGTGTTAGGGATGAATTAGTTGGCTAACCTTAGATAAATGGATTTTCACCCAATATGTTTTAAGCTATCTTGAGGATAGATCCTGGTAGTAAATGTATCATGTTATTGGGAAACATAATGTATAATAACTAAGAATTACCTATATTTTATCTAATATTATTATACATGATGTTTTCACTACAATATTATCTTTAGATGTATTTAATTTTCATTTTATGTACATTGATTATTTGGTCTGTGTGTTCATTTATTTACATTGGAAAATTGATTATTCCTAATCTATTCATCCATTTAAGTTATTTAAATGGAATGTGTGCATAGTTATTTACCATTCCATGTTGATTATTCTTTTTGATTCATAATAACTCCTTATGTAATTAACCCTTTCTGATCATTTGATATCACCTTTTCTTTTTCTTTTCTCTAGGATTAGAATATGTTTTTATGACAGATATGCATGAATATGAAAGATAGAAGAACGTTATTCTTGAAAAAAAATTATATTTTAATTTTTGTTTTATAATGTAATATGTGATTCTTGTATGTATCTAGTTTACAAATCATACTAAACCATTTATTCCTTCAATATACGATTCCCTGTATCTTATGCCAATGTAATGTAGCATGAGACCAGCTCTAGGATTACGGGGTTCAGATCCCTACAATTGGTATCATAGTACGTTTACTAGAAAGCATAGTAACTAGATTTAGAAAAAAATATACTAGGTAACAAAACCGTTTGATAAAATTCGAGGATAAGTATAGAAGAATATCCTAATTTTTTGGTAAGGTGGTGATTATGTGGTCATTCCTAAAAATACATCCATATACGAAAACTACAAGTGGGTGTGCTTTTGGAACTTATGTACCTAGTTATAATAACTATGAAAAGGTAATGATGGTATTAACATAAGAATTACTTGGTACACAACAACGTTACCTACTGTGCACCAGCTTTGAAACTCCCTGAAGATATGTTTAGAATAATTCACACTTTCATTACAAAGCATTATGATGAATTTGAATAGATTAAGAAAATTAGTGAACTAGTTTAAACCCATAAACAAGGTCCCATGTAGAAATAAAATAGATGCCATATTTCTGTATTGGAGTTAACAAATTAAATTTTTGATGTTTTTACCATATGTATTTTGGTTATAAAAATAATAAAACTTCTAAGGATTATGTTAAATTTTAGAAGCACTTATGTATTTATTAGGATATGAGTTTTGAATACAATAACAAGATTGTGATATTAAGGTTGATCATAGGTTTAAATTATTAAACTCATCTTATTATGTCTTATGTGATGGGTGTCTACAAATATTAATGATATTTGAAATTCACATCAAAAATATGTTTTAGTAGAAAAGTTATTTAATGAATAATTAATTTAATCATTATAGACATAATTTTATAGGTATTGGTATCCTTTACAGTTAATATTTTTATTAATGACATTATAATTATGTTCAAATAAGATTTTGATACTTTGTAAAAAAAATAAAAAATAATTTATATGAAAAACCATAGTAAAAAAGACATATAATGAATAATTTTATTTCAAATCCATCATAATTTTTAAGAAGGTTATTAGAATTATATTAATATAGATCATAAAAATTAAAACCCACAGGCATGGTGAAAACCTATCATATCTGGTAAGGTAGTGGGTCTTGAACCCATGATTGAAAGACAATAAGGGTTTAGAAACTACCACTAGCCTATGCGAAGTCTTGGTTAATGTGTAATTTTAATTAATTTTTATTATTTTGAATAAATATTAATGATGAATAGGTAGTGTTACTTATGAGGTTTAGAGATTAATATATTATATAACTTTTACTAACCACATTGGGTTTCTAAAACAGTTATAGGTAGATATAAAGACTTTTTTATGGACCTTATTACATTAGAAGTAAATTATAGTGCTTTAGGTATAAAAAATTCATTTTGGATATTTATTTCTCGAAATTAGAGATGAATGTAAAATTTATTAACACAAAGCCAAAGTATTAAATTTTTATCATGGATTATAATCATATCATTTAAGTATACCTATTTATATCATTAGTTATAAAAATAATTCCTCAACATTATCAAAGATATCTTGAAATAAAATACTATATTTTTACCATAATTTCTAATGATATAACTAAAATTTTTACACTTATTAGATTTATGGATTTGAGTCACTCAAAATTAAATTTTTTAATCCCTTCTTTATGATAAATTACCTCAATCACTCTCTATAATTATTTATTCATTTTATCTATGTCCACATCTTCACTTTTTACCGATATTATCCTGATTGGAAACCTAGTTATGTGTTTTTTTATACAGACCTGGTACATACCTTTCTCTCTTATTAAGTCTAATTTTCATTAGGCCTTTTACTATGTGGGTTTTTTAAAAAAATAATTTTGACAATTAAAACCCTTTATTTCTGATAACAAGATTAAATTTCACGGTCACAATTTATTAAATTTGGGGAAAATGTAATACCCTAAAATTTCTAAAGGAATAAACTTTTTTAATGGGATATTTTACAAAAATATTTTAGTTTATCTTTAATTAAAAACAACATGGTTTTTATCTTATGTTATATATATCCCTGATTTTTTCTTCTATCACACATAACAATGAGTTTCTTCAAAAACATTCATTACACAACAGGATTAGTTTTACCAAAAAACAATATATCATTAATTTTATTATTTAATATGAAAATTATCACAAATCCATTTGAATAGAAGTTAATAATAATATTAACAAACTTCTAAAAATATATATTTTACACATTGATATTCTCTATCAGTTAATTATATATGAAATAAGAATCATTTAAATTTAAATGAAAAGTTTTGTAAAAAACTGTATTTTTTGTAAATAAAGGATTGATCATGTTTTATGCACATAATTTATTAATATTTTTTTCCAAAAAAAATCTATATGAAAAATTAAAATTTAATTTCGAAATTAAAACACCAAAATTAGCTTAGAATGATTTTTTGGGATTTTTCTAGGAAGTTTACTTTTTTTGATTAAGGGTTAAAAATAATGGATTATAATTGAAAATTTCATTTTCATCTAAATAATTAATTATGATATATTATAATGTAAATTGTTTATAATTTAATCATAGTTATATTATAAATATAATAATCCCATTTTTGTAAATTTAAACTTTTTTAAATTGAAAATTTATATAAAACCAATGTAAAATTTTGAACATTCTCACTTTAAAAACAAGCTTTCTCACCACATCTGCTAGATTAATTTTAATTTAAAATTTCCCATGAATGTGAATTAAATATTTAAAAATGTATTCAACATATAGAATCATAATTATTTATATTCTATAATAAGGTCAAATTAATTTTTAACCATATTTATAAGTGAAAAATAGTGAAAATAAATTATAGTGATATCGGTTAAAAATGAGTTTACATAGTGGCTAAACATCAAATATAATGTTTATGGATTAACCTACCTTATCACTTATATTATCATGAATTTTATATTATTGGGTAATGTTGACAAGAAAAAAACATGGGTGGAATTCACTCTTTGGGAACAATTACAAGTGTGCCACTCACCCCACTTATAAAAGGCTACCCCTCTCCTCTTTACATCACTCATTCAAACCAATTTGGTAAAGCCAAGGCCAATGAAAATCAAATCCCAACATAACTATCATTGTTGTGGAATCTATATTTTGGATATAATTCCATCCTTTTTATGATTTAGTGAAAACATGAGGAGGATACTTGAAGAAGATGTAATATTCTTCAACGAGTGTCTTTATTTTACTTATTTCGCCACCTCATTTAGATTTAATTAAAACAGGTTAATATAATATCCTTAGTTTATTCAATATAAGGGGATGATTTTATATTATTATGAAGACCCAAAACCATCTCAACTTATATCAATTGTTTTATAAAATCATCGTTCGGGTGTATGAAGTACTACAACCTCCCGACCCGATCTGGTTCATTTTCCATTTACACCTCTAAAGGTTGGGTGTGATGATGGATATAATGAAAATAAATTATATTAATAACATATATATACTTATTTAGTAATTATATCATATATATCTTTTTACCTTACATTCCATGGGAGATACGATAATGTCACTCATGTGTACGTTGATCTACCACCCAAGGAAGTGATGTGAATCGTCATTCAGAAATGCTTCGCATTAAAGCTGAAAATGAAATATTTTATGATTATAAATGATATAAATGAAATAATTATGATATTTATGACATATTTTTCATTATTGTAAGAAAATATTAATTGTTTTCTTTCTTTCTTTTTCACTCATATAAAAATGATGACATCATCCGTGTATGTGTGGACTACCGCTTTAACAAAGTTATGTGACACTATTTTCATCATAAAACTAAATGGATAAAACATATAAGAATATGATGTGATATTAATGTTTTTATGATAATTATTTAATATTAAAATATCAGTTAACTCTTTTACATAATGATCGTGGAAAAATTAAAATGTTACTCATGTGTATGTGTGACATACTATCTTAATGATTATAAAGTTATTCATTTTTCATAACAATCATTCATGATTATTTCCAAATGTAAAATTGAAAAACAAATATGGAAATTATGTCATTATTATTCTTCTTTATATTATATAATAATATAATATGTGAATGAACCGAAACATTTATAAGAAAATACGCATAAGAAAACAAGCTAATTAACACCTAAATCAATGAATATGATGAAAGATTTTTAAATATAAGTTAATAAGATTCCATAAATGGATTATACATGTTATTAAAAATATTAATATAGTTATTTTGTTAGGTAATAACATTTTTAAACCACTATATAGAAGTTTAATTCTTGTTCGGCCAAAAGATAGCGTAAAATAATGGTTTCCATCACAATTTTAATTTATTGAAGAATATTGTATTATTATGCACCTAATTTTTTTATATGGTTTATATACTGCACCTTAGACACATAATATCATTTATAATTCATTACTCATTGTATATTAGGTTTAAATTATAATTATTTCATCTAAGGCGTTTTAAACATAAATATACCAAGTGGTAAGGAAATTTCATAACTCGAATAATTTTCATAAGGGAATATTATTTCTTATTTATCATTAATATTATATGATCATTTGTATAATTACTTTTTAATATTTATTATTTGTATTTAAACTTGTGTTATGTGTATTTAAATTTTATACACTTATTAGATTCATTGATTAATTCCCAATTCAACGTTATGATCATTTTAAGGGTTTATTTCACAATATCATTTTAATCATGATTATTTATTATAGAATTTATATTAAAGGAAATTATATGATAATTTTTTAAAAAAGATATTTCATTTTATTATAATCAGGTTATTAAATATTTTCTCAAGTGATAGTACCATTTTCCATTATTAGTTACTTAATATTAATGGGACTTGTTTTAATAAAATCTGAAATCATTTCTCACTTTGGTTGGAAATCTATTTTTTTATGAAAGCATGTTTTCTAAAATTGTATTAAAAAATAATTTATTTAAATTTTAAAATATTATTTATTAAAATAAATTTTTACCAATTTTTTATTTTTAAAACTTTTAATGGAGTATTCTTGTCTCTATCCCATCAATGAACTATTCTAAAAAAATCTGTGTAAAAGGAAACTTTATATGGTATGTACGAAATAACCCTCTAACATGAGCACCATTTCTTTGATGATTCCCTCGAAAATTTAAAATGGTTTTTTTTAATAAATTATTTTATTATTATTTATTAATTTCTTTTTTAAAAAATTATTTTTATTGAATAGGATTTTCAATTTTTTTATTATTTAGAAAGTGATTTTCAAAATAAAAATGATATTTTCTTAAAAAATGTTTTTAATGTAATTTATAATCATCAATGTCAACAACCATTATTTTATATACACTTCACTAATGAAATATTGTATTTATGAAATCAATATTCTTCCTCTAGATGGTTTATGATCATTTTGACTAACGAAAGTATTTTCATTCTCTTACTTACCTTATTTTTGTAGATAATAACATTCCCTTGTAATTTTTCCAATCCTATGATTATTAGATATTAAATTTCCCATAAATATCTATATTATTTTTCATAAATATTTTCATTTCAAAAAACATCTATCATTTCCAAAATAAATGAACTAAATTTAAAATTATTTAATATATGAGGAAATAATGATACATTAGTATTCTTTACGGAATATAGATAATTTATGTGAAGGTATATTTTTTATGAATTAAATCAATTATTTTATATATTAGTAATGCTTTGGACCTGAAATACATGGGTTGGGGATGGTTTAATGTAATCCCCTCAATGCATCTGCATTCTTATTGGATGAATCAGTTAGTTAGCCTACGCTGAATGGGTTTTCATCCCATTTTCTATAAACTATATTCAAGATAGATCTTGATGGTAAATGTATCTTGTTACATTAAAACATGACATCAAATAATTAAGCATTTACTTCATTTAAGTTATTATTATTATTATCTAAGATATTTTATCTATAGTATTATCATGGGATACATTTCATTTCCATTTTATGTTCATTAATTATATAGTTTCATGTTTAGTTGTTTACCTTTTCATATTGATTATACCATATATATATTCATCTAGTCAAGTTATTTAAATAGCATGTATTATCAATTATTTACCATTCCTTGTTATCAATATTATTGATTCATGATAGATTTCATTATACTTAACCCTTAATAAGAATTTGATCTCACCCTTATTTTTATTCCTTTCCCCAAGATTACATTACATTTACTATGAAATATATGAAAGAATATACTATATGGAATAATGTTATTCAGGAAAGAAATATGTTGAAATTTGTGTACTCAAATATAATATGTGAATCATTTAAGTATCTAGTTTAACAATTCTAATAAAATGTAAGGTCCTTCTAGATGTGATTACATGTATCTTATGACATTTTAATTGAGTACAAGACCAGATCTGGGATCTTGGGGTTAGTTTATCTACAAAATATATTCTCTAAATATTTAATTCATCCTTTATCTTTAATTATGTCTAAGGATCCACAAAATTATATTAATTGATGTTTTAGGATATTTTATAATACTGACTTATTATTATATGGACAGACAACTTTCTAAAGATGTGACGAATGACGAGACTCTTAAGGCCTTAAAGAAAATCCACTCTACGAAAGCCCCGGGACCAGACGGATTCCACGCCCTCTTTTTCAAGAATTACTGGCACATAATCGGTCCAGACTTTTGCAATTTAATGCGGGATATTTGGGCGGGGAAAACGGACCTGTCTTCTCTTAATGAAACTATTATTACTCTCATTCCCAAGATGAAAAATCCGCAATGGGTCTCGGACTTTCGACCGATCAGTCTGTGCAATGTCTCGTATAAGATCTTCTCGAAGATCCTGGCGAATCGGTTGCGTCCTTGGTTACCCGACGTCATTTCAGAGAACCAAAGCGCTTTTGTGGCAAAAAGGTTAATCACTGATAATGCCATTATTGCTCATGAAATTTTCCATTCCATGAAAACACGTACACGAGCGAAGAGAGGGATCATGGCGTGGAAATTGGATATGGCTAAGGCCTATGATAGAGTGGAATGGAACTTCCTCGAATTTGTGATGCTCAAGATGGGTTTCTGCACCAAATGGATTGCCATGATCATGCAATGCGTCTCGTCAGTTTCCTTTTGCATTAATGTCAACGGGGTGCTCACCCGAGGCTTCTCCCCATCCCGTGGGCTTCACCAGGGAGACCCTCTTTCACCCTTCCTTTTTATTTTAGTGGCTGATGTGTTTTCTAACCTCCTTTCCAGGGCAGCCTCGCTTTCCATAATCCATGGGGCGAAAGCGTGTCGCAAGGGCCCTCCGATATCCCACCTCTTCTTCGCCGATGATTGCCTTCTTTTTTCTCGAGCTACCCCTAATGAGTGTACTGCAATCTGCCAGGCGATACAATAGTATGAACGGGCTTCAGGACAAATGATCAATCAGAGTAAATCAGAAATTTCTTTCAGCTCTGGAGTTCCCCAGCCGAAAAGAGAAGATCTCTGCTCTTTAGCACGCATTCCTGGGGTCGATAAGCACCAGAAGTATCTTGGGCTCCCGACGGTGGTTGGACGGTCAAAGAAAGAAATCTGTTCAGCTATTGTGGATCGAATTGAAAGAAAAATACAAGGTTGGACCCCTAAAAAAATCTCCAAGGCCGGCAAGGAAATCCTCATCAAGGAGGCACTTCAATCTGTCCCCAGCTATTTGATGTCTATTTTTAAACTCCCTGACGTGGTGCTTTCAAAGATTCAATCCAGTACATCTAACTTTTGGTGGGGACGAAAGGACGGAAAAAATAAAGTCCATTGGATCGCCTGGTCTGCTCTCTGTCAACCAAAATCTGAAGGTGGAATGGGCTTCCGGGACCTTTCTCTTTTTAATGATGCTTTGCTGGCTAAAAAAGGTTGGAGTATGATTAATAACCCATCATCTCTATGCACGCGTGTTCTCCGGGCTAAATATTTCCCACATAAGGATTTTATGGATTCCCATCTTGGCTATCGACCCAGTTTTCTCTGGAGAAGCATTTGGGGCGGTCGTAATCTACTGAGGAAAGGGCTAGGCTGGAGGATTGGGAATGGTTCTACGGTCAAGATTTGGACCGATCCTTGGCTTGTTGATCAGACAGGCACGAAGGCGTCATCCCCTGTTTATCCAGGATCCGAACATGCCACAGTCTGTTGTCTTTTTGATGATCAAGGGGCGGGATGGTGTCTGGAAAAACTCTTCTCCTGGTTTAATGAGAGGGATAGGAGAATTATTCTGAGTATTCCCTGTGTGTCAGACGCAGGGCCAGATCATCTCTACTAGACAAACGACAGCTCAGGTGAGTATACAGTGAAAGCTGGCTACCGGCGAGCTCTTTCTGCTCAGATTTCAGAAGGAGATGCGAGGCCCTGGACATCAATTTGGAAGCTTAATGTTCCCCCTAAAGTTCGCTTTTTCTGGTGGCAGGTGTGTACTAGTATCCACCCAACTAAGAGCCTCCTTGTCTACAGACACTTTTCAAACGACAACTCTTGCCCTTTCTGCCCTTCTGCGACTGAATGCCCTTTCCATGCTCTTGTTCAATGTCCCGGGGCTCAGGAGATTTGGAATGGCTGGGGATCAACTATAGAGCTGTTCCCGGACACCGCCTCAGATCTTACATCTCTCCTGATGCGATGGTGCTCCTCCTTTTCGCCGGCTAAAGCAGGCGCCCTGTGCATTTTGGCTTGGATTATCTGGAATAGGCGGAACGAGGCCATTTTCAATCATTTCCGGAGGCCCCCCAGATTTTGGATTGACCGGGCATTGTCATGGATTGCGGTATGGCAGAACCACCCTGAACAACAAAGACTTTCCACCCACCCTCCTCTTCCCCAACATTGGTGCCCCCCACCGGAATGGATTTTTAAGATCAATGTGGATGCCTCTCTCCCTAAGGATGGCCCAGTTGGACTAGGTTTACTGGCCCGAGACAACCTGGGAAATCTTATCGCTGCCAAATACGAAGCACGTTATGCACTTTGGGAGCCCTCAGTCACGGAGGCCGCCGCCATCCTTGCTGGATTAAACTTCGCAAAAGATTGCGGTTGGGATTCCATTCACATCGAATCCGACTGTCTCACTGTAATCAATGCCATCAATCTCACTGACGGCGGGCTTCAACCTTTCGGTCCCATTATCCAGTGTATTCACTCGCGGAGACAAGGCTTCAATTCCTGCAATTTCTCATTTATTAGAAGGGAAGCGAATGAAGCCGCTCACAAGATGGCAGGCATTGGCCCTCCCTACGAGGATTTGCTCTGGTTCAATCATTTTCCATCGTGGTTATGCTCCTGTATTTCTGCTGATCTCCATCATTAATGGATCCATCTTATTTTGTCAAAAAATGATAATTATCTTAATAAGATCTCTGAAATTATTAAAATTAATAAATATCATGAGAACATGTGAAAATAATTCAAAATTTATAATTAAAAAGATATATATGACGGACATAAAAGAAATAAATCCATTGGCCCATTTATAAATGAAAATTTGATAAGAATATTTTCCATTTTCATAATAATAATTGAGTATAAATATGAATTTTATTTTCCATAAAAACAATATTAATCAATATATTTAATAAATCATTTAAAATCTACATTGAAAAAATACTAATAATGAGTCTTTCATTGAAAATATGAAAACACATGAATACCATTCCCTGAAAAAACTTCCTTTTACTTTTTAAAAGGTCATAAAAATTCAATAAAAACCCATGTTTAGGATGTTAATTTTTATTAAAATCATATTTTTCTTTTAAAAATAATTGTAAGAATATATAATATGTTCCTTGGGACATTATCAATTCATTCAACCATATAAGAAGACTTATAGTGGAGTCACCTAACTAGATAATTTACACATCTTTTAACAGTAACCTATCACCAAGAAACTATATCATTATGCCTAAGGCATTAGAATGATATATTGGGATCACCCATCATAAGAACTGTATAGGACCCACCAATAATTAATATAAAATATCTATGAACCCCATAATGAGTGAAACATATATTTCATGATATTTAAATATAAAACTAATTTAAATTAACATTGAAGAACATAAGAAATGATAATATCAGTTATCTCGTAAAAAAAATTTATGTTTCCCTGTAGAATCATTAAAAAAATATCACAAAAGAAGGAATAAAATATTCATTGAAAAAAATTACTTTTAGAGGAATATCATCATCATCATTCATTAAATATATTTTTAAGAGAAAGTAGTCCATATTAGCTTAGGGGGACAAAATGAGGAGGCCCTAGGGAAACCCCCCTAACAATGAGAAAAAAATAATTCGGTATGGATAATGTATAGAAGATTAATATAATCAGCTCCCTATAACCCCCATTTTCAATTAAGTAATCCACATCGAAGTTATCTTCCCTCTAAGTGTTCTTGATCTTTATATTGTGAGTGATAGCCACCCTGCACCTCCGGATAAAATAATAAATCTTCCGTAGAGGGATGAACTTGGCATGCAGGATCTCAACCATAAATTTTGAATCTCACTCTACCTCTATAAGGATGAAATTGTAAAGCCTAGATAGAATAAGTCCATTGTCCATCACTCTCACTTCATCTCTTATAGAGCTTCCCAAACCCTAAAAAGAACTGAAGAAAAAAAAAAATAGATCCTCTTCTGTCACACACCATACCTCCTCCTCTCATTTCACCATCTATGCAAAATATATCTACATTACCTTTCATGCCAATTTTTGGTGGAAACCAAACCATCCTCATCCCCTTATTGCGCATTTCCTACTGAATAGAAACATACGCTCTTCAAATGAGTCTGTAAATTGATGTTCCTCCTCCCCGCCCGATAATTCACCTATAAGATCTTCCACATGGTCCTTCACATGTACCTGAATCCAAATAAGAGAGAGATGTTTTACTTTATGCATCTTATTTCTGGAATCCCTCATTTACCAGAAAAGCATGGTAAAACCCACCATTAGGGAGATGACTTCACCTCCCTCTGTCCCACCTCCTGAAACTAGCTTGCTCGAAAATCAGTCATTGTGTCACCATGTGTCACCATTTACATGTATCTATTCATGATGTCCCATAGGTTATTTTCCCATTATACTTTGAAAAATAAATAGCAAGCTATTTCATAATGTGGTTTGTGGAAATATCTACAACAAGAATCCATGTGGATACCCCTCTTTTGAAATTTGTCAACAGTAGTCAAGGCTTGATTCATAATTCTTTAAACTTATAAATTCATTTTAACATGAACCTTTTTGCACTAAATATTCAATTCCTAGATGTTTTTGGGGATATTAACATGCAACAAGTCATGATAGTCGTGTCCATAAAAAAATCAAGGAATAACCGAAAAACACGAACCTATCAGGATCCTCCATCAAGAAAATAATCTGAAAAGGAGATCTTTGTTGCTCATCGATAGTTCTGTTAAATAGTAAGGGATTTTGTGACACTTCACTCAAATGGTATCATTGTAGCTAATTACCTAGTGAAAAACATGGTTTTGTTAGTCCAGTTATCCTTCTAGTAACTGATATCTCCTCTAACCACCACCCATCGTACTTTTTATTCCAAGAATTCCATATGATCAAAAAACCTCTTTCATGGCCTAAAATCCTCCCAGGTCTGTCAGTTCATATTATCCTATCCATACCATACAAGTTTCTCATAAATCTCTCACATAGATATTTCATGTCAATGATCTCCTATTCCATTCTGGCTTAAATGGGCATCATGGTTTTCTTAACATCACAAAGGAAAAAACCCCCTTCATCAACAGGAATTTACATTCTCCTAAAAAAGCCCAGTGACACTTACCAGTGTGATTAGCATCCCATATAATGCTTGGAAGAATTTTCTCTGGATGATCAATTATCCCTTTTAGTTCATTAATAATTGAAAAAATTCATAGGGATAGAGGCTAAAATGCTATTCACAAAAGTGATTCACCCACTGACTGAGAGGAACATATTTTTACTATTTAAAATCTATCCCATAATTCAATTTATAATGTCATAAAAAATAACCTTCTTAATTATAACATTGGATATTGGAACACCTAGGTACCACAGTGGGAGTTGACAAGATTTCACTTATAGCTTATTTTGAATAATTCTTATTCTCTTAAAGAAGCACCTCTTTGATATGTAAATGTTAAACTCATACAAAGTAATCATCTGTCTATTAATACCATAATAAATCTCCAAAATTCTATTAAATACTAAAATTTAACATTGTATTCTATTAATAAAGACAAAATGGTCAACAACAAAAATCTGATGTGAAATGATGCTTTACCATATTTTGTTCTTATAGGGTATGATAGATCCCTCATGAACACCTCTTTTGATATAACTAGTGAGATAATCTTGGGAAATAATAAATAAACTAGGTGAGAGAGGATCTACTTTCATAATACCATAGTAAATCTTAAAAAAACCAAATCGTTTTCCCATTAAAGATATCGAGATCTATGGTGTTCAGTATAATCTAAATAGAAGGTTACAACCCCATTCACTAAACCCAAAGTCCCACATAACCTTGATGATGAATCTCCACTCAATTCTATTATGATGTTTATTTGTTTCATCTTTGATGATAATTTTAGAGCCAAAAACCTTCCTATTCAAGTACACTACCATCTCTTGAGAGATTCCCACCACCCCTTGTATGCTCCTACCTTGAATAAAACCATGCGTCTCATCCAAAAAAATTATCGGCACCAAAAGACCCAATATTATAATTAGAATGCTTGATAAGATTTTATATATGAAACTACATAATAAAATCATACAGTACTAGATGATGGAGACCGGTTGGAAACCCTATGGAATGAAAACCACTTTAGAAGAATAAACTTCTATTAATAAATCACCCTTTTGAAAAAAATCACTTAACTCATCTTGGATGTGCTCCTTAATATAGCCCCAGGTTTCCATGAAGAATGATCATATAATTCCATCATATCCAAGAACATTATCCTGCTTTAAACTTTCTATTGCCTCGTGAATCTCTTCCTTATCTAGTCGAGACACTAAATTTTCATTCTCCCTATCCACCACCATCCAAGATATACATTTCTTAAAATCATCCCAACCAATGATCTCCACACCTCTATATCCTATTATGCTTTCAGTTCCAGCTAAAAGTCCCTCAAAATGTTCCAATTCCAGACTCCCTATCACCTCAATGTCATTGGTAATAAATTCATTCAAAAAAATGATTTTATTTCCTGGCTACCTTCCATTCTTTTATACATGCCTAGGTAAAGGATGTTCTCTAATCTCCCTTCTAATTTCATGTCACCATAGACCTTTCCCTTTAGATCCTTTCTAGATCAATTATCCTTTCATCCAGCTCATTTTTCTTCTCCGTGAGGATAATAAAAGTACCTACATCCTAATTTGTTAAGATCCTCTCTTAATTAATTTCAATATCAACTTTAAGATCTTCCAAGTGATCATTGTTGTTGAGCCTACACGACACCAAAACTTGTAGCTCCATACTCATCCATTTGAGATGGGTTGACAACCTGGACCAAGCATCTCCAAACACCGGATGGATCCAAGAATATTGATATAATTGATGGAAACCGTCCATCATAATCCAGCTTCTTGAAAATATATGGTTTTAAAATCTTGTGTTCTATTTCTTTAAAGGGACCACTAAAGGATCATGGTTAGACACCAATCATGGAATATGATGAATTAAATTTTGTGGGATGGAATCCAAGACCTACAGGTTTATGAGGCATCGTTCCAGTATACAAAAGATTCAACTGATCCCTTTTCGGTTATTGCACTAGGTGTATCTACAGCCTGAAAACATTAGATGAATATTAATAATGAATAACATCTATGGATGTAGGAATTTACAGTCAATCTATATGTGTCAAAAAACATTCATTTTTTAATTTTTTATAATGTAAAAAATAACCCAACAACAAATGATAAAATATTTATTTTTATTTTTTTGTAAATAGACTCATAATTAGTAAAAATGACACTTATAAAGCTTTGAATCATAAATAATAAAATTCATGAATCACATGAATAATTGTCTACATGTAAGGATAAGGGTTTTAATGAAAAAATTAATATAATATTTTTAAAGAAAGTCCCTTACCTCAATTCTCACCTTGTTTTGTTCATATATCTAGCCTCCCAGGTAATAAAATTATATTATATTTATAGCTGTTTGGGAAATGTTTTAATATTAATTAAATTATAATTATTGCATTTATTTTATTTATTACTATATTTTATTCAGTTTATAAAATGTTCAAATTGAATTTGGATGTTTTGGGGCCATTTGGTTTCTAACCTAAAAATAAAATCATTGCATAGACCATGGTAAAATCTATAATTAATACATCATATAAGGAATTTAACATGTTTTAATTTTTATTTTTACTATTAAATTATATTTTTTTATAAATATAAATAGAATCTAGTAATGAAAAATTAAACACATCATTTTTTGGTGCTGTTAGTTGGCATATATACACGATTATTGTTCCCATCTCTCTCCTCAATGGAAAGTAAATAAATTGTATAATATTTTAATTTTATAGATTATTAATTATGTAATATATTTCATAAATATTCAGTATTTCTATCCATATAACCATAAATGTGAGGCTGTAATGAGAACAAAATAATATCGCTTCTAAAGGTGGTATACCATACATACACATGAGCATCTTTGTCATTTTATAATGGACAGAAGGGAAATAATGTAAGTAATATATTATAGTTACATAAAAATAATAATATAATCAATAATGTATATATATATATATTCCTTAAATACATCATAAGGATCTTTTATTAAAGGTCGATGATGAAAAAAACACATCCCTTAATGGGGGTGGTAGTCCATATGTTTGAACGAATGATGTTTTCATAACACATATAATGGAAAAAAGATTAAAAATATTTGTTCCATTAACATAATTAAATATTAATATAAATATGAAATGTATTTCAATAGTTTATAGTGGTGATAATATTTATAAAGAATGTAACTATTCATAATGATAGAACATGGAATTGAAAAAATTGGCCAAATATGAAAAAATTAATATTCAAAAAAATAAATTTAGTATACATAACACTATGAAAAATGGTTTTTTTAGAAATGTGTCAGAAAATCGAATTTTTCAAAAAAAATCCACAAATTATCCTAAGCTAATTTTGATTCTCGAAATCAAAAAATTTGTTCACATTATCATATTAAAAATATAAGAATTGTGATTTTATATTTTATATAAAACCAGGAATTTCATGGAAAACATTTCAACTATATGAAATTAGTTTCTTATTTTAATATAAATTCATATGGTATTGTATTACTATATAAGAATCCTTATAATATTTTTATTAAAATCAATATGAGATGAAATTAATTTATAATTATCATTACCTAGGATATGGAAATTTAAACTTAATTTTCCTCTAATCATTCATTTCATTCTATATTCACTACATCATAATGTAAAAATGAGATAGTTATATGGAAATCTAACAAATAAATCAAATTAGATAGGTTATTAACCAACTATTCATGTTCACTAAGTATCATGGAATGATACCTAATATTTTACTTATGCTATATGATTTCCCTCTTAGTGTTTCATTTTATTCCAAGTGATAATTCATTAAAAAATATTATTGATATCACTGATGAGGAATTTAGAAATGAAGCCCTCATTTATAGTGTGTCTTAGTCTATGGTTCTCCCAAGATATTTTTAGTTTTTGGGTTTCTTCTATATGTTGTGTAATTGTTTTCACTACAATTTTTGTTTTTTAAGTAATCATATGCATATGTGTTATAATTATTTCATACTAGTTTTTCATGACTATAATTCTGTGTTTTATACTACCAATGTAACATAATATTATTGATGATATGAATACACCAGTGATGATGTAGTAAAATATTTATTTATAAAATAAAACATAATTCAAATACCCACTAACAACCAAGTATGTAAAAAATAAAAATAAAAATTAATGATCAAAAGAAAAATTATAAAATAAAATCTGAAAATATAAATGGGTGATTTAAATACTTAGTATATTTCAGTGGTTCTTCAATATGTATATTTTTTCACTAGATCCCTATTAATAACACTAAAATCTTTTCATTCCTCATATTATCATTAATTGTATTGGAATATCTGAATTTGTAATTTATTTTTTCCCTAATGATGACACTATATTCTATGATATAATGTAGTAGGAGTTCAGCGTTGATTTGAAAAAGGATGACAAAATCCTAGACTCAATCATTAATCAATGTGTAAGATCTCCATAAACATTTCACAAAAATAACAATTAAACCAAAATAATTAACTAAATTAACATGGACTAAATAAACTTAACTAAAATTAATCTAGGATTGAAATTAGTTTTTTTGGATGAATAAAATGGGTTTAGTGTCATGGGATGGTTTTAAATGAATAAAAATATCAAATTTACTTATGAAAATGATTCAATTAAAATTCACTTTAATTTCAGAATTAACTAAATTCACTTCTCTATGAAAACTAATTCTACCTAGGCTGGAAATACACATTGTGAAGGTAATATATTACTAAAAAATAGTTTTTACATTCTATCTCAATGTGATAGAAAAATATGAGTCATTTCTATCACCCTTATTCTCTCTATAACATAATGTTCCATCCCCTAATCATTATCCATTCCACTCAAAGATTTGGGGATAATATTATAATTAATTTAAAATAAATATAATTTTATTAGATGGTCCCATAAGTAAAAATAATGAAAAAATAAGTGCACATCTCCTCTAACCCACTCCAAAAAAAATATATGAATTTATCACCTTATGATTTATGGTTCATAGAACAAGAATGAAGTTGACATCATAGGTTGAGGAATAGAGAAAAATATTCTACACAATAGTGTTGAAAATAGAAATTGTAACACCTCAAGTTTTAATGGAATTTTTTTAAACTAAATTATATTTCAATTATGTCTTGCATAAAATGATACACCACATCATGCTTTCAATATATTTAACACCATGTTATCTTGTGTTACATTTGACCCAATGTTTTAACAAAATAATGATATATTATCAATATAGTTATTTAAAAAATATTGTTGTAACCTAGACATAAAAAATAGTAATATGACTATTAATAAATATTTTTAAATATTTTTTATAATGGTTTTATATAATTGAATAATATTGATAATAAAATATATAATTTTTAGTAAAGATTTTATATGTTTTGAAAAAACTATTTTCTAAACAAACTTCTTTTTATGTAATTGTGAGAATAATAAAAACATTAATTTTGGAAAAATTTAGGCAAAAATATTAAAAAATTAAAATAATTATTTAATTCATATTTTCAAAATTATTATATGGGTAATTTTTTAGGATTTCTCAGAAAATATTCATTTCCTGTTGAATAGTGAAAAAACTGAATTTTAATTGATAAATCCATTTTCATTGAATATATTTATAAAGTAATATTATATTTTAAATTTGTTTTTAAAGAAAAGTAAGTATAATTATAAATATTTTAATAAAATTTAGTTCATTGGATTCAATCTAACCTTGAAATTAGATATAAAAATATTTTAACCGTTTGATCATTTTCGCATTAAATACTCGTTTTCTCGACACATATATGGGACTAATTTTATATTAATTTTTTTCCATATATGTGAATGGAATTTTTAAAAATGGATTATAATGTTGTAAGTAGAATAATTTATAATTTCAAATATGTTAAACCTGATTTTTTATCAATGTGAATAGTAAATGTAGAAAAAATTAATTGCTGTTATTAAAGTAAAAATTTGGTTTACTGTTTTTAAAACAAAAATGACATGGATAAAGTTTTCCTATAAGGTTGAAAAAAAGTATTGGATGATAATATTTACTCATTATCATTTCTACAGTTATAATTTGACTTATTTGACATTTTTTCCATGTTAAAAAACTTTGGGTTACTCACTCTTTTGAAAACTGCCATATGTGTCCTTTCCCCCGCTTAAAAATTGCCACCCCATATTCTCCCTTCATAATAAATTCACAAAACATTGGTTAGTCCATGAACTAACTAAGTCACTCTACAATTCCATACCCTCATCATAGATTCCATTTCCTTGGAATAAAACCATCCAAGTAAATATTTTAGTAAAAACTTAAGGTGGATACATGAAGATTAGGTAATGTTCATCAATGATTTTTTTGGTTTTATTTCTTCATGAAACCAATTTGATTATTTTTATATCCCTATTATATAATAACCGTAGTATATTGACTATTATAATATGATTTTTTTATAAGTACATGATGTACAATCATCTCTACTTCCATCTAATGGGTTACTAAATCATCATCCATGTGTATGGTGGACTACCACCTTTTGAACTGATATCCTTCATTTTTCCATTACTAACTCTGAATACTGGTATGAATGATGGTTTTATTGTTTATATATATGATATATATTATATTTATGATTTTATTAATATTCTTTAATTTCTATATCCCACATTATTTCTTGATTTTCTTTTTTTGGGAATACGATAATGCAGTTTGTGTGTAAGATGGACTACCGCCTCACTAAGCGATTTGATCTGTTCACTCTATACATGGAATTTATTATGGACGTGTTAAATGAAAACATTTTAAATATATTTATGTGCAACCCAGTGGGACCCAAGGGACACCTGGACCAGAAACCCCACTGATACGTCCCCACAACTGCGTTTTAGTGACAATACCCCAACCCATCACCGTAATTGGGACCCAAGGGACACATGTCCCAGAAACCCAAGATATATAGAATTTTGTTGCAAATATTCAGTTTTGAACCTGGGTTTCCTTTAACACTGAGCCCATGGAACTCGATTCCAACCACTAGGCTGAAGCACAGTTGTTGGTATCGAGTTCCAAGGGCTTGATGTTAAAGGTGACCCGAGTTTGAAACCGGCTGTTCACAACAACCTGCCATATATGTGGGGTTCCTAGGCCAGGTGTCCCAGTGGGTCCCAGCTATGGCGTTGGGTTGGGGGATTTCCACTACAGTAGGGTTGTGGGGCCATATCGGTGGGGTTCCTTGGCAGGTGTCCCTAGGGTCCCTCTGGGTGCCACATCATATATGAGATACAAATTATTCCTGAATGATAATATATCATATAATATTATTTCTTTCAACTCGATAAGAAAATTTTAACAACGTTCATACATACATACGACCTATCATCTCCATGAAAGATGTATTTCATAACTTTTTTCTATCATTTAAATTTTATTATAAATACATATATAATTAATATATATTATTTTTATAACATGGTTATAATTATAGATATAATGAAATAATAATTAATTTAAGAGAACCAAAAATATAATGAATCAGAACATTTATGAAAAAACAATGTGGTTATTACCAAAAACATAACGTTAACATAGAATCATTAATAAAGGGGTAGTAAAAGACATAATAAAACTGTATACTGTAATATATATGTTAATATAACTCTTTAATATATTTATAATAAACTTATATTTTTTATATAATATGTTTTAACGATTATTTTGGAAGTTAATACTTAATGTAAGGGATTTTTTCTCAATTTTCATTCTTTGAGAAACACATTTTTTTATAGACCTATATTCCTTTAAATGGGGTATATAATCCTCCTTTGACATGTAATATAATTAATTAATTTATTCTAATTATATTTTAAGATATATTTTATATTATTTCTTCATGTGGTTTACAATTTAATGTTACTAAAGTGGTAAATATTTAATATTGTAATCTCATGATTTATCGATATTATTTATGATTAAGTCTCCAATGATGAAATATCATGTTCTAACTCTTAATATTTATCATTGATTTTATTATAATGTTTTTATTCGTGATATATTCAAGTAATGTTACCATTTTACCACTAATTGTAACATAAAATAATAATGGAAATGTTTTAAGAAAATTTGAATTTATTTCTCTCTTCATTCACAAATATGTTTTCCTATAAAACCATGTTTTTTGAAAAATTAATCAATTTTTTTATAACACTCAAATAATTTTCAAAACCAATTTTTATATAATTTTTAGAATTTAAAAAAATATTTTGAATTGAATAATATTTTCTTTTTCAAAAAAAAATTTCTTTTTGATTTTACAGTAAATATGAAAGGAAAATTAATTTTAATCAAAAAAACATGAACAAATTTTTCTGACGAAATGACCAATCATTTCATAAAATCATCTTTTATATGTTTTCAAGGTTATTTTTAATGAAATTGTTTTTTTAATTTTTTTATGTTTGGGAAATATTTTTTCTAATGTGAAAGGATATTTTCTTCAAGAAATATTTTAAAATATCATTCAAAATTATTTTCCTTATTAGATAAAAACCTTGGTGTTACATTATCTTTATTGGGGATATGATCCAAGAATACCATTCATATTCAATCTCTGAATGATTTATGTATTGATGGAATGATGTTTAAGAAACATGTTTCTCTTCTATGGGTTATAACATGATAACATGCTTATAAAACCTAATTCTCTCCATGGGTTATGCTATGGTGAAATTATTATAGAACCTATCTCTTTTCCATACATTGTGATTTGATAAAATGTTTAAGATATGAATTTCATTTAAGAGTTTATTATATTATGAGTGCTAATGATCTTGTGACACACATACATATGATTTCATTATGTGATGGGCGGGGACCTAAATCATCCTCCAATGAATTGGGTAAATATATATATCTCATGAGACAAACATGATTGTAGTAGTTAGTGAACTCTGTTTAGTAAGACAATGATGGTATGATAAGTGAACCTGATTCAATAATATATGGCTGGAATGGGTAGTGAATTTGGTTAAGTAAATGAATTTTTCCTCTATAAAAGTTTTTTTTGATAGCATAGATTAATATGGAAAATATTTTCTATGAATATGTATATAACACAAATTATATTTCTTATACCAATGTCATGCTATTTGGGTCATGCTATCATGGTTTATGCTATCATGGGTCATATTCTTTGTTTCCCTTATAATTAATGTATTATGAAACTCCATTATTTCTTCCATGACTCAATATTTTTATCTTTGATATGAAGGGTATTGTTTTCAAATGTAATTATAATGTTCTCATACACATATGATCATTTCATACTTATATATCTCCCTTTTTTACCATTAACAAGCATCTAATATAACCCTTTCTTATTGTTCCTTTTCCAGGTTTATGAGGATATGTATTATATGTGATATATCAAATATGGGTTCTTTATTATGGATAAATTAGTTAGAGATCACATAACTAAATTATAGACCAGGGTTTATGTTTCTAAGTTTAAAAAGGCATTAAACTATTAAGATTCTCAGGAATGTAATTATGTAATATAATAAATATTCATAAAAAATAATATATAATATATATATGAAAATACTGGGAAATTATATTTGGTAATAGGTCAATGGTTTATTTATCCTCTAAAAACTAGTATGAAAAAACCTTAGTGAGATCCTAAAGGCATGTCTTAGAATAAGTCTAAGGGTGAGTCAAAGTATTGGAAAATCTCTTAGAATTTTTCTAAAGGATAGAAGAAGTGAATTCCTAGAAATTAATCCCTATATGGGTCCAACAAGTGGATGTGTATTTAGTATTGATGTACCTAGGGTAACAACCTTAAAAACACCATATTGAACATGACTCAATCAGAAACTTGTGCATGAAAACGGGCCTTACTGCACACCTGGTTTGACACCCATGGGTGGCACACATTTGAAATTTAAAAACTCCTTGTGAACTATTGTTATTGTCTTAAATATAATATTACTATCAATGACCAAGGATAATCCTAAGTTTTTAATGATTAAATAAGAAGGTGTTAGGATTTAAGCTTCCTATAAGTGATTTTTCAGGATTTTATGGCACTCCACTATGATTATTATTCCTTACTCTATGATTTTTGGTTTAGTCAATAGATAGAAACAATAACAATTATAAGTGGAAAAGATAATGAAATGATTTTTCTCATAATAATAAATATGTTGTGGGAGCTTAATTGAACAATTTTGTTTATATGATCACACAACTCTCTAGATTTAGATCTTGATGGGATTATAAATGAACAAAAGAGGTAACATTATTCTATTGAGATCTTTAAGAGTAAATTTCCAAATTCTTTTAGTTGGTATTATTTTCCATTGGTTTAGGAATAGTGGATCAATACTACTAAAAATATATCTCCTAATCACCAATGTTTGGAACATTAAAATAACATTTTGTCTGTGTAACATTTATAAGGTGATGAAGATCAATGGTGGAATCTTATCAAGAATATGAGGAAACATGAATAAATTTAGTCCATGGATTGGGATAAGTTAAAGAAATTATTTTTTAATAGGTACTTTCCTAATATTATTTATACAAAGATGGAAAAAGTCTTCCTTGAGACAAGTTAGAACAATGATTAATTCATTTGTACCTATGAGAAAAGTTTTACAAGACTTGTCTTGTACGCTTCTAGTATTATCATACAACTTAAAAGTAAGGTTGATAAATTATTTAGTGCATTAAACCCAAGCCTTTTAAGGTTGTTATCTAAATGATACTTCAATAGTTATGAAGAGATTTTTTGATGTTCAATCATGGTGGAATTGGAGGTTGTAGTTACATATCAATCCCATGGCTTTGAAGAGAAAAATAAGTTAGAGTTAGAAGGAAAATATAATAACCACAGAGATAATAAGATGAGATTTAAATTATGCTCAAATTGTGGGTAGAAGAATAGGGGAAATTGACTTAGGAGGTTTTGTAAATCTTTTAAGTGTATAAGGGAGGTTTGTTGTGAAATTAATTATTGATTTTAGCTAATGATGTGAATAGAGTGAAGGATACACAAAAGACACCTCCCACACTTCAGTGCTTAATGTGAAAGAGGAAGGATCATTATGATATCCAGTACCCAAAATAAAGGGTTGATTTTGATGATCGGCATTAGAAACCACTTAGGCTGAGGGACAAGGGGAAATCTCATGTGATCACTATTTAAGAAAAGTGATGTGGAAACGATATGGGGAAATTTATACATAGAATCCACTTAATAACTGCTGATGAATTATTTTAATATAGATCAACACATTATTTCATATCCAAATAAAGATATAAAGATATAAAGATACCTCCCAAACTATTATATGTTGAGGTGTTAGTAAAAAAATAATTTTATGATAGTTGAATCTCGTGTCTATGACTCTTATCAAGTTGATGTTGGGGGGAATGAGCTTCCCAAAAAGCATTTCATTCATCCTCAGGTTTAATTTGATGTCATCCTATGCATGGATTTTCATTCTATAAATAATTCTCCCATCAATTATTGGGGAAGGAAAATCTCATTTGATATTCCAAACCAACACATGATCGTCTATCATTGTGAAGATACTTATGAACTTATGATGGGAACTGTATCCATTGTATGGGTTTAAATCCACATTTAGAAGGGGTGTTTATCTCAAATGGTTGTGGAGAAACTTAAATTATATTAAATTCATTTTTGACCAATTTTCAGAATAGTTTCATAGACTTTCACCAAAAAGCGATGTTGAGTTCTCAATAGAACTCATACCTAGTGAAACATAAATTTTAAATAACCATTATATAATAACCCCTATTTAAATTCCTAAATTGAATAAGAAAAATATAAGATAAGCTTTATAATGGAATCATTCATCAAAACTTTTCACATTGGGGTGCACCTATCCTATTTATGAAAAAGAAACATGGATCCATGAAACTATACATTGATTATCAGAATATAAACAAGATTATTGTTATGAAAAAGTATCATCTTCCCTATATTGATGAATTTTTTGATTAATTTCATTGATATTAATACTTTACCATGATTGATCATTGTTCAGGATATCATCAATTGCGGGTCAAGAAGGAGGATATACCCACTATGGTATTCCACACAAGTTATGGAAAATATGAATATATATAAATTCCTTTTGGCCAAAGTAATTCCCCTATATCATCATGTATATAGTAAGTAATGCCTTTAAAAATTACCTTGATCAGTTTGTGGTAGTGTTTATATACTATATTCTTATCTACTCAAAGATAAACGAAGAGAATAAATACCACATGATAATTGTAATAAATTCACTAAGGAAGGATAAAATATAAGAAAAAAATTATAAAATGTGAATTTTTGTTGAAAAAGGTTTAATTTTTGGAATATGTAATCTAAATGGAGTGTATATCAGTAGATCCATCAATGTTAGAGGCTATTGAATATTTTCTCGGACCAACCATCATGACTGAGATCTATAGTTTCCTGGTTTTATCTATATATTATCGAGAGTTCGTAGAGAAAATATAATGAATTTATAATACTCTAACCATGTTTAATCAAAAGATATCAATCGTCCTCTAGATGGATGAATATGAAGATAATTTCAAGTTATTAAATATAGGGAAAGACAACACACCTTGGTGTACATTCCATGTTGTGGATAAGGGTTTTTAATCTACAGTAATGCATCCAAGAAATTATTGGGTTGTGTTATTATACATAATTACATGGTTAGAGATTATTTCTAATGGAAATTTAATATTCTTGAGAAAAATTACCCAAATCATGATTTGGAGTTATCTCTAGTATTTTTTCATTAAAGTCATGGAGGGATTATATTTATTGAGAAAAGTGTGATATATATACCAATAATAAAGGTTGTAAGTATATATTCACAAATATGGAGTTTAAAATTAACTATAGAAGATGTTATAGATGATTAAATATTACAGATTCTCAATACATTACCCGCCTTAGAAAGCGAATAAGGTAGATGATGATTTTAGTTGAAAGGATCATTCCATTTTATCCAGGATGGGGATATCAAAATATCCAATATTTATGGACTTGAAAAATATATATCTAGAAATATTTATGAATGTTTAATAATATTTTCATTCATATTTTATTGTTCGACCATCTATCCTAGTGAAGATTAAGGAGGTATATAAAATAGATGAAGAAATATAAATGAAGGTTAGAAATGTTTGAGATTTTATCCTTGATCATGATGGAATGATAATGTTAAGAAACTATGTATGTATTACTTCTATATGAATCATGAAGAGTGAGTTTCAAGTGGAAAATGATAGTTCATCATTACCTATTCATCCTCGAAGTATGGAGATTTATAGATAATTGAAAGAATACTTGAGGTGGTAGGGAATGAAGAGAGATATTGGAGAGTTTGAATCTTGATGCTTGATTTTTAAAATAGTTACGAATGAAATACAAATTTATAAGGGTTTTTTGCATCCATTAACAATAAAATAATTGAAATTGGATAACATCACTTTGGATTTTATCATTTTAATCACCTAAATATCTAATAGGCATAATGATATATGGTTTGAAGTTGATGACCTTACTAAGTCAACATACTTCATTTCTATTAGAGAATACTTTTCTCTAGATTTCCTTTCCAAGATATACATTAAGTAAGTGATAAGGGTTCATGGAGTACTACATATCATTGCATTTGATCTGAATCTAAGGCTTACCTTAATGTTATAGCAATGTCTTTGTAAAGGTCTTGATATGAAGTTGTGTTTTGGCACTACATATCATCCTCAAACAGATGTCCAGTAAGAAAGAATAATGAAAACCCTAGAAAATATTTTTAGATATTATTATTTGGATTTCAAATATGGTTGGGTTCAATAACTTTCTCTAGTTGATTTTATTACAACAATATCTTTCAATCATACTTTTAGATTGCTCCTTAGAAAGCCCTAAATTGGATGAAATGTAGAGCTTTAATGTTCTCAAATAAATTTGGGTAAAAATTTTATAAGGACATGAGATAACTGAAGAAAATTTAGAGTAGTTCAGATCCATTTTTCCACACATTGATGAATCTTTGAGTGGAAAGAAAATTGACACTAATAATTGCTGACTTGATCGGGAATTTGATGTTGGTGACAAGGAATTTCTAAAAAATTTATATTCAGTATGGTTATGGGATTTAAGAAGAATTATAAATGAATCACTAGGTATATTGGTTCCTTAGAAATTCATGATAATATTAATATGGTATATTACCACTTGGATCTTTCAAAAAACCTCTCTCAAGTCCATTATGTGTCTGACATGTCTCTCTTAAAGAAGTAAATACTTGTCCCATCAGATATAGTGAACTCAGAGGTCATACTACAATAGAAAGATCTTTCATTTATAGAACAACAATAGAATATTATGGATCGTACATAGAAAGTAATATGAAACAAGACCACTCACCTGTTCAATTTTTTTGCAGGGAATCCACTAGTTTTAAGAAGCTATGTAGGAACATGAGGATATGATGATGCATATGTATCCTCATTTTCATTTATTAGATTAAAATTTTTCTTTGGATAAATTCAATTTAAGATGGGTAAAATATAACCCCCTCATGTTTCTAAAGTATTTTTCAAATAAATTAAATTTCATTGATGTATAGAGTTAGACACTATACCAAGAGAATCATTAGCTACACGAAAGACCATCTTAGCTTGCATTTCATATGACACAGAGTTTAAATAAAAAAAATTATACATTATTATTATATATACTTAAATATGGCCACTATAACCAATCCTTTAATCTTATTATTTGAATTGTAATATCTAAATATTAAATATTATGTATAATGGTTTTTTATAATGAAAATATATTGATAAAAGCATTATTTTTGGTAAATTAGTTATATGTTTTTAAATATATTTTAGTGAATAATTATAATTATTTACAATTTTATAAAATTAATTTCATAAAATAAAGTTTCGTAATGTCAAAATTATATGACGGTGAATTTTCATTATTTTTATGAAAAGTTTCATTTTTTGTTAACTATCGAAAAACATTGAATTTTAATTGAAAACATCCATTTAATTTAATTTATTTATAAAGATAAATTTTATTTTAAATTTGTTTTGAGGTAAAATTAGTTAAATTATACATCTATTTATCCAAATTAGGTCACTAGAATTAATTGCACATTGAAATTAGATATAAAAACCTTGTAAATTTTTCAACAGTTGTACTTTAAAAACCCACTTTCTTGACACTTGTCTGAGATTAATTTTAAAAATATTTTTTCTACTTATATGAATGGAAATTTCATGAATGTGATTCCAAATTTGGAATCATCATAATTTTTAATTTCTAAAAATTTCATCTTAATTTAGGAAAAATTGAATAGTAAATGTAGTAAAAAATAATTGTCATGGTTAAGATAAAAATAGGTTTATAGAGGGTTAAACTAAAATTATAAGGGTGAAATTTACCTATATACTTGTCAAAAATTATATTTAATATATATAATTCGACCTAAAATTTTCAAATTTTCTAATTTGATCAATTTTTAACTTTTCGATGTGAAAAATGTGGGAGCACTCAACCCTTTTTGAAAATGCCCAGTGTGTCCTCTCACCTACTTATAAAAGGCAACCACTCTTCGGCATTATTCATAGCATAAAACCTATTTAGTTTGTATTATACCTACTTAAATTGTCTCTCAACTTTCCTCCCATGATAGTAGAAGCCTTAGTTTGGGATGAAATCCATCATAGGAAGGCTTTTAGTACAAACCAAAGTATGATACCTAATGAAGAGGTGATATTAATCAATGAACATTTTTTTATTTCTTCTCAAACCTGTTTAATTACTTTTATATCATTAATAGGTAATATTATCAGTATATTTGATATAATTATATGTTTTTACAAGTTAATGACCTATAATCATTTCTGCATCCATCAAATGGGTTCTAAATCATCGTTCTTATGTATGGCACACTACCACTACAGAAAAAACTATCTTTTTTTCAATATTCCCTCCCTAGGCTAGTGAATATTATGATTTTGTGGTTTATATATTATATATATGAATTTTATGGAGTTATGTTGATTCTATAAATATTATATCACACATACCTTTATGATTTTCAATTTGTGGGAATACAACGACGTCGTTTGTGGGTACGACGTACTACCGCTTCGCGAAGTGATGTGATTCATTCACATTATACATAGATTGTATTAATGATTGATTTAATGCTATAATTTCATATATATTAAATAAAAAATTATTATGGTATGATTATGTATCAAATAATTTTATTTCCTTCAACCCAAAAAATGGAAACAACATGCATGTGTACGTACGACCTACCATCTCCATGAATGATGTATTTAATCTCCTTTTTATATATTTTAATGATTATTATAAATAAATATATACTAAATATATATTATATATATATCATATTTATTATTCATGATATGATGAAAATATGATTCAGTAAATCGGTAATTAAATGTCATAAGAAACCCATATATCTTATTTTATATATAAATATTATTCTTTAATATATTTATATTAAACCTATATTTATTGTGAAATGTTTTTTAATGAGTATGATGAATATCAAGATTTAATTTCATTTTCCTTCTTTGAGACACTTGTTATGTTAAGCACCTATATTCCTTTGTGAGTTCTATATACAACCCCAATGAAATGTAATATAATGAATTTATTTATCCTAAATATATTTTATGTTCCATTATATGTTATTCTTTCTTGGGCCCTATACTTCATTGTTACCAAAATGGTAAAACCTTTATGTTACAATCTTATCATTTTTTCATATTGCTTATGATTTACTCTCTAATGATGAAATTTCATGTTAAAACTCTCATTAATTATCATGAATTTTCTTATTATATATTCATTCATGATATATTCTTATAATGGTACCAATTTTTTCTTAGGAAGTTAATATAATTAATAAAATATTTTTTATAAAATACAAAATTATTTTTATCTACTATTGGAAATCTATTTTCATGAAAAACCACATTTTCCAAAAATTTATTTCAAACAAGTTATATTACTCTATTATTATTTTTAAAATGGAAATTTAACCCATTTTTTACATTTCACAATGTTTTTTTAAATTTAATATTTGTGTCATTTTCAAAAACAATACCCATTGGATATCACAGAAAATGTGAAAGGATCGTTTATTTTAATCTGTATGGAAGGAATGAAATTTTATAACATCATGAATAATCATTAAATCAAAGAATATATTATATTGTTTCTGGATTATTATTTTTTAAATTTTTTCAAAAGGTTTTATGTTTTAAAAAAAATTCTTTAAATATGTAATGATATTTTCATCAAGAAATATTTCAAAAGATCTTTCAAAATTATTTTCCATCTAAGATGGAATCAGTTTGTGTTACCTAATCCTTACTAGTTATATGATCCAAAAATAAAATTCTAATTCTCTCACTGAGGGGTTTATGATTTTCTGTAATGATGTTTATGAAAACCTTTTTACTTCCCCAAGTTATACCATGATAAAATGATTTGAAAACCTACATCTTTCCATGGGTTATTTTACAATGAAATGACTATGAATCCCATATATTTTCCAAAGGTTATGATATAATGAAATTTATATGATACACATTTCAATTTATTGGCTATTATATGATTAATTTTTATAACCTTATGGAATACATGCATATGATTTCAGTATGTGATGGGTGATACCTATATCTCCCTCAAATGCATTGGATAAATATTTATATCTCATGAGACATGCATTACTAGAACGGGGAGTGAACTAGGTTCAGAAAGATTGGGTTAGAATATGAAGTTAATATAGTTCTATAATACAGGGTTGGATCGTTGAGTGATCACATTTCAATAAAGGATGTTTTCTTCTGTGATGGCCCTGGTAGCGAGTCTTGTCTAATATGGAAATTATTTTCTATTCTTTTATGTATGCCATGAATTATAGGGCTTATGAAAATTTCATCCATTTCTGGACCTTTTTATTTGATTACCATATGCTTCAGGCCTTATGAAATGAAAATTATTGTTCCCTGACTCAATATTTGATATTTTATATACATACTATGGTTTTCAAAATATTATTCTCAAGTTCACATACCCATAAGATCATATTAAGCTTTAATATCTCTATTTTGTACCCTTAATAATCATATGAACTCACACATTATTATATATCTGTTCCGTAGGTTATGAATATTTTTATTATGTATGAAATGTCTAAAAAGGGTGCTATGTTATGAATAACCTTTTGGGAGATGATATATATCACTTATGGAATAATGTTTATGTTTACAAGTTTTTAAAGGTACAAAATGATTACAATTCTAGGGAATATTATGTAATGTAATAAATATTCATAAAAATAATCTATTATATATTTATAACAATACTAGTTCATTATATAAATATGTAATGTAATAATTTACATTCATAACCAATATAAGAATAAGGTTATATAATGAAATATAGAAAATAAAAATAAACCTGTCTAATAATCCTAATTGATGGTCAATTTTACTCTATCATTTTTAGTATCCAAGTATCCAATAACTAGAACATACTCCAATTTTGTCGTTCAAATTTTTGTTCCCCCTATTCTGTAATATGGTTAAATTAATATGAAAAAATTATATTCAAAAATAATATGAAATCCCTTAGAAAAATCCTCTTAAACTACTAAAAGATTCAGCTTCAAAAAATATTTTTCTGCAAACATGGATTTTCTCGGACACAACCCTACTCTATATGGTTCAACCATCTTCAAATGATAAAAAAACTGTAGTTCTATGGTGAAAAATAAATTCCCATTGTGAAACTCCCTAGTTTACAATTATTTAGAAAATCTTCCCTTTTAATTTCCTTGAAATCTAGAAGAAATCTCATCTTCCTCCCTATAAATAATTTTCATTGTTTCAAATCATCTTCCTTAAATATATTTGTTGTTGTATAGCCTAAATTCCATCAATGAAACCTATTTTAAAAATCATGAAACAAAAACATTTATGAACTACCCAATACTGGTTCCCTACAGTTTTGGAGAATCCTCAAAACATAATCTCATCTCTCAATGCATTAATCTTCCTCATCCTTTTACATTCCCTAAAACAATAAACATTTCACTCTAGATGAATAAAAACTTATATTCCATATCAATTCATCCATAGTGAAATAAGGATCTTTAAACAACACCTCTTGAGTAGTTATAATTGTCCCAAAAATTATCAAGGGTCTCAATGGTGTAATATATTATTATGTCATAGCATGTCCTCCATGGAAAATATCCTCTATTTATCAATAGTAAAATGGAAAAATATTTTTTAAAACCTCTCAACTCACCATAATCATTCACATAAACATAGTAGATTTCATGATTCAATGTCACTGTCACCTAATTCTAAGAAAAATATTCCAATACTCTATGATAGAAAAACATGGAGATGATGCAACCCTCTTCCTACTCACAATTCACACATGCATGGAACCTAAAACATCACAATGGATTTATAAATTTCAATTATATTCTTGAATTTTGTAAAAATATTCACAGTAACCTATTTAGTATCTATAAAAATCATCCATGATGACACTAGATTTTATAGTACCTCATAAAGGCCTCACATGTGGTGGTGGTTTTGGATGAAGTAGGTACACAATTATTGGTGTTGAATAGTACCCCATTTAATATTTTACATCATCAATTATGTTATAAGTTGAGAGATATATAAAATTACAACCCACTCTTCATGAAATATATTGATTTCTATAGTGATCTAGTACAAAATCTTGGCTCCTCGTTTCACCCTGAACGTGTGAGGATAAGAACAATATTCCTTTACACCCTACTAAGAATAAACATCCCCATTATTTTCTATTTATATTTATTATTTATACAATAAAATTAGGAAACCCCTATAAATTCAAAATCATTCTATTTAGGCGCTCCTAGGGTGGCATGTTTGTCTTTACTTTGGGGTGGATAAGTGGATTTCCACCCGGGTTAAGTAGTATCAACATATTGTAGTACATTTTAATTACTTTCTTTGCCAATTCTTTCCAAAATATAATCAACTATAGGATTTTAAAATTACAGTTTTTTCAAGTACAAAACCTCTTTTTAGATATATAAATTTTAAAAAACAACTAAAACCCTATTAAATAGATATTAATGCTATAATTATTTAAATTGATAAAGACTAGAAAATATGGAACTAAAATTAATTGAATTAATATGTAAAATGAAAATATATATTTGGGAAAACAATATTCCCAAAAGGATAAAATATTGAATATTTTTTCTAAACTAATACCAAAGGAATCATTTAAAAAATTAGGTAAATAACGGGAGTTCAACCATTATTCATCAAATGATATACAATAGTGATTTAATGTCCTCTATTATTTCTCATCAATTTTTTATCAATGTTTTCATGAAAAATATGAATTAGAGATTTTCAGTTACAAAAATATTGACAATAATTTTAGTGGTCAATTTTAAATTGGGAATTATATGAGTATAAAAAGTTTGTGGGTGATCTGTACGAATAGTTATAATGACTTTGGTTTAGGAGTTGTTCTTGAAAATTTTGTTTAGTAAATGTATGAATAGTTTCTATGTGTTAATAAATAATGTGATTGAAGATGTGGAATATGTTTTTGGTAGTTCATTTGAGTCACTCTAATAGAAATTTATTTCATTATTAATTATATTTCTTGTTTTAATATTGATTTTTTTTCATAAATAAATTTATAGATTTAATGATAATTATATTTTAAATTGAAAGGGTGATTTATATTTTTTGTTCCGTAAAAATAATTTGAATTCTATGTTATGAAACAAAATTAGAATTAGGATTCTATAGAGACTATGATGAGGGATATTGTTGAACCTATATTGTTTATGGAAATTTTCTATGTTGAATCACATATATTCCCAAGCATACATGTCAAATAGGGAATATTTTAGGGTAGTAAAGGTGATGTTTTTGTGATCGGTATCCCATTTATTCAATATATTAACACAATTGATATAAGTTATAAATATTCGATGCCATACTATTGATGGGGTTTCATTAAGGAGATATTATATTTGATGATTGTAAGAGATTAGAATAAATATTGATTTCCAAAGATAGGTTTTTGTAGAACTTTTAATAGTCTTCATAAAATAATAATGCAATAAAGATAGTCGTTCCACAATAAATGATGTGTGTGATTAACATATTTTGATGTATGATAAATCATTTTGTAATCAAAATGTTCAAAATTTGAGAGATGTATGAATATAATGATATATAGTCATATATTTAATGTTATAAATATTAAAGAATAGTGGGAAATGGTTTCACTAGGATGTATAAATTCAATCATAGTGGGGAGGCTATGAGAAATTATCCTATATATTGAAGGTTTTATTGAGTCACACTGAAGTGATATGAATATTTATAAAAGAAAGAAATATAATAAAATCATGGGGATCTTTAAATACGGTTCCCATATTAAATAATTGGGTTTTACATTAGAGTATATGGTCTTTCAACATTTATAAATACATGAATTTTGTTTTCTTAAATGGAATCTGATGATATTGTGGCCATTCCATAAAAGAAATAGTCATAAAATGCCTAATTGGAAATTAAGAAGTCATTGAAGATAAATTTCATGTTCATCCCATAATTCATTTCGATTCACCATAAATGAGACATCACACTAAAATTCTTGGGGTCATTACTTGATTCATGTCAAAATCCATAATTTGATTTTTTTTGTTGATGTAACCCACATTGTGCTTAAATAGTTTCCCGTAATCAATCTTTTGTGTCTCCTAAAATCATCTAAAATTAAATAGATGTCCTGGAATGATTTTAAATCTATAAAATAAGCAAAAAAGTTGACTTGGAATTTCCTAGTTTAAATTCAAATCTAAAATAAAAATTAGATGGAAGTGGAAGAGATATTGATGCTTTATAAGAAGAGAGATTTACGGGAGGATAAAATACAACAAGAGTTTGTGAAAAGTGAATGCATAAATAATACCAAATCAGTAGAGGAAAAAAATATTAGGTTTAAGAATAATAATTTAAATAGGAGTAATACTAATAATAGATTTAGGGAATTCTATGTTTGGGGATAAAATTACATTTTCTATATCTAAGATTTTCATATAGTAATTTTTGAGGAAGAACAATACAGAATTTAAGAGATACATTGTGTATCAAGAGGTTAAGGTTAATCCCTCATTTTTGTATCCATAATTTTAAAACTATTATGTAATTTTATAATAGGTGAATATAGATCATCATATATAGATTATTATTCAAAGGATTGAACATAGTAAAATTATAGTTCCTATAGTGATTTTTCCCCCATGTTTGTCTGGTTTGTGCACAATAATCTTATTATTCTTTATAAAGGGTGTTAAAGGTTGTTTCATGAGGATTAATAAAAGAATATTAATTCAGTGATTCACACAACATTAGAAATTAAGACTTTTCTTATAGGTCCTTTTCAATAGTAGCTATAAACAATAACTCTATATATAGAATAACACCAAACATTAGAAGCACGTGACCCTTTTCTCAAATTATTGACCAAATTAGATACATCACCAAATCAATAAACTCAATGGTGATTGACCATCCTTGGCTAAACCCATTTCTATCATAAATATCCATACTGGTGATATAGATTACTATGTTATAATACATAATCACATTCCCATCATCATGATGTATACCCATTATCATTAAATCACACATAATTTATCCAAGGTAGAAAACAACACATAATCATATCAAAAAAATTATATATGAGATGGAATATCTGTAAATTACTTGTAACTCCTAAAAATTAAACTTATATATAATGATCCATTTCATAACAAATTCATCCTTGAACCCATAAGGATAACTAACCACTTGGCGGAAAGCTCAATAGGACACCCTCAAAGGATCACCCCTCATAATTTCTCTAAGGCTCTTTAGTAAATTATTATTATTCAGAATTAATAACCATATCATCCACTCCTGTTTTATACTATCCAAAAATGTTTCTAATATTACCTTTCCCTAGACACAACCCTATCCCATTATTATAATTAAATGACACACACTAATGGTTAAGACCATACAATATCAAAAGAGATATTTCTTAGGGTCAAAACCTCTCCTTGGGTTCTAATTTAATTGTAACTTATGCCTGAATGGCCCGAAGGCCTTCATTTTTATTGATTTTGATAACCCCTCTTTCAAGGGATGATAGGGAACCCTTACAAGGCCCGTAGGTTCAGATATTACATGGCCCGTAGGCTTAAGAGATTACATGACCCGAAGGTCTTAAGGGAATTCAACCAGACAATCTACAAGGAACTACCCCTCCCCAGCATCTGCATCTTGATAGTAGCACTCCACTTTTTCATGACTGTCTATCTAGGCTTCCCGTGCAAGCACAGGCTGGTACCGATGGCATAGCCATACCCTCTCTTTCTGAAAATCCATTTGGCTCTGCTCTGGTGAGTGTACCTGCTCTAAATCCTCTTCTGGGGATCATCCTTTTTTGTAGTATGTCTGGGCCTGCATTCATGTGGCCCGAAGGCCTTGAGAATCAACTGGCCTGAAGGCCTTGGGTGGCCCGAAAGCCTTTCAGGGCCTGAGAACCAAACCAGTGGCCCGAAGGCCCAGATGGATGAATAGTTCCGGCTGCTACAGTGCCTGCTACATTGTTGCTACAGTACCCGGAAATATGCTTCCACCAGGATTTGATCCTGGGTCTTTTGGATGCACCTAGCGAGTCCTCACCAACAGGGCTGAGGCTCTTGTGATTTAATTGTAACTTATAATATCCTATAACAAACATATCCCTCAATAACTATGAAATCTTATAGGAATACTCATTGGACTTAGTATAAAAATAACATACCTCATCTATCTTACCTCACATTTGGGTACCCACCTTGATTAAAATTTATGTCATTCACACTAGCTAACCACAAAGAGAATATAAAAAATAATATATTAAAACATATAAATACTGAAATAATATATACCATATACCTCAATTATATAAAATCAACCTTTATAATCACGTTTGAAAACTCATCCTTTATTGTACTGAAAATCATCAATGTACACAAGAATCTAACTCGTCAGAGTGGACATATATTTAATTATAAATAATTTATAATTTTTTATCATGATTTAAACTATATATGGGGTAATCATGGAATCTCACAATTAGGAATAACATTATAAAATCATGATCATCATAGTGAAGTTCAATATTAATTCACCCTAGATGTAATGAACAAAAAAACAAAAATCATTATATTTAATTTTCTCTGAATTTATAAAATCACTGGAATGATCAAGGTTGTGAATTAACACTAATATAAATGTGTGTAATGACTTGATTACATAATTTTAATGACTTATTTACTAGTGACCACTAATATGAAAAATATTTAATGGAAAACCATAAAGGAGGTATATAGAAGGCATTTCAAAAATTTTAAAAGAAAATTTATTAAAAATGATTAGTTATATGTTGAAAATAGTATAATTATTTCAGAAAAATGGTGTGTTAATAAATGTCTAGTGGTGTCCCCATGAGGTTTTACTAGAATTATATATGGTACAACACCACATGCCTTCACACTGGTTACCTAGCTGCACTGAATCCACCCACCAATTCCTTTCCATTTACAAGTCACCACAAATTTTTTGTTCATTATTTTGGACAACAATTTAAACCTCTAAAACAACCTATAAAACATCATAAATAAGTCCAAAACACATATTCCCAATTATATTCCAAAAATTCATATTCATCATCAATTTAATTCTATTAGTGTTGAAATATTTTCCACCAGTGAAACCTGATATTGTGTGTCATTACTAACTCTCAAGCATACCATTTCTCATCATTGGGAGGAATCTATGTTCATCTCTATAAAACCATATTTATAACTAACATATTATTTTTATTCTCATTTAAAGAACCTTACTAGTTTTTTATCATGAAAAAAACGCAACCAAACTATTTTTATGAAACTCTATAATTTAAAATCTCTATGGAATCCCTATCTTAAAACTATAAATCTATGGTTCCACTATTGCACAACTCATCACAGTTGTGGAACTCTATAGATTCTTCATAATCATGATGAGCTACTATGCTCTTTTTTATTCTATTAAATTAATTTCCTTCAAAAAAACCTTTATTCTAATTAAGAGATCTCATCTATAACTCCTATAATATCTTGGTCCAATGGTTCTCACTATTAAATATATGCTCAACTATTCTAAATGTAGCTCCCACAATGACTCATGCATGAAATAATAATGAATAGATAACATCATTATCAATTTCATGATTCAATTTAGGTTTTTTCACTAGAATATGATCATTCCAAACAATGATCACAACTTGAGTGTGATTATTGTATAAATATCACTATGATTGAATATATTATAGTTGACAATAAGAAAAAAAATGTATCTCCTTAACATTAACATGATCTAACATCCAATGAGATTTATTATCTTCCTATATTAAAAAATTAATGCATTCTTATCCAGACTATCCCTTCTAAATAGATCAAAAGGAACAAAATCATAAGTATATTCTCAATCTATTCCATTACTAATTACACCCATGTTTCATTAGTCTAAACATTATTTTACCCACATCATAAGATATATTGATAAACCACATTAACAATATGGAAAAAATTGAAAAATAATATATCAAATCTTTTCGAAGTGTAGGAATTATATATCATTATATCCTACTACATAATAATTTTTTCATGATTTATATGTAATTCAATTGAGGATCACTTAGATAATTATCTAACCACACATCGCAAAAATGTTAGTCTCCAATCTTATAAATCACTATTAATTAATTTTTTATGATATATACATTGAAATCTGTATAACATTACAAACCCTTTACCTCTAAATTACTGATGATGTATTCCCATCACATAAAAAATTTAACCATGTTTTTCATCACTAAAGGTACCCATCTTCCTATTATAACCACTTTACCTTATGTTATAATAAAATATCACCCCCATATTAAGAAAAATTGGAATATTCTCTTTTATTTTGATATCATATTCAAATCACACCACTCTATGTATCATGTCATAAATAATAGTTACTCCTCCAAAATGAATTGAATATATCCCATAATGTTGAACTATTAAATGTGGTATCTAAAGATTCAATCCCTTATAATATTAGGGAATTAATATTCCATGCACCTTCTCTATTGATTGTATCTATACTAGGCATACTTACACCAATGATCTAAAGTGAAATATTATCATCATATCTATTTATAAATCATAATGAAATCAATGTCGATAATTTTTGTATATAAATCCACCAAGATAATATATGATTAAGTAAGGTTCTAATAATAAGTTAATTGTTAAAATATAGAATATGTTATTTTTTATGATTTACCCCATGAAATTCAAATTTAAAAAACATATTTAACTAAACATACCAGAATGGATATTTCATGTGATCCTATATTCTAGGTACAATGAACTAAAACATGCATCTTGATAATCAGGCTAATATTAGGAAAATAATTCATCATATTTATACATAATAGTTTCTCAAAATAACTCAACTTTAATAATAGAAAGTAATAATTATGATACAAAATCCATGTAAACTAGAATTTTTACCCATAATTGGGTCACCCATGAATTAATATGAATTATAACCATTCATAATACCATTCTAAACTTTTTATATCATTTCAAAAATCTATTGAAAAGTAAAAAAATGTATATATTTATATAAATTCTAATTCTTGGAAACTATTCATATATATATCAATTCATGTTGATATGTGACCTCAATGATGCCTTCATATATAATAAAAGTCAAAAAAAATCAATAATGAAAACATAAATACATTTGGAGATATCATACCATTTATATAATGGAATAAAATAGTAGTAAAAAATATAAACATCCATAACAAAGCATAGAATAAGAGTTTAGAATATAAAATTATTGTAATATTCATACCATAACAATACCAATAGTATGATATTTTGAAATAAATAATGTCTTAGAATATAGTTATAAATCACAGTATTTATTACCTGGTCTATGTTTATATTCAATTTATAAAATTTTGTAAATAAAACAATAACAAAATCAGTACTAGACCTCATTTCAGATGTTTCTTATCATCCTAGTAGAACTGCACCAGTTCACTGTTGTTTTATAAGTCCCATTTCAAGACCATTTCAAAAAAATTATACACATCATCTATAGATCTCATTCACTGTTAGATCATTGAATTTATTCATACAACGACTATGGTACCCCCAACATCAATTATAAATATGTGCATACATGTGTTCCATGAAAAAAAAGCACAAAAACATATACATAAAACCATTCATTCCATCAAAAACATTTGATGTAACCCTGAAAATAAATTTATTATTTCCATCGATAATGTTGGAAATAGGATAGAATTTTTTAGGTTTTATCACATGTTACAATATTTTTGGGTTATTCACCCATCTATATAGGATCTCCTTTCCCACTCAATGAACTATTTTGGTGAATTTCCAAATCCATCCCAACCCAAATTTATTGAATAATAATTATATCATGTTTTACGATCCTTACTCAATTAATGATATCAAATCTCATTTGGAATTTTTCCCAACATGTTCATAATGATGTTAACCAGCTGGATGGTTGAACTCCTAGTATAAAAATTATAGTTCATACGAATAGATAGAAAATAACCCTATCAAGGTAATAAAATATAAAAATAGTGGTTAGAGAACAATAATGTCCCAAATATCATGTATCTATTTCATGTTAGTTAAGTGACCAATCTAGGTAATAAAAAGTCTTACAATTAGATTTAGAATCATCATCTCCATGAAACTATGTATATGCTACTGGATGATGAATTAACAAACTAAGTTAATTATATTTCTAATAAAAGTTTTGATAATTTTATAGTACAATGAATCAATTATAAAACATTTAAGGGTGAAGTTTCACGTATATGTAATAAAATATCTTCATTATCTTCATCTAAGTGTATATAACTTTATAAAATCCTAAATAAGATATTAGATTGTCTCATATGTCTCTAATGCTATTATAAAATTACATGAAGAAATAATTTTAGGAATAATCACTAAAATAATATTCATGGGGTATTCCATACAAAAATAATATCCCTTTTGTATAACCCAAAACATTCTATGTGAAATAATTTCTATCATTTCAAAAACCTTACAATAAGATAATATCAATTAACACATCACGTTAATAACTAAATTTTTACACTTTTTTGGGATGGGAAATCATCATTTCAACCTAACATAGAAATAACCACCTGATGATGTTGGACCCAAGTTTATAATACATAATCTCATGTGAAAGGTTATGGAGTAGACCCATCATCCACCACTTAAATAATATTCTACCCTAGGTAGCTCAAAACCCATAATTATATTACATCACCGTTAGTCTATGAAAGAGTTCTTTCCCAGCTCACTAGTAAATCCTTCATTGAACATTTGGGAATAAATTTCCATCACTAACCAAATATGTATTTTGTCTTATAAGGAAAAATAATAACTAAAATTTCAACTCACTATGCCACCCATAATAAAAAACATTTCATAATCTATCTAATTATATTATGGTCACTACATGTTTTCAAATTCAAAACCATAAGAAACCCCTCTTGGTTAAATCAAACATAATAATCCTTCTCCAATCCAATCCCTATACTCACCTCTAGCCTGTCATTTTAGGTGAACATAACATGTAGTTGTCTAAGACCTATCGTGGTTTTTCGAACCATTAAACACATTCAAACAACATCTAAGATTTCTACTTTGAGTATATCATAACCACTCCCATATGAAATATATCCCTTATTAGTTATAAATATTTTAATAACACATAGAAGAACCTCTATGAAATTAGGTGAAACATATATTAACCATAGATTTATCCACTTTTATGAAATCACCAATAATTTGCAAGATACTATAAAATACATAAAACTAGATAACACCTACATTAATCATATAGTTATATCCTCATTAACTATACATTACCACACTATCTAATCCCTCACTGATACTGATACATTTAAATGAGCCATTACCTCATCATGTAAGGAATATATATAATGATTAGTAATTTATTATTAATTTTCACAATTAAATTTAGATACAACATAATATGGAAAATCTATAAATGTTAAAACTCTAATAAATATTGATCAATATGGTTCTGTAAAATCCCAATCAACCTATATTCCTATATATATAAAAATTATTAATTCCATATCTCAATTCAATACTTAATTTCAAAAAAAATTGATGAAATCCATTATATAATATAGGTAGTGAACTAAAAATTGATCTAAAACATGATATGGTTGGATTACATCATCCATAATCATCCATTAAAAACTAGAAAATAAAAAACCAAAGATTATAGTGATTTCACCATGATCTGGTGAAATTAAACACTCAAATCCCAAATGAATTCCACCCAAATCCAGTATGGTATAAGGTGGAGGAACAAAATAAGAGGAAGGGGAGAGACATACCTATAATCATGGATCTAAACCCATACATATCAAGCACTCCCATAGTGATATAAGTAGAGATTGAGGATTCTAGAGGAAAGCTCTATCTTCTTATTTTGTGGCGTAGAGAAGAATATCTAAAATGGGGTAAAATAAAAGGTATCTATAAAATCAAAACATCCCATGATTAAAAAGAGAGGAATTAGCCTATCAGATAACCATAGGACTTTCACCATCCATTTTTTCAATCACTCGAGTCATGCAAAAATTTTGGTTCATTGACTAGTGGTATAATACCATTGGCATTCTCACCAAGTACATAATGAAACAAAACTATTTATTTGATTCAATTTATTACTATTAAATAATTAATTTTTATTTACTAATCATAAAATTTTTTTAAGGATGTTTGTAACATCTTGAATCACTTCTATATATATGGGAATAGGTTGTGGTTGTAACTAGCCTTAGATAGCTTCCCCAAGTCACTAATTTTTAGAAGTAAATTCCAAGGGCCTCAAAAACATTTGAGGGAAAATTTTCCCTTTTAATGATAAAAATAAAAACCATAAGATAATAAAAAATTTATATGATTTATAAGTACAACAAAAAAATTAAAACATAACCAAGAAACCCACATTATTAGAGTACAAGCAGAAACCAAGTGACAAAACCAAAGGAATCAAAAGGAAACAAAACCTGAATACACCAATAACATACAATAAATAACTCCCACCCTTCTCAAATATACAAATATAGAGGACATGTCTAGGGTATACATAATAATCACCAAAGAAATGAGATACCTTCCTTTTTCGGTGCCTCAACAGTTGACATTTGACGAAACCCAATTATACCCTTATATGGGGTGAGTCAAAACTATGTTGGGATTTTACAATGAATTCTCAACTCATTCTACTATGAAAAAAATGTTATAAAATTTATATAAAATAGTTTTAGATAGATAATGAGTTTATATCAAATCCAAAAAAAGTTTTTAATGGAAATAACTTAAAATAATCCTTTAAAACATTTCTTAATTCCATTTCGAATATTTATTCCATGATTCAAAAAATCCACACATCCACCCATGATTTCCTTGTTAAATATTCCATACTCATGATTGGTGTCACAGTGATCTACCAAGTCATCCCAATGAATCCAATACTAGGTACCCCAATGGAACTCTCCCCTTATATAGGGTTACATATAATGAAAATAAACCCACATAATCCATGTCATTCAAAATTAATGCCATGTAATATCGAATAAAACAATTCATTATTTAAAACTACTCAAAAACCATTTTTCATTATCAAATAAAAACCATAATTATAAAATCTAAAATTTAAAATTATCATCAAATATGATTTTACACAAACATATCCAATTTCTATAATGTCTCAAAAATATCACTAAAGATATTTCATACAACAATTACATGAATGTATCACAATAATTTAAAAATAATAATTTCATGAAATTTTATAAATTTTTAATTGAGTGGAGTTGTAATTGAATCTACCTACCTCGAAATGATTGGTGAAAATTTTGTATAGAACAATGATTCTCTAGATTCGATCATGATCCACTTTTACCACCATAGATCTAGTAAGGATTCATTAAGATATCATTAATAATACCTCAACGAACATGGATCTATCCCCTAGGGATTAGATCTAATCTCTTGAGAGAGTGTAATATAAGAGACCTAAGAATAATGGCCAAGAAAAGTGAATTATCAAAATATCTGGATCTCCAGCGTTCTTTGAATCACCTAAAACATTCTTCGATAGTGAAGAGGAAAACCTACAAATCCTTAGGTAGTAAATTAATTTGGGATTAAGATATATAAGAAAGTGTTCTTGGGGTTGGTTCAGAAAATTTATGTCGCATGGTTAAGAACGTGGTTTGGATGATAGTATTCCATCATTAAAACACTACTAACTTAAGATAACCCCCGCATGGTTATCTCATAGGGTTATACAAACAGCTCACCAACCGCTATTTCACCTTTTATCTAGACATTCATAGTTTCCCCAATTCATCTATATATTTTTTGGATTCAATATATCTTAACAAATATTACATATTAAAAAATTGTAAACTTAGTTGATTCTTGTGATTTGTGAATATTTATAAGATATTAATTAATGAGAACACAAAAATTATAAAACATAATATTTTATGTGAATAAATAAGATTTATGTTGGAGATAGCAATATAGAAATTTATCTATGTCCAAAACCATACACTGGGGTTTAATATCCACAAAAGTAGGAGTAATGTATTTTAAAGAGGAATAAAATAAAAATATGTATAAAAAATTAAAAAAAAATTGTATAGTTTTTTTAATCTCACTATGATATGTAATTTATTTATAAATATTACATAAATTTTCAACAGATATCTAATATTTCATATTTTTATAGAATGAAATATCTGATAGATCGTGAAAAAAATATTCATTGGAAAATTCAATTTGGATATTTTTTGAATAATGTTAATAGATTGAAATATAAATAATGATATTTTATTCAAAATACTGATAAGAAATATGATCTTATATTTGTAAAGGAGATTCAAATGTAGATATTAATTAAAAAATTATAATGAAATATGAATATTATTCAAGAATATTATTGATTTTTGTGCCTCAATGTAAAGTTGGACATCAACTATAGCGACCCGACCTTTTCTTACATTAATATTACATCATTTCAAAGATAAACAACATAATAGTATTACACAAAGAGGATACAAAGTCTTAGTGTCTTTGGAAAACTTGGATCACACATAACAAATACAACATCTACCATAAACATTTATTTAATTTCTTTTTCTTTGGCTTATTATTAGCAGTTGTCCTCTCTTTAGTACATGTAGCCACCTGAGGATATACATCAAAAGGGTTTTCTATAATCCTAGTAAGAGGATAGATAAGAACATTATATCATGGGGTGAGCATAATCACAATATAGGCAAAAGATCATGAACATGAGAGGAGCTTAAATAAAAGACTTGAAATGTGGCAAAGCATAAAAATGAAACATCATGTCTTAATGGTTAACTACCTCACATACTTTTGAACCAAGATAGCTTATTTTTAACATATCATTTCAAATTTACTCATGTTATTAATCACTTTACCCAATGCATTGGATCTATATATAATTCCTGGCGCACCCGTCACATTTAAACATTCATATTACGCTATATAATTCCGGGCGCACCCGTCACATCATAAAATTATCATTTATCATGCATTATACAGTGAACATATAACATATATGAACATAAATAACCCATGAAAATGAATGGGTTTAATCTCATAAGAATACATTCATAAACATTGGGTTCCCAAAATAAAGAGGGAACAACATACTTGATACAAGAACCATCAGCCTGAATGAGAGGTAAAAGATGAGTTCTTAAGAAAAGAGTTCTTTCAGAAAACATTTGGATTGACATAAACTTCATTAGAAAAAATTTATATCCCAAAAAAGGAAATAAAATGGTGAACAAATGATCTTTAAGGAGTGACCATATCAAAAATGGAGTGAAAGAGGTAGAACCCGAATGATGAAAGTTGGGTTCGAGAATTTCCCCTTACCTTGTACCCGAATGATTCCTTCTCTTTAATGTCCTGTATAATGAAATTATATTCATTAATTAGAAATATAGAACCATGTGTACATTAATAGGGTTAATTCTGGTTTCATTATGTCATTTTATGTTCCTTTTTATGACTTATAGAGTTTAGAAACATTGTTCGGGGATGTTCGTTTTTATGGTTTTTCTTGGGTTGTTCACTTGTATTTCTAAATTGAAGTTCGGTTAGAACATGGGTAAACATTCAGAAATTATATTACATGTCATTAATGATATTAAAGGATTTTTAATTATCTTATAATTAATTATATTATATCCATGTGGATGAATCAGTAGATAAGAATTAAATGATGGTTATTTGGGTAAATTTGTGCGGTTTTTGGATCACAACGAACTTGTTTGAACTTATAACTTATTAATATGGCGATAAGTTATTTAAAGAACATTAAATTGAACATAATAAATATAAAATATTCTGTTTCAACAATAAAAATGGTTTCATGACCAGATCTGAAGGTAGAAATGGAATAAGAATGCATGTCGTTCTTGATGGTGATAAATTAACACCTCCCGAACAACGTTCTCTTTAATAAAATAAAAGGAAGAGGGAAAGGGGGTTGGATTATATAATATCCCATTAGAATCATAAAATTACATTATATGTATAATAATAGTGTTTCAATACAATTTGGATGAATATAGGTTGGGAGAGAGCAAGAAAAGAACTTGAACTTGAAAGGAAATTAAAGGAGAAGAGGGAGGGAAATTACCTATTGAATCCTTCTCTTGAGAACCTCCTTAAGGGCCTAAGAGTGGTATTTTGATGAGACAAGTAGCTCTTGGAAGTGGTAGAGGGGATATGGAAGAGGTTTGGGAAGAGTTTATAGAATTCTTGGAGCTTGATAGGTGTGAGGAAATGAGGGTGTGAAGGGTGGCTTTTATAGTGGAGGGGAGAGGGGTTTCCTTAATATAAAATTCATTAGTTTATTAATTCCACACAAGATAATGAATAGTGAGTCTTGAACAACCAATAATAGTAATTTTATAATGTAATCCCGAACTAAGTGGGATTACATCATCAGAACATCACACATGACCCTATAATTAGCTTATTTAGCTTATTTTGTAAATTACGGTATTTCACTATTCATCAAAAATTTACGTATCTCAGAAAAATGAAAAAAAAATTACCCCAACCTTTTTTTCGACGTGTAGAATCCAGAAATGAAGTCCATTTTTTAAAGATAATTTTCCATATATTATTAATTTAATATTTAATTATAATTATAATTTACTTAAAAACAGTTTTTAAGATTAAAACTTATTTTATAGTGCTTTCAAAAATTACGTAGGGTCTTATAAAATTTTATAAAAACTATAAGAAATTGATTAAATAATTTATCAATACATTTTAGGGAAATAAATATTATTTTAAATTAATTAATTAATTATAATTATTTATTTATGACTTACAAAATACCAAAACGTTCACTATGGTCAAATTGTCACTTTTTAAGATGTATAAATTTTATTTAATTATTCATAGGTAATGTTAATATTATTTTGGATGATTTAATATTCATAAGGGTCATATTACTATTCATAATGGTATGTTTCTATTCATAAGGGTTGGTCACTATTCACCAAAAAATATTTTTTTGTTTCATTAGACTCCAAAAATCATCTTGAACACAACCGTGTATGTCTGCTTTTCAAAATTCCAAATATAAGAGTGTCCAAATTATGTTTAAAGGCCATTTATCACTTAGCAGTTAATTATTTGTGTTTTTATTACATAAATATAAGAATGTAATTTCCATTAAAAAAACTTTGGGTCATTACATTCTTCCCTTCTTAAGAAATTTCACCCACGAAATTTCACTTTATACGAATAGGTGAGGGTACTTCTCCTTCATTTACTCTTCTAGTTCCCAAGTTGCTTCATCAATCTAATGGTTCCTCCACAGTACTTTGACAAGGTGGGTTGTCTTGTTGCTTAGAACCTTATCTATCCGATCCAGAATATTTACTGGCTGCTCCTCATAGGAGAGATCATCTTCCAGCTGCACCACCTCTGAGTTTAGTACATGTGAGGGTTCTAGTATGTACTTCCTCAGTAGTGATACATGAAACACATCATGAACTTGAGCCATATTTTGTGGAAGTGCAAGACGATAGGCCACAGCTCCTACATGGTCAAGGATCTCAAAGGGGCCAATATACCCTGGGCTTAGCTTCCCTTTCTTCCCGAATCGCATGACTCTCTTCCATGGAGATATTCTAAGGAAGAATTTATCTCTAACGTCAAACTCCAAGTACCTTAGACGGTTATCAGCATAGCTCTTTTTCCGACTTTGAGCAGCTTTGATGTGTTTTTGGATGACTTGAACCTTCTCTATCATCTCTTGAATGAGATCGGGTCCAAGGAGCTTTCTTTCTCCAACTTCATCCCAACAAGTTGGAGTTCTACATCACTTTCCATATAGATCTTCATATGAAGCCATCTGAATACTCAAGTGGAAACTATTGTTGTATGAGAACTCAACCAATAGGAGATGTTGATCCCAAATGTAACGCCCCGACCCCAGTTACCCAGATTCGGTGCATTATTACATAATATTGGCATGATCACAAAAGATCAAGTCTCGAAAGACTGATTAGTTTAGTGGCCTTGGAATAACTAGATACATTCATAATGTTTACCTTAAATCATAAAGTGAAAACCACTACAACAACATCTTGAAATCATATCCCCTTATACTATCCCTGCAGGTCATTCATAAATTACTTCTTCACATCCTGGGAAAAATAAAACATTGAAAGGGGTGACCTTAGATGCTCAGTAAGGATAACAATATAGCGGAAACTTTCATAAATAAGAAAAAACATTTAAGGCAATGTATAACAACAACAAAAGCCTTTTAAACTGGAAATTCGATATAATATAGAAAAGATAAAATTAAATAATTCCATTTACTTATTCACATGAATATTATACTAGTCAAATAATCACATGCAATATCAATAACCACTTTCATAATGATGGAATGCATAATTCCAGACTATCATAACCACGTAGCCAAGGCCTTGTGCCAATACTAAAAATAATATTTTGTCAAGTCCTTGTTCCAAGACCCTAGTTTGTCTCATGATACCTACAGATTCATCGAGGAGCTACAATGGGCTCCACCCGTCACTTATTAATTCCAATGCATTCCTCGTATGAACAGGTTTCAACATAACATAAACATTCGTATTAATACTAGCATACGAAATGTCAATAATTTCTCCATAAACCATGAACGGTATAAAAAAACACATCCATAGTCAAACCTATCAAGAAACCTTCAATATAATATGGAAGTTTTGTATCATAATAAATCAACTTCAAATATGCTTAAAATCCATCAAAGGATGTTGACATAGATCAAATCAAAACTATTTGAGAGAAATATCTATTTTTTTGAAATCATTTAAAAGTCACATAATTATAAAATAAAAAATTTACTTTGAAAATATACTTATAATCTTGTAAGGTAAGCTTTTAAGATTTTATAACAGTGGAAAATAGCTGCACCCGCCGTATAAGTTAAAAAAACATTCTTACCTTAATTCTGTCAAAAATGTTTAAAAGGACCTTATTTGGAAAAAGATAGAAAGATTCATTTATAAACCTCTTAAAAAAATCAAACATGGTTATAAATTACTTTAACCCATATTCTGTAAAATAGAAAGAATGTTTTGAAATAAATTTTTAAGAAACATGGATGTGGATGATAAAGAGGTCCCAGTAGATAATTATGTATAAACAACCTCGGATAATGAAGAGATTGTGAAATAACCCTTACCAATTTGGTAACTTACAAAAAATACACCCCATGGAATAGTAATCATAAAAAGAATATGTAAATACACATAAATTAATGTGTATTACATAAATAATACAATTATGGGCATTACATACACCACACAAAAGGTAATAGTGGTAATGTTGCATGAATCTCATGGGAATAAGGAATGAGATGAAAACCCCTTACCTTGTACTTTTCCATAGTCGATGGTATGTTAACCTCCTATATAATAGTTAAAACATTGTTATTAAATTATACAAGAACCATATACATAATTATTATATCATATATGATCTTCTAATAATGCTTTGTTAATAATACTTTAGTATTATCGTCGTTTCGGGTGTTAACTTACTCGTTTTCTTTTATATGTTTTGTTACATAAGTCATGTTTTCTATGGATAGGTAGTATCTTATTCATATCCATAATGATATAAAGTTCTTAAAAATTACTTTTAATCACCAGATGAGAGTTAGTCTTGAAGGGATACGATGGGGAATGAATCTCATTGCGTTTGTGGATACGGTAGTCCGTACGTACGCACGAGCGACAATATCATTATTTTGATATTAAAATAATATATAATTGGATGGTATATCATATATACAGAATAATTATAATGTTATATTTATTATTTTCATGAATTAAACAACATTATTATAACCATCTAAATAATAATATATTGAATAACAATTACACCACGATGTGGAGACGGTAAGCCGTACGTACGCATGTATGGTGACATGTCATTCAAAGGATAGATAGAATACTGAATATGGTTGTACCATATTTATAATAATATCATATTATATAGTAGATACGGGAGTTATTATTTTATAATGGGAATAACAAGGAATGAAGAAGTTGAAGAAGAAATGAACTTGAAAAAGGGTGGTGAAAACATTACCTCTTCTTCAGGTTCTTCCTTTTGATTTGATCAAAAGGTCTCCTTAGGTTGGCTTTATGATAAAACTAAGGCCTCTAGGTTGAATTGAGGGAAGTTTAGAGAGTATTTGGGAAGGTTTTGGCCAAACCAAAAGGCTTGGAAAGTGTGAAAAATTGGTTAGAAGTGGTGTCCTTTTATAAGAGGGAGGGGGCACCTTAGGAAAATCTAGAAATATTATTTTATAATAAATTAAAAATCAGTTTATAATGGCTATAAAGTGTATTATTTAAAGGTTAAGGTTGTTATGGGTCGAAAACCACTCAACCAGTATAATTTAGACTGGTTTGGGTCATTATATTAACCTTATCTTTTAGTTTTAACTCTTAGTTAATTAGTTTGACACTTACCATGTCACTTTGTATTTTTATATAATATAGTTAATAAACTTACCATATACATCCAAGTGACCCCCAAGTGGTCCATTAACGATACACCTATTATGATATAAGTCTCTTTTCCGAACCTTAGATTTTTAGGAATTGAAAATCAATTAATATTATAATATTTGTTTTAAAAACTCTTTTATGTCAATTTTGACACTATTCAATAATTGATTTTTGTTAAATTCTTAACAACTTTATTACTTCGAACAAAATTCATTTTAGAAATAATATAATGTCATATTAACCAATATATTTCATGTATGTCATAAAAACATTCAAATTATATTTATTTTAAAATTTATAATACGAATTATTTGATTCTTTCATTAATAAAGAAAATAGTGCATCATTATTGTGTCATAAATAATAATTATTATTAAATTTATAAAAATTATAAATAAAATACTATTATGTATGAAATATGTTTATCTTTCTAATTAATATTTATAGTCAAAATTATAACATATATAACCCTATGTAAAAATTGTTTTTCTAAAAGATATATGCTTGTGTCATTTTTGTATTTACTTTAACTTAATTAATATAAAGTGTCCCTATCACCTAAAAGTGGCTCCATGGGGTCCCAAAATCGACCCAAAGATTTCCATGGTTTTACATGTATCCACCAATAATATTAGGACATGTTTTAGGGTAATTTATTATTTTAATAATATTTACCGGATTTACCATTTGACCATAGTAAATAAAATATTTACCGAAGTAATTATTCAAAATGTCTAAAAATGAAGGTTACCTATTAACATAATTTGGACATCCTGATTCAAAATATGGAATTTATTTTTCCAAATTCAAAATACAGAAGTTGTAGAAATTAATTTAAAATTAATTCCCGTTCTTAAAATAAAAAGCGTGTTTTTAAGAGATAATAACTACCAAAAGATTGATAGTTGTTTACGTCTGGTTTAAATGTGAAATTATATCCAATTACAAAAATTGTATTAAATGGTAAAAATATATTCTAAATATACTTTAAAACCACTCATATTCATAATTTATCACTATTAATTATTTTTATTAAAAAAGTCGTTTTTAATTTAAATTTAGTAATTTTTACTATTCATCAAAATATAAAAGTTATCTGAAAAGGTCCAAAATTTCACCCTTATCTAATTTCGATATTCCGAATCCAAAAATGAAGTCAATTTTGAGAGATAAAGTTTATAAAATTTCAAAAAGTGGGTATTACTATTCATACCGGCTAGTTTGATTGGTTGTGGTGTGTGTTAGAACTCAAAGTTGGGTACAACACACGCTACTATATTATTCAAAGAGAAGAATACCGTGGAAGCTTGGGGTGTTACATTCTCCCCTCCTTCAAATAATTTAATCCTCGATATTTCTAGAATATTACTACATAAAAGGACTGGGGTGGTTCTTCATCATAAGTTCCTCGGGTTCCCACATTGCCTCTTCCATTTTATGGTTTCTCCATAGAACTTTTACCAGATGAGTCATCTGGTTTCTCAGCACTTGTCCTCTCGTATCAAGAATCCCGACGGGATCTTCGCAATAAGAGAGATCGGGTTCCATTTCTAATTCCTTATAGGTGAGTACATGTGTTGGGTCAGGCATGTATTTTCTCAACAGTGATACATGGAATACATCGTGATCTTTGGAGAGATTTGGTGGCATTGCCAAACAGTAAGCTACATCCCCAATTCGTTCTAGAATTTTGAAAGGACCGATGTACCTGGGACTCAATTTACAGTTCTTGCCAAAAACGTATAACTCCCTTCCATGGAGATTCCTTCAAGAAAACATGATCTCCCACCTCAAATTCCAAATACTTTTTCGGTTTTCAGCATAGCTCTTCTACCTACTTTGAGCTGCTTTGATGTGGTTTTGGATTACCTTCACCTTTTCCATCGTTTCCTCCACAATTTCTGGGCCTACAAGTTTTCTTTCACCAACGTCATCCCAACAGGTTGGTGTGAGACATCTCTTTCCATATAACACTTCATATGGTGTCATCTGAATACTTGAATTGAAGCTATTGTTATAGGAAAATTCTACAAGAAGTAAATATTAATCCCACATACCCTGAAATTTAAGTGAGAAAGATCTCAACATGTCTTCTAAGGTTTGAATAGTTAGTTTTGATTGTCCATCAGTTTCCGGGTGGTAAGCAGTGCTCAAATGAAGTCCATTACCCAAGGCCTTCTGAAGAATCTTCCAGAATCTCGAAGTAAAACGAGGATCTAGATCCGAAACAATCGATAGGGGTACTCCATGAAGTCTCAAAACATCATTAATATATAGTCTTGCTAAACGTTCAAGTGGTAAATATTCACTTATAGTAAGAAAATGTGCTGAATTGGTAAGATGATCAAAAACGACCCATATTACATCATTCCTTCTAGGAGTTTTTGGTAGTCCCATGACAATGTCCATAGTGATATTATCTCATTTCCACTCAGGTATGTGAAGAGGTTGCATGACTCCTCTAGGCTGTTTCCTACCAACTTTCACTTGTTGAAAAACCATACATCTTGACATAAAATTAGAAATATCCCTCTTCATGTTGTCCCACGAAAAATGTTCCTTTAAATCTCTATACATTTTGGTGCTCCCAGGGTGTATAGAGAAATTGGAACTATGAGCATCATCTAACAATTCCCTTTTTTATCAGGTATATTGGGAATACAAATTCTCTTCCCGAATTTCAATATTCTTTCTTCATACACAAAGTCTCTCAATCTCCCATCATTCACATCTTTAATCTTCTTTTGAAATTCTTTATCATCAGTCTGAGAACTCTTAATCCTTTCTAGTAATGATGGTTTGGAAACCATTTGAAAAAGAACTGATGTTTCACCTTCCATGGTTATTCCCATGTCCATCTTTAATAGATCCATTAAAATTGGATCCCTTTCAATTCTCATATTGTTCAAAAATCCATGATCTTTTCTTATCAAAGCATCTTCCACCTTATTTGCCTTCCCCGGGTGGTAGTGTATCGTACAATCATAATCCTTGAGTAATTAAAGTCATCTCCTTTTCCTCATGTAGAGTACTTTTTGTGAGAAAATATACTTGAAACTCTTGTGATCAGTATAAATCTCACATTTTTCACCATAGAGGTAGTGTCTCCATATATACAAAGAAAATATCATAGCTTTTAACACAAGATCATGAGTAGGATAGTTTTTCTCATGAATTTTCAATTGTCATGATGCATAGGCAATAACCATATCATTCTGCATAAGGACAGAACCAAGTCCTTTCTTCGATGCATCACTATAAATAACGAACCCATCATTCCCCGATGGTAGAGTCAATATAGGAGCATTGACTAATCTTCTCTTCATTTCTTCAAAACATTCTTCACACTCTTTTATCTAAACAAATTTAACCCCTTTACGTGTGAGCTTTGTTAATGGTTTAGCCAATCGGGCAAAATTCTGGATGAAACGTCGATAATAACTTGTTAAACCAATAAAACTGCGTACCTCTGTTATACTCATAGGTGCTAGCCATTCTTGGATTGCATTGGTCTTAGATGGATCAACATAGATTCCATATTTAGAGACAATATGTCCAAGAAAAGAAATCTCCTGAAGCCAGAATTCACACTTGCTAAACTTCCCATATAATTCATGTCTTCTTAGAGTCTTTAGGATAATGCGCAAGTGATTTTCATTATCTTTGTAGATTTTGAATTATACCAAGATATCATCAATAAATACCACCACAAAATCATCGAGATATCCCATAAAAACTCTATTCATTAGATCTATGAATACAGGGGGTTCATTAGTCATCCAAAAAGCCATTATTGTAATCTCGTAATGCTCGTACCTGGTTCGAAATGCTGTATTTAGAATGTCTTCCTTCTTCACACACAACTGATGGTATCTAGATCAAAGGTAAATCTTTGAAAATTAGTAAGCTCCATGAAGTTGTTCAAATAAATCATCAATGCGAGGTAGGGGATACTTGTTCTTTATTGCTGTAGCATTGATTTCCCTGTAGTCGATACATAACCTCATAGATCCATCTTTGTTTTAAACAAAAATAACAGTGGCTACCCATGGAGAAACACTAGGGAGAATAAATCCTTTATTACTTAATTCCTCTAGTTGTTTCTTTAGTTCAACTAATTCCACAGTGGCCATTATATAAGGGGTCTTCGATATAGCCCCTGATCTAGGAATTAAATCAATGGAAAACTCAACTTCTCATTCTGGAGGATGTCTAGGTAAATCTTCCAGAAACACATCTACATATTCTTTCACAATAGGTACATCCTATATTTGAACATTCCTTTCCTAACCCACAGTAATTTCATTCTCTTCCTCCCCAATAATTGAATTTAGTTGAGCAACTGGGGGTGGATCTAGATAAGAATTAGGTGGTGACGATTCTGCTCTAAAGATAAGGTGTTCCTTATCTACATCATCAAAAATCATAACCTCCTTCTTCTTACAATATATTTTTCACATCATGGTCCGAAAGGCAATCCATAATGAGGATTATATCAAATTCAATCATGGGTATGATGATGAGATTAGTAGATAAAGAACATTTATAGGCCCTAATGGGAACGGATCCAATGAATTTTGTAGCAATGATACTTCCCTTAGGAGTTTTAACTAGAAACTCTTTTGTTAAATCAAATTGGAAATATCTAATTTTCTTAGAAAACTGGGAAGATATGAAACAATGCAATGATCCATAATCAAATAAAGCATTTTCTAAACTTGAGGAAACCATTAAATTACCTGCCACCACGTTTTTCGGAGCTTCTACCTCAGTAGTAGTGATAGCATAAGATTGGCCTTGATCCCATGGCCTTTTCTGAGGCAAGTTCCCTTGACGCTTAGGACATTCATTTGCATATTGTCTCATCTTTCTACAATTATAGAATTCCACATTTATAGCAACTCTCTTTCCCTTGCAATCATGATCTTGGTGGCCTTTTTCACCACACTTGTAATAGACTCCCATTTCTTTTAAGCAACTACCGAGGTGTTTCTTCCCACATTAACTGCAGGATGGATTTTCAAATTTTCCCTTATTCCCTTTATTTCCATTTCTAGATTGATCAGTCGATCTATTATTCTCTTTCTTTTCTTTAAAGTCATAAGACTTATAGAATTCCTTTTCTGTTTTGATAGCACATGATACAATGTCTTCGTACAATGAGAAGGATTGTGAGACTAATACTCGATGAAGATATGGTTTTAACCCATAAAATAATCTATCAATATTACTTCTTGGGTTAGATATATAATCTCCAGCATACCTTGCTAACCTTGAAAAGTTAGCCTCATACTTTGCGACATTCTCATCCTTCTTTTGTCTCAGGCTCAGAAATTGTCTTTCCATATCTGCTCGATGGACACAAGGAAAGTTGTTTTCTAAGAAAAGATCTTTGAACTCCCTTCATTCCATATTTTATACTTCATCATCTTCCTTCTTGTTTTGAATCAATGACCACCATTGATCAGCATCTCCAGTGAGGTGATAAACTTCCATGATAACTTTTTCCCTTTCACAACTCCCCAAAGCCTAAAATATTTTCTCTAGAGAACTTATCCATTACTCATCTACCAAGGGATTTTTACTCCCATTGAATGTTGGTGGTTGTTGCCTCATGAAGCAATCTGACATTGATCCTCCACGTTGTGGATCAGGGTGCTCCATACGGGTAAGGTTATTATTCATAACCTGAGTGAGTTGTCCCGGTATGGTGATAAGCTGATCTGCACCAGTTACATCACCATATCCACTATAATTATCTTGAGCAGGAGGTCAATCCCTACATGGAGTGCGTGCATTGATACGGTTTCCATTTCTTCCACTAGGAGCCATTTCTAAACAATGGAATAGACTAGATCAGTTTATGAATCAAAATACATAATTCCATACCTGTAAAATACTTAACATAAATTGAAAAGTTTATGGATATAATAAAAATGTTTTCTTTGAGGAAGTATATACTCATAAATCCTTCATAATGGTTTGTAAATAAAATGAGAATTATCCTAATCATATCCCCCCGGGAGTTTCGTAACCAAGAGTGCAACAAGGCCCATTTTCGCGCACCAGTTCCTGTTCGAGTCCAAATCAAAGCGGTGCTTTCGAGTTTTACCCCTAGGTACATCTGTGTCAGAGCCACCTCTACCTGCTCGTATCCATACAGGGATGTATTTCTTGGAAAACTAAAAAATTATCTACAATACCAAAATTCTAGGAAGTTCTTCTATAATAATCCTCAAAGTCCATCTTAGGTCTATGTGCTCTAATCAGAGTTTATCTAAATCTAGCTTCCAAGGTTTGTACTAATCTTTCTATGATACCAATTGTAATGCCCCGACCCTAGTTAACTAGAGTCAGTGCATTATTACATAATATTGGCATGATCACAAAAGATCAAGCCTCAAAAGATCGATTAGTTTAGTAGCCTTGGAATAACTAGATACATTCATAAATTTTACATTACATCATAAAGTGAAAACTACTACAACAACATCTTGACTTCATATCCCCTCATACTATCTATGCAGGTCATTCATAAATTACTTCTTCACATCCTAGGAAAAATAAAATATTGAACGGGGTTAGCTAAGATGCTCAGTAAGGATAACAATATAGCGGAAACTTTCATAAATAAGAAAAAACATTTAAGGCAATGTACAACTAAAACAAAATCCTTTTAAACATGAACTTCAGCATAATATGGAAAAGATAAAATGAAATAATTCCATTTACTTATTCACATGGATATTCTACTAGTCAAATAATCACATATAATATCAATAACCACTTTCATAATGATGGAAAGCATAATTCCAGAGTATCATAACCACGTAGCCAAGGCCTCGTGCCAAGACTACAAATATGATTCTGTCAAGGCCTCATACCAAGACACTAGTTTGTCTCATGAGACCTACCAATGAATTGAGGAGCTATAGCAGGCTCCACCCATCACTTATTAAGTCCAATGCATTCCTCATATGAATAGGTTTCAACATAATATAAATATTCGTATTAAAACTAGCATACGAAATGTCAATACTTTCACTATAAACCATGAATGGTATAAAAATAACACATCCATAGTCAAACATATCACAAAAACTTTAATTCAATATGGAAGTTTTGTATCATAATAAATCAACTTCAAATAAGCTTAAAATCTATCAAAGGATGTTGACATAGATGAATTCAAAACTATTTGAGAGAAATATCTATTTTTTTGAAATCATTTAAAAGTCAAATAATTATAAAATAAAACATTTACTTTGAAAATATCATTATAATATTGTAAGGGAAGCTTCTAAGATTTTATAATGGTGGAAAATAGTTGCACCTGCTATATAAGTTAAAAAAACATTCTTACCTTAATTATGTCGAAAAGGTTAAAAAGGACCTTGTTTGGAAAATGACGGAAAGATTCCTTTATAAACCTCTTTTAAAAATTCAAACAAGGGTATAAATGAATTTAACCTATATTATGTAAAATAGAAAGAGTGTTTTGAAATACATTTTTAAGAAACATGGATGTGGATGATAAAGATGTCCCAGTAGATAATTATGTATAAACAACCTCGGATAATGAAGAGATTGTGAAAGAACCCTTACCAATTTGGTAACTTACGAAACATACAGCCCATGAAAGAGGTATCATAAAATGAATATGTAAATACACATAATTTAAATTGTATTACATAAAGAATACAATTATGGGCAGTACATACACCAAACAAAAGGTAATAGTGGCAATATGGCATTAATCTCACGGGAATAAGGAGTGAGATGAAAACCCCTTACCTTGTAATTTTCCTTAGACGATGGCATGTTAACATCCTGTATAATAGTTAAAAAATTGTTATTAAATTATACAAGAACCATATACATAATTATGATATCATATATGATCTTCTAATAATTCTTTGTTAATAATACTTTAGTATTATCGTCGTTTCGGGTGTTAACTTACTCGTTTTATTTTACATGGTTTTCACATAAGTTGTGTTTGTTATGGATAGGTTGTATCTTTTTCATATACAGAATGATATAAAGTTCTTAACAATTAATTTTAATCATCATATGATAATTAGTCTTGAATGGATACGATGGGGAATGAATCTCATCGCGTTCGTGGAGACAGTAGTCCGTATGTACGCACGAGCGACAATATCTTTCTTTTGATATTAAAATAATATATAATTGGATGTTATATAATATATATAGAATCATTATCATGTTATATTTATTATTTACATGAATTACACATCATTATTATACCCATCCAAATAATAATATATTGAATAACAATTACACCACGACGTGGAGATGGTAAGTCGTACGTACGCACTTATGGTGACATGTCATTAAAAGGATGGATTGAATACTGAATATGGCTATAACATATTTTTAATAATATAACAGTATATAGTAGATACTAGAGTTATTATTTTAGAATGGGAATAACAAAGAAAGAAGAAGTTGAAGAAGAAATGATCTTGAAAAAGGGTGGTGAAAACATTACCTCTTCTTCGGGTTCTTCATTATGATTTGATGAAAAGGGATCTTTAGGTTGACTTTCGGATCAAACTAAGGCCTACAGGTTGAAGTGATAGAAGTTGAGAGAGTATTTGGGTAGGGGTTGGCCGAACCAAAACGCTTTGAAAGTGTGAATAATTGGTTATAAGTGGTGTCCTTTTATAAGAGGGAGGAGGGGCACCTTAGGAAAATCTAGAAATATTATTTTATAATAAATTCATATTTGGTTTATAATGCCTCAAAAGTGGATTATTTAAAGGATAAGTTGGGTATGGGTCGAAAAATTCTCAACCAATAGAATTTAGATAGTTTTGGGTCATTATATTAACCTTATCTTTTAGTTTTAACTCTTAGTTAATTACTTTGACACTTACCATGTCACTTTGTATTTTTATATTATATAGTTAATGAACATACCATATACATTTAAGAGACCCCAAAGTGGTCCATTAATGATAAACCTATCATGATATAAGTCTATTTGCAGAAACTTTTATTTTTAGGAATTGAAAATCAATTAATAATATAAAATTAGTTTTAAAAACTCTTTTATGTCAATTTTGACACTCTTCAATAATTGATTATTGTTAAATTATTGAAAACATTAATAATTCGAAAAAAAATCATTTAATAAATCCTATAATGTCATATTAACCAATAAAATTCATGTATGCCATCAAAAATTTCAAATTATATTTATTTTAACATTTATAATACCAATTATTTGATTATTTCATTAATAAAGAAAATACCGCATCATTATTGTGTCATAAATAATATTAATTATTAAATTTAAAAAAATTATAAATAAAATACCATTATGTAGGAAATATATTTATCTTACTAATGAATATTTATAGTCAAAATTATATCATATATAACCCTATGTAAAAATTGTTTTTCTAAAAGATATATGCTATTGTCATTTTTTGTATTTACTTTAACATAGTTAATATAAAGTGTCCCTATCAACAACAAGTGGCTCCATGGGGTCCCCAAATCGTCCCAAATATTCCCATGGTCGGACATGTATCCACCAATAAGGTTTGGACACATTTTAAATTAATTTAGTATTATTATAATATTATTTTTTTACCCTTATTTACCGGATTTACCCTTTAACCATGGTAAATAAAATATTTACCGAAGTAATTATTCAAAATGTCTAAAAATGAACGTTACCTATTTACACAATTTGGAAATCCTGATTCCAAATATGGAATCCATTTTTTTCAGATTCAAAACACAGAAGTGGCAGAAATTAATTTAAAATAAATTTCTGTTGTTAAAAAAATGCGTGTTTTTAAGAGATAATAACTATCAAAAGATTGATAGTTGTTTATGTCCGGTTTAAATGTGAAATGATGTCCAATGACCAAAATTGTATTAAATGGTAAAATTATATTCTAAATATACTTTATAACAACTAAAATTCATAATTTATCACTATTAATTATTTTCATTAAAAAAGTTGTTTTTAATTAAAATTTAGAAATTTTCACTATTCATAAAAATATAAAAGTTATCCGAAAAGTTCCAAAATTTCACCCTTGGATAATTTTGATATTACTAATCCTAAAAAGAAGTCCATTTTGAGAGATAAAATTTGTAAAATTTCAAAAAGTGGGTATTACTATTCATAACGGCTAGTTTGATTGGTTGTGGTGTGTGTTAGAACTCAATGTTGCGTACAACACACGCTAATGTATTATTCAAAAAGAAGCATACCATGAAAGCTTTGGGTGTTACACCAACCACCCTTGAATTAAAGAGAGAAGGCTATTATCATATCATTAAGTGTCTGAATATTCCTTTCAGACTGGCCATCAGTTTAGGGGTGATAGGTCATGCTGAAATTTAATTTAGTACTCAAAGCATGTTGAAGGCTCCTCCAGAACATAGATGTGATCCTTGGATCACGGTTATAGAAAATTGAGAGTGTAACATCGTGAAATCTCACCACTTCCTTCACATATAACTTTTCAAGTTGATCAAGCGAGAGATCTTAACGAATAGTGATAAAATGGGCAGTCTTGGTGAGTCGGTCAACCACAACCCACATTATTTCCCTTTTAAGTATTTGAGAGACCCGTGAAAAAGTCCATAGTAACATTTTCCCATTTCCACATGGGTATAGGCAATGGCTGCATCATACCTTTGGACTTTTGTCGCTCAACTTTAACTTGCTGACATACCAAGCACCTTGATATATATTCTGCAATCTCCTTCTTCTTGTTATCCCACCAGAAGTGTTCTCGGAGATCACGATACATCTTGGTACTCCTAGGATGGATAGAGAAAGTTGAGCTATGTGAATTATCCAATAGCTCCTTCTTTATCCCAGGTGATGAAGTCACACAAAGTCATGTTCCAAACTGAATCACACCATCATCTTTGATATGGAACTCTTGCAGCTTCCCTTCCTTTACTTCATTCACCCTCTTTTGTATCTCCACATCATCCCTTTGTGCATCCATAATATTCTCTTGGATGGATGGTTGTGCAATAATTTTGGAAAGGTAGGATGTATCCCCTTCCCTTATTATTTCCAAATCCATTCTTTTCATATCCAAGAAGATAGGGTCTTTCTCAATCCGTAGCATGGATAGAGTAGCAGGTTCTTTTCTGCTTAGAGCATCAGCAACCTTTTTCACATTTCTAGGATGATAGTGAATAGAGAAATCATAATCCTTGATTAGCTCTAACCATCTCCTTTGATGCATGTTGAGCTCCTTTTGTGTGAATATATACTTTAGGCTCTTATGCTCAGTGTATATGTCACACTTCTTTCCATAAAGGTAGTGCTGCCAGATATTCAAGGGAAAAATCATGGCTGCCAGCTCTAGATCATGCGTCGAGTAGTTCTGCTCATTGATCTTCAACTGTCGTGAGGCGTAGGCTGTCACATTATCATTTTGCATGAGTACACCACCCAAGCCTTTCATTGAAGCATCCCTGTATATACCAAAAATTATCTACTTTTCGGTAGTGTGAGTACAGGTGTAGTGATCAGCCTTCTATTTAGCTCCTTGAGGCTTCCCTCACATTCTTCCGTTCAGACATACTTTACCCATTTCCTTGTTAACTTAGTTAGCGGGCTTGACAATCATGAGAAATTTCTCACAAAACGTCGGTAGTACCCAGCGAATCCAAGAAAACTACGGATTTCTATGACACTAGAGGGCCTGGGCCATTCCTCAATCGCCTTTGTCTTTGAAGGATCCACATAAATTCCCTCACTTGCTATCACATGTCCCAAGAACGTGACATGATTCTTCCAAAAGTCACACTTTCTTAACTTGACATAAAACTTCTCCTTTATCAATGTCGCAAACACAATTCTTAGATGTTCTTCATGTTCCTCCTTGCTCTTGGAGTATATAATAATATCATCGATAAACACCACCACAAATTTGTTGAGGTAATGTATAAAGACTCTATTCATAAAATCCATGAAGATTTAATGGGAATTAGTAAGTCCAAAGGTCATTACCAAAAACTCATAGTGCCCATACCTTGTACGGATGGAAATCTTCTAAATATCTTCCTTTTTCACCGTTACATGATGATATCAAGAATGAAGATCCACCTTTGAGAAGTATTGAGCTCCGCTTAATTGGTCGAACAAGTCATAAATCCATGGGATAGGATACTTGTTCTTAATGGTGATCATGTTGAGTTCCTGATAATCGATACACAGCCGCATGGTTCTATCCTTCTTCTTCAAAAATAGCACTGGCGCACCCCAAGGTGATGCACTATGGCGTACGAACCCTTTGTCCAGATGCTCTTGCAGCTGCTTCTTTAACTCCTCTAGTTCGATAAGAGCCATCCTATAGGGGAACTTTGAGATAGGAGTAGCTTCATGTATGAGTTCAATTGAGAACTCTACCTCACGATCTGGGGGAATTCTGCGTAACTCTTTGAGAAATACAACGCTGTATTCCCTCACGATGGGAATTTCCTCAAGGTTGGCACTTTCCATCAACTTAACCATTTAGGAAATGTATACTTCTTCATAGGGAATCAACACCCACACCATTGAAGGATTTTTCAAAATAGATTCATGATCTTCCTTGCATTTGTGGAGGAGCATGGGATGGTTCGGAATATGAAAGGATATTTCCTTTTCCTGACAGTTGATATGCGCTCTATATAACGAGAGCCAATCCGTTCCCATTATAGCGTCGAATTCCACCAAGGGAAGTATTATGAGATTTTCCAGAAGAATCTTCCCACATATACCAACAGGATAAGATTCAAACACTTGGGTTTCAATGATTGCACCACTTGGTGTTTTTACAGATATCTCTACTTCAAGGTTTCGGGGCTTCGATTCTATAGTTCTAGGAAACTTGCAAGACATAAAGGAATGCGTAGAAGCAGAATGAAATAAGACTTTTTCCATTCTTGATTGAATAGGAAGTGTACCTTGTATGACTTCATTATCATGCTCCACCTATGTAGTAGTGATGGCATAATCCTTCCCTTGTTCCTTTGGCTTTGGTGGCTACTAACGTTGATTACCCTCGAGAACTAGAGGTTTAGTGCACTAGTTTTCATAGTTCCCTAGCTCCTTACAATTGTAGTAATGAACCATGAGTGGTTCTCTCCTTTCATTGGCTACATTCTCTTTCCTTTCCATGTCTTTTCGAAACTCTTGAGTATGGTGTCCTTCTTTCCCACACTTGAAGCATTTCCCCGTCCCTTTGAGGCAGTTCCCATGTGCAACATCCCACATTTTTGGCATGTGGGTCATTGATTTTTCTTCCCACCATTGACAGTAGATCCAGCGGCTTGAAACTCCATCTTTCATTTCTTATCCCCATAGCCATGGGATCATTCTCCAAACTCCATCTCTACTTTGAGAGCACACCGAACAACTTCTTCATAACTCCCAAAGTCTCTAATTTCAAGAGCCTTTCGAAGGTGTGGTTTTAATCCAATAAACAATATATCAATTGTTCTATCATTATTGATAAAAAAACCTAAATCATACCTTGCGAGTCTTGTGAAATTCGCTTCATAGGTTGTGACAGATTATCCTTCTTTTTTCTTGAGCTCTATGAATTCTCTCTCAATATTTGTGCGAAGATTTCGTGGAAAATACTTATTAAGAAACATTATCTTAAAGTCTTCCCATTCCATTTCTTCAATCTCCTCCCTTGGATTGGTGTTCTTAATCAAAGCCCACCATTGATCAGCTTCATCATCAAGATGATAAATAGCTAGAGTAACCTTCTCCGTCTCAGAATAGTGAAGCACAGAAAAGATCTTCTCCATAGAGTTGACCCACTAATATGCAACTAGTGGATCGGAAGATCCACAAAACATCGGTGGTCTTTACCGCATAAAACATTCAATATCCAGTTGCTCCCTCTTTGGTGAAGGAGGACTTTCCCCATTATTATTTTTATTGTTCATAACCTGAGATAATTGGGTAAGAATCTCCATGATGTTTTGAACTCTACCTCACAAATCATTGGGGATGTCATTTGGGCAATCGTTGCATTGGCCCTCGCAGGATTTGTTGGCCTGATTTCTCCTGGTTCCCACCATTTCCTAAAATAGAAAAGGATAGAACAAAACATAACTAAACAAGTCATGAATAACTTATTCATTAAGACAATTATAACAAAAACATAACATATCGGATCCCTAGGTAAATATTCTTGTGTATATATTTGTACTTAGTCTCATGTTGTTGGTTTTCCCTAGGGTTCACTAATCATAATTCCCAAATTAACTAAACCTTGCCTCTGATACCAAATATAGATACCCGGAATTTTCTTACATTACTATTACGTCATTTCAAAGATAAACAACATAATAGTATTACACAAAGATGATCCAAAGGCTTAGTGTCTTGGGAGAACTAGGATAACACATAATAAATAAAACATCTAGCAAAAACATTTATTTAATTTATTCTTCTCTACCTTCTTATTGGCACTTTTCCTCTCTTTAGTACATGTAGCCACCTGAGGATATACATCAAAAGGGGTGATATAGAAGCCCTGTAAGAGGATAGATAAGAAAAATATATCATGGTGTGAGCATAATAATAACATAGGCAAAAGATCATGAACATGAGAGGAGCTTAAATAAAATACTTGAAATGTGGAAAAGCATAAAAATGAAACATAATGTCATAGTGGTTAAATACCACACATACTTATGAACCAATCTAGTATATTGTTCACACATCATTTCACATTTACTCATGAGATTCATCACATTACCCAATGCATTGGAGCACTATATAATTCCGAGCGCACCCGTCACATCATAACATTATAATTTATCACGCGTGACACAATGAACATATAACATAAATGAACATAAAAAACCCATGAAAAGGAATGGTTTTCATCTCATAAAAACACTTTCATAATCTTTGGGTTCCCAAAAGAAAGAGGGAACAACATACTTGATACAAGAACAATCAAACATGAATGAGAGGTAAAATTTGAGTTCTTAAGAGAAGAGTTCTTTCATAAAAAATTTGGATTGACATAAACTTCATTAGAAAACATGTATGTCCCAGAAAATGAAATAAAATTATGAACAAATGATCTTTAAGGAGTTACCATATCAAAAATAGAGTGAAAGATGTATAACCCGAAGGATGAAAGTTGGGTTTGAGAATTTCCCCTTACCTTGTTCCTGAATGCTTCCTTCTCTTTAATGTCCTGTATAGTGACATTATATTCATTAATTATAAATCCAGAACCATGTGTACATTAATAGGGTTCATTCTGGTATCACTATGTTATTTTATGTTCCTTTGGATGACTTATAGAGTTTAAAAACATTGTTCGGGGATGTTTGTTTTTATGGTTTTTCTTTGGTTGTTCACTTGTATTTATAAATTGATGTTCGGGTAGAACATGGGTAAACATACAGAAATTATATTACATGTCATTAATGATATTAAAGTAGTTTTAATGATATTATAATGAATTATAGTAGATCCATGTGGATGAATCATTATATAAGAATTAAATGATGGTTATTTGGGTAAATTTGGGAGGTTTTTGGATCACAACGAACTTGTTTTAACTTATCACTTAGTAATGTGGCAATAAGTTATTCCTAGAACTTTACATAGAACATAATACATGTAACATATTCTGGTTAAACAATAAAAATGGTTTCATGACCATATCTGAAGGTAGAAATGGAAGAAGAAGGCATGTCGTTCTTAAAGGTGATAAATTAACACCTCACGAACAACGTTCTCTTTAATAAAATAAAAAGAAGAGGGACAGGGGATTGGATGATATAATATCCCATTAGAATCATAAAATTATAGTATATGTATAATACTAGAGTTTCAATACAATTGGGATGAAGATAGGTGGGGATAGATCAAAAAAATGAACTTTAACTTGAAAGGAAATTAAAGGAGAAGAGGGAGGGAAATTACCTCTTGAATCCTTCTCCTGAGAACCTCCTTAAGGGCCTAAGATTGGTATTTTGATGAGACCAGAAGCTCTTGGACGTGGGATAAGGGCTAGGGAAGAGGTTTGGTCAGAGTTTAGAGAAGTCTTGGAGCTTGAGAGATGTGAGGAAATGAGGGTGTGAAGGGTGGCTTTTATAGTAGAGGGGAGAGGGGTTTCCTTAATATAAAATTCATTAGTTTATTATTTCCCCACAATAAAAATAATAGTGAGTCTTGAATGACCAAGAATAGTAATTTTACAATTTAATCCTAAACCAAGTGTGCTTACATCAGTAGAACATCACACATGACCCTATAATTAGCTTATTTAGCTTATTTTGTAAATTATGGTATTTCACTATTCATAAAAAATTCAAGTATCTCAGAAAAATGCCAAAAATTTACCCCAACCATTTTTCAATGTGTAGAATCCAAAAATGAAGTCCATTTTTCCAAAATAATTTTCTAAATATTATTAATTTAATATTTAATTAAAATCATAATTTACGTAAAAAACAGTTTTTAAGATTAAAACTGATTTTATATTGCTTTCAAAAATTACGTAGGGTCTTATAAAATTATATAAAAACTATAATACATTGATTAAATAATTTATTAATACATGTTAGGAAAATAAATATTCTTTTAAGGTAATTAATTAATTATAATTAATTATTTATGACTTACAAAATACCAAAATGTTTACTAAGGTCAAATGGTCACTTTCTAAGATATCTAAATTTTATTTAATTATTCATAGGTAATGTTAATCTTATGTTGGATTATTTACTATTAATAAGGTTCATATTACTATTAATAAGGGTATGTTAATATTCATAAGGTTAGGTCACTATTCACCAACAATTATTTTTTGATTCATTAGACTCCAAAAATAATCTTGAACACAACTGTGTTTGTAGGATTTTCAAAATTCCAACCATAGGAGTGACAAACTTATGTTTAAATGTCACTTATCACTTAATAGTTCATTATTTTATGTTTTTATGACATAAATATAAGAAGTTAATTTCTATTAAAAAAACTTTGGGTCGTTACAACAACAATATTTATGCTACATATTTTTATGTAGTTATAGAGTTTTAATATTTATCAAATTACGAGGAAATATTTCTGGGAATAATATCTTTGATACTAATAGAAAAATTAAAAGTTGTTTTATTAAGTTGATATTAGATAATAAAATTTGGGTTATGCTCAAAATACCATTGGATATAATAAGTTATTAGAATGGAATATTATTAAATTATTGGAGACATACCACCTGATTTGGTTGAGAAAATAACATGGAATCACACAATTGAGATTTAATTATTTTATATTTCAAAGAATATTGAAAATGTATTCATTGTGATTATCAAAAATTAATATCAAGATAATAAAAGAATAATTTTTTGAGAACATGATGAAATATTCATGAATATTAATTATTCTTATAAAGGTCTAAACTTTTCATATATAAATATCACTTCTTATCAGAATAATATTCATTAAATATCATTATGATCCATGAAATAATCATATAGGTATAATATATTTGGAAACATGGATACTTGAACATATGGTCCATATGTAAACTAAATTACCTTCAATTAAGTTCTTCATATGTATAACCACTGATAAACATATCATACATAATACCATTCTTCATAACCCGTGTGAAAGTGAACATATAAACGGGTAAGATTAGATAATGAGTAATGGTAAACAAGGGAGATATAAATGATCAATTATACATAAAAAAGATCATATGGATATGAGTACATGAGAATAAAAGTTCAAAACCATACCCTACAAATAACAGACCATAAGATTATGTCATGGAAAGTAGGAAGGAAGTTCATAAGAAATGAATCATAAAGGAATCAAATAATATGATCCAAGAGGGAATAAAATGAGCATATGATATAAGTTTGTGGAATGAATATATGAATAAAAAATCATTTACATTGCAGGTAAGGCTCTTTTCCATGATTATCGTAGTGGATTTGGTTAACCCCCAAATCATTATAACAGTCACAATTCAATTCCATTACTATCATAGTGTTAATAGGCCCTAATTTAACTAACTAACTCCCCATTCCAATATAATTTATCTCAAGGTATATCCTTCATTAACAAATTCATTGGAGGAATATGTAATTCTAATTCCAAAAATTAACTATTAAAAATTATACATATGTGTTTTAGAAGATCAAAAGGCATTCCTCATGTCATATCACATGAAAAGTAAATGGGTTTTATAATCATGTCATCATAAAATAATACTTATAAAAGAAATCTATGTTATAAACATTTCATCATAATATAACCCATGGAAAATAAACGAGTTTCATAATCATAATTTTATAATTATAACAATCCATTTAGGTAAATAATAATGATTGTATCAGTGTATCATATACCAAATATAAATGTTTGTAAGATCAAAGGATTTTATCGTAAATGAAAAACTCTATTTAAAGATAACACAAAACACTTACATAGAAAAATAAAAAAATCATAGAAATTACATATTAAAAAATAAAAAATATCACAAATATTAAGGAAACCATTTTATTTAAAGAGACCATTAAAAAATATAAATGGAACTCTAATGTAATGAGTTTTTATAATGTATTAAATTTTTTATTCCATATAAGTTAAAAGAAAATAGTCTTTTTACACATTTTTAAACAATTAAAAGAGTAAATAATATGGAAAATGACAAGAAGATTACATTTAAACCATTTTAAAAAAATTAAATCATTAGTAGAATTGAATTTAAATAAATATAATATAATATTAAAAAACATTCTTGATTTTTTTTAGAAAACATGGATATCGAAGAATAAGTATTCTTGACCGAAGGGAGAAATATATTCGGTTTCCTATTAAAAATTTATTTCAATTTTATCTGGTCAAAAAACAGAGGAAAAATAAAGGAAAAGGTATAATACCACAAAATAACAAGATGAGAAGAAAATTCAAGGGATTTATCCTATAAGGATCATATTTTATCCTTAATTAATTTAAACAACAAACCATCATGAATAAAATGGTATTAAAACATAAATTCTATAGATTAGTTCCAAATTCCTCTATAAATGTTCAAATATATTGTATAATAAATATGAATTTTCTACTAATTTAGTACAAAAACATACTCATATATATCATTCCATATATGACTTACTTATAACCATTTGTCACTCATTTGTTAATAATTATTTATTAAAATCAATGTTCTAGGTGATAATTACATCGTTTTTAATATTGGTTTTCGTTAACTAGTTTGGGTTCTAATACATTGGTTACGGTTACAAAATATTCATAATTTAAATCATGATTTTAAAATAATATATATTCACTATATATATATATATTTATAGTCATCCATAAACCATAGATATAGGAACATGAATTACACCATTAATAAAGATAGTAGGGCGAGCACACGAATGAATATTGTATTCAATTTCCAAAGGGCGTAAAAATAATGTTAAATAATAATTAAAAATTACTTAATATTTACTATATCATATATAGTATTTTTTTAAACTATCCTAATTAAAATCTTAGTAATGTAGAAATAAAAAACAAACCACATCGCTTCGTGGAGGAGGTAGTCCACATGTACAAATGAGGGATGTTATCATTTTCCAAAAGATTAAAAGGTAATAAGTAATATGTGATATAAAATTTATATAATTATAATTATGTTATAAATAACAAAAATATACATTAAATCCATAATTATATCATGTTGTGAGAGGTAACGATGAAAAATTAATTATGTTGTTTGCGAGGTGGTAGTATGATATACACAAAATCGATGATTCTATTCCCCATTTGATTAAAGATGATATAGATATATTTTATTACAATATCATAATAATATAAATTTATATGTAAGATACTAGGGTTATTATTTAATCATGGTTGATATATATTTTAAAAAGGTATAATTATAAATAAAATTAAAACACATGCTTAAGAATTATGCCCTTTATTCGGAGAAACTCTTTTGGTTTATACGTAAAGGAATTATAGGATGGTTTTTTTGATCAATACATGGAAACTATATTGTTTTAGAGGTATTTATGAGTGAAATTTGGGTAGTGAATTTCCAAACAAAAATTATATTGATTTGTGGAGAAGAGAGAACAGTGTGTGTCCTTTTTTAAATGGGGGAGTTGACACATATAAATTTTTTAAAAAGAATCAAATAATTTATTTTATTATTTAGAAAAAATTTATCCAAAATGAAAAATTAAAAAATATTAGATAATATAGGTTTAAAACATGTTTAGTAAGTAGAATTTATATAATTTTTTAGTTCATTTTTACACTTGTCTCATTAATTCCCCCTGGTAAACTGATTTTAACCATGAACATAGTAACAATGTTTTACTGTTATTAGATTTAATTATGATTAAAAAATTAATTTAACCTTATTAAATAATATTAATTTTTTATATAAAATAATTAGTACATTTTATCAAACTAAATTTATATAATTGTTATAATTTAATTTAAAATTATTCCCGCAGATTGACACAAAATATAGTTTTCAAAAGAAAAGGTTTTCATAAGTATAAAACATTTTAATATCAATATTCAGAAAATTTTTATTTAAATATCCTAAATTGGATTAATAATAATATAATTTACCTAATTTTAATTTTAAATCTATTTTAAAATAAAACATCACAATGTAAATTCATTAAATTAAATGATTTTTTTAATGAAAATATGAATTTTCCCCTATTCATTGAAAAATTTAATCATTTCCGAAAATTATAAAAATACACAATAAGATAATTTTTATACTATGATTTGAAAAATAAATTTATCTCTATTAATTAAAATTTCTAAATACCGAAATAATTAACTTTAGTATATATTTACACAACGCGACGAAACAAATATTTAGAAAACAATACATTTTTTAAGAAAAATGGGTTTATTATTGTCTTATGCCTAAAAATATTATATGAATGATAAAAAAATTTATTAACTATATAATATATATATATTCAATTAAAATAAATCACTAATAGTGATTAATTTAAGTTATTAAGACACAAAATTGTGTGTGCCTAAAAATAATTTTTTATAAGAACGCTTATTTTATTTCAAATGATTTTTATATTCATTTCTAAACAATTTATAACCAATTAATTAATTTTTTATGTGTGTAAACCATATAAATTTTATAATTTTGTAATTAGTATTAATAAACACCAATTTTTTAGATAGGTTATATTGTTATACAATATTATCATTCATTTAGACTCATAGTTTCATGTATTCCATGTTATCGAAGAGATTAAATTTAGTTTAAAATTTATATATCAAAAAATATAATGGTGTTATATTTTATACCCATGAATTCTACCATTGAATTTTTTATATATAAATAAAATAAAATTTGGATACATCTTCCTTATCACATCCTTAGGTTCCCACATATCATTAGCTACTTTTTTATTCATCCAAGAACCATTAACCATACGAATAGTCTTATTCCGTAACACATTATCTCTATGTTCCAATATTTATTATAGTTTTTCCTCAATGGAATGATCATTTTATAATGGTAAATAATCTTATATTGGAACATTTGATGGATTAGGTATGCAATTACTCCAAAAATATATATGGAACACATCATGAACATGAGATAGTTTCAGAGAAATCATTAAGTGATAAGCTACATTACCTATTAGAAAAAGAATATCAAAGGTTCTAATGTACATAGGGATATTTACTCATTTATTATCAAATATCATTACCTTTTTCCATGGATAAAATTAAAAAAACACACATTCTTACTAAATTTAAACTCTATATCTCATTGATGATTTTCATCATAACTTTTTTATTGAATCAGAGCTACCTTGATGTGTTTTTAATGGTTATGTATGTTTCTCCAATTTCTCTATCTTTCTCTTGTCCCAATTGTTTTTTTAAATATCATTACTTCGTGTTGGAGTTCTTCACTTCCTATAATAAAGGCACCCAAAAGGTTGTAATTGAATGCAGGACTGAAAGATATTTTTATAAGAAATCTCAAAGCGAGGAAGAATTTGATTCCCACCACCATTGAATTCTAGAGAGAATAATATAAATATATCCTCTGAGATTTTATAGGTTTTCTTAGATAAAACATATTTTTAATGATGATAAATTGTAGTCAAACTCAACTCTAGATCCAGATCCTACTAAATACTTCACTTTAACATCAAGGTAATGCTCTGATACTGACAAGATAAAATATAATGTGGTTCTCTATATAACCTTAAAACATATGTAATTTATATTATAGAAATATGATTCATATAGAAATATTAACTAATATAAATGATGTAAACTAACTTTTGGGGTGATAAAATACATCCAAAATTGAATTATGGCCTTTAGATGTATTGGTGAGTTTAATGAAAATATCCAGGATTAAATTTTTTCATTTTCATTATGTTATGGGTAATAGTTATAACATAAAATTAGAATTCCATCTCCAAAACTTAACTTTCTAACATACCAAGAATTGAGATTCATATTCTCCAATATCTATTTTTATGTTGTTCCACTAGAAACACTCCCTTACATCTCAGTATATATTTTTTCTTCTAAGTTTAATATAGATTTATGAACTATTATCCTCATCCTACAACTACCTCTTCATCCATGGTAGCAAATAACACATATTATGTTCTTGAACCTTATCATTCCATCCCAATCATGGTTGAATTTAGAAACAGTCAATACCATCATATATAGTTCAATGTCTTCATCATATGCCTCTTTAATCCTCACATGGATAGATGGTTAGAAAATAATTTGAGAAAAATAATATTTTCTCCCTTCCTTAAATATTTGTATATCAATTAATTTCATATCCATAAATGTTATATCTATTGATATCCTCATTATATTTTTGATAATATCATCCTTCTGACTTAATGCATTGACTACCTTTTTTGCTTATATTGATTTATATTATATTGAGTATTAATAATTATTAATCATATACAACCATCTAATCTAGTGCATATTTAGTTCTTATTAAGGGAATTTTTACATTAAAATTTTCCATTAGTATATATATACCACATAACTTTCTATAAAGGCAACACATCCATATATTTATTGAAAAAATGAACACAACAAAATCTGAATCATGAGTTGGGTAATTTTTCCCATGAACCTTAAAGTGATTTGAGGAATACGATATAACCATATCATTCTACCTTATCACACATACCATTACATTTATTTTATGAATTAATATAGAATAAATATTATTCTCCATAGTAGGGTAGTGTCGGCCCAGGTGAAGTGACTACTGTGTTATTCATTTCCATGAAATATTCCTCAAATACACCTATATATAATAACTTGGTTCCCTTTCGTGTTAAAATAGTGAGTGAATTATACAATAATGATAAATTCTCTCTAAATTGTCAATAATATCGAGAAAAACCCTGAGAACCTCAAATCTCAGATATAGTGGTTGGTCTGAGCTGATTTTCAATATCTTATATCTTTGATGGATCCACTGATATACCATAGCTTGGGATTATATAATAGAAGAGGAAATTTTTATCCAAAATACACACTTTTAAAAGTTTTTATATCACTTTTCATTACTTAGGTTCTTTAGTACAATCCTAAAATGATATTTATGCTCTTCCTTACTCTTCTAATATATTTGATTATGAATTATAATACTACCACAAACAGATCAATGTAATCTCTAAATACATTTTTTATTAAATCTATAATGTCTTTAGGGGCATTAGTAAGACCAAATAGAATCATTATAAATTCGTAGTTTCTATGTATTTTTTGAAATAAAATCATGGTTATATCCTTTTTCATGACCCATATTTGCTGATACCTAGATTGAAGGTTAGTATTGGAAAATTATTGAACTTCATGGAGTTGATAAAATAAATCATCAATATAGAGTAGTGGATTATTTTAATGAAAATGATATTGTTAAGTTCTCAAAAATCACTATAGATTCACATTGATCATCATTTATTCTTATTATTTTTAAATTTGTCACCCATGTGGATTTTTTTTGAGTAAACCCTTTTTAAATATTTTCATAGAATTTCTTATTTAATTCCTATAGCACAATCAATTATATTCTATATAGAATCTTTCATAATGGTGTAACACTATGTATGAGTTCTGTTGAAGAATCATGTTCATGAATTGGTAGATTTCTAGTAAACACTTCTAAAATTACATAAAAAACTCTCTCAAAATAAAAATATATTCAATGTTGAGTTTTTCCCAACCATATGAGATAATAAAGGCCTTTGGAATTGGAATTAAGACCCATACAATGGATATTATTTCCATTGGATATTCAAATTTATCAGCAAGCTAATATATAATCATTGACTGGGTTAGACTATAAAATTTTACATCCCTACCTTGTAAATTGAGGTTGGATTTATGTAGAGAAATCCATTCCATTCCAAATATTACATAAAATTTATCTAGAGGGAGATTAAAAATATTTTTCAGAAGTAAATTCCCACAAACACCAACTGTATAATAATATTAGACTTGAGATGTGAAAATTTTACCATTAGGGTTTTTCAATACTAATTCATTATAAAATTGATGATTTTGTAATCTGATACACATATAATATTTTTTTATATATTAAATACTATGTAGATACATACTCAAATAATAAATTATAAGTTATAGAGTTGATGGAGAGTGTACCTTTCCTCATACCATTATTTTATCCCTTATTAGAAATAGTAATCGCATGAGTTTTCACATCGTCTATATGCTTAAGAGAATTATAATGTTGATCATCGTTATTATACATTTGATTTGATCACCTGTTAACATAATTCTGATACCCATTGTATTCGAAACACTGGAGTGTGGGTTGTGCATTCCATGGAGAAATCACTTTATTTTCATCATTAACTAACTTCTTCCCAACACTTTGGTAATCAATTTTTTGATAACATTCCATTACATTCTTAAATCATTTTATAGTCCCCATATGTAAATTTTCTCCATTATTCCATCCACACATCGATCATAAAATATGGTCATCTTCTTTTCCCCAAGGTTTATATAATTTCCTTTGAATATCTTGATTAATTTATTATCAAAACAAGGAAATTGATGGGTATCCAAAACTTTATTTCCACCAAGATAGTAACTAAAATGACATCATCATGACTATTGAAGTCCATTATGGTTAATTCTCTTCATAGAATTCATTTTAACCCACTAATGAATTGATTAACTACAATTTCATATTGAATGATAATACAAGAAGTGTACCTCGCAAGTCTTGTAAAGAATTCCACATAAATAACAACAATTTCATTATACATATACTTTTCCTCAAGGAATTATTTAATCATTTACATATAAATAATATGATGAAAGAACTTATTGAGAAATAAAATTTTAAACTCATCCCAATTCATAGAGTCAATATCATATTATTTATTTTTATTAAAGATTATAATCACCTATTGGGATCCTTCTCCTTCTAATTAATATATTACCAAACCAAATATCTCATGTTAAAAATAAAAAAAAATTATCATTCCAGTGGTACTAATACATTTATCAGTGACTAGTATATCAGTGTACTAACTAAAAGATGGTGGGCGTCGAATCATGAATAACTGAATATAACTTTTTAACCTATTTTTCTATTTGGAAGTTCAACATGATTAATAAACTTCTAAATCTGTATAAGCATAAAAATAGGGTTTTCAATCCATCTCCCATAAGATTTTGTTTCTCAGGGGGACAATAATTTCATTTTCCTTCACATTCATCGTTATCATGTTTTCTTTGGGTTCCAAAAATTGACAAAAACTATAATGAATTTTGTGAGAAACATTAATCATGGTAGAAAAGCACATAATCATGAATAATATTCTATAATATGTCTAAATAATGAAAAATAATTTCAATATATGACACTGTATGTTTATACCTATTAATTCATGGTTATTATCTATTCAAACCATCATAATAGTTCATATTGAAAAATTAAATAAACCCAAGAATATCTCCAAGGAGTGTCTAAATAGGTGCACGGTATGGGAAAACTCAACTTCCACCAGAATGACGGATGAGGTATACTCTTCTAACACATTTTATGGTTATTAATCTTATATGAATCTATGAAAAAACCATATCTAGTTATAGTATCATGACATGGATATTTTTATAGTAAAATCACACTCATTTCATTACTATAACATTGAATGTTAACCTATACTTAGGATTAACCTAAGGGTTCTAAAAAATTATACACATCCTATTTTATAATGATAAATAAACCTTACTCTAATAACAAATATATCTAATCATACTTTTAATAAAAAAAATTATTATTAGATGAATAGTAATTAAATAACATTAAAATTTATTCCTGAATTGTATAGGACTTATATATTTAGAAACCTAGATACATATATAAATGATTTATAATTGAACTACACTGTCTCCCATTATTTCCTTTATTACAATCACCCTAATTAGACATATCATACATAATATAATTACCAATATACTTGGAAAATGAAAATAAGAAAGGGTGAGATTAGATTCTCATTATTGGTAAACACGGGATATAACAATGATCAATTAAAAATAACATGTGCATAAGGTTAGGAGAATATGATTATAACATTTGAATAACATACCTTGTATATTGTAGATCATAATGTTATATAATTGAATAAATTTTGGTAGTTCATAAGCAATGATTCATAATGGAATAAAGGAATATAATCTATATGGTAATAACATTGGAATAAGACATCAGTTTTCTTAATACACATAAGTATAGAAAATTAATTATATTTTAGTAAAGTATATTTTAAAAAAACCATCATATTGGATATGGTTACATCACCCAACAATCGTAGTATTCATATTTTAGTATCATGACTATCATAAGGGATAAAATCCCTTACTCAACAGGCGTCACTCTCCATTCAAGTCCTATTTTCCAATGAGATATCTATATTTACACAATAAATTATCGGGATATATAATTCTATTACAACACTTAACATAATGAAATTAATTCATATGTGTACCCTAAGATTTTGAAACATTCTTCTAATAATAAACCTTAAAAGTAAAATTGGTATCATAATCATTTCATCATAGAAAAATTCAAGGAAAATAATTGGGATTCATAAACCTGTCATCATAGAAAAACCAAGGAAAATAATTGGTATTCATAAACATATTTTCATTATAAACATAAACTATACCAATAAATAATGAGGTTGGTATCATTGTATGATATCCCTAGAATACATTTATGTGAAATAAAAGGATGTCATCATAAATGAAAAAACAAAATCCATTAAAAGATAACATTGATCATTTCATGAGAAAAAAATCATTTTCTCTTTGAAATAACTTTTTTAAAATATAAAATTTCCCTAATATTAATGAATAGATTTTATTTTATAATAAACATGGAAAATATTAATGGATTATTAAAATAATTTAGTGGTCATGATAGTGGAAATTTTATTTCATCTCCCATAATTTAAATGAAACCATTATTTTGTCACTTTTGTAATAAAAAGTCAAGAAGTATATTTTATAGAAAAATTCAAGAAGATAAATTTTTGAACCATGTTATAAAAACATAATTGTGTGTAAAAATGAATTTAAATAATCATATAAAAGTATAAAAATATTCAGAAAACAATTTTTATAAAATAGTGATATGAAGTTAAAAGTAATTTAGACCAAAGAGAAAAATAATGTCGATTATCATTAAATGAATTATTTCAGTATGTTGAGATATTACGGATAATAAAATGAAATAAAAAATTTTAACATTAAAAAATAAATACAGTATATTCAAATTAAATATATTTATCATATAGGGATAATATAATTTCATAAATGGAAATTAAACCATAAACAATCTCCGAAATTGGACTGAAAGATAAATACCTTACCTCAGGTTCAACATTATTTGCATGTGTTCAAAACATCTATATAATAAATATATATATTTTATCACTATATTAAGGAACCATATTTAGATATATCACACCATATATTATTTACATATCACCTTTGATCACCTTTTTATTTTATTTTCTTAATAAAAATCATTATTCAATGAGATAACTGCTTAGTTTTTCATGTATGTTTATGTTCGGTAGTTTTAGTTCATATATATTGATAATGGTTCTATTACCTATAAAATTTTAATCATTATATAAATATAAAATTATATTAAACATATATAGAAATTCTTCCATTAGTGATATAGATATAAAAATGATTTACATTGTTCATAGAGATGGTAGGCCCTACATACGCATGAACATTGTCTTAACTTTATGACTGATGGGATGAAATAAAGGTAAATAATAATTAAAAATTAAAAAAATTATTATATCATATTTATATTTTATATTTTCTGAATACATTCATATTTCCATACACGTAAATAATAAATAGTAATAAAATCACATCTCTTTTTAAAGGTAGTAGTCCACACATATGCACGAGCAACATTATCATTTTCCTACATATTGGAATGTAAGAAGATCGATGTTATATTATAATTATATAAGAATAAATATTTCATAAATTTAATATATATATATATATATATATTAAATCCTTAATTATACCCATCCATGAAAGGTGGTGATGAAAAATTAATTACATATGTTAATGAGGTAGTAGTCCACCATACACAAGATCAAAAAATTAGATTGATAATTTATGGAAGAGGATGTGAATATATATTATAAAATTAACATAAAAATCCCTATAAAAATATACAATTTTTAGTTCTTCATAATTGTATAATAATAATTGATTTCTGTATAAGGGAAATGAAATTGATATTTATTGTTAAGACTTATATATCTTCTTCAGAAAATAACTTTTGGTTTATACATAAAGACTTATGTATATGGTTTCATGATTAAAAAAAAAGTTTTATAGGTCATGTGTGGGGGTGTAATAAATGGATTTGTGAAAATATGGGATGATACAAAGGGATATTTATCTTTGGATAATAGAGGAGATGGGGTGTCTATTTCTAAGGGTAGAAGAGGGTACACTACTAATTTTTGAAAATAAATAAATAATTTAATGTGTAAGTCACACCAAATGGATCTAAAAAATGACCATTGCAAAACATCGGATAATATAGGGTCAAAATATGGACATACAATTGATTTTAGTCAATTTCTTATGCCATTTTAAACAAAATATATTTATTTTAACCCCCGGTAAACAAGTTTGAAGCTTAATAGTGGTAAAATATTTTTACTTTTTAACTATCCATTATGGAATAAAATTTATGTTAAAATTATTAAATAATATTTATAATAATTATTCCATATATAAAATCAATTTTCATGGTCAATACACATGAGGGGAAGAATTTATTTTTAAAAAATAAACCCACAAATGCGATGAAAAGTGCTTTTCGAAGAAACTTTTTTAAGTATAAAATGTTTTTATAACAAAATAAAAGATAAATTTGATAAAAATTGCATACATTTATTTAATAATAGTTTAATATAACTAATTTTACTTTTGAAAAAATATATAGAAAAAATAGAACCTCAAATATTCATTAAAAATACAATTTTTAATAAAAATATTTATTTTTCACAATTTATTAAAATTTAATCTTTCTAGAATATTAAGAAAATTACATATATGATAATTTTGAAATATTTTTTAAAACATTATGGTAAATTTTTCATATACATTTTATAATGGTGGAAAAAAATAATTTTAAAATAAATGAAAAACATGATGAAACCACTTTTTTTAATGATACCGTTGTTATGCATTAAAATGGATTTATTCTTATCCCATGAATAGAAAACATATTAGATTTATGATTAAATAGTTTATTTACATATTATTTAAAAATTTAAATAAAATAAATCTCCAAAATTCATAAAATTATGTAATTCAGATAAAAACATTTTACCCATCATGAAAAACAACTTTTTAGAAAAAAAAACTTCTTCTACATTAATATGTTTTTTATTTTCATTTCTAATCAATCTATAAATAATTTATTTATTTTATAAATTTGAAAAAATATATAATCTTCATAATTTAGTTTTTCTTATTTGTAATCGCCAATTTTACTACTATATTATAATGGTACACTATATTACAGTTCATTTAGACTCAATGTTTCATGTATCATAAGGTATCAAAGAAGTAAAATTTATTTTCAAATAATTATATCATAAAATATCAAGGTGTTAAAATTTAGTTATTAAATAACTAGAATTATATGGATATAATTATATATATTATAAAATTTATCAAGTCCAAAACCCATAAAAATAAAAAGAATGAGAAGTAATAGAAGAAAAAGAAGAAGAAGAGTTAAGGGAGAGACTGACCAACACTACTACTGTTAATCTTCTATGTAGAAGAATCCCAGTGATTGATAATATATCTTTTTTTGAATATTATAAGAGGTTTAAGAGTTATGAATGTTTGATATTCCTGAAATCTTATAATATTTTGTTGTATGATTATTTTAAGAAATTGATTTTTATATAGGTATATAGATTCTCAATAGGAAATCAATGATTTTTAGGAAGATTATATGATTATATTTATGTAGTTCCATTTATATAACATTTTTATCTTATTATATAGGATTAGAGTTATTAGAAATGGTTGAGGGAAAGTATAACCCTTTAATTTCTATCAAGAAACAAAATCACCTATGAAATACGGTAAATATGCTCTTTGAGGTGATTCATACTTCTTGGTTAAAAAAATTATATTCTACTGCTGTAATTAGAAAAAAAAATGGTAAAATTCCATATATCATAATTAAAATGAACACATAATGGACTATGTATCAACATTTGGACCAAAACCTATAAAAACACAGTTGTATTCTATTGGCATTATATTCTTCTTTACATGTCATTTTTTTGTAATATATATTTAGATGAATTAAAATATTAAAATATATTTTAAGAATGGATATTATGATGGTATTTAAAGGGATAAAATATTTAAGTATATTAGTTCCTCATAACTAACAATGATCCCCCACTTTTCTAGTGGCTACATGACTTATGAGGCATCTTAAGTTGTTTTTGATTTATCTAAGTGCACTCTAGTTGGATCTATTTTGAGAACCAGATTTTTTAAATTAATATTATAAATTATCAATTTAAATATAATTTTAAAGATCATATTAGTAATATTTTTGAGGATTCATCTAAATAATTATATTGCATGAAGAAAAAAAGAGTCCAATAATCTTAAAAATAATTTTAAAAGATGTTTAGTGAATGAGAATTATGATTCCATTGAAATAATTGAGTTCATCCACATTGATGTTAAGAGTTACATGAACAAAGTTCCCAACGAGGATGTGAATTAATTATATGTGGTTATATATGGGAATTTATGAAACAATATCCCATATAGTGTTTCAAACAAAATCTATGAGAAAGAAAATTAGAATTGTTTTTTTCTAGAATACAATAGTACTTACAAAAAGATAAAATTTTAATAACTTTGTTATTTATTTGAGGTACTAATTCTTTATATTTCATAAAAAAATTAAATGTTTAAATTTGGACTAATATTAATGATCTTTGTGTTTATAGAGTTATAAGGTGTTTTGGGGCTGGTTCGAGGCCCAGAACCCATGTTTTGTGGTGAAATAAGATTGATGCATGGTTTGTTTAAACCGTGTGTAGCTGGACACTTAGATTGATAAACAATGATAGGTTGAATAGTGATAAGGGGAAGGACTCATAGTTATACCAAACTTTGTGATTTGGGGTGCACATTTGTGCAACCATGTCTTCAATATTTCCAGTGGATTTTTTTACTATTTTTACACGGTTAGTTAAACCATGCGGACAAACCGTGCAAGGATCCCTTCTATACAGCTAACCATGCATGGTTGGTGCACGATTCATAAATTCATGTAGATAAACCATACGACCCAAATATTTTGGGTCAAATAAAAATTTTACCCCTAATTAAAAACTATTTTTAACCATAATATTCACTTTTCCTCCCACAACATAAGAACACTTTTGGGTGATCCTCTTTGAGCCAATTCTATGAATTTCCATGGAACCTCTCTCCAATCTCTGATTCTAGCACCAATCATCTCATTGGATCCAAATCAATGAGTTTTAAATTACATTTTAGTCATTATTCATTTGGTTTGGTAGAAGATGTACAATTTACTAACAAGATTAATTTTTTTGTTAATAGGTTATTTGTTCGTTCATGGATTTTATATCAACCGAAGAAAAATCAAGAGATGATACAAGATGATCTATCAACTACAGACCTAAGGTAGTTGGTCTCATGCCTTTCATTTAATGTCAAATTTTTTATATATTTTCATTGTTTCATGTCCCCAATTATCTGGAAGCATCTTGAAATGATTTCTAATCTTGAATTGATATGTATAGTGTATTAAATTATAGAGTCCAATGATAAATTTTAAATGGTTAAGAACCATGAAACAGAACCAACCCATGGGTTTGTTTATTAATTACAAAATACTACCACGGGGGGACCTTGGGAATTAATACCATTGGGTGTTCCCTTTTTACCCTTTCCCTAGAATGTGAGTTGTGAATTGGGTTTTAAATCAATTTATTTCATTTTTGTGGTGAATTAATATGTATAATTAATGGTAATTTCAATTGTAATTTAATAGATAAATAATAGGGAGGGATGTATGACTATTCCCTTATCCCAAGTTATATGATATATTTTTTAGCATGGGATGCTTGTTTAAATGAATTTATTATTTGAGTGGTATAGATCCAATCCTTTTATGCATGGACAATGCATTGTGACACCCTTGAAGGTGATATTGAAATGATTTGTTCTTGGTGTTTATCTTGACATGTTTATATGAATTTATTAAATGGATTTAAATTGGTTATTTGTTTGTATTCCTTGAGTGACCTGTGGATTCAAATGATAATTCCATAGACAGATTCAATTGGATTGAACCTTTCTTGTGCCTCAGTGATACATGGACTCCCTGGCATACTTCCAATGATGAACTCTGAGGATTTACATATATGTTGAGTTATACATGGATTCATATGATAATTCCATTAATGAACTCCAAGGGTGTTGATAAATTTTCCATGGTTGATACTTTGGAACCCTTAGAGGACTTCCATGGATAAACTCAAATGGTAGAGATATTACACCAAGCCTAGATTTATACATTTTTTCTTATGGTTCACTATGTATGGGCATGTATGGTGTTGGTTTATATTACACTTGGAGTGATACATGAATTAAAATATATGAATTCCCTAGATTGGATTAGGTTCATGAATGAATAATGAGTGAAGTGACCCATATGGCAGGTCTTCCATGCTAATACACAATCATGGATTCAGTTTTGACATATAGATTAGGGATGTCCTGTTTAGGAATCATTGGATACATGTGATTATAGGGGATTTTGGGCATTATTCTAGGTCTGCAGAATTGTTAATTAAATGAACCAAATTTTTATATGAGAATGATTATAATTGAAATAGACCATACTGTTATATCCAAAACACAATTATTAAATGAAAATGATTAAATTAATTGGTTATAAAATGTGAACATAGACTTATATGATGTTTACTTTTGAGTACTTCCTTTCCATTTTATATTTCACTTATATACTATTTTTATATATATTCACTAACTAGATGGAACAGACCATTGGGGTTTACCTACTGGGATAATGTTTCACAACCTGTTTGGGATGTCTTTTGGAACCAAAATTGACTATATGATTTCACATATTGATAAGTTCAAGAACCTTACTACTAGTTATTGATGATTTATTAGGAAAATGGGGGCATGGGAATGAGTTGATGCACATGATTATAACTGGATACTTTTTATCTTTTTTCACTTTTTTTATACGTATTTCAAGTCTGACTTATATAAATTTTTTGGTTATTTTATAGAGACAAATGATATGTATTATCATTTTGTATGAGATGATTTATCGAATTGTTTTATTCCAGTTTTACATTGTTTATTTTTCAAATAGTTAATATATTGCTTCTTCTACCTGTATGCTATTGATATGAAATTTTTCTATACTCTTATGATGAGGGAATAGTCTCTCCACTGACACACCTATTCCCCCGCTTCTAATTGGAAGCATTTGGAGTTTGGGGAGATGTGGTTGAGTCTATGTAACCAACCAGGCTTCGGGCACTATTGATTGGAATCCAGGTCCATGATGTTACTAAGTGGTATTAAAGGAAGTTTTTTTTGAGATAATAGGGAAGGATAAGAAGGAATAAGGATTTGGTAATGATCTATGCCCAGGCATATCACCCCCATGTAAAAGACAAAATTAAAATTACCTAGAATTAAATTATTGTTTTATTGATTTTTTCTATTATATTTTATTTTATTCCAACATTGGGTGACACACATGATCTGTGATGTTATTATTGATATGATTGTGGGTTCTATTATGTTTCAACTTGACGATACGAGGCTATGGGATCTCATACATCATATTGGAACTTGTTAGAAATAATATGTTATGCATTATGTAATTCTATTTACGATGAAACACTTGTTTCATGCAATGGTGATAGGTTATGTGATAGATATACCTGCTTAAGTGATAGGTATTTTAGAATGTGTTATGTTATGAAATAGGTGGATGTTATACTTTGGTTACTATGGAGTGTGGAACCTCATGGATCAGAATTTGGAGGCCATGTGGTTCAACCTATTTAATGTGAAATTTTATATAGATGAAATGATAATGAATTCAAATGGGAATGAATATGTGAATTGAAGTTTAATTAAAGTGGAAATAAAAACTATTTATTGCAGAGAACATGAAAAATAACCCAACCTCAGTAGTGTATAGAAGATAGTATATCTTGTTTATATATGACCTATATGATCCCTTGGCCCGACACACTGATTTGGATGAGTGGTGTGTTCTTATAGAGGAAGTTGTTCACTTTTCCTGATTAAATATATGTTCTTTTGAGTAGTTAAATTTGATAATAACAATTATCTAAGTTGTGAACATGGCATTTATATAGGTATGATGCCTTCGCATCCCCTAGTCGTACACTAAGTGGGTGGTGAAAAACACACTCTAGAGGTGTTGGTTCATGATCTACCAGTTGATCCTACAGCAGTGCCTCCTAAGGTACTAGTTGTTATATCATACAAAGGTGTTGAGGCATAGTTCTGTGAATGCTTTATGCGGTTCATACAGACCATTCAGGGAGCATCACGACCTGCCCTGACTATGGAAGAGTTGACATGTGAGTTTCAACAGTTACATCATCCCACTTTTTTAAAGTATGGAGGCCCATTGGATGTGATATTATGGATAAAGGCCACTCATTCTATCTTCTAGCTTCTAGAGATTCCTCTGTTGATAATGGTAAATCTCTCTAGCTATATGTTGTGTTATTACACCATGAGTGGTTGGATTTCATTAATTATATGGATAATAATTGAGAGATTCCTTGAAAGTATTTCCATATTTCCTTCTATGATTAGTTCTATCCTGATACATTGGGGGATGACAGAGCCGGAGAGTTCTTTCACGTTGAATAGGGTGTTATATTTACTATGGTTTACTCAGCCTGTTTTACTCATATCCACTGATTCACGCCTACTTTGATGGGTGATGAGGTATCTAAAGCTAGAAGATTTGAGGAAGGTCTCAGTTATGACATCTGATCATAGGTGAATATATTTTGGTTTTCTACTATTTATGAAATATTGAATCAGGAACTGATCACAAAGCGTAACCTAAGGGAGGATGGAGGTGAGAGTAAGGATGGTTCAATAGATAGATATGGTACTACATCTACGAGCTATAGTAGGCATCTTCTGATGATTCTGCATGGTTATATTAGCCATCATAGCATGTACGCAAGTATCTAGGTGAGGTTCTACCAATTTAGAAGTTTGGTACATTGAAGGACATAGTGTACGAGATACCTAGTTGAGTGCCAATATTGTGGAAAGATGGACCGTCTACAATTCTTCTGTATAAAATTTCTATGTAAGACAGTGAGAGATGGTCTACACCGACTCTATTTTTAGGATTAGGGTTAACCAATTCTCATTAGGTAGTGAACTAGGGGAAAGTTGGTCGATCATGTCAATGTGGTGGTCATGGCCATAGTAGTTCTACCCAAGTTTCAGAGTGATAGATGGGTGGATCTGATCAGTATAACCAGGAAGTATCATATGGTCACATTTTAGCATAGATATACATAATACAATAGACACTGGATGAGTAGGATCCCAAAACTATTACGGTCAGACATAATATTCTATTAGGCACTACATTATATTTTGCACTTTTTGATATAGGTGTTTCACATAACTTTATATCAATCTCTATTGTGAAGATACTTGGGCTCAGTGTTTATATTCATGGTTTCTTCATGACCCTTGACACTCCATTGGAGATTATAAGTAAGAGTGTACATTAGTGTGGGGATTCATCCTTTAGAATGGTGGGTGTCACATTATATGGGGCCTCTTTTTATTCAAAATTCAATGATTTGATATCATCCTTAGGTTGTATTGGTTGGTTCCCTTTCATGATTTGATTGATTTCTATCACCACAAGGTGAACTTCACATCACCAGAAAGTGGATAGTTTATCCATGAGGGTGATTGGTATGTCCTGGTGAGACTATATGGACCTAAACATCATAGGCTATGAGGAATGATAATAAAAATTGTGAGTTTATATATAGATTATTAGGGAAAAATTAAAACTAATTTCTCTCTAGTGGTTGGTCATTTCAGGGATGTTTACATAGATTAATTTTCAGGATTACCTCTAGTGAGATAGGTAGAGTTGTCTTTCAAGCTTGTTCAAAGAGATGCCCAAGTATCCATTCCTTATTATAGGATAGATACAAATAAAATGTTAGAGCTCAAAAGTAAGATATATGATTTAGAGGAAAAGGGTTTTGTCTGACTCTTTACTTCTCCACGGGGTTTGTAAATCCTTTTAGAAAAAAAGGTGGAAAACTCTAAGGATATGTGTGTATTACCAGATATCAAACCAGCTGACGAGTAAAAAATGGTATCATTTTCCATGGATATAAGATCTCTTTGACTAGATCTAAGGAGCTTAAGTATTATCTAATATTTATTTGAGATATAGTTATCATTAGGTGTTTTTTGGTTCATTAGACATACCTCACACGACCTTTTGTAGTAGGTATGGTAAATATGATTATTTGTTTGTGTCATTCAGTCTCATGAACACATCAGAAACCTTAATGTAACTGATGATGTTGGATTTCTATCCATATACATATTTGTTTTTGGTGGTTTTTGTGGATGATATCTTAGTGTATTCTCAGAATCGACATGACCATGTCAAACATCCGGAGATTGTTTTGGATATAGTAATAAATAAACATTTGTATGATATTCTCACAAAGTGACACTTATGAATGGATAAGATTCATTTATTGGGTCACATCATCTTAGATAGAACAGTATTAGTTAACCCCAATAAGGTGAGAGTTGTGGTTTCTTGGGTACAAACCAAGAATATATTTGAGGTATGAATTTTCTTTGAGGTAGCTTGTTACTAAATTTGTTTCATACGTGACATATCATGCATAAAATCATCTCTTATGGGATTGACTAAGAATGGTGTAATGTTTTTATGGTCATATCCCAATGATAAAACCTTTCAAGAGTTGAAGGAGAGATATAATTCAGTGATGATAATGGATTTTCAAAGTGAGGAACGATTTACACTATTTACTGTGATGCGTTAGGTATTGGGTTATGAGATGTTCTTAAGAAGTAAGATAGTGTCATACAGTATGAGTCCTGGTAGTTGAGGCCACATGATAGAAATTACCCAACTCGCAATATAGAGTTAGCTGAAGATGTTCATGAATTATGTTGATGGAGACAATACTTCCTTGGAGAGTGTTTTGTGGTGTACACAGAACAAAAAAACCTCAAGTACAAATTTACATAGCATGATATAAATATGAGGTAGAGAAGATGAGAGAAATACCTGTGATATTTAATTTTTTTGTTTTTTTTAAATTCCTAGTAAATTCAATACAGTGGATGATGCACTAAGCATGAGGACTTAGATACAGGAAGTACAGTAGGTCAGTTGAAAATGGATGCTCATAGATATGTTCTCTAATATTCTCTTGGAGGTGCACAATATTCCAGGGAAAACATTTCTATCATCATTACCTATTACCGCTACTGTTCTAGATTTAGTTGGGATAAGGCAAATATCTATCTTAAAAGGGATACTCATATGGGAGAGTTTGTCTGGTGTTGACCCTCCCCCTAGTTAGACCATAGGCACATATGAAATTCTTCATGAACACGGTTTTGTATGGGTATTTGTAGACATTAGAGAGGAGATAATGTGGCGTTTTCATGACTCATGTTAGGCATTACACCCCAGTGTCATCAAAATATATCGGGTTTTACATAAGTAATACTGGTGTCTAGGTAATAAAAGCAACGTAGTAGGTTTTTTCATGATATTTTCCACCTTTCAGTAGATGAAAGAAGATCACCATCGAACAATAAGACTTTTAAAGTAGTTACATATACCTGTGTGGGAATGGGATGATGTTGTTATGGATTTCATGATAGGTTTACCAAGGTCACCTCAAGTCAATGATTCCTAATGGGTAGTTTTTGATAGGATCATGAATGTTGAAAATTTAATGTCGATAAAAGAAACCAACAATGTGGACGATCTTGAAAGGTTGTATATCTGTGAGATAGTAAGACTTCACGGGGCCCCAAATACTATTATTTCAGATAGGTATGCTCAGTTTTCTTAATGTTTATATAAATAAATACTGAGAGAATTAGGTACATGGGTGCTTCTAATCACAACATACCAACCCTAGATATATGGAATGTTAGAGTGCATTATTTACGTTCTTTTGGGAATGTCACAGGCTTGTGTCATGGATTTTGGGGGCTCTTGGGAAGGGAATATATCCCTAGTTGATTTCTCCAACCACAATATCTTTTAGGATACTATAAATATGTTTCCTTTTGAGGATTTTTATATTACTCCATTCTGATCACCCCAATGTTTATTAGAGGTAGGATTGGTAACTATTATTGGACCTCATCTTGTTATAGAGACCATAGAGCAGGTTCAGTTGATTTAGAAGCGGATGGATACATAAGAGTTTTTTTAGAAATCATAGGATGATCACGTAGATGACCTCTATATTTTGTGGTTGCATATCAGGTCTTCTTTCATATTTTACTGAGGTTGGGACATAGGAATATCAAGATACAGGGTAATCTTTCCCCAAAGTATGTCGAGTCGTTCAAGATTCTAGAAAAAGTATGGCTAGTATCCTATCAGTTTTGGTTACCTTATAGGTACCACAACATGCATGTTTTATTCCATGTATCTCATATATGACATTACCATTCAGACCCATATCTTTCCTTTCATCTAAGGAGGTTGAGTTACAGGTATAAATATCTTTTTAGGATCATCTGATATGAATTTGGGATCGTATCATGAAGGTTATCTGAGGAAAACATGTTCCTTTGGTATGGGTTCTATGGTAGTATGACTGGGTACGGGATAAGACCAGTAAGGATGATTCCAACTTATGATCATAGTAGCCAATTTTATTCTAAAAAATTCTTGAACACCCTTGAGAAGCCATTTTGGGGATGATTTGCTTTAAGGGAGGAAGTTTTTAAGAACCTGGTTCCTTATTTGAGTTACAATGCCTTTACTATTTGTAAATTTTTAGTCTAAATGTTTAAATATAGCCTAATATGAATTTAATTTGTGGTAATGGAGGTATCAAGGGTGTTTGGGGATGATTCGGAGCCAGAATCCACTTTTTGGGGTGAAATAATCCAAGCACAAGGTTAGTTCAAACAGTGTAGGGTAGGGCACATGATTAGATAAAACAATGTGAGGATGGAAAATGAGAAAGGGAAAGGAACATAGATAGACTAAACCTTCTTATTTGGGGTGCCCAATCGTGCGACCATGTCTGTAATTTTGAAAGTGGGTTTTGCATGGTATGTGCATGTTTAATCAAACCCTGTAGGAAAACCATGTAAGGTACCTTCCCTATAGCTAATCATACACGATTGGTGCACATTTAGTCATACCAGGTACCTAAACCATGAGACCCATATATTTTGGGTAAAATGACCAATTTCCACTGATTAAAATATAATTTTAATCATAATATTCACTTATTTTCCCAAACTACATGAACACCTTTTAGAGCTCCTCTTTGATCTTATATTATGAATTTCCAAGGATCCTTCTTCTTATCTCTGATTCAAGTGCTGATTATCTCATTGGATCTGCATTAGTGATTTTTCAATTTGTTTTTAGTGGTTCTTAATTTCTTTTGGTATCAACTGTGTTATTTAGGTAAAAACTAATATTACTTATTAATAGGTTCTCTATCTGTTCAATAATTTCTCCCAATTTGAGAAAAATTAAAATATGATAGATGGAGTTATATCAAATAAAAACCTGTGGTAGGTGATATCATTCCTTTTGTTAAAATTCAATGTGTTTATATATTTCTATTTTCCACATTCCCAATTCTCAAGCGGTGACTTTAAATGAATCTTGATCTTGATTTGATCTGTATAAACTATTCAATTATTGAGGCCCATGATAATTGTTAAATTATTAAGAACCACAAAATAAAACCACCCCTTCGGATTGTTGATTAATTGAACTATACCAACATGGGTGTCTCTTGTTAATAAATACCTTTGGGTGTTCCCCTTTTCCCTTTTCCAGGGAATGTGAATTTTGAATTTGGATGTAAATAAGTCTGAGGCATTTGAGTTCTGAATTTATATGTATATTTAATTTTAATATAAATTGTAGTTTAATGATTTACGAATAAGGAGGGATGTATGACCATGCCCTTGGAATTAGTTATGAGAGAACTTATTTATAATAGGATGATAGTTTATATGGATTTCCCATGTGTGTAGTTTAGATCCAATCCTTCTAATCCTGGACAATGCTTTGTGAAACCTTTTGATGTGAGATTGAAATGAATTGTTCTTGTTGTTAACCCTGACATATCTATATGAATTTATTAAAAGGTTTTAAATTGGATAAATACTTGTATTCCTTGGGGGACACACATATTCAAATGATAATTCCATGGACACAATCAATTAGCCTGAACCATTCCTATGTATGAGTGATAATTGGTATCCTTAGAGGACTTCAAAGGATGGACTCTGAGGTATGGCTTATATGTCGAGTGATACAAGGATTCATATGAGAATACCATTGCTGTTATCAAAGGGAATTGATCATTCTTCCATGGGTTATACTTGGGCACCATTAGTGGACCTCTAAGTACAGACTCAAATGGAAGTGATGTTACCCCACACTAGGATATTTACCCATGTTCTAGAGGATCACTATAGATTGGAATGTAGGGTGTTGGTTTGAAAAAAAACATTGGGTGATACAAGGATTCCAAATGAGGGATTCCTTGTATGGGCCCATGTTCATAAATGAATAAGTAATGAAGTCACCAATACAAATTATCTTCCAAGGAAATGAATAAGTATGGATTCGGTATTGATTTACACATTAGAGGTGAACTATTTATGAATCCTTGCATACAAGTTCTAATGGTAGATACCGGGATTTCCGCTAGTTCCAGATACTTGTTTATTAAATGAACCGAATGTTTATGTGAGCATGATTAAAATTGAAACAGGAATTATTATTAATTAAAAAAATCAAGATTAAATAAAAATGATTAAATGAATTGGATATAAAAGTTGAACTTGGACTTATAGGATGATTACTTTTGAGTACTTCATTTGCATTTTATATGTTTCATACAAACTATTGTAATATATACTCACTAACTGGATCACATAGACCGTGGGTGGTTTCCTACTGATATTTTGTCTCCCACCCTATTTGGGACACCTTTGGGTATCCATTGAGAATAAATGAATATAGGTATTGATAAGGGAAAGTTCCTTACTACATGTTCTTGTTGATTTCTTTGGAGAAGGGGAGCATTAGACTAAGCTAAGGCTTATGATGCTAGCAGGATGCTTTTTTACTTTGTTTATTTTTTTATATTTATTGTATATTTTCCTTGAATACTAATTATGGATGTTTTATATAGATATATTATATGAATTATAATTTTGTGTATGAGATTAAATATGGAATTGTTTTTTATCAGTTTCCTACTATTTACTTTTCTTTTTTTATTATACTTATTCCGCTACTTTTATGTTATTGATATTTCACTATGATACAATCTCGTGATGAGGGAATAGTATCCCTACTGAGAAACCTAGGCCCTCACTTCCAGTTGGAAGCCTCTGGTGTTTGGGGGTATTTACTTTTGGCTATGTAACCAACCGGGCTTGGGGAATTGTTGAGTGGCATCTAGGTCCAAGATGTTACAGAAGTATAGGGGAATATTGAATTATATATTCAAAAAAATATCTTATATCTAATGAAAACATAAATGAAGAATTTTCTAGGAAATGTGATCCTATCCAAATCAATAAATATAGGATTCATGTTTTAGAAGATAGTTATAAATCAATTTTATATGTTGGGGACTCTCAAATCGATATCAAATATGTATGGATTAAATAAATTGAAAATTATTTCCATGTAGGTAGTAAGAAGCATGAATAACTAGATGAATATTAGAAGAAAATATATTTAAGAGAGGATAAAGTTACTAAAATACTATAAGAACACTCCAGTTTTATGATGTATTGAGATGAAATTTTATAAGAGAAATCTAAAAAATAAAAAAAATAAAATATTCAAATACTTATAATAAGGGAAGTGGTTTCAAATTTATATATGAAAAGAGTGGTTATTGTAGAAATAAAATCTTTAGTGGAAAAAATAACTTGAATTTATCCATAAATAAACCCATAACACACTCGTAGATAAAGTTATTAAAAGGTCTATAAATTTTTTTTATTATTTTTATTTATAACATGTTATGGATTAAATTAAAAATATGGAAAACTTTTTATAGAGACAATCTATATGAATACCAATAATTTTTAATGGGTGTTTGTAATGAAATTTATGAAGATAATCACCCAAATTAAAAAATTAAAGAATAATGTTTGTACAAAAAAAAGAAACTTATCAAATCTTTTAATATTGAAACCAATAATAAAAAAAGATTCATTTGATATTGATTATTTTGTTGGAGGTTTGGGTATATATACACTGAATGTTTTCATAATATTAAAATTTAAAAATAATAATAAAATTTATAAATGTGGGTGGGGAAAATTTAATGCTAATATATGTCTTAATCCATAGAATGAGATTTCATATATAATGAGAAATATATTCACTAAGAAAATAGTGGAATTATTTTGTTATCACTATAATATGAGTTTATATAATTATAAAGAGTACTTATATAAATCATCTAAATATATACCATATCAAAAATTTAGAATAATTCCATAGTGGATGATAAAATAAATTAAATGGGATAGGACTACCTTGGGCTATAAAATGAAAAAATACATTGATAAAACTACACCAATGAATAATATTAAAAGGAATGTCATACCAATATAGAAAAGATAATTATATTTTAGAAGAACATGAAAATTCATGGATAATTTTAAATTTTCTATGAACATCAAGATAAAATGATGAATTTTGAATCAATTAAAGAATGAATACATGAAAGGAATATAAGGATTGTTTTTGTTGGATTCATTCAAGAAAAGAGATGGAGGGGTTTCCTAAAATGGGTAACCAAAAGGTATATAAAAGTATATTTGGAAGCTAAAATGTAGCTGGACACATGACTAATTATTATAATAATCATAAAAATAAATAATATGTTTTATTGGAAAGCACATGGAAAAAACCAATTATTTCTTATTTTATGAAATATAAATTTAAATGCGATTCTATATAGAAGAATAAATATAATCTTGTGACTATAGAATGATTGGCCATATGTCCACCCAAATAGAAATTGGTTAAAAAATTAGATCTAGTGTATAATAGTGATTCTGCATTGAAATATTATGTGAACAAGCCTTTACCATAAAAGAAGAAAACTATAGAAATTAATAATTCCCTTCATCACAGAGAATCTAATATCCCTAAAAAAGGATGTTCTGTCATTAAGGGTTCTCAAAATTTTAGATCATAAAGAAAATATTCTATGGGTTGAAACAATTGACTTATCCATGTTTGTATCATTAATGTGATAAATTATATTCACCTTATTTCCATACATTTTTATTTATACTTACTACTAATGGGAATTGAAGTTAAAGCATGAAAACTATGAAGAAATGAAAGTCATAAATCACTATAAAACTATAAATTTCATCCAATATGGTGTGTTTGTAAATATTATCCTAATTTAAATGATTCACATGAAATCATAATAATATGATTGGATATTAATTATGAATAAATAAACTATGATGAATTTCATTGTAGTTATTCTCTTGTGGTGGAGAAATCGATAAAATGAAGTTGCATGAGTCATTTTATATCATTATTAAATCTATAATTATGGATATTCCTTATCAATTTATTGTTTGAGGTTTGATGTTCACTTTTCTATTATTATTTTGGATTATGTTAAATCTTATTTTTAATAGATAATGATTTTTAAAATAATTTTATTATGATAAATAAATCCTTTCATGTGATTTTTTTGATGTGTTTAATAAAGTTGAGTAAAAAGTATAATCTTAGTGATGAATATATTTAAACAACCCTTGAAATTTCAATTTGAAGTGGTATAACATTTAGTACCATTTTACATATATATTTTTGGTATATAATAGTCACTATTTCTATTAAATAGATAATTTCTTACAAAGAGTTAGAGTTGATTCATTAATGGATCATTTTAAAGAGAAATGGGATACTATCTTTCTCTCAATTGAATAAAATTATGTATCTTATATGTGATTTTTTTGATAAATGGATATAATTAAGTGTTTAAGTTTTCTCTTTAAAAATAATTTATGTATGAGGAATTTAAATAAATAATACTCTTACACTACTCATTTTTATACTATTTAAAATAGGGGAGAGAAGTAAAATTTGCGAGCACAAATTAATGTTAATTTTTGTGAAGTAGTTTACGGTCTAAACAATAAATATAAAGGAAGTGATTGAAGGGACCTATGGATAATGGTTTTTTTTATAATAACCATGTCAATATGAGTATTGGTTGATGGAGGAAATGAAAAATTATTATATAAGCTACTTTGTTTATGGATAAGGCGAAGGAAGAAATGAATATATTTGATTCATGGTGAGTAGACTAAAAATATATTGATTAAGGAGTTTTATAGTAATCAACAAAATGGAAGTGAAGTTGAAGGTAGAAAAATAGTATTTTTATTTTTTTGTATAGAGTTTGAAGTGATATATATTTTTATAGCTTGAAGTTTTATTAATAAATACTTAAAAATATCTATAGTTAATTAAAGAAAGTATACGATGATTTTTTATATTAAAGGTCACTGTATAAATTAAATAATACCCTATGGTTTTTTTTTAAAATGATGAAAAAAATATAGAATTTAAAGGTAGTAATGTTTCATGGAAATACCCAGAATTGCATATAAAGTTTCTTTAAAATATTTTAGAATTAAGGATAAGTAAATTTTAAATATTATATAATTTTAAAAAGATATTTATCTCATTTCTGGAATAATTGAGAGTACCCTGATAGGATTTGATAATGTTCTAAGATTATTTGATTAATTATGAATGTTTTTAGTTGAGTGAGAAAATCTACCTATGTACCTTAATTCATTAGTTTTTTATATCCTGATAGATTAAATATTTTAAAAAGGCCTAAGGCTCGTAAAATATATAAGGATTTTATATTTGAATTGTATAGAATTAGAAATTTGAAAAAGTAATACATTTACCAATCCTATATTATATTTTTTGGTTTAGCAGAAAATTGGATGTAATATGAGTTTCCTTAAATATGTATTGTATTTTTATACTTGTATAGTATATTTTATATAATGTTTCTAAATGAAATAAAGTTATAGAGACACAATGATATGTAACATTATTATAGTATTTAATGTTTTTTATTGAAGTACCCTAATATTTTTTCAAAGGAATATATTTTTTATGTTATTATTAAAGCATAATTAATATGGAATAGTATGGTGATTCCTTATATTTGTAACATTATCTCATAATGATATGTATTTTATTTAAATGAGTTTCATTGTGAAAATAAAAAATAAATTCTACATGTAAATTGTGTTTTTTTGTTTGATATATTTTTCATGTTTGCGGGTGAAATGAAAAATTGATGTAACTGAATGAGATTTTTGGAATAATGTAAAATACATTTTCCTCAAAACAAAATAATCAACAACTCGATGAATTTTACATGAATCCAAAAGATATGTGTTTCAGTTGAATATATTGGAGGAAAAATTCCATAACCTTTTTCTCATGTGTGATATCTATTAGGGAATAAATTTTATATTTGTTTAAGATTATAAAATGCAGATAATTAGAGAAATGTACATACATTTTTATGTTTTTTATTCAAGATTTTATAGGTAATAATTAGTAGATAATATGTTTGTTTTTAGACATTACTAAAATTTTATATTTCTACATATTAAATATCAATGATTTATATAATAAACTATTAATGTAATTTAAATTAAGTGATTCTTAGAATTATTATGAATTAATTAAATATCACAAATGATTTTGGGTTCTATAAAAAGTGATGAAAATGATGATCTTTAAGATTTCAAAAAGTTTACATAATAGTGGTGAATTCACAAAATTAAAATGAACAATTAAATCTTCTCATGGAATCTGAAATACCACTCATAGTAATGAGAATCTACGCCACAATTTCATATGTTTATATATTTATGTTGATTGAAAATTTTCATGTTTTAATGGAAAATTTATTGAGAATAAGACTCTTGAGTCTATTATCTAAATTAAAAATATATTTATTTATATTCAATTAATTTTGAAATAAAAAAAAATTATTGTTTGAATAATATTATGTAAAATCTATTTTATGAAGAGAATACTCCATTATCTTGATAAAAATCCTACGTTATGTAGTTGAAACAATGAGGCTAATGTCTGGCCTCTTTTATTTAATGATGTAATAGATTAAATAATATAGAAAATAAATTTTATTTGAATCTATTATATAAAAGTATGAAGAAAAAATATAATAACTTATTTTTTTAAACCTAATATTGAAATTTTAAAGATGAATTCTCTTGGAATAAAAGAAAAATAATTGGATTATGGTATTATGATTTTGTATCTAAAACATCGATATATATAAACGAAGTTGATTATTTTAAATCCTTGACACTTTGGTACTTTAATAAAAAATTTATTTCCTTTACTCTTCTATTTTTTCATGATTTGAAACAAGACGGGTTAAATATTAGGGGATTTAGAGGATTGAATATTTAGTTTTGAAGATTTACATCGCATTCAGGTAGTACCATATCATAGCATGAGCTCTTACACCATAGTGGGACAACCCACGCTGTACAGGATCCTAGAGTGTTATAGATGTGTTGCATGAGGGAGGTTGTAACAGATACTTCCTTATGAAATTTTGTATATGAATGTTTCACCATGGTGCCTAAAACAAGACTTTAGTGCCTATTAACACTTACCAAGAATATAGTTGGGTGATTTCTTTCTTTAGGGGAGATAATTTTTTGACAATTAATTATGGATTTCATTTAGTGAAATCTATTTTTGAATTGATAAAGATACTTCAATTAAGTTTTGTGAGGATTAAATAAGTAATATTACTATATAATAACCACATGGTGCCTTTTTTCTCTAATTAATGTTATTACATAACTCCTAAGAAAAGAATACGTATGTTTGTTCCATATACCCAACCTCTATGACATTGTGGTTCATGTTGGAATGTGGTTCCACATCACAATATTTTCCCCTATGTCAAGGTTTTATTCATTAATCCTAGTTCAACATTATAGTTCCCACATCCTCTCCCCTTAGTGTCTTTATTCTAGTTCACGCTGTTCATTGGTCACCCTTCCTTTATTTCGGTATATATTTCGATACAACATCCACATCACAACCTCTTCCTTGCACTGTGGAGACCCCAAAATTTCTAGTATCACTTCTTCGGCCTTCTTCTTATAACCATGTGGATCTATTTTGAAAAAGAATGGCACGTGATATTTTTTCGCCCACTTTGATCCTTTTCCTACATACCATACTCTAAAAACTATAACATTCATATTTGGGACTAGTCCTAGATTAAATTATCTAATAATTATGTTTTGGTTGGTAAAATGTGGTTCGGGTGATGACGCCTTCGATGAACCTTGATTTTTACATGAGAATCATGAGGTAGGAATTTCTTCACCTTATTGAGTCCTCATATGAATATATTTTCATACTATGATTTATGTGTTGGAATTATTGATTTATTTATTGATTTTTCTCGAATGTGGGTGTGTGTATCCCATGAGAACCTTTTTTTATTATTGTTCCCTAAGAAATATAGAGTATCTAGTTTCTATGTTTGATTATAATCACTTTTTACTATGTGTTGCTAATTTATTTCTCATATTAATTATCTCACCACATATTTCATACATTGTAAATATATGTTATATTTCCTGGTGGTACTATTCGAGGTGTAAAAATAGGTGTACCATCGTGAAACATTTATCACATAGGGGGAGAGTGATCTTAGATGACTATGATGATTATAATAGACCTAAACACATGGCTGAGACATTTTGTTTATATTGTATACCACGTATCATGTGATTCATCGAGTTTCATGTCATATATAGGGAACTCCTTCATATTCCATGTCATAAGATGTGAACCCCGAGTTGCAGGTGGCATATCATGCACTTCTTTGATTTTCATGCTCTGTGATATACACTCTAAGATGAATGCCACATATTGGGTGCTTCTATGAGTTTTACGCCCTATACTAGGAACTCAAAATAGTTAAATTTCATACACTAGGAATTATTAAGTGATTTTTCAAAAGAAATATATACTATCATAGTGGTTAAATTATGATTTTTGGATACATAGGATATTGATATACGATTTATGAGATTTTAGTTGCATTCATGCATCATGATTAGGAACATAGCTTTATATTCCATATATATACTTTTTATTGTGGTGTCTAATAGATATTTAATTAAATTTAATTATTGATGCTATCTATTTGGGATATTTTTATATATGTGTGTGTGTTTTCCATGTTTTTGTCATATATCATTATTGTAATTAATTAGATGAACTAATGCATGTATTTTTTTGATAGTATATATATTATGAAAATGATTAAAATTTTGAGATGAAGACAATGGAAATTTATAAGAGGGTCATACATTTTATTGAGGGTAAAATTATAGTAGAAACACTGTGTAGCTCCCATATACTGATTTGGGGTTATCCTAATACCTTTAATTTATTTAATTGTTTCCATTTCTTTACATAATATTTTAAATTTATTAAGTCTTATCAGTATACATGGTAAGAATTACATAATAATCATGAATGAGAGTGTATTTTTTCATTACATATAGATTTATAGAATAATTAAATTTGGAATGTTCCTATACATGCTCTGTGGTTTAGGCAAAAGGGATGCTTCAACTGGAAATCATTCAATTAGTTCTTTTCCTATGAATCAATGTTTAGAACAATGGTAAAATGTTCCATGAAATTAACATCATAAATCTTCATCCTTCTAGGACCCTAGAGACCATCCGGATGCTGATGAATATATTGAAATAGTTTTGGAAAATTTGACCTTGTAGACACTCTAAAGGATCATAATTTTAATAGAAGGAGGAACTTGTTCTAGATCTGCATCCAATTTCTATCCCACATAACATATGGTTTAAAACTTGATAAGTGATCTAAATGTAAAAAATTATGACTTAGAGAGTAAGGGATTTAGTATGATTAGTACATAACTATGTGTTCACCTCTATTGTCTACTAAGAAAGTGAGTGGTAGTCTTTTAATCTGTATTGATTATTAGAAGTTTAAAAAAAGTAGCAGTGGAGAATTGATATACCTTTCCTAATATTAAAGATCATTTTAAAAAACTATGGGGATCCATATGGTTCTATATGATATATATTTTATAAGGTTGTCATTAGTTGTGAGTTAGATGAGAGCACATTCCATAAATTGAGTTTTAGAGAATGTTTCAGTGGTATGAGTAATATTGATGCTTCCCAGGTTGAATAACAAGCATGTTGGGTTCATGACCCTAAAAAAAGCATCCACCCACACATGGACTCATTAATCAATGTATTTAATGATTAAATCCTCATTTACTCACTAACATCGTAGAAGCGGGTTGGAACCCTAAGTTTTTTATGAGTACATTTCTATCGCAAAGGAATTATATAATGTTGTTGAAGTGTAAATTCAAGATTTGAGAGGTGAAATTACATGGAAATGCGGTGTTTGAGAGGGGTATATCTAGGGACCTAGAGAATATTGTGTAGTCTTGTCCTATAAATAAAATAATAATTTTTTTGAGATTATTAGATTTCTCAGTTTAGTTGGACATTATCAATGGTATGTTCAGGATATCTCCACATTTTTATCACCTATAATATCACTGATGAAGAAATGACTAAATCTACAATGGTCAGAGTTATGTGAAAAGGTGTTGTTTGATCTAAATAGGAGGTTTATTAAAGATCCATTAAATATACTCCTTGATCTTGGGATTCATTATGATATGTGTTTTGATGCATCAGGTGATGGTGTAAGAGAGTTAATTATGTAGAGAGAGAAGGTGGTAGTTGATGGGTCTGACAGTTAGGACCCTATGAGTAGAACCACTCAACAAAAGACATGGACTTGGTAGACATGGTCTATAATATAGATTTTTTGGTGACATTATCTCTTTGGTGAGATATTGTTTGGTTATATGAACTGAATTAGCATTTGTTATATCTTTACACTGAGGGACTTAAACTAGAGGTAGATTCACTACCTGAAGTTTCATATGATGCTAAAAATTGATATGATATGTGAACAAAGTAATGGGTCTTTGAGGATGATCTTAGTCAGAAAATGATGGTGGAGAAGGATATTTGTTAGAGGCCATATGAAGAGTCATGGCACTTGATGATCTAATAATATGATTATATGTTGGATTCCTCAAAATATTAGGTTCTATGACTTTTTCTCCAATTTTAGTCACATAGTTTCTTGAGTAATGGATGATGGTTGAATAGTAACCTGACTCTAAGTGTCTAGTGATAAGGGAATATCTAACTGGAGGTGATCTAATACTCAGGTGGTATTTGAGCAATGATGATATGATTATGGTATATGCCAGATTTGTAGTCCCTGCATCAAGAAGAATTGAGTTGATGATGCATTACCTTACCTACGGTAATAAAGTAAAACCTATAGAAATAGAGATTTAGTATAACTTCAAGTGATAGTTCTAGTGATAGGAATGAATGGAGACATTGTAGGGTTCATCTTGTGATGCCTTAAATGTTAGAGGGAGAAGACCAAAGAACAAAACCCTGGTGGATTTCTCTAAAAACATCTATTTCCGATATGCAAGTGGGAGGATGTCATGATGAATTTTTTGATGGGGTTACCTAGGTCCTCGAGGAGTAGTAATTCTATATTGTTGATTATTTATTAGATGAAAAGTGTTGCCCTATTTTTAACAATAAGGGATTTTCAATCAGTGTATAAGATGAGAAATCTATAAATCTATGGGATCATAAGTTTCCATGAAGTTCCCATATGAAATTTTTTGGAAATTTATACACACTATAAATCACATTTTTCAACAGGCTTATCGAAATCCCTAGGCACATAGTTGAGGTTGAGCATATAGTGTCATCTTTAAATAGAGAAACATTCCAAGAAAACTATATGAATAATAAAGGATATGTTTTTTATTCCATTATTGAAATTGGTGGAGTGAGGGATGATCATTTACCTTGTTTCAGTTCAGATACAACAATAGTTACTGGTCTTCAATTTAGAAGGCACCTTATGAGGATCTTTACTACATTTCATCTCATTCACCACTATATTAGAATAAGGAAGGTGACATAGATATTTTTGGAACTATTATGGTTCAAGATACCTCCAAGATGATTTAAAATATTAATAAGAGTTTTATCTCCACTCATATAATACAATGATCTTATTCTTAACATTTGAGGAGAATATTGGAGTTCATTTTAGGTAACCAAGATTTCCTAATGGTGACTCTTAGGTTAGGGTAAAGACGTATAAGGAAGCATGGTAATCCATCAACATGTATTATTAGACCCTTTGAGATCATATAGATGATAGTATTAGTTACAAACAATCTAGATATTCCTTATTTTTACTAAGGTATGCAAGATGTGATCCATGTTTCATGGATTTGGTGGTACATACCTGATATGGTTAATGTTATCGATTATGAGGAAATTATTATAGATCATGACTTTAATTATGAGATTGTATGATGTGAATTATGGAACATAGTGAGAAATGTTTTTATGGAATAAGATACTGTTATTTGGATTGTGTGGAATCATGGGAAGATCCTAAAGGAGACTTGGGAGTGAGAGGTTACCATTCTAGTCCAGTGTCCTTGGTATTTCAATAAAAAAACCTTGAGATGAATCTCAAGGATGATATGTTTTTAAAGGTAGATAATTGTAATTACATAAATATATTTTTTCTTAATAAAATAATTATTTACTTTATTTATCCCTTTGTTATTGAGTTGAACCATACTGGGTAGAATATTGTGAGCTTTTCTTGGGTTGAATTTTTTTAGAGGGTTTATATCACTTTCAATGGGTACCACACCATATCTTAATTGGTTAAACGTTAGTGGGGATAACCAAACAATAGAGAAGATTTTACCTTTATAAGGGTTTTCAAGGGAGGTTTCACTACAAACATCCCTGATAAAGGCTATTTATGAAGTATGTTTTATGGTTTCTTACACCATGCTATAGTGCATCCTACCACATACAGTGCTTATATTTGGATAATCATCATTATTATAGGGTTTAATTTAATGTAATTCTCAATTATATAATTCATTTAGGTAATTCCATTTTAATTTTATGTGGTGCCTTTAATTTGGTTTTATGTGGCTTAAATGGAAAATACCCAAATATATTAAACCAACTAAAGGTTTTTCATACTAGTTTGTTTCTCCCAATTATAAGGAATTACATAACTACAAAGGAATTTAGAAATACCTCCACATTACAAACCCATACTCAACATAAATGTGTTTTATTATAGATAGTGGTTCCATGTTGCATCCATTTCTCTTATTTTGTGGTTTTCTTCCTTTATCCTAGTTCTACGCCACAGTTCCACCCTCCCTACACTATAGTCACCTTCTTCTAGTATAACCTATACCGTGGTGCACATAAAATGATCCATTTGGATATTGTGGAAAAAAATTATATTTTATCCTCTAGCTTGTACCTTAGAGATCCCTTGTTTTTTACTAGCTCTTCTTCACCATTCTTTCTAGAAAATTGTAGATCCATTTTGACAATGATTACCATAGGGTATATTTGTTTCAACCCCCTGGAGCTTATTTCATTATTTCTATGATCTAGAACCTGTAATGTGCTTGTTAGAGATCTTTTCTAGGATTCATTGGTGGGGATAATATTCCAATTTGGGTAAACGTGGTTTAGGTGATGAAACATTTAGTTAATCTTGATTTTGACCTGAAAACTTCATGGTAGGAATTTATGCATATTCTGGGCTTTCTTTTATGAATATATCCATATTAGGATTTATTTTTGGGTGTTTTTTTATACCATTATTGATTTTAATCACATGTGGGTGTGTGTATCCAATGATACACTATATGATTTTTCTTACATGATTGATTTTAGAGAAGCTTGTTTCCATGTTCAGCTATGATTATATGTTTCTATATGTTATGGATTTATTTCACATATCAATATGCTCAATATTTATTCTCTTCCTTGTAAATATATGTTACATTGCATGGGGTTACTATTAAGGGATCGTAAAAATGGTGGACCTTCATGATATGTTCATCCCATAGAGGGAATGTGCAATTTGATAGAGGCTATGATGATGGAAGACTTGAGCACAAGGATATATGATGATTCCATGGAACGTCACATATTTGGTTCCCTTTCCACTATAATTCAAAATATCATGAACTCATTCTCGTTGAATTTTTTATAATGGGTGATCCTAGTTTCATAATTTATATCAAGAACTCATTTTAGTTAAATTTCATATGGTGGGTACTCTAAGATTCATGTCACATATCAGGTGCTTTAACAGGTTTCATGTTGTATACTGTGAACTCCTATGAGTTTCTTTTCTTACAAAGGGAAGGTATCCATGATGTTTTCTAGTGAAATATTATCTATCTTAGTTGATTGGTTAGTCACTACCAACTTATTTCTGTTATCTTCGGACATAGAATTGAATTAGGTATAACTAATATATTTTGGAGGATTTTTTAGTATATGGCCAATATGTTTTAGATTGGTTGTCTATTATCATCATTAATTAATTATTAAAATGGAATGCGGATGTTTTACTTGAAAAAACATGGTTGAGTATTCATTGGTTGTGTCTAGTGAGTCATGTTGTCACACCCTATTTGGGAATTTTTTGCATTATTTTAGATTTCATGGAAAGAGATCTGGTGAAGGGTATGGTTCTTGTGATGAATTGATGAGCCGTAAATAATTGATTTGAAGTAGACTAATAAATCATCTATATGAAATCTGTTTATTTAGTCATGTGTTTGTTTATTTATTTACAACTTTTTCTCGGGTCTTTCTTACCACTCAATGAGATACTTTTAACATGAAATTTTTTCCATTTGTTAGTTTTCTCATGTTTCTATTGAAATTTATTATATTTTTTATTGAATATAATTGAGTATATGATATGATATTTAAGGTATAGTCTCCCCACATATAGACTCATAACCTTGATTCTATTCAGAAGCCTTTTATATATGGATAAGAATGCATTTTTTCACCTAGAACTCTGGATCAGACCCAGCAGATCAGTTTGAGGTGTTATAGTGATGATAATGTTTTGTAAATTGGGAGATCAACCAACTCTAATGTCACTAATTTTCTATGTTAAGGATTATTTGTGATTTTTGTGGTACTATATTTTGACGATTATGTGTGGCTTAAAAGTTGACAAATAAAAACAATCTAAATATTGTATAATTTCTTGTTATCTGGTTATTTTTTAAGACTATAGTTCATACCACTGTACATATTTTCTACATGTTTTAAAAGAGGATTGTGATGATGAATATTTTTTAATTTTATATAGTGACATCATATTCTGATCAGTAGTTCTAAATAGGATTGTAATTTTTATATACTGGTGGGATCTAGTATGATTTTATAATTCTTATTGGATATATATTTAGCTTCCCAAACCAAGTGCCACATACCAGTTCCCCAATCCTTTTGGTTATCTAGCTTCTGGTAGGCCTCCCTAGATTATATAAGATTCCAACAAGAATTGAGATTCTAATATATATATATATATATAGTGGTGAGACTATAACCTCTTATCACAGAAGCACAACCTTAGAAATAAATTTACAATAGTTGTATATTTATAATAAATAACAAGAATGAGACCATAACAAACAATGACCAACATCACATGATAATACTAAAATAGGAAAACAACATCCAAAACCAAAGAAGTAAATATGCCATGTCATATCTAACTCAAGTTTCAAATTAAAACCTAAAATAATGATACCAAAATATTCAAATAGGGACATGAAAACATGTTTGATTCCCTCATTCATTCTTCATCCCAACACAGCCAGCTAACATAGGGATCTTTCAATTCCCTCGTCTTAAAAACATGATGTCTACTTAGGTACCTATCAAGAAACCTAAGTAGTGTGTGAGTACAACTCAATTGGCCACCACCAAGACTATTGAAAATAATAATCATTTGTAATAGTGTATGTATTTGGATAAATAATAAAGTAAAAATGATTAAGTGATAAGTTCTCACATTGAATTATTATTCAAATAAAGACATAAATCCATGGGTTCATGATGTCACCAGAACCAACAATACCCACTTTAGACCATTTAGGAGTTTGAACCATCCAAAAAGGGATATCAAATTTTATTCAATCATGGATTTTCATTTATCTTGTAATTCAAATTCACATTCACAAAATGGGTCCCAATAATAGTAGTCTGGCACCCAGTGGGTGTTTGGAGTAGCAATCCATATCACAAATCTCAGTTATCATGTGAAATAAAAATATATATCGGGGCCTAGAGTGGTAGTCTTACACCCCATGGTTATTTAGAGAAGAAATCCCTATCCCAAAACTCATTCAAAAATATCGTATCTAATGGTTCCACATTCACAACCCACATATCAACTATTTCCCCAATTCATTATTCAACGCATTTTAAAAATTCATTTATAAAAAATTTATAATTTATAAATCATCATTTTAATCATATCGACACACCCCATGTGTTACCAATAATTTCATAATCCCATTAATCAAACTATTTCCTTATCACATTAATTAATAAAATTTATAAAACATGTTGGACCAATTTAAATTATTTAATTAAATTTATAATGAAATTTCTAAACACAATAATTTCAATTGCAAAATTATATACAAAAAAATAGAACCCAGACTATAGGGTTTTACAATTAGGCCACCTACCTCATGGTCATTGATGAATGTTATCTAAAACAAAATTATAAATTTGATGTCGATAGATTGAGATCAGAGTGTTGCAGATGATTTAGCAAGAAACATAGGATCATGATCCAATGATACATGATCCCTCAATTCCTAGATCTAAACCATCACTAAAGGAAGAAATAATCCAACAAAAATTTGTGAAAAAAATGGGAGAGAGAAAGGAAAACAAATGATAGTAGATCACACACTGAAAGTGGAGATCATCCTTTAATCATTTCTTTAATTCATCATGAAATAGGTTTGTAGAGCCTTGGAATCCTTTCCAAGATCCCCAAAAATGCTGGAAGCCATTTTAGGATGAATATGGGTGATTAAGGCTAATAACCAATGAGTTTTGGATTTTTTTTCATATTCCATGGGGATTTAAACCCCTTCCACCCTCCCCCCATGCATTGTTTTCAAGATAAGGGTGCACGAAATTCTTAACTCTAGGTCGTAACTGTGCGCCTCCACTTAGGGGGTGCACAATTTATCCTAATTAGTGTGTGGTTTGAAAACCCGTTCACCCAAAATGAAAATCCCCTCTGGTTAAGGGTGCATTGTTTGTGGAGGGAGGACACATGATTTTTTCAAACCATGAACTAACCATGTGCCACCTCCTATAACGCCAAAATGGGGTGCAAAGTTTCTTGGGAAAAACTGCCTGGTTTTCCCTAACCATGTGCCAACCATGTATAGACCTATGGGCTTCCAAATATATCCAATTTCACCCCAATAACTACAATGTAAATCCCAAACATTATATAACTAAAAATGGATAAAAGAGTACATGAAAAAGGGCATGAGGAAACTCTAGAAAGGTCAAGATCTTACAATCTCCCCACATTAGAATAGATCATCCCTGAGATATACTCCCAATAATCTCTAAGATTTTGAATGAAAAAAAATAGAAAACTCAGCCCACATATTTTTTTCCCTCTCCCAAATTTCCTTATAACCATTTCCAATTTTCCACAACACTTGGACTATCATCACGGTCCATTCCCAAAACACTATCTCAATACAATCCAAAACATGAATAAGATAGTTCTCAATGGATGCATCTTCCTCAATTTCGACATCATCAACTTCCATCACATGAGAATAGTCAGTGCGATACTACCAAATATGTGACACCTAGAAACATTTCTCATAAAATCATACCTTTGTGGAAGATCTATTCAGTATGCTACTAGTCAGGTTTTATCTACAATCTCAAAATGTTATTTAAAAGTGGGCACAAAAATATTCTATCTCCAAATCCTAGGGTGACCTAATCTATCCAATTCTCAAAAAAATGCATTATATCCCATTATAAACTCCTAGGGATTAATACATCAATAAAAATATGAATTTTGAATACTCTGAGCCATAGCCATATGTTTCTGAATCAACTAGACCTAATCTCATGTCTCTCGCATGAGACTATGTCCCAATAATTCTGACTCACCTGCCTCCAACTAGCATAGAGTTGATCTTCATGGCCTTCCATAATGTTATTCATATGGATCCATAAAAATAGCCTCTAGATAATAGTTTTTATAGGTGAAATGAATGAGCACTAAGTGCTTCTCCCAAGACCAAACAAAGTATAGGATGCATGCAGAAACGTATCCTCCAATACCTTTATAGAACATTTCATCATCCCTTATATTTGGGGATGGAAATATATACTTAGAAACACCTACATACCAAGAAACTTTTGAAATAATTTCTATAAGTGTGAAGTGAATCATGATTCATGGTCTAAAAATATTCTCATTGGAACTCTATCTAGAGAGAATATCTCCTGACCTTACATGTCCCCCAACTGATCCATTATGAAAGTCACTCAGATATGTTAGAAATGGGATACTTTAGTCAATTGGCCAACAATCACACATATTGCATTATAAATACATGGTTTAAATTGAATACCCACTAATAAATCCATGGTAATATATCCCCACATCTATTTTGAAATTTGAAATGGATGTAGTAAACCACCAGTTTGTTGCTGCTTATCCTTCACTTGTATACATGTGTATAATCATGCCAAAAACCCTATAATCTCATTTTTCATTCCCAGCCACCAATACTATTGACACATTTCCTGATACATTTCTTCCAAACAAGGATACATTACCGACATTGATTAATGAAAATGTTTGATTAAGTCTTCTCGTATTAACATAGGCACAACAGAATGGTTATGGGCATAGATTATATCATCCCCAATTACAGTTTAATCGAAAGATGTCTCCCCATATTATAGGCTTTACTGCATGGAAAAACACTATGGATCCTAAAAATACTTGTCCCTGAACCAAATCATATGTGTGGACTCAACTGATATTCATATAAAGGACATATTCTTCTAGATCCTCTGAACTAGAATATACAACTCAAACAACAACGTTATCATCCTACATGATAAACTAGCCTACTAATCTACATGAGAATGTGTCTTCTTACTAAAAGTGTTAGCAACACTATTTATATACCCAAGAATATATTCAATCAAAAAATTAAACATTTACTTATTATTAACCCACATCTTTTTTGGGGGAATAATATGTTATTGGGAAAAGATATACTTTAAACTCATTTGATCAGTATTCACAATAACAATTTCACCCAAGAGATAATTCCACCAACACATAAAGGAATAAAACAAAAATTAAAACTCAAGTCCATGTGTAGTGTATGACCATTTACGTGGCCTCAAATACCATGAACATTACACCACAAATCACCCTATATTCATCAACACATATCTAATTTTGATCCAAGAAAACTATGAGACGAGAGGGGTGAATCAGGGTGTCAAAATTTTATTTTAAAATAAAGGGACTTGTTCCCACATTGATAGGATCTTGTTAAATATATCTATTAGTAATTTTTAGTAATTTAAAATTTTACATGAATATGGACCACACAAAAAAATTTCTTGGTCCACCACTAAGGGCTACTCTAAAGAGAATACACTGATGGGTTGTCAGTCATACCAACTTTCACTAATCTTCAATAGTTTTTTATAATTTTTTGTCACAATCACATTACTCCAGGCACTCTACCATTACAAGGTTTTAGGGATATATCACTTCGTCCCTCGTATCACTTCTGTTTACTCCCCCATTCTTAGTGCATTGGGATGAATCTAAACTCGGTTTATCGACTTGAAGGTCTCTTCAATGGGTTAATATTATATCATGCATCCTCAACTATTAATAGATGCTCTATTGAAGTCCTATTTTCCCCTATATTTGTAATCTACTTTCCCATGTACCTTTTATTCACGAAATTTTCCTTTGTGAACTGGAATTCTTCCTCCGCGTACCACACTACACTGTGTACTGCGATTGCTTCACAAACAACATCTCCTTCTGCATACTTTCCTACTTCACAGATGGATTATTCCTTTGAAAAACTACTCTCCTTTGCAGACTGTAAGATCTTCTTATACATATTTCCTCTCCTATATAGATATTTCATCATGAAAACCACTTCACACTTCACCAACTTCCACCAAATTTCAAATTTGAATCTCCTTCATGGGGTCATATTCTTGCAAACCACTCCAGAATTCACCAAATTCCTCCTGAATTTTTAATCTTAGTGTATCACCCTAATGAAGGGATTAGTGATCTTTATATAGGAAAGTAGATCTGCATATTTTGATAAACTAAGATTTACCAAATCTTTGATACAGAACAAAATTTATTGCATACTGTGCATCTCCCGCAAACCATTTTTCCTACGTGGTCTGGGTACTTCTTCTCTTCCTTCGTGGTGGATGAACTCTTCTGTGAACTATTCTATGCCTCATATTCACCAACAAAAATACATCCAATGAACTTTTTTTATTATACCTAATTTTTAACTTCTGACAAACCATATCCATTCTTCGAACCATTTTTCATTCACGATCCATGTACAGCCCTTCACGGATATGTAACGCTACTAGGCCGAAGTCCTGCCTTTTCCTTTTTTTCCTTTCTGAGCTTCATACCTTATATGTAGTTCGTGAACTATCATTTGTGGTCCAAGAAACATGCTAGGAAGAATCCTTTTCATAAACCCATCCTTTTTTCAAATAATAAACCCCTGACATTGAGGCTTAAAATTATCCAAACATTAAGAAATTGTGCCTCCTTAAACTCCTACATTGGCATGTACTCTAAGAATCCTAATCTTAAAAACCCCCTTGATCAAACCAATGTTGATTGACAAAAAACACAAAACATACTCTAATTCCATCAAAGAAAACCCTTGGGTCTAACAAACACATAACATAACATGTTATATTCCTCACCTAGCTTAGGTAGGATCAAAATAGATGTGGTAGCCAAATGATTCTTTAACTCCTAGAAAGATTCCTAAAATGATCCAAATATTTCAAACCTGATCCCTAATTTTTTCAAGCCTGAAATTGGTGATTCCAAGCGGGAAAAGAACAAGGTTAACCTCTGATAATAACCTGCTAACCCCAAAATCATCTGATATAATAAATATTCCTGTGATGATCCAAAGAAAAGACTACATGAAAATTACCTGGGTCCGCTAACACACCTGCCTATAAGATTATTTGACTAAATAAATGTACCTGGATGATCCATAATTGACACATATACAACTTGGTTTATAAACGATGCTCTCTCAGTGTACTCGGAATGATGTTAATATTTTGGTCATGATATTCATGAGACATTAAGTACAATGATATTTCATTCACAAAAAAACCACAAACTCATCTAGGTATGGGTGTAAGATTCATTTTATCAAATCCATAATCATAGTAACACAATTCTTCAGCTCAAACAGAATCACAAAGAACCCATATTGGCCATATCTTCTTCTAAATTTTGTCTTTGGTATATTGTATGCTTGAATTCTCAGTTGATAATACATTGATCTCAATTCAATATTGGAGAACAAACAACCTCCTCTAAATGGGTAAAAATATCATCAATGTGTGGAAAAGTATGTCAATTCTGTATTGTCATCTGATTATACATACAGTAATCAAGACATAAATGTAATATCCCAAAATCCTTCTTACCAAGATAAACTAGAGAACTCCATAGTGAAAGAATCAAAAAGATAAATCTATTATCAAAAAAACCTTATAGTTTATTCTTAAGATCATTAATCTATTTTGGATCCAATCTAAAATGAAGAGTAGAAAATGGTTCATCTCTAGGAATGAGCTCAATTGTATACTCAATATTCATATTATTTGGAAACCTTGATAATTCCTCAAAAAAACATCCTAAAACAAGTATTATATGGGTGTAAAGGCATAAGGTTTCACAGCCCCATAATCCCAAAAAAATACTCATAACCTCAGTGGCGATCTCCCCTATTTACTCACTTACTAGCCCTATAAAACATGTCTTGATTTCCCACTCTCATCAATGAACAAAACTATCCCCCTTAATAGATGTAATGGTATTACTCCCATAGTAAAAATATACATGGGATTGAAACAATACTAAGCATTCCAGACCTAAGATCAATTCAAATCCTGACATGTCAATTTTGTATAGATCCTAAAAGAAATGGTATTCCCCAACCTTGAGGGAGAATCCCTTGAATAAATTGATGTCCCTCAAATGTATTCCAAATGATGTGTCGATCTTCCCAACCACAATCCCGAAATCCATTTCTAGACTCAAGTTATTCACACATTGTGAAGATATAAAATAATAAGAGGATCTTACATTAATAAATAAACTAGAAATCATTGAGGGTATTAGAATAATACCTATGAAATTTTTGGACCAACCTCATTAAACACAATTTCAATCTAAACTACATGTGAATATCATACCCCTCTTCCCTATACTACATTTTAATTCCCTTTATCTACACCACTCTTTTAATATGGGTGCTCTTTACCTAAATTGACACATCCACTCACTTGGTAGAAACAGATAAAAGAACTCAAACTAACTGAATGATAAAGGGTAGAAGACCCCCTTCCATAACTCTTACTCTTTCTAGATCCTCCATAATTACACATCGTTCTAAGGTTTTATGCAATAAATATAAATTTTATCCATCTGGCAGCATGATCAACACTCCACTAGTCATCAGGGATGCTGGCTACAAAAGTGACCCAACCCACAACATTAGTAGTAGTATATTTAGTTACAACTCTAGGTGATTGATCCTTCCTCTGGACACTTTGGTTGTTTATTTATATGACTGAAATTCATATAGAAATGATTTATACTCTTAGAATATACACCTATAGGATTTATACCAACTTTATTCCACTAAAAGCATCCTTGAGTTTCCCCTTATAAATGAGATCCTAATTCACCATTTTAGAAAAATTATTTAGCCTAATGATGTTAACTTGGGACTTAATCTCACATTTAATCCCAACATGGAAATCTTTTCCCACAGTTTCATCATCACTTTCCACCATTGAAACAAATCACTATAGATTATTAAATCATATATCATGATCTATCACAAATGTACTCTCCTGTGTAAATGGTATAAACTCAGCTACCCTCTCCAACAAGATATTATCTGGGTAAAAGAGCTCTAGGAACATCTCTATAGTTTCTTTCCAAACCATATCCTCAATATCCAAATTTTCAGTCAGAATGGCCCACCAATACTTCCCTTGACCACATATCTTATAAGTAGTGAACTCGGATCTTTACTTAGTAGGAGACTCTAAACGGTCAATGATCATCTAGATATACTCAATCCAGAACTGTTTTGCCTCAAGTCCACCCTCTCCAGTGAACCTGATAGGGTGTCGCAACTATAACTCCTGTGTTAATTTATACATATTTTTTATAACAATCCCTAGGTCTATCTCTATAAAATTCCTAGATCTATCAGTGTCCCACAAAAATTCTATCTAGATCATTCAATTTCAAATAGAGGGACCATTGGTTCCACTACTAGAGGATCATTTCCATCCATGTATTTGTACCATTCTATCAAAAATCATCATCCTGTAGGAATAACTATACATCTCGAAACACACATCATAAGACACATAACACATCATTATCACATTAATGTATGAGTGATCCATATACAACATTTCACATTAGAAACTAATTTATCTAATTAAATTACAACATATAGAATTATTTTCAATTATTAATTTTCTTATTAGGAACCTTTTCATATTGAATTTCTCAAACAATGAGAAGCATTTCATTTTAGTACTCACTCAAAACATTATTTTCTGTGCATGATGAAAACAATGTTGGTCATAATAAATATAGAGTTATTAGAATGATAATTTTATACGCAAAAACCATTCCATACTAGGACATGGGTAAAATCTCATAAAAAACATCAAACAAAAAGTGCATCACCAAAAGTGAAATAACTTCGAACTTTAACAACAGACATCAATAACAACAATCCGACCATGGGTACTTGGGTTTTCCCCCATACATAGATTAGCTACTCCAATGCATGATCTCATGAACAAGGCTCAACTAATCTTATTATCCTATATACAATTCCCAAAATAGTGATACAATAGAAAATAAAATAAAAATGCTCTCATACATCTTTGTAACATCTCGACCTAGGTGCCTCATACCGATGGACCGAGCCAGTTGGTTATGTGACCTCATGCATGCCTCCCCATATTCTAGAGGATTCATACTTGATTCAACGATCTAATATATATATATATATATATATTTTAGGGGGCTCTGTTTATAAAAGTATCACAAGAGAAGAAAGAAATATATAATGTCTAAATAATAATAATAAACAACAATAATGAGACCATAACCAATAAATACCAACAACACCGGATAATCCCAAAATAGGAAAATAATATACAAAACAAATGTAGTAAAAATTTAATGCCATATCTATGTCAAGGGTCAAATGAAACTGAAAAACAAAGGCAATGAAAAATCCCAAGAGGGTCTCAAAAACATGCCTGGTTCCTGCATCCATGCTTTATCCCAACCCATCCATCACACATTGGAACTTTTCCCTTTTCATGTCCTGTAAAAATGATTTATATTATGGTACCAATCTGGTATACCATTTAGGGTGTGATTATATCTCAATATGAAAACACCTAAAGTGTCTAAAATAATATATAGTTAATAATAGTGTATGTATTTGTATAAATATTAAAGTACAAATGATAATGTAAATATTTTTCACATTGAATTATTATTTTATTAACTGGAGAAATCCTTGGGTTCATAACGACTCCTGAACCAACAATACCTAATTTATCCAGTTCCAGAGTCTAAACTATCCAAAAAGGGATATATATTTTATTCCATCAAGGATTTTAATAAATCATTTTAGTCTAATTCACATTCATAAAATGGGTTCCTAGGGAAATAGTATGGAACTCCATGGGTATTTGGAGTAGTAGTCCCTATCCCCAAACATAGTGATCACATGAAATAAAAATATATATTGGGGACCTAGAGTAGTATTTTAGAACCCCATGTGTATTTTTAGTATTAAACCCTTTCCCTCAACTCATTCTGAAATATGATATCTCATGGCTCCACATTCACAACCCATTTATTAACCATTTCAATAATTCATAATTCCAACCATTTCAATAATTTATTTATCCACCATGTATAATGCATCTATCACCATTTAAATCATATCAACACACCCCATAGGTCACAATCAATTTCAAAATCCAATTAATCAATCTATTTCATAAAAAAATTAATTTATCAGATTCATAATCACATATTGGTCAAATTGTAATTAATTAGTTCAATTTATAATGAAACCTCACTATGTACCAATTGTAATTGAACAAATACAAACACTTGTTTATAATCAAGATTATCATATTTGAAAATTTTACAGCCTACCACAGGGTCATTGATGGATGTTAAAAAACAAAAATCCCCATTTTAACTTGGAATGATCGAGATCACAATGACATACAATATCTAGGACCCAGACCAAGGATCAAGATCCAATAGAACATAATCCCTAAAAACCAAGATCTAAACCCATCAAAAATAAAGCAAATGATCATACTGAAATATGATAGAAATATGGGGGAGTTAAACAAAACAAATAGATAATATATTACATACTATAAGTGGAGGAAATCCTTTAATCAGATCATCTATTTGTTAAGAAATTGGCTAGTGGAGCCATATAATCCACTCTGATACCTCAAAAATTGATGGAATTCATGTTAGTATGAATATGAGTGATTGGGGTTAACATTTTGTGGATTTAAGTATTTTTTTTAAACAAAAATAAATGGAGTTAAATTCTACATGAATTGTTTCTTTGGAGGAGGGGAATGAGTCTCCAAATAGTGTACCTTACTTATGCACCTCTATTTCAGGGGTTCACAATTTCTCCTAAAGGGACGATAGTTTGAAATCCATTTTCCCACTATGAAAATTATTTCTACTTGAGGGTGAACTAATTTTGAGGGAGGCGTCACAATTTGTCAAAACAATGCACCAATTGTGCCCAACCTCATTTGAACTTAAAATGGGGTTCATGGTCTCATAGGGAGAACCTTATAATTTTCCCTAACTGTGGTTCAAACATGATAAACCCCATGGACATCCATTCTTATACAATTTCACCAAAATATCTCTAATAAAAATCCTAACCAAGATATAAAAAAGGTAAAAGAGTACCTTATAATGTGCATGGGGAATCTCAAAAAAGGCCAGGACCTTATAATAGAGGAAATTATGTAATATCATTAAGATAGATTTTATTGTGATTTATACCCATGTGATTATTCTAATTCCTTTCTCTTTGTGACATAGATAATAATTTAGAAAATAGAAATATAGAACATGACTCAAACATGACATGAAGTACGTAACAACACTAGTACTGAACCTCAAAAAATCAAAATTTATTTCTCTTTAAATTTTATTTTTAACTACATGTGTCTTTCAATTGGGTATAATATAAGTAAACTCATTTTTATATAAATAGTTAATAAAGGTTCATATATTGGTAGGGAATTAAAAGGAATATATATTAGGTGTAAAATTTCAGTAAATTGCAAGTCACATTGTTCAACCCCCTATCCTGCAAATATGACAGCACAATCTATTTGTTATCTCAAATATTTGTCTACCATGATCTAAAACAAAAATTCTAACAAAATCTATATAACATTGAAGTAATTTTGAATATTCTTATGTCATTAATACTTGTTTGAAATCAAATTATATCAAAATAATGGTTGATTAAAATTAAAACAGACTAAATATATATAAATTAATTTTTTTAGAAGACCTGTAAATTTTATCTTCAAATAAAACATGATTTATGACTCAAAATAGTGCCTAAATATTCTGCACATAATATTTTTTATGGATTAAAATTGATTATTACTATAAATTAGTTTTTCTAGAGGTAATACATATAGATACATGATAAAATTTCATTCAAAATTTGTATGTCAAGGTAATTTTAAAGGGGTAATTATATAGAGATGAACATGTTTATTTATTAATTATGGAAACATAAGAGGATACTTTTAGGTATGAGAAAAAAGAAAATTCATAATCATGAGAATTATTACGAGTGATGTGATCAATTAAATTTATATAGTAATTATTATACAAAAATTCTTCGAGCATTATTTCAATATTTGGGTTGAAAAATAACAACTAGAGAAGAGAAGTATTTGATAATTCTATGGTGTTGTAATTTTAATTTAATATATTCCAAGATAGAAAGCCCATGGATCAATGATAATAAATATTCATATCATTTAACTAGGGGAACCATATTTTGGAGAATATGGATAGATATAAGGGTGGTTTAATGACTTGTTTATATGATAGTTTCTTCATGATTTAAAGATTACAAATTACTAAAATTTATACCCAATGGATGGATTCTAAGAATATTTTATTAATTAAAGGATTCTTAAATAATTTATTTAGTGATAGATTACTTTTAGTTTCTGTAAGTGTGAAAATGTTCGTGAAAAATATATTCATAAATATAATATTAAAGGATGAAGAATTTTTTATATGTAAATAAATATTATGTGTTAATTTATTATTATTTTTTAATATTAAAAATTTGTTTAAATGTCATGAAAATGAATAAAAATTTATATTAAACAGTAATTTATTATCTTGATCAAAATAATTTTATAAAATATCAAAAAAATAAAACCATTAAGAAACATTACCACAATTTAGGAGGGAAATTAACATTGTTTTTAAGACACTAGTATGAGATAACGATGTTTAAAGTAATCAAAAAAAATTATAAATTATTTTCAAGTGACCCTTGGTGTTATTACCTAGTTATTTTTATATTGTAATGAGGGATCTATCAATTTATTTTTAATTTTAATTCAACACATTCTACAATGATTTTAAAATAATGAAAATTATGATGTTCAAGAATCATATATGTGAAAATATTAAGATATATAATATTTTTTAAAAGGTATTTTGAAATTATTCAAGTATTTTCCATTAATAAAATAGAGAATATAAAGTACAATACTTTGTATTAATTCAATTTTAGATTTATCTCAAAAATAATGAAATCAATAATTTATATAAGAATTTATAAAATAATAATAAAATAGAATTGTTCAATAAAATATTATACATTTTTATAAAAGGGGATGAATTACAATATATCAATATAGATCTTTAGTATTGTTTTGGTGTACAGTTGTGAAAATAGTGGTTAATAATCAAAATATATTATTATTGAGACCACGTTAAAATATGAATATTTAGGAGATAAAATATTACTAAAAATACATCGATGGTATATTTTAAAAATATTCGATAGTACTTCCTTGAAAAAAGAAAACGGAAATTCTTTGAATAATATGATGAGAAGTTCTAAAAATATATTTCCAATGTATATCATTATTATGGACGTGATTGTAGATATTCTAACAAATTACCACACAATTTCGTTGATTTTTAAGATACAATATTTTTTAATAGATTCTGATAGTTGGGGAACAATAGGATAAAGACAGAATAAACTATTAGTAGAATCACATATAGATTTTGAATATTTTCTCAAATAAAAATTTTGTAACTAAGAATTCTCAAGAGGAGTAAAATTTAATGATTAGTATAAATTATAAGTAACTATATTGGACTTGAAATAAATTTTTAATATTATATAATCATGTTGAGAATATGAATATAATTTCAAAAAAAATCCCACTATGTACAAGAAAAATTCAAAAAACACCAAGTCACTATTCTAATTTATCATTGATTATTACAATATCAGTGGTGAAATAAAATGATGAAAAAGAATGGGTAAGAGCTATATATATATATATAATACACTAAAATTAAATAGATATATAAAAAGATTCTATGGCCACTTAGGGATGAAAAAAATTAGAAATATGTGTGCACTGTTTTATAAACCAAATGGGAAATACTAGTCTTGGAAAATAATGATTTGATAAATTATAAAAGATATTATCTATAAAAATGAAATTTTTATGAGGATAAATTTTTTTCTTTCTCTAGAATTTAAAATATAATAATATTACCAAATAAATAAATTTTCTTAACTAAAAAAATATATAATTGATGAAAAATTGGAATTTAGAAATATATAATTAGAAGAAGTGGACCTTATAGAGAAACTAAATGGTTTTATACTTGAAAAAGAAAACATAACTATGTTCATGTGGATGAAAGATCTATATGTATTTAAACAATAAAACAGATAATTAAATTTAATTTTGGAGTACATCTTGAAATTATGTAATTCTATGAAGGGAAAAGTGAACAACAATCACATTGTGAAAGAGATCAGCATATGTATTCTCAATGTAATTGTATACATCGATGGAAAAAATTTCACAGGTTAATATATGAATTTATATATATACTAAGAGTGGGATGATTATATGAATATAAATTTTAAAATTCCAATGTTTAATTAAATACATCAAAGAGATAATGAAAAATATTGAAATAGATAATTCCAAATATGTTTCAGTACCAAAAAATTCATGTTCAACAATGAAAACATAATTACATTGAAAGTGCTAATATAAAGTAAAACTTAATTTTGATAGAAAATTTTCATAATATTATGCATCAATTCATGATATAATTATGGTTTCAAAATTTTGTAAATTTTTTTAGATTGTCCTAAAAGTTCACATAAAAAGATTGCAAAAACAAATACAATATAATTATAGTAAATCATTGATTTCACTATGATATGTCAGGGGAAAGGAATTGATCATTATTTATATGTAAATTCATATTTCATGGGAAATGAAGATGAAATATAATCCAGTTATGTAAGATAATTTTTATTGGAAAATAAAGGCACTTAATTTAATTAATAAAAATAGGATTATATAACTAAAAATACCATATGATAAAATTATACTTTTGAACCAAAAACTCAAAAAAAAATTGTTTAGGGAAGAGTATTTAAAATAAATTATGATACAGAAGAAGTTACCTATGATAGTTACATGAAAAGTAAATTTCAATCAACATATTTATGAATCTAGGACAATATTCAAGATAAAAAAATTTGATATTAAATACTACTTCATAATGTATAAATATTTATGATTTCTTCAGAATTAAGAGAATATACTAAAAGAAATTATTATTTACATATTCACATATGAAATTAAAAAGGAATGATTCATGGGTAGAGGACAAAATTTTGCATTTAATACTCCCATCTCATGCTTTAGGTATTAGTCTTAGTCCATTTAATTATTGTTTTATATATAAAAAATGGGAGACGATAAAATTAAATCAAGAAAATGGTAATATAAATGAAAATAAAAAATTATATAAAGGTAAAGTAAGTTCATAAATACTTATCTAAAAGGTTAGTCACTATCAAAATATCTTTCATTTTTTATTTTATCAAATTTTCACAATAGGTTTCATTTATTTATAGTCAATATTATTTATCATGTTTTTAGAGAGTTTCTAAAAAGATATAAGATTAGTAGGATATGTTTAGATATTGTTAGAGAAGTTATAAATTGGTATATGTTTAAATGTTTATTTGAATAACATGATAATATATTTAAATGGATAAATAATATTAATTGAAATGTGGAAAAATAATTCCAGTACTAGAAAAATATCTTGAAGGGGTAATTTTTATTCTAAGGACTCAAAAATGAAAATAAAATCAGATATTTAACAAAAAAAACATTCCACATATATATTTTATCATATATTTATTATTACCATTAATCTTGTTTTTAAATAGACAAACTTATTGAATAATCTCATTGATAAATAAATAAATATTCTAAGATAAAAAATTGTACCATATCTAAACAAAAATACATATAAATAATATAAACCAAATATAAATAATTTTTAATAAAATAAAAAATTTATAAATTTAAATTTCATTAAAAAGTGATATAAGTATGATACATGTCCATAGAATTAACTAAACATGTCAAACAAGGAAAAAACTAAAATATTTAAATTTTCATAAAATTAATTATTTTTTATAAATACTATAATAAAAATTATATAAATAATATCCCAAAAATTAAAAATTCCCTTAAAAAATCTACCAATACATATTATAGATTACAAGAAAATTAAAAAAAAGAAATGAAATAAAAATTTTATATTTAATATTATATTTAATGGGGTTTCGTGGTCAAAAGGGACAAGGAAATTATTTTAAAAGATAAAGTGATTACAAGATCCTGAACAATGGGATTTTATGAAAATTTCTATCAAAAGAATATATAAAATCAAAAGGGATATAATCCATACAAGTTATAAACTTTTCAATTTCTTTTTTTTCTAGACCATCCAACACCCAATTTGCATATCAGTATGAATGTTTGATAAGATAGTTGAGACTAGAGAGAACATTCACGCATTCCACATATTGATTTGTGAGCCTCTAATAAATATGTATCAAACCATTTCAAATGGATATGGAAATACAAGTAGAATCAAATTCAACCCATAGTTTATTTCATATTTTTCATTTAGAAAAAAGAGACTTCATTTATCACTCCGGTCATTTCAGTATATATTGATGATTCTAGGCCACATAAACCATAAAATTATCCATATAAACTTCTATGATGATAAAAAAAATAGAACTAAATACAGAGGGATCAATATTTACTTTTAAAGAACTATATAAATTAATCCTAATATAGTTTTAAATAGGGGGCTATCATAAAACCTCAAAGGTAACAGGCAATTGATTGAAATTTCCCACAATGTCAAGTTTACCTAGTACAATAATGTTTTAAATGATATTATAATCAAACCAATTTTTTTAGAACACTAGATTTATGAATAGTAACAATAATACCAACAATGTCTAATTTAATACTAAAAGTGGTGTTACATTGAATTATTTGATTACGACTATTCCAAGTCAGGTGAAACTGTTCGACCAATACAATATGAAAGTTGTTGGTGAGCTGCGGTGAATGAGAAACAAAGTCGCACAAAAAGCATCAAGACAAACATATCAACCATCAAAATCATTATGTTAAACACATCAAAAATAAATTATAGAGTGGTGAGGTCATAACACCACTAAGAAACAGTTGACTTTTAACCTCCCAATTCTAGTTTCATTGGGGACACCTAGAATATTGGGAAACATTGAATAATTATTAACATAATTTAGTAGGAAAACTATTGTGTGCCAATCGATAAATAAGAGTTATTCTTTGGTGATGGATATAATCACTATTTAATTGATGAATCTAGTCAAAGTCCATATTTGGTATTATAGAAGAAAACTGATAATATAGTGAGCTATTAAGGATTCTATTTTTTTCTATTCCCAGATGAGAACCTCCTCATGATGAGAAAAGGAATAACTATTGGTGATTTCACTTAAATCACCCTAAACATTCAGAAGAATGCCCTCAAGTAAGATTTTAATTGATATATTAGGATATGAGTATGAGTCAAGATGATAAAATTTAATGATAAAAAGGGTTCTAGTCTAATTATCCATCCTAAACATAACATTGGAATATGTACTTCAAATTTATCTAGAGACATTCATAATATTAGAGTAAGAGTACTTAATAGGTGGAAAAAGAGACGATTCTAGGTAAGAAGCATTCATCAATCTCAATCTCATTAGAAATTAATTTTATATAAATTAAAAAGACTTGGAGAAACATATGATCAGGTTTTAAGTGAATCTAGAATACAGAACATCATTAAAAGAGTTTAATGTTCCTGATATCAATGCTACCACTGGAGAGAGGGATGCATCATTTTTTCTTTGGAACTTTGACCAAATTCTCTCTGTAATTATCAAAGTACATTTTTTAAAAAAAAATATCCTTCTAAACTCTTCATTAGTCACATGTGACATTCTAAAATGATAAAGGAGTGAACCAACCTTGAAAAAAACATAGACTTGATAAAGAATATACGACTAATAATTGAGAGATCATTTCCCTAGTAGATTGAATAGTGGTTTTTAACTGATCAATATAGTGGTTAGAATAACTGTGTTTTATTCTACACTAGAAAAGAGGGACACCAAGATAATGGAAGAGTATATATCCCTCTTTAATTCCAATTTATATATGATTTCTAGAATTTTGAGCAAGGGTAAACCCCTTCCCAAAAATTTAAAATATATATATCCCAACTGATAGGTTTCATTAATAATTTTTCATTATAGTAAATAATATAATTATTATTTTTAATGTTACCATAATTTCATTGTATTAAAAGCATTATTTCATCTGCATAAAGAATATGAGTTGGTGCAGCCAGACCCCAAGAGGCATGAATAGGCTAAATCTTACCTTAAACCACCACATGAGAGAGGAGATGACTAATATAATCTTTTGAAAATGGGAATAAAATAGACAAAAGATGGCCAACCTATCTTACCAATTCATAATAATTCCATTAGCCTTTGGTAGACCCATTTATGGGCATTGAAATATGGTTTGAACCAAAGAGGGACTTCACCCAACCAATTGATGTGTAGTTGTATCCAAAACCCTAAAGTACATTGTAACTGGAATTATAGTGTATAGTATCAATGGATTTTCTTATATAAAGTTTAATATTATTATGTCCCCCCTATTAGATTTATTTAGAAGTTTGAAGAAATCATAAGCTATTTTTACACAATCATAGAAATACCTTCCTTTAAAAAAGAAACTTAATTCCATGGAATCATCTTGTTATAAATAATAGAAACCCTATTAGTGATACTTTTTGCAAAGATCTTATAGATCATGTTAATAATCTAAATAGGAATGAAAAACTATATTTCACAAGTATTTTAGTATTTTTTATAAGGGTGGGAAATTGAGAATTGAGATCAGTAATAAGAGAACATATACTGAAGAAAGAGGTGACCAGTATAAAAACATCAACCTACATGAAATACCCATACATATAAAATAACTAATTAGAAAATATATCTATTCTAAAATCATTTTTGGGATTCAAACTGAAAAATGTTTCACTTATTTTAAAATCTATAGGCATGCTAGAAAGAAAATAATTTTCCTCAGGGTTGAAAATATTGGTAATAACACCATGAAACAAATTCTCATCAATAAAACATCAATTAAATATATTTTTTTAGTATGGGGTAATGTGTTTGATAAGTCCCTTTTTATCCTGAACAATATTACCATAAACATTCAAAAATGAAAGTGGAATTAATGATTCGTATTCATGTTGAACATAATTATAGAACATTGTGTTCTTATCCCTAATTTTAAAGCATTTGTATTGGAATTATTTTTGAATTTTTTCTTTTGTTGAGAGTAAGGAATTCAATTTTGTAGATAATGAAATATATTGAGAGAGGCTCGAAGTGAAATCCAAGATTGTAATAGTCACTTGAACGTATTGAAGAGAGGATTCAGTAGAGTTAATTTCTTTATCCATGTTTCTAATTATATAGATACTCCATCCCTTAAGCTTATATTTCAAGAGTATAAACATAAGTATACAAGCTCCAATCTCATTACCATAATAAATGTAATTTCATAAATCCTTAATAATGCTATAAAAATAATTATAATAAGCCTAAGAATTATTGAATTGGAAAGTAAGTGGAAATTTAAAATCCTTGCACACAAGGCTAACCAAAAATGGGGTGATGGTCAGAATTAATATTAGGTTGTGTGACTCTAGAATTAAAGTCTGACCTATCAAGGGACACACCACTAGTGAATGCTCGATCAAGATTATTGGAATTTTTTTTATTCAAATGTATCTTTATTTAGTATATTTGGATCCCAAAAATTGATTTTCGACTATTTCATTCACTTCCACATAGGCCCTAAGCTCCCACAGTGAGATGGTGGAGTAGACAACACTAATTGTTTCACTGTGTGAAATAAGAGTCTTTAAATCCCCAAGGAGCAGACATGGCGCACAAATGCTTCAATTAATATTGTTTATATCCCGCTATAAGTGTCATTTTATCCTGATATATCTTATTATCATATACAAAGTAAAAAAACAAATGGAAAATGAAAGATGAAATTCACAATTAACTAATAGATCATCTATATTGTGCGCAAAGACATTCCCCATAGAGTAGTGATCAAAAACCCAAAGAGTTTGATTCAAGATAGAGACTCTATTAGTACTAATAAAATGATACCCAATTTCTTCAAAACTAGAAAAACATGAAGATAATTTGTTTTTCTTTTATCAATTCCCATGAACATGAGTTTGTGTATGTACAAATATATATGGAGAGACTTAGAAATTTTAGAGTTTTCTACTCCTTTGAAATTCCAAAAAATGTATATTTATTTGGAAGTAAATTTTGATTTAATGTTTCCCTTGATATTTCACCTCATAATTTTCTTTTTTTCTGGAGTATTTAGTATAATTTTAATCTTTTCTTACTAAATGTATGGTTTGAATCTAGGAATTAGAGCCATTCCTAGCCATCTCATTTCAAGGGGTATTCAAAACTATCCCATAACCATATCTACAGGGCATCATAAGTGATTTTGTAGTAGTAAACTAATAAATGGAAGAGTTTCTTAGGAATTCATCCCATACATAATCATCCTCAACTAGTTTACTCCAAATATTATTGTTTCTAGATGAAATGGATGAGTTTTTGCAGGTAGAACCATAATGTCTAGAATACAGAACCAGAGAAGCATTGTGAACAATAGGATTCACCTAAACAGGACTATACAGAATCTTCAGAACATGTTGGTTAGAAATTTAAGTTGGATTCCCAAATAAATAAAAAAATCCTATGATGTTTGAATTGGATTCCCATCACTTCAAGCTAAATTTATAGGGAACAAAATAAAATCAAGAGCCACTTGGGAATTACATTCAACTCGTATATCAATACATATTATGGGCTTGGTTGAAACCCCATTACCTCAATTATGGGAGATTGAGGAAGAATCATTAGGGTATTGAGAATCCACAAATGCACTATGGATAGTAGGAAATCCTGGAAAATTATAGTCTTACTTCATCAATATTGTTCAAATAATGCTTTTGGGTGTCCTCCAAGGTTCATCCAAAAGAACCTCTGATGTTTGAAGGGATTTACCATCACTAGATGCTATATTTTTGGGATCCACCATTGTAGAAGAAGTATATAGAATTTTTGTTTCTAATTAAATGATAATATATAAGATGTAATCTATAGAATTCCCTTCACCATGATATTTTTATGATCCTTGACAAAAAAGGATTCTCCACTCATAGCTAATAAAGTTCCAAGAACCCCATCATGTGAAGAAAACAACAAGGAATACATTGGGATCACACTGTTTTTATACATGGACACCATTTTAGATATTAGAATATAAGTGGAAAAATATTTATTTTTTATTAGTTGTAAAATGAGTAGAGGGAACCAGACCCAGATCAATGGTGTCATTCCTAGAATCCTAACCCTTCTCAAGACATAATTACTTTTTTTATAGTCCATCGCACCTCTTCTCTTTATGAATTTTCTAGGGGGGTCTTCAATTTTTTTTTGAATTAATATAAAGTTGTAAATAGAGTGTCCAACTATTTCAAAAAAAATTATATAAGGGGTTCGGTGCTCATATTTCAATTCAACTTCACACTTACTCTCATTTACAACAAGATTCCCAACCTCTAGTAACCTGTTGTCTAGATTGACATCTAATAGAATTTGATCATAGAAAAATATCTCACAACCAAGAGTGTTATTATCCATCTTTATTAGAGTAACCACACATAAATAAAGGTTATAGAGAATCATTAGGTGTTTAAAGGTTCTGTTGAAACCATTGAGTCTCAACCATATCTGAGTATATGTTTGTTTTTATGTGAATGGACTGATGTAGTCAACCCAATTTGAAATTATAAATTAAATAGTTTTAAAAAAATATTTTAAAAATTCTAAACCCTATGGAGCTCTTATTTATTATGAAAATAATATGAAAGTAACCATGTCCAATCTGAAAAATCATTCAACTTGAGACATCCCAAATATAATTAATGTTGGCTTAAAGGTCAATGTTTCTATAATGATAATAACCTTTAGCCAAAGTGATTCACCCAAACATAGAATATTTGATGAGGTTTAATATATTTTGAAGGGAATACAGATCCAAAACCACTGAAATAATTCAATCATTTGATTTAATATAGTAATTCAGATTTGAGGAAGAAAATAATTGTGGAGTTAATCAAATCACATCAGTAAAAGATACCAATAACTCAAAAAGAATGATCATGCTCCGAGCCTAGAGGAAACATCCAATATGGAATCGATAAGGTACCTTCCAAGGGAACCCTAGATAGATCAAAAACAACCATGACGAATCACTGAATCATAGTTGATGTATAGATCTTGGGTTTTAGTGGGTCATCATTTTCAAAAAGATTTCTCTTGCATGCCATCAGTATCCAATATATTTAAAATTATAATATGAAAGTAAAAATTTGAGATTGTAAAATATGAACATATTGTTTGATAACAAATGTGGTAATTTACACCAATATTATTAGATAATGTAGTACCCTATGAATTTAAAATATATTTCTTTTTAAATAAATTCAATTTCTTCGATACTCTGTGATTCACACAACACCAGGTTTAAATAAAACAAAATACACTATTTAAATATTATTATAACCATTATAACCTATCTATTAAGTTTTTGGGTATAAATATTACATACTAAATTATGAAAATGAAATTTTTACACATGAATAAAATATAATAAATTTTTATATATATCTTATAAATAAAATAAGAACCATTTGAATGAGAATGATAAATTTTATGAAAAAATTGTATTTTTTTTAAAAGGTGGATTAGTCATGCTTTGCATAAAAAATTAAAATTTATTTTTACAATTTTTAATGTTTTTTTTCAAAAAAAAATTAAAATATACATGTCAAAATCATCATTGAGTTATCTTTTGAGAAGTTTTTAAAAACAACATTTTTTTGATGAATAGTTAAAAACACTGCCTTTTATTGAAAACTACCTTTTATTTTAAATTATTTACAATGTTAAATTATATTTTATGTTAGGATTGATGTAAAATTATACCAGTAATATTTCAAAAAACTAATATAGATCATTTAAAAAAATTCCATTTTCAGTTTTGATATTAAACCACTCTATATTTATGATAATATTCTCTTTAGAAGACCACTCTTTCATTCCACATGTCGTATAATTTTATTTTTAATGATAAAAAAAAATATTAATTGAATTTATAAAAATGGATAAATTATTTGGAATCTTCATAATTTAAATTATCTAATAAGGACAATATAATATTTTACTATAATGAATAGTGAAAACAAAAAAAATTAATTACCACAGTCATGGTAAAAATGGGTTTTCTAGGGGGATATGATTAAACTAATATGATAAGGGTTAAAAATGACCTAAATATTATTCCCATAATATCCTTACGTCTTCACATAAGTGCCCAGAAAAGATAAAATGTCACTTTGATGGGGAGGGGTAAATCAATGATATCTTTTTCTTTTAAGTTTTATTATTTCTGAAACAACATTCACCTCATGTTAATGAGTTATCACTTTCATTAAATATAATACAGTCACATATCCATAGGAACATAATAATTTAAAAGTTAAACTACTCAAAGAGATTATTTACATACTTTTTATGGTATGGAAACTATCAAATACTACAAAATCCATGAGAAAACAACACATTTGTATGGAATACAACAGTAGGATATACCCTTACACTCATGTATCACACATTCTATACAACAATGCATGTTGTTTATGTATTAAAAAATGATGTAACATAATTTTTTATAACATGTTAAGAAACATGTTACTGGGTTTCCTTATCAACTTTCCCAAATATTTTATTCAAAAAATAATTCACTTCCTGACCCAGGAGTTTGTAAGATATTCTTGGACTTTATAATGACACTCAGTACAATTTCACATTCCAATTCCTCAGTCTGATTACTCAGTATGATAATATAACTCTACACGGATATTACTAAAAAAATATGAACTACTTATATTTTAGTCTAGAAATCCCAGTATAGTTTCTTTATCTAAGTATGGAAACACTGATTACGATCATTTTTCTTATCCTTTCTTCTTCTATGTAGAAAACTTCCTCATAAATTATTGATTTGGAATCTCCTTATCACTTGAATTAGTCAACACTCATCCTTATCTCATGAACATTAAATTTATGATATAAAGTAAAATGTTCCACCTCCATTTATAGGTGACCAAAAAGTTGTTTGGGTGGGACTCTGAAAAACTTTCATGCTAAACCAAAATTTACCAAAATATAAATTCCCCGTCAATTTAGAGTGTATCTTGACTTTTTAAATGCATCTCAAAAATTCTTAAACCTTCTCTAATATTCTCATTACTTCATCTAGCATCAAAATTTATTTAAAATATTCAGTTTTATTATGATTTTTTTTATTTTACTATTATGATGTGATCATAAGGTTTTCTGATTTTATTGACCTACTTACTATCAAATCGGAACTAACTTGGAAATCCATTGGCACCAACTTCGAACTCTTCTAGTAACATTAAAAACCCCATTTAAAACAATTCTAAAAATATCTACAAAGAAATAATTTTAGGATCCACTTTGAAAAAAATTATAGCTTCTTGAAACAACTCATCTTTTATTGTTTTTCTCATAATGATGATCAAACATCTAATAATTTTTATCAGAGTCAATCTTTGTCAAATGGATCGGTCTCAGATTCACTCTAATAACCATTTTTAGCTCAACTTTGATGACCCTTGACAAAATTTAAATCATATCATAGTTCTTCTTTCTCTTGAACCACGTGTTAAGAAAAAAAAGTTCCCACTAGAATAAAATCAACAATTCATCATGATAGAAATGGTTGACTACATTTTTGATTGATCTCTTATTTTCTTCTTCACATTGGTCACAATTTTTTTGTTCCCTTATTCATTGGTCCCAAAAATTACTAAGGAAAATAGCTCTACCATCAATTTCTATCTGATGATAGGTATCATTGTTACTCTGATTTTTAGTAGAACACTATGTCTGAGGGACTAGTATGAGCAACTTCAAATTTAGTATTTTATTTCTTATTTTCTGGTAATGATTCACCCAACTTCTTTTCTCGAAAATTTATATCTCATTACCTTTGGTCTAACTTAAAAATGGAATCATCATATTCTCACATTTCTATCAACCTTCTTAGCCAATTATCAAATATGTGTCTAGTGATCTCATGTAGATGAATTGAGATGTGAAGGATTAGGTTTCCAGAACATTCTTCTTGCACAAACATCTACTTGTATCATTACTTACTATTGACATTGAATATGTTTAAGATTGGCTTCAGTATCATATTAATTGTAATGTAATGTTTTGTAACTTCCATTTCCTCTAGAAACATATTTATATCTCCTCAAATATCAATACTATTTGTAGCTTCAGATCTACCCTTCCTTTTATAAGTCTATCATGAGATGTTTCTCAAATAGATTATGACTTCTGTGAATTTTAAAGCATAAAATCTTTGTAATATTAATATGGGATCCATGAAGTATCTGATTCTCTTCCACATTATGATCAGAACCTCAGTGTGGTCCCAAGGTGGTTCCGATGAGACTTTTTCTTCTGGAAAATAACTTCCCAATCCAGTGAAATTTTTTAATAATTGTGAGTACAAAATCCTAAATATGATTATGGGTATGATCACTAATAATTAAAATGATCGGTAATTTCATTCTACTAACAAAGAATAAAAATTATCTTAAAAAATAACTTCATCCAGAATCTGAAAACCTTCTCCATCCAATTTGGCCCCAAAAATACACCCCTTTGTATTTTTTTTCAAACATGATTCATAAATCATTGGAATTTGTATTCCCAAGATATGGATTACTTATCAAAATTTCCAAGAATAAGTGAGCGAAATAATTAAAGAAACATGAATAATTAACAGAAAAACTATGATATCAAAATGTAGTGAATGTTGTAACCTATTAATATTTTCTTCACATATACAACATTCATATCAATAAAATTATCTTATAACCAATCAAACAGACATTTATAATAGTTTACACACTTACATGCTGACATTAGAGCTTACCCAGAAATTTCACTTTTTATACATGCTTCCTTAAAATATTTATCACATAAAAATGGATAGATTAAGGAAAAAATTCTTCCCCTTGGAAAAAATAACCGATGAAATGATGAGAGAGGTAAAAACAAATACCTCAACCTTGATGAGAAAAAGGATAGACACCCATGTTCAACCAGATAGTATAAAAAGGTTCATTGAGTAATGTTTTTTTGAAAATGCAAGTAACTTGTTTAGATGTAGAAACATAATCAACCTTCAATTTATTATTCTATTCATGCTCTTTGATGAAGTGATATTTGATATCAATATGTTTTGATCAAAAAATTTCTACCATATTTTTGGCATGGTTGATGGCACTCTTGTTACCATAAAACAAGATAAAGGGTAGCCTCACTTCAACAAGTAAATCATCCAATTATGATTTCATCTACATAAGTTGAGTAGTATATTGATTGGTAAAAACATAGTCAACTTCAGTCATGCTATGATTTACTGACTTTTGTTTCTTTTAATGCCAACTAACACAATATTTTCCATGAATGAAAACTCCACAAGATGTGGATCTTATATTATCAATATTTCCTGACCAATCAGCACATAAATACCCAAGAAAATTAATATTTTTTTATCTTTCATACCTAATAAAAAAATATTTTTTTCATTTGATATAAATGTGAATTATTTTTCAATAAAAAAATGTGATTATTTTAGAGTACGCTGAAATATTACATATAAAGTAACAAAATAAACAACATCAGGTCTGGTGGAAGTCAAACAAAAAAAATAATATCATCTTGTAAAACACTTTCCAATCATCTTACTTACATTCTCCATCATATTCAACATAAATCTGATTGAAACTAGAATAGAATTAGGTTACGAATTCTCCATGTAAAACTTACTAATATGTTCTTGGCATTATTTTCTTATTAAAGTAAAATTTGTGTCTTCTTTTTGTTATATTTGTAACCCAAGAAAGTATTTCATTTCACATGGGATGGAAATCTCAAATAACATTTCATCTCTTATGTAAATATTAAAAAATTTATTTAATTATTCCCAGAAAAGATAATTTCATCAACATAAATAATTACAATGAGGGAAAACTCTTAACTTTTATTGATGTAAATATTTCCATCAACCCTTCCTTTCATAAAAATCATATTTATTACACATCTTTCCCATTTGTAATACCATTATCTCAGTGTTTTTTCATTCCATATAAGGATTTATTTAACTTTCACACATAACTTTAATCTATACTAACAAAAAAGAGGCATTTTTGTTCAACACAAACTTCCTCATCAATATCATTATTCAAAAATCATTATTTTACATCCATCTGGAAACTTTTGTAACTTTTTTGTGAAAGAATATACTAAATATTATGATTTTTTATGACTTTCCACCAAAACATTGTCATAAAAATAAATTCCTTCAATCTATGAGTATTTATTTCACACCAATCTTTCTTTGTTCCTTATTAGTTTACTATATTCATTCAAATTATTTTGGAAAACCTATTTTTTACCAATAACATTTTTGTCATCTAATTTAGGTTCAAGTTCCAATATATCATTTTTTTTCAATATGATAAATATATTCATTCATAGTCTAAACCCATTCTAGATTTTCAAAACCTTTATTCACATATTTCATCTTATCTTTTGAATACAATGAAGTATGTGTAATTTTTCTTCTAGTTTGAACCCTTTTTTTTTGATCACCAATAACTTTTTGATAATTTAATTTCTTCCTCATTCTAGGATAAAATTTTCAGGATTATTACTCATCACTAAAAACAACTGAGTCTAATTCATCTTCATCTTGATATGGATTACTGTTGTTTTCATCATTACTAGAATCCTTGTCGAAAGTTCATCCTTCATGTTTTTCTTCCATATCTGCATGAGTCTATCTATCTTTTTTAGAATTTCCAATAAATCTCACATCAAATGGGGTTTATAATCTTCCTAATAAATTTTTGAAACATATATTTCATATTATATCTAGATAATAGCTAAGATAAATTCCATCTCAACCACTCTACCCAAATATTCTAAGGATTCCATCAATATTCTTTATGATTCCTAGATTTTTAAAAAATCATAAGTGTTTAAAACATAGATTTCTTTAATAAATAATTTCATATGGAGTCATATAATCACTTGGTTTGTTGAAACATCAGTTTTGAATATATACATTTGTGCTCATGGTTTTCCTTTAAAAGCAATGAGAGAGACCATGTGCAGGAAACATAGTTCATCCCAATTCAACCATAGTTCAATTGTTCTTTTCAGAAACACCATTTTGTTGAGGATTGTACAGAAAAATTAAGTCGTGATGAATTTCAAGATTCTCATCATAACATTCAAACTATTCATTTTTTTATTCACCAGAATTTACATTTCTCAACTTCTTTATTGAATACTCACATTCTTTATCATCTTTCCTATTACAAATTTAAATAATTTTCAATGATTCTGAATTATGTTTCATATAAATAATGAAATCAATGCGTGTAAAATAATTAATTAATGTAATGAATTATATATCTTCATGAGTTTATAATTTCTTAATTTTCCCATAGATATCGTAATGAATAAGTTCTAGGGGTTATTTTGAAAAAATGTGAAACTTATTATCCAGAGAATTATTAATCATTCATTTCTGAAAAATTGTGCAGCACCAATATGTTCTTCTTGACATATCTGAAATTCCCTAGACACTATCTCTAATTGATAAATTACTAATGTTTACATGACACATGTTTCCTATACTTTTATGCCACAACAAATTTTCTTCCACCATTCCTATGTAACTATATTTTTGGGCCTCACCAACTAGAATCAGGATTCATTTTGTACATTAGCTTATTGTAAATATATTTAAATATTCCTCAGTTACAAAAAAAATCCCATCATTTCTAAAAATATGATTATTTCCTTCAACAAAATTTTATGAAACACTTAATAATTTTTTTTCTTCTAAACAAAAAAACAAAGATTTATTAGATTTTTACATTATCATTAAAATTGACGGCTGATGGAAAACCATTGATTTTGAAAGATTCATCCTTTAAAAATGTCATCATTCCATCTTTGAAATATTTTACATTCATTAAATATTTAAAATATTCTTTCATATGTGAAAAAATCCACTATCAAAATCTATGGTCATTATCCATTTGTATATTTGAATGTAGATTCTACAAAAAGTTCATTTTCTTTACATTTATATTTCTTAACTTCCATATTCTATAAATTGTTAACAAACTTTTGTTGTGATTATAGAAAAACAATACATAAATTTTTCAGGGTTTACATGTTGTTTATATCTTTCAAATATAATTTCTAGAAGTTGAAACTTATTTTAAACTTTTATACCAACTTTCTTAAGTTTATTTATAACATTAATCCCATAATTCATCTTTTGTGAGTATTAAATCCCTCTAAAAAATTTACTACTATAATATTTAGAATTTGTTTAATGTTTCTGATTGAACCAACGCATATTCTTCAAGTGTTCGAATCCACCAAAATATATACTCTATCCATAAAAAGAATATTTTCCTATGGAAATTTTATATAGTTCAATGTTATGAGAATGTTTCTCACCAACATTCTTATCTTTCTTCCTAAAACATTGTTAACCACCAACCATTTAGTTTTCAATCAGGATCTCCTTTTAGATATTTGGTTTTTTTAGATTTATCATAATCATAAACAATAGAAACTTTTTGGGACTCAAGATTTTCAGAGACTTCTATCTTCTCCACTTTATTAGTCTTCGACACATAAATACATTTTCCAACATTCTTTATCATAGAAAAAATTTCAAATTTCTTCTAAAACTTTGAAAAACATTTGTAATTGTTCTCTGGAATAAACATTCCAAATCTTTCAACAACTTTAGATATTTGATTATTTAAACATTTAACCATTATTTTCATCTTTATAATGTTTTTGTTGGATAATTTCCAACTATTCTCCTTTTTTACATTTTATTTAATTCTAGATGTTCATTATGATTATTATCATTCTCAGGATATTTCTTCAAATCATAAATCTCTTCCAATAGCTCAAACTAATCATTAAGGGAAAAATTATGGTTTTCTAAAGAGTCTTCACTTTTCATCTTCCTAATTTATTTTCCAATCCTCCTAATCATTCTTAGACAAGCTTTAAATTCTTCAATCAGATGAAATTATATTTGAGCATCTTCATCTTCAGAACGGCTACATCCAAACTATTCATTTTTCATTATTGAAATAAAAGTTTTACAACCTTCTCAATAGAATGTTTGGATTCATATTCACTATATTTTTCATAATAATTTTTATATAATTAACTCATACTTTTGGATTTGGATAATTGTATATCATATCATTTAGAATAATATTTAGCCTTATCAACCTATTTTTCCATAATCTTATCAATCTTCTATCATCTTTTTCATTATCCTCTTCTTTATTTATTCATGAAAAATTTGTTACAAAGTCAATTATCACCCCACATTAGAAAACTTCAAGTTATTTTTCCCCTTTATTTTATATTACCTATTTTTAGATTAATAGAAATCAAGGATAAAAATTCCTCAATATTTTTACATACATCATTTTCAGAATCAGATTCTCTAGCTTCCACTTTAACAAGATTCTTCTTTGAATATTCATTCTTTACAACCTTGAAAAAAAAATTGTATCAACTTGGTTTTTACATTCATATATTATTCCCTTATCTTTTCATTAGTAATGAGAGTGCTTTGATAATCACCTTGAGATAATGTTTATGTATCTCTATCTTCCAATGAGGGAACTTTAGAATCAAAAATTTCAAGAAGAATTTTCAATATATTTTCATCAACTATAGAATCTTCTAATATTAAACAAATACATCTGTTAGTGATGAAAATTTCATTTACCATGGTAAACAATTCCCCACATGATTCATACCCACCCATCTTGAGATATTAATAACACAACAACAATATTTTCAATTTTACATATTTACTTATCTATTTCCTTCAAAAATGTTTTTTAGATTAACCCAAATACCTTTGGCAGTGGAAACATCCTTCAATCTTAAAAAAATCACTTTCAGAAATTGATGTGAGTAACTAATTATCTTCCCTTCCACAAATGTAAATAATCATCTTTTAAAAATATATTTGAGGAACCTTATCATTAGTAAAACTAAATCTATATATTACCGCTTCAAGAACATCATATCCAATAGATATATGATCATTCAATATTTTATATTTTAATATGTGATCATTATTACCATTTAAAGATTATAATCCTCTTACTAGTCAGAAAATTAATATTCTCCATCATAAATTCTTCTTCAAAACATCATAAAAGAGTAAAAAAAGGTAACCTTCAGCTTAGATACCACTTGTAAGTGCCCAAGAAAAATGAAGTATCATTGAGAGGTGGAGGGGGTGAATCAGTGATATTTTTTAATTTTATATTTACATGTTTCTAAAAAACATATTCCTCTGGTTAAAGACGTTTTACTTTTACCAAAAAAACTCACATCCATAGGAACATAAGAATTTATAAGAAGCAATACTCGATAAGAGTAGCTACATCCTTTTTATGGTTTGGAAAGAATAAAATACCAAACAATCCACTATAAACAAATACTTTTGTGTATAATACAATGAGTAGGAAATTACCTTATAGTATTGTAGAAATATGTTCAATAAAATAGTGCATGTTATTCAAGAAGCACAAAATGATTTAACAAAAGTTTGTGTAACAAGGTAGGAAACATGTTACTGTGTATCCATTTCGATTTTAAAATATATCTCATTCAAAAAAATTATTCACATTCTTACCCAGCAGTAGGTAAGAACATCCTAGACATCATAATGATACTTAGTCCAATTACCTAGTCTGATATCACAGTATGATATTACAACTATTCCAAAATATTGCTAAGACAAATATGACATGCTTCTATCTAAATCTGGAAATACCAATCATACTACTTAGTCTAATTCTATATACTCTAATTATGATATTTTATTTTATCCATTATTATTATGACTTTAAAAACATCCTCATGAATTATTGATCCAAAAACTTTTTATTTTTGGAATTATTAAGTGTTCTAACTTCTACATGAATAATAAATTAGTTTCATAATGTACAAAGTAATTCTTTATTTTTTAGGTGACCCAAAAGTGGTTTTGGTGGAATTCTGAAAAACATTCCCAATCAGAAAAATTCCCAAAACATAAATTCTTTTTGAATTTTGTGTTCATAAGTAATTCTTCCACACTTATCAACTTCTCTACAAAAATCTAAAATATTCTCAGTAATTCAGCTATATTCATAATTTTTTTAACAATATTCTGTCTAAATTTGTTATTTTATTTCTATTTTCCATTACAATGGGAATATAAGGTTATTTCGAATTTATTAAACTACTTACAAATAAATCATAACTAATCTCGAAAATCCTTCAAACCCCGCATTAAACTCTTCTAGAAACATTTAGACCCATTTGACGACAATTTCCAAAGTCCTGGAAATCAAATTATTTTAAGATCCCCCTTGAGAACACTTTTTTATATTCTTGAAAAAATTATCTATTTTTCATTTTTCTCAAACTTATGACCCTACATCTGATAATGTTAATCAGTGTCCATATATATCAAATGGTTTGGTCTTGGCATCACTCTAATTACTAGTGTTAGCGCCAATCTGATGAATCTTTACCCAATTTGAATAATATCATATTTCATCTTTCTATTAAGCCACATATTATAGAAAACAAAGTCCCATATTGAAAAAACATAATAATTCATATTTATGAATATGGATGACTACATTTTTTATTGTTCTATAATTTCTTATTAAAATCAATCCCAAGAACTTTTATTTTTCTCTTATTAATTGGTCCCAAAAACTCCCAATGTAAATAACTCTTCCTTCAATTTTCATCTGATGATATGTGTCAGTGTGAATCTAATTCTTAGTGGCACACTGGGTCTGAAGGACCAGTTTCAGCATCTTCAACTTCAAAAACATCATTATTATCTTCTAATAACAATTCACACAAATTAAATTTTAAAATATTTACATCTCATGGATTTGTGGTCTGGCTAAAAACTAGTATCTTCATATTCTCAAGTTATGATTGACCTTATTAGTCAACAAAAAACTATGCCTATAGAGATATCACCCCAATAAACTAATACTAAAATTATTCGGCTTTAAGGACATTCTTATTTCAAAAACTTATTCGTGTATCATGACTCCTTCATGAATTTTAACACATATAAGACCATATTTAGTAGCATCCAACTTATAATTGAAAGTGTTATAACTTCTCATTCTTACACTAACATCTTTCTTTCTAATCAATCCTCAATAAAATTGGTAGCATCAGCTCTCCCCAATTCCATCATTAGGATTTCATGAGATGTTTCTCAAACAACTTATAAATTTTCTGAATTAAAAAGTTTAAAATAATTATCATATTTACATCAGATCCGTGGAGAATCTGATTCTCTTTTCATTATGACCAGAACCACATTCTATACCCCAGGTGAGTTTGATAAGACTTTTCCTCTAGAAATAATATCTAAAACCAAATGGATATTCTTAAGAATTATGATTCCAAAATCATGAATATGATTATGAGTCTGATCACAAAAAATTAAAATGATATGTTATTTCTTTATTCTTTGGAAACATTGTACAATTCTATTTAAAAGGAAGGTTCTTCTAGCATCTGAAAACCTTCTCCATCAAAATTATTCCCAAAAATTTAAACATTAAAAACCCATTGGAATGAAACATGATGATCAAATTCTCTCTTTAAATCTCTTCCCACATCTTGGAGGCATTAGGATGATAAGAAAGATCTCTTATAATGGATTTACACAAAAATATGAAGAGTCTCTCAAAAGAAGAGGTAAAATTATTAAACATGATTATTTGTTTTATTTATTCTTTAATATCAATTAAACCATATTAAAATATTCTAATATAATGAAATCATTATCTCTTATATATTGAGATTTTATAATGTTAGTGTAATAACATAGATCAATCTCTATATCTATCAAATAGGAAACTAAATCGTTGATCATGTGTAATAGAGGACAACCTCCACATGAACTGATATAATATTTTATTCATAACGAAATTTCAAGGATGGATTTAATTGTGGAAATAATAAGAATGGTATCCTTACATCATATCCCTAGTAAGTCATATGTAACATTAACAAATTTCCTCTTAGATGAAAAATGATTTTCTTTAATCCTTTAATACATTTATTGCAGAAAATATACATTCCACTTTGAAAACAGCATTTTAAAAGGATAAAAAACTTTGAAAATATTTTTATTTGAAAATAAACATGAAAAATTATAAATTATTATTAAAATAAATTAATTTTCATGATGATTTTATGTTTTTTTTAGGTCATACATATTAAAATAAATATTCCTTTCACATTTTCAATAATATCCAAACATAAATTATTTAGAAATGAACATGAAGATTCCATTAATTTTATTTATTAAGATAAAAAAGGGTAAAAAAATATTTTGAAAATAATAGGATAATAATTAAAATTACGGTTTTTGATAAAATGGTTTTTGAAGAAAATAATTTTTTTCCCAAAGAGGGAAATAAATTTGGATTTTTATAAGAATAGTTTCTCAATTATATTATTCCAAAAAGATTGGAAAATGGTAATATAACCTAATAATATAATTAATGAAAGGGGATATTAAAATTAATGAGTTTCTTAGAGGATAGATCATAACATTTTATTATCTCAATCATAATCCAAAAAAATCCCAATAAATGATGAGATTATAACACAAAATGACTACCACTTTGGTAAAATTAAATCATAATACCCACAAAAGATTAATAAAAAAATAAACATAAAATTTCATGGGGATAAATGAATTCATTATATTACATGTAAAAGGGGATTTATATACACTTTGTCAATGAATATAGGAGGATAACACAACATATGTCTTAGAGAAGGGAAATTGCGACAATAATTCATTACATTAAGACTTGACTTATGTCATATGGGTTCAGTATTCATGTAAAAAATGTATTTTTTTATTATACATATATTTAAGAATAATGTTTTCAAATATCATACCATATATTAATTTATTATTACCTTTGATTACCTGTTTATTAGAAATTCCAGGTTAATGTTACTTATTGGGTAATAACAACTTTTTTTATATTTTTGTCTTTTTTTTCTTTTTTCTTATTAGTCTCATCAAGTTCCATCCTCTCCATAAGGCTAACCATGATATAAATATCAAATATATTAATTATATATGTATTTATATTAAACTATAAATGATATGAATAAAAAATTTAATATATTGTTCATGGAGATTGTAGGCTTAACATACGTAGGAACATTGATTCTATATTCTCAGCATATTGAATGAAATAAAGGTAAATGAAATTTTATCATTACTAATAATTTTTATCTCATATATATCACATATTTTCTTTAATGAAATACTTATCACCTTCCATCTATAACATGAAAAAATCACATCGCTATGTGAGGTGATACCCCACTGTCATGAACCAACCTAAGTCGAACCTGAACCGGTCACCCAGGATGTTCTTCGATAAATCCCAAGAGACGTTATTGATTTTTCCTAGGCTTGTAAATGGTGTTGGGAATAAAAATAAGAAATTATTAATTATTTTGACCAAATAAAAATGACAAATAAATTAATATAATCTAAAACATAAAAATGAACATGAGTAGAGGAAATAAATAAAACCGCCTACATACCACCATGTGACCTGATGGGTCTCCTCTTACCATAGGATAACACTTGACCCATGAGAGAACAAGATGGGGGAGAATCATCATAAGATAAATACAAAAAAAAGATATAGGTATGAGTAATAAAACTCTGTAGGTGTGCCTAGATAAACTATTCAATATGACACACGTATAAAAATAAAATCAAGTCATGTTATTTTAAAAATACCACCATATAAAAATAATGGTTTCTATTCAATTCAAATTCAATTAAAATTCTTACATTTTCATGAAAAAATATTTTCCTTCCATCACATTTTGAAAATACATCCCAATAATGCATAGACATTTCAAAATAAAAGGAATGAAATTTAGATTAAAACATGGTATTCATATAATAGAAAAATATCATAAAGAAACTAAAAAGGATTTTACATCACAATAAACAAGGGAAATCCCTATGTAGATAGGATTAGTGGGGAACAAGGGTCCTCGTACCCTAGTGACATGGTATAGAAACCATAACCCACAACATCCTCAAGCATGAGCTACTATAGTGGAGTCAATCCATAGTTCAAATAGTCTCCAATAATCATCATATATTTAGTTAGTGTTGTAGCATCAATCCTAATAGGGGAACCGAGCCTCAGTGCAACTGGTCCACCAAGCATACTAGATCTAGTCAACTGACCTTGTTAACCTGGTTTCCCATTTTCTCTATTTCAAATGTTGTTGAGTTATTATCAATAAAACATATATGTACATGTCATTTTATTTACCCAGAAACTCATCAAACTCCTCACCACTGGTCTCCCTCCTCGAGCACCCCCTTTTTACTAGTCACACAACAATAAAAAAGCCTCAACACTTAGAACATATCACAAACCACTCATCAGAACTTGCAACACATTTCTTAGACAAGGGGGTGAGCCTAAAGAGGTGTTTTCCACCTTCAGAAATCATTCTCATTGTTTCAAACATGACACATTACTTTACAATGAATATTCTCATTTTAGAAAGCATAATTAATCAACACCTTTAATGTTATTAAACCATTTAAAATACCAATTAAACAACCAGGAAGCCATAAATTTAAAAACTATCTTGATTCCTTGATAATCATAGATAAACAATGTAAAAAAATGAAGAACCATTTATAACACAAATAAATCACATTACACATCTATAATAAATAAATATAAAACCTCTTTTTAAAACAACCAAGTAATTATGGAATTCAAATTAAAGGCTTTGGCCTAAGGGGGACTACCTAGAAAAGTTAATGGACCATGCCTAAACGCTTCATCTCTTGATGAATTTGAGGATAGAAACTCAAATCCATACATTACACTTACACTCACATGCATTTTTACACATATATAAAAATAAACCTAGATGCATTGTATATATTCTCCTTGACACAAGGAAATATGTAAAAAGAGGGAATATATATATACATATATATATATATATATGCCTTACCAATACACTTGAGTGTAAGTTATCCTCATGAACAGAAGATTAAAACACACTTTATAAAATTACAAGGAACTCAGAGATCACAATATTTGAAATTTTAAATTAATCTAAAATGAAGGAATCCAAATCCCTTAGCCAAAATTAATAGTGGGTGACCAAAATGGTCCAAAATGTTTTTCCTTTATTATAGGACACCAAAACATGCCTGATGCTGAAATAGGAGAGACGTCACACCCCCAATTAATAAAAAAAATGTGAAAAATTTTCCCATGTGAAACTGTAGGGTTTGTCCAAATGGGTTAGGTTAGCGGGGAGAAGAGAAATTGGCCAAAAGAGGGAGACTGAGGGAAGAGGAGGTCATACCGTTGAGATTTGATCAATATTACACATAAAATTTGGAGGATAATCTGATAGAGAGGGAACTCAACAAAGGGTTTGGTGCATGACTTCGAAGGGGAAATGATGGGGCTCGCGTGGTAGGAAGGAGGGGGAGAGGTGTGTTGGATGTGAAAGATGGGGGAGTAAAGGGGAAACCCCCAAAAGGGGGGGTGTAAAAAATAATTTTATCAAACATGATAGTAATAATAATAATATTCCTAATAATAATAATAAAAAAATTATTATTATTATTTATAAAATTTCTTTTTTTATACTTTATTTTATTTTTCAAAAGCCTAGAAACCGCACATAGATTGGCCGGACAGTTGGCCAAATAGTACACCATATGTGTACCTCTACTAGTGTCCCTGGACAACCTATACAGGTAGCCAAATTTATTCTAAACCGTGTGTTGGCTATACGATGTAGTTCCATAAAAATTATAGACACCCTTGCACAGTTTATCCATGGTTTATACTAACCATGTTCCCAATGTGCACCTATTCTGGATACCCACAAATTTAATAATTTAAAACCCATTTGACCTGAGAAATCATAAAAAAAATAATCATAATTAATAAATTAATAAATCTAGGTCCAAGTTTGAAAAATCTCTCAATCACAAAAACTTTTTTCAGCAAGAAAGTCACTTAGACAAATGAGGAATCAAACATGTGCTTAAAACAAAACAAGGCCAATAAAACCTTGAACTTTATGTGACCTGTCAGTCTACCAATCAAAAATAACCATATTAAGAGAATCAAAAATGATAATAACCATGATGTAAAGAGGAGGGTTTCCCATACCACAAGAACTTGACTGGTACCACAACACCTACAAGGGAAACCCAACACAATTTGACCAGGGAATCCTTCACAGAGTCCAACCAGCACTGTCATCGAGAACACCCAACCAATACCAAAAACCCCCAAAACATGGGAAATCACACAAAAATAAATCAAACCAAATATAGAAATGAACCATAATTCATAATTTCCTTAAGAAATGAGTATCTCTAAAATGAGAAGACATTAAATGGTCCATAAAAATGGGATAACCACACAAGATAGATAAAAATCTTGAGACACACATCTATAAAGAGACATCCTTTCAAGATTTCACTTCCATGAAAAGCCACAAAGTCTTTCACAGTCAAAGGATAGATTTCATGAATCAATAAAAATACAACATAGGAAACTTCAAAAAAAAAGAGTACAATAAGGAAATAAGGCCTCTACCCCTTCTACAAAAAAAGGAACCTTCAGACACAAAGAATCTACAATGGAGAAACATAAATTGTCCCCATTCAGACATTAGAGTCAAATTCTAGATGAAGTTCCCCCACACCTAAATATTCCCAACTATGTGAAAATATTAACTCTAGAACCTATATATGGAACCTTGATTTCATGAATCATCTTTTCCCCATAGTCAGAACATTATAGTCCCCATCCATAACTCCTTATTCAGGTGTCACGAGCTATCACACAGTTAACAAGCACCAGGGGAATTACATAAAGATGGATTAGGGTGCCAAAACAGACCACAATAAGATAAAATTAATGAGTGGTATATCAAAAAAGATAGGAACTTACAAGGATTATCATTGGAAAATAAAACTATCTCATTGAAATTTCAACATTCCTTGTCACCTTTAGTTAACATTGTCAGACATCCATGATATTTTAAACTTTCTTCTCCATCACTTAATCAAGGAAAAACCACATGATGAAAGTTGTCTTAATGATCACCCATGGAATCTAATCTTACAATTAGAATAGAAAAAAACTATCATGGGTCTAGTACCAATACTTCAAACATACCCAAGACAACTCACACTCACAGAAACTAGAGGTCCCAAAAACCCAAAGACAGTCATTTTTTCTCCAGCCACTGAAAATCCTCCAACAGACTCTAATTAATATAGTGAACATGCTCTAATTTAGAAGATATAATCCCCCCTACTCAACTAGGAGTTTGGGCGGGGTTGATAACTAGATAAGTATCCTCAGACACCTTCTTGGTCTTTCTGTATGGCATACTTCATGTAACAAAAATACAAAACTGAATCAACACCCTACCAAAACAAGACAAAAAATTACACCACAAACTAAACACCAAACTCATAAACCAGAACATGATAATTCATTATAAAGTCCAATTCAAATATCAATAAAAAAACCACACAGACATCAGAAAACAACCCACTCTTTTAAAAATCAAAATTTTTTATATTTACCCATTTTTATATTAAATCCCCCCTTCAAAATAAAAATAATTTTCAATTTTCAGAATCATTTGAAAATGTCCAATTTAAAAGTTCAACACACCATCTCAGTTTTCCCTTTAAAACAACAAATCTCATTAAAAATCCCATTTTAATAAAATCCATTTTCCCTTTCAAAACCCACTTTGGAAAACCAAGTAAAATCCTTGACTATAAATAATCACCCATTATATCCTATGACCCATCACATATGTTTTAATCCCTATGCCCACTTATATAATCAACACATATATATGAATATACACTTTTCACAAACACACAAACATGTATACATATAAAAATGTCTATAATGACTACCAAGAATCACACTTGTCATTCTATCATAAAACCATCCATTTACTAAATCTCAAATTCACTTTTCCTCCACATTTTCCTAAACCATTAAAAATTCCAATGAACTTTATATTTTAAAACCCATTTTTTCATTCTTGAAACCATTTAATGAAATCATTTTCATTTTAAAAAAAAAAATTCCCCTTCATGTGCTATTTTCCATTGAAAACCCACTCACACCAAACCAAACCTACCCAAAAACATCACAAATGCCAAAATAACCGAAAAAAGGAAAGTATTGGTCATGCATACCTAGAACAAAGTGTTATCAGATCATGCACTGAGCATGAAACAACCAATAGAAGCATGTTGATCCATGCACTTGGTATCCACATGGTTTGTTACACCATGTAAACTCACTTTATAACATCATATAGATTCCACTACAATCCCCCAAAACACACAAGCTCGTTGAACTATAAAAACTCCAATGGCACAACCCAAAATCAAAATAAAGACTAGAAAATAAACTACCCAAAGTGACTCAGGTCTCATCATGAGTGGTGGTGATCAGGAACTGACCCATGACCTATATCATGAGTCCCAACAATCATATCTCCAATTCTACCTAACTTCCCAAATAAGAAGGTCCAACCCTTATACAATTTTTCACAAACAATCTTAGGTATACACTAAATTGGTCACCCGAGCTGGTCTGTGACAAGGCCATAGAGGCATTCTCGATCCTCCTATGATGGAAACTAGTATCAGACATCAAAATAAGCATTTTTGAATGATTTTTCTCAAATTAGAATAAAAAATCAACAAATATAATCTCAATAATAAAAATGAACATGAATAGTTGAAGTAAAAAAACTACACACATACCTTCATGTGATTTCATGGGTCACCTCCAATCGTAGGGTCACACATTCCCATTGAGGTAACCATATTAGGTAGAAACATCATAATCTAAAAAAATAAATAGTCGTGAGTAATAAAACACAATAGGAATTCTTGGATAACCCATTAACTATGATATACCTTCAAAATGAAATCCAAGTCATGCTAGTTTGAAAATTCAACCAGAAAAAATAAGTTTTTCCATTATTTTCAAATTCAAGTAACAAAATTCTATTTTTAAGAAAATGAATTTTTTTCTATCACATTTCCAAAATAGTCCCCAATTATACATAGACATTTCATAATAAAATGAAATAAATATATATATTTAAACGCGTTTTTCCTAAAATAGTAAAAAAGCATAAGGTAACTAAAAAGGAAATTACATCACAATCACCTTGGGAAATTCCTAAGTAGCTAGGGTTAGTGGGGACCTAGGATACTTGTACCTCAGAGAGTTGTAATGGAAACCATAACCCATATATTCCTCACACACGAGCCACTAGTGACAAGTATATATAATGTTCCAGTGGCCTCTAATTAACATCATATATTTAGTTAGTATTGTACCTTCATTCCTAATATGGTGAACTAAGCCTCTAGTATGTCGATCCTCCAATCATACTTGATCTAGTCTACCCATCTAGGTTCCTAGGTTTCCCATGTGCTATATTTCAAATGGTGGTGAGTTCTTTTAAAGATAACATACATATACTAGCCATTTTCTTTACCCAAAAATTCATCCAACTTCTCACCACAGATCTCACAACTTGAGGGAACCCCATCCTTCTGAGTCATGAAAAAATGGATAAGACTCAAAAGTTGAAACGTGTCACAAATCAGATGTCAACACTTGCATCACATTTCTCAAACAAGGGGGTGTTCCTTGAGTTGGGGTTTATACTTTCACAAACTATTCTCAAAGTAACCAACATGACTCATTTATTTAGAATGAATATTATCATTTTAGAAATCCTAACAACCCAATACATTTATTTTTTAAAACCATTTAAAATACCAATTAAACAACTAAGGAACCACACATTTAAATTAATGGGTTAGGCATATTGGACACTTTTAAAAGGGGGAAGACAATACAAAACACTTTAGTTCTTACTGAATTTGATGACAGTAACTCGAATACATACTTTACGCTTACAAAAACAATCATATTTACATATATATATATAAATACCCCTAGCTGCATTGTACATATTCCCCTCTCCAAGATAGAATATGTACAAAGTGGGTATATATATATCTTACTTACCCCTACACATTCTTGCATGCCATATTTTTAAAGGGAAGATAAAAACACCCATAAAAAATATTCCAAGAACTCAAAATTCACAAAATCCATAATTTAAAATTAAGCCAAATCAAAGGAATATAATTCCCTTACCAAAATTTATGGAAGGTCGACAGAAAACATCTGAAATATATATCCTTTTGTAAGGAGAAACTACTACACACCTGAATATGACCAGATAGAGACATTTCATCCCTCCATTAAGAAGAAAAACATCAAAAAAATTCCCATGAAAAAACCCTAGGGATCGGCCGAATGAATTAGGGTATCAGGGGGAGGGTAAATCAGAAAAAAGATGGATAAGAAGGGAATATGAGGTCCTACTTCAAATATTCAATAGATAATTTTCAATAAATCATTAGAAGAATCCAATGAAGAGGGATCTTAGTGGATCGAGTGGAGTCCAGCTTCAAAGGGAGAAGGGATGGGGCTTGCGAGACAGAAATGAGTGAAGAGAGGTGTGTTACGCATGTAAGGAGGGGGGACACTCAAATGCGGGTAATAATAATAATAATAAAACATATAATAATAATATTTGTAATAATAAAATTATTAATAGAATCATTTTTATTTTTATTTAAAAAAAATCTTTTTTTTATTTTATTTTATTTTCCGAAATACTAGAAACCACATTTGGATTTTCCGCAAAGATGGAAAAATCATGAACTTGTAGTTCACCTATACTATAGGCCATAGAAAACCCACACTAGTGTCCACATGGTTCTTCAAACCGTGCATTAGCTGTGCGATTCTGCTATGTCAAAATTATTGACACCCTCACACAGTCTGTACATGGTTTCTAATAATTGTACGCCTACCATGAACCTTTTCTAAAGACCCCAAAATTTTAAAATTTTAAACAGATTTGATCCAAAAAAACAAAAAAAATTATATTTTTATAATTACTAAATAATGTTCAGGGTGTGACATCAGCCACACAAAATAGTAGTGTTATCATATTCTAAAAAATGGAAAGTATGTAGGTATGGGTAATATAATAATTTTAGAATCATAATAATATCATAAATATAATATAAAAATAATAAATGATTAATAATTTATAACTATGATATGTGGAAATAGAAAAATGATCGACATCGGTTTGGAAGGTGGTAGTCCACCATATACACAAACGATGATTTCATTATCCATTTTATGGAATTGGTGATGGTTATAGGTGCAAGAATTAATATTAAAAAAAAATATATATATATATATGATAATAATTTTATTATATTATTATGTTGAAATAAAAAATTTAATGGTGTGAATAAATAAATAGAAAAATTATCATTGATGAAAATTACCTCTTCTTCAGTTATCTTTCTTAGGTTTTCAACTAAAGCCTTTCAAGGTTTGATTCATGTCCAAACTAAGGATACTATAATTACATGAGGGAATTTGGAAAGTGATTTGGGATGATTATGGTTGAATAAAAAAGGTTTTATCGTGTGAATATGATAGGAGAGTGGGTGAAAATTTATAATTGATGTGGGTTCAAAACATCAAAATTTTTTAAATGAAATAATTCCACCAACATTTTTTTAATGTCCCGAGTCTCTAATAGTAGACCATTATTAATCTTAAAAGATATATGTGTGAAATATTGGTATAAAATGGGTGTTTGTAATGTTTTGGATAATTTTTCATTCTTATAATTTACGTTTAACCCCAATTAAAACGATTTTGAACTTAACCTCATGAAATATATTTTACAGTTTCACTATTCATTTTGATAAAAAATTAATTTTACCATTTTATGTAACACCCTAACATTTTAAAATAATAAAATTTTATTTAATATCACATATGAGATATAATACCAAGTGTAAAACAGAATATAAAATCTTAAGACCCTATGATATATTTGAAATTTTGAATAAAAACATTATATTTCATGTAATGTATATAATAATGATTTATATGATGTTATACACAATAATGACTTTCATTGATAGTAATGGTTACAAACAAGATCATGTTTTATTGAATACTGTTAAAATTAATATCTAAAATTGAAATTATCTCTTATAAATTTAATTATAGATTATGAATAGAATAAAATAATTTAGAAAAGTATATTTTGGAATTAATTGTTTACCAATTAATTAGAAATGAAAATAAAAACTAATTGAATATAAAAGAAATATTTTTATAAAGAAATATTTTTATGATATCAAATGCTATTTATCTTAACAAATTAAATTAATTAATTTTAGTAAATGATATTAATAAAATTTATATAATATATAATCAATGAAATTTTCTTAAATTGATAAATATATTTAATAGGTATAAGATAACAACAAAACCTATTTTTCCATAAAAAACTGAATTTTCAAAAAAGAAATGTTTCCCTCTTTTAATGGAACACTTGTTTTAAAAATAAAATTTGACACTATCGTAATTTTTCTTTGAAAAAATAAACATAATTTTTTATATAGAAATTCCAAAATTAATTTAGGGTGAATTTTTTGTATTTTTCGAGAATTTTTAATTTTTGATGAATAGTGAAAAATAATGAATTTAATCGAAAATTGAATTTTCATCTAAATAAATTATATTGATAAATTATAATTTAAATTGGTTTTAAAGTTAAATTAGGTTAATTTTAAATTTATTAATCAAATTTATTCCATATGAATCAATTCTATATTTAATTTTTATATAAAAACAATTCAAACATTTAAACATTTTCACTTTAAAAACTCGCTTTATCGTTACGTCTGTAAGATTAATTTTAAATTAAATTACACAAAATAAATGAGTTAAATTTTTAAAAATGGGTTACATATTTGGAATAATAATAATTTTCAATTAATAATATGTTAATATAATTTTTATTACCAATGTGATTAGGTAAAACATGTAATGTTAGTCACAAGGATTAAGGTAAAAATGAGTTCACTTAGGGGTTAATCTTAAAAGATAGGGTGTATAAGTGACCAAAACCTTATAAAAACCCATTTTATGTCCATTATTACACCATATAACCAATTTTATCAAACATTTTTCATTATTGGTGGTTAATAGGTAAGGGATACATCCCCTTAGTGTTTATATTTTGGTGTTTACAAGAATTCCACTTGTCATCCCCTATAAAAGGGAACCACTTCCCTCACTTATTCAATCATCACAGACATCTGGATCATAAAAAACCAAATAATTGAAATATTAATCTTTCCTCCCATAATCCTACAAGCTTTATCCTTGGAGTAAATCCATCATAGGATGTCTCTATAGAAAAACAATAGAGCATACATGAAAATAGGTAATGTTTTTATAAAGGCATTTTTATTTTTTTACATATCCATCTCCTTAAATTATTTTATATCATGTATATACTATGATGTTTTTAATTCATTTTAATAACCATAAAATTCACAAACATCTATAAAATGGGTTATTAAAACATTGTTCATCTGTACAATGAACTACAGCCTCACGATCTGATGTCGTTCATTTTTCCATGTCCATATTTCACAAATAGGAATAATCGTTGGATAATATTTATATTTTTTATATGTGATTTATTTTTCATTATTTATTTATGAAATAACACATAAATTCATGCATTCCATTTTTTAGGAATACGATAACAACATTTTTTTGTATAATGTACTACCACCTCGTGAAGCCATGTGATTTGTTCACACTTTACATGTAATTTATTAATTTTGGTTTTAAAAAAAATATGTGATGTATGTTACAAAATAATTATACTTAAATGATAATATATAAATATAAATAATTTATTTTTTCCTTTAATATTAAAATATAATGGAAATAACGTTCATATGTACGTACAACCTACCATCTCCACGAACAATGTTCTTCATTTCATATCACCAAATTTTATAGATTACTCTAAATAATTATAAACTAAATATATGTAAAATTTATATCATTTATCACATTCTAGAGGTGATTAAATTTGGATCTCGATTAGTGGAAAAAAATTACAAGTCAAAACATAATTGAAGAATAAGGCAACTTACAACGAAAAAAATAAAAATATCGAATGATTATTAAGAAATGGGTGATGAGATGTTATAAAATGATAATATAAAATATTATAAATATTAATATGGTAATTTTAAAAGTTAATAAAATTTTAAAAATCACTCTTCAAGAGTGGAAATTGAGTTCAATGAAATGGTATTGCAAGGTAATGGATTTCATCTCAATTTCATATTATTCAGGCATATTGTAATGTTATGCACCTAATTATCTTTATATGGCGTATATACTAACACTTGAAATGGGATATGATGAATAATTTATTTTACATGTTATTTTTAGGTTTTAATTTTACTTATGTATTATAATGGGTTTTCAATTATATGTTTTCAAGTAGTAAAGAATTTAGTAACTTAATTCATTTTCATTGGGTTATGTTACTTACTCATTGTCGTTAATGTTTTATGATTATGTATATAATCAACCTTGACTATATATTTATGTTTTCCCAATTATTTTATGTGGATTTATTATTTATTCACAAAATTAATTCTCTGATTAATAATCAGTTCAACATTTAGACCATTTTAAGGGTTTATTTCAGAATCTCATTTTAATCGAGATTATTTATTATTGAGTTTCCCTTAAACCGAAGTATATTATCATTGTTTAATAAAAAAATTATTATTTTATATTATTATTATTCATGGTATTGTTTATGTTATAGAACCATTTTATACTCATTGGTACTTATAATTATTGAGAAAATGTTTTAGAAAAGTATGAATTTATTTCTCTCTTCGATTGGAAATCTATTTTCTTACCAAACCATGTTTCTAAAAATGTTTTCATAAATTTTTTGTTTAACCATTTAAAAATATGATTTTTTTAAATAAAATTTAACCAATTATTACTTTTAAAATAAATTTATAAATTAATATTCTTATCCCTTTTTGAATAATCCTCTTCTCTAGAATTTTTAAAATACAAAATGAATGTTCCTTTGACATTGTAAGGAATAACATGATTCCCTTCTATTGAAAATTCCATTTAAATTTTAAGAATTTACATTCAAATAAAATTAATTAAAAATTTATTTTGAATGAAATTTTCTTTTCAAAATGTTTTCAAAATGAAATGTATATTTTCCTTAATATTGTTTTAAGGATATTTTTATTGAATTTCTATTCATCAATGACAAAAAACCCTTATTATTACTCTAATGAGTATATTATATATTGATATGATCCTTATTCTTCATCTATATGGATTATTATTATTTTGACCAATGATAATATTGACATTCACTTCCTTGAATAATTTTTAAGTCACTAACTTCACCTTGACTTATTCACTTTCCAGTGACTGTTGAACATTAAATTAAACCTAAAAATCCATATTATTTATCATGGATATTATTCTTGCCTAAAACATATAAAAATTTTAACATATGTTGTTTACATTGATAGTAATTTAATTATCTAGGAAAATATTGGAAAATCCATATTCTTGACACAATATAGATTTTTGATATGGCATATTATTTGTGAATTAAATCGATTATATGATATATGACGATTGATTTGTACTTGTTTGATGGGTGGGGCCTAAAAATTATATAGCCCTTAGATACCTCGACAAGTCTCATGAGAAAAACCAGTTGGAAAAATTAAATGGGTTTCTACATTTATTTTTATACAATATTGTGAAAGGTCTTCGGTGTATTGGTTTTCATCTGCCTCAACCATAGTGTACAATAATTTAGAATTTCCTTCATTGGGAATGTAATTATTATTATTTTTGTTATTTATCTATGATATTATCTCCTGAAATTATCTATAGTTACATGTCATTATCATTTTATTAATTAAAATCAATGTGTTTCAGTTATTGATCATTTCGCATGGATTATTACTCATCTAGTTATTTAAATAGAATGTGTGTTCAATTATCAACCTTTCCATATTGATTATTCTTATTTACTCATGACAGATTTTGTTGTACTTAACCATTACTAATAATTTTAGCTCACCCTTATTTTGTTCTATTTTCCCAGGGATCGACGTTGTATACTATAACTGATATATAGTGATTCTATAGAAAAAATAATTTTATTCTAAAAAATAAAAGAATAAGAAATATTTTATAATTTGGGTATTAAATTTTATTGTAGTAATCATGTATGTATATATTTTTTCAAGAATATTAAATTATCCAGTCCATTGGGATGTTATTACTTATATCTTATGTTAATGTAGTGATATAAGGAAATAGCTCTAGGATCCTAGTGTTTGTGTCACAACATTTTTATTATATAATGTTTATTATAAACTTTAAGAACTTTATTAAGTAAAAAAATATTATGGAACCTAATCCTATGATATAATTTTTGGATTCGTATATAAGAACATTTAAATGTTTTAGTGAGGTATATATTATATGGGTGTTTATATAAATTTATCCCTTTCCTGATACTACATGTAGATGTGGTTTTGGCCCTGATATACCTAGGGGAAATAACTTAGAAAGTGGAATGTTAGGATTGACTCAAGAGTAACCTAATAGATGACAATGAGCTTTACTACACACCTGGGTTAACACTCCCATGGGGTATGTTTATAATAATTTACATTTTCATTACCAACCATTATAAAATATTTTAAGATAATGATGCCCCTAAAGAAACCATGACTATGATTATGATACTAGCTATGTAGAAATTTTTCAAATTATGTTAAGTGTCACAACATATTTATAATTATACAATGTTTATAATTCTATATGCTTTTCCATTATATAACATTATTAAAAATGGAACCTAGAAGGGATAAGGGCATTAATACTCATGTAAAATGTAGAAGTTGACATGGAGAGGAAGATGATATAATTGGTATTATAACTAAGAAACTTATGGATATATTAGCGTATATTAACCAATATATAAAAACTAAACCTTCCCAAATGGAGATTCATTTTCCTTAGTGGGAGTTTCTAATGATAGATTGATTTATAGAATAGAGGCCCCCATCATATAGTGGGATTACTGATCCAATGGTATCCAAATAATGGTTTTAGTCTTTGGATAAAATATTTATAGAATTATGATATGGTTAAAAGGGAAAAGGTTACAATTGAAATGTATTATCTAAATATATATGTTGATCAATGGTGATTGTTGATCCAGAATACTAAGTAAGTAGTGAAAATAGAACACATGGAATCAAAATATTTTAAGGATTATTTTTCTTTAAAAAATATTTCCCTCATTATAAAAAAATATTAAGATAATGATCTTTATTTTAACAAAAAAATTGTAAAACATTGTTTTAGAGTATGAAAATACATTAAAAATTTTACCTTGGTATGGTATAAATTTCAAATGCAACACAAAATCTATTACTGAACATTTATTCAAAGGGATTAAGCCAAGTATAAAAAAGGGAACTAGTGTATGAAACTTTTTTATTTATATAATTAAATAGTTTTATGTTCTATCAATAAATAGAAATAATTATATAAGTATTATGAATTTAAGGGGATGAAAGATAAGAAGTCAATGGTAGAGAAAAGAATGGATAAAGATAATAAGGTAAATAAAGATTTTCCAACATGATATAAGTGTGGAGAGAATAACCTTGGGAAATTAGTAAATGTATATTGAGTTTGTTATAAGTATGGAGAAATGGTTCAGAAGGGAAAATAATGAAAACAGAAGAAACAAAAGACCATTATTCAGTGTTTAAAATGTAGTTAAATGGGGAAATATGAAAACAAGGTCCCCAAGAATCAAAGGAATATACCCAATAAAAATCTAAGTGATCAAGGTAAATCTTATGATATTGATACAAATAAAGTGGAATGAATAATTTTATTTGGTAGTTTGATCAAATAAAACTGTTGTAAATGTTTTTTATTGATGTTATTCCCATCATTAGAATTATGAAATATATAAAGATTATACTGAAGTACTATTTAATTGAGGATTTTAAATCATATTTTGAATTGTATATATGAATAAGAAAATGATTTGGTGACAAGTTTAAATTCTTGAAAAAACATATGATTGAGGGAAATATAAATTTAATATGTTCTAGATGTTGAGATGATGATTTTTGGATAAAGATATGATTGATATTGAAATTTTTCCTAGGTTTTAGAGATTGATGTCTTACTTCACTATATAATGAAACATCTGCTATGAGATAATGATGGAATAGTACAAGGAAAAACCAAAGGATAATATTATGCTTATGAAATAGAAACATATCAAGTAAGAATATTTAATTATATTATTAGAGAGGGAAATAATTCTCGATCCTAATAAAAAGGATCTTGAAACAAAATTGTTATCTAATTATCATCATTTTTAAGATTTCAAAGAACTTTTTCAAATATATGGTTTATGGATTTTTGGTCATTAAATTTCTCTTGAACATGTTATCTATTTAAATACCTCAGTATTTCAGTGTTAGTTTTCCCTTTTGTGTCCATAATTTCATTTCCCACCTATGTTATTCTATCTGAAACCCTAGTTTTATGATTATTTCATATGACTTTGTTAGTTCACATCTATCTTATTAAGATAATGTTTTATTAACCCTCATATGATGTGTGTTTTCCTACAATGTATTTTTTTTAATAAAACCATTGATAATCAATATCTATTTCAAATTATGAGGACGTAATTTATTTAAGGTGGGGGAAATGTAATACCCTATAATTCAAAATGAATTAGATTTTATTTAATATCATATATGACATGAAACACAAAAATAGAAGGGAATATATCATTCCAATACCCTAAGATATATTTACTCTTTTGAATAAAAACATTAGGGAGATTTCTAGGCATTAAATACCGAGTTATCTTGTGTTACATGTAATAATGACATTCTTAAAAATGTTGTCTAACATGTAAGACCATTTTTTACCAAATAATATTAATATTAATATTTAAGATGGAAAATATCTCCTACACAGTAAATTTGATGTTATGAATTGGATAAATTAACTTATAAAAATATATTTTTGAATTTATTGGTTTCCAATTAATTATAAATTAAAATAAAAACCAGTGAAATATAAAGGAATTTTTTTTTATAAAGAACTATGTTTACACAACCAAAAGTGATTTATATTAATAAATTAAATCAATTACTATTAATGAATTATCTTAATAAAATTTATATATAATTTATTCAATAAAATGTCTTAAAATTTATCAAATATATTTTATAGGTATAAGATAAGAAAAGATCTAATTTTTTCATAAAAATATATATTTTTTAAAGGATATTTTCCACCTTTTATTAGTGCATTTATATTTAAAATAAATTCAAAAAAATTAAATTTTATTTGAAAAAATAAACTTAATTTTTTAAATAAATTTCAAAAAACAATTTATGAATGTTTTTTATTTTTCCAAGAAGTTTAATTTTTTGATGAATTATTTAAAATACAAAATTTAATTTAAAATTGTTTTTTCTTTGAAATAATTTATATCGATAAATTATTTTGATATTTTTTGTAATATTAATTTTTTTTTAATTTTAATTGGTTTTAATATTGAATTATATAAAATATACATCTATTAATCTAATTTAGGTCAATTTAATAAATTTCATATTGAATTTTGATATAAAACATTTCTAACTTTCTAACATTTTTCACTTTAAGAATTCTCTTTGTCATCGTGTCTATGATATAAACATTAAATGGAATTATATCCTTTATATGAGTCTAATTTGGGAAAATGGATTCATATTTGGAATCAGAATAATTTGAAATTTCTAATAATGTAAACTTAATTTTTTACCAATTTGGTTAGAGAAAATTGTTAATGTTAATCACAATGATTAAGGTAAAAATGTGTTTACTTGGTGTATAATATTAAAATATAAGTTGTGAAAATGACAAAAACAACTTTTCAAAAACAAACTATACGGACATATTTAGAAACAATACCTATTTTATCGAAAATGGATCATTATTGGAGGCACAATAGGCATGAGAAAACACCAAATAGTGTTTAGTTTTTTGGTATTTATTAGAATGGCACTCCTCCTCCATTATAAAATAGAATTAACTCCAGTAACTTATTGACAACTTCCAGTATATTTTTATCCCAATAAACCTCAAAAGTGAACTTATAAACACAAATTCACTCATCTTAGATGCCTTATCTTGGGAAAAATCCAACTTTGGATCAATTTTGTGCAAACCAAAAGAGGATAACCAAAGAAGAGGTATTGATTTTATAAAATAATTTTTATTTTGATTCCTTCTACACATCCGTAAATTATTTTTAAATAATAATTTTTATAATAATATTATTATTTGACATATAATGAGATGTTTTTATGTTATTATTAATACCTAAATCTTCACACACTTTTATCAAATGGGTTATGAAATCATTTTTGTGTGTATAGAGGACTATCGCCTCATATACCAGTATCGATTGTTTCTCCATTACCAAAATCATAGTTGGGAATAGTGATGGTAATGCTATTTATATATTATATATATGATATTTATTATTTTTTTATTTTTTTATAATTATAATATATCATATCCCTTCATACTTTCCATTTGTTGGGAATATGATAATGTTGTTTGTGTGTACGGCGGACTACCAACTTGTGAAGTGTTGTGATTCATTTAGGCTTTACATGAAATGTATTAATGATGGTTTTAATGAAAATATGTGATATATATGATATAATATTTATATATTAATGATAATACATATATATATATATATATATAGTTTTTTCATTCCATAAGACATGAAAATGGAAACATCGTTCATGCGTTCGTACAACCCACTATCTTAATGAATGGTGTATTTCATTTCGAATCACATAATTTAATTGATTAATATGAATACATATAAACTATATATATATGATATTTAAATCATGTTTTACATTCTATATATTATTAAATCCATATCTATTTAATTGAAAAAAATAACAAGTCAATACATACTAAATAAACAAAGAAATTAACACCCAAAAAATGAAAATAATGAAATATTATAAACAAATGGGTGGTGAGTAGTTATAAAAGGATCATATAAATAAATTTAAATATTAATATGGTTCTTTTATAAGATAATACAATTTTTAAAACCATTATAAATGGGGTGAAATGGAGTTCAATGAAAAGGGAACATAACATAAGGGATTTCATCTCAATTTGATTTCATTGAGGCATATAGTAATTATATGCACATACTTAATTTTATATGGTTTGTATACTTCTAATTTAAATTATATATTATAAATTAATTATTCTTCATGGTATTTTATATTTCCATTTTAATTATTTAATATTAGTGAATTTTAATTAAAACTTACCATCTCTTAAAGAATTTAACAACTCAATTAATTTTCATTGGGTTATATTACATCCCCATTGTCATTAATATTATATAAAAATGGGTATGATGAATTTTTACTATCTATTATTGTATTTATACTTGTTTCATACTATTTTATAGTTGATTCACATTATCAATTCATCTATTGACTCTAAATTCAACGTTACAATCATTTAAAGGATTTATTTCACAATCACATTCTAATAAATATTTTTTGTTCTTGAGTATTTATTAAAGGAAATTATATGATAATTGTTTAAAAATAGAATTACTTTTAAAATTATCTATATATTCATAATATTTTCCAAGTGATAGTACCATTTTCTACTCAATGGAACTTGAAATTATTGAGAAAATATTTTCAAGAAATCCAACTTCATTTCTCTCATAAAAAACCATGTTTTCTAAAAATGATTTCAGATATTTTTTTACATAAACTTATAAAAATTAATTATTAAATTTTTTTTACCGTTTTTGTCTTTTTTAAAAAAATCAAAGTAATATTCTTATCTCTTTCTGAACATGTCACATTTCAATCAATTTTTTAATATAAAATGAATGTTCTTTTTACCTTAAATGGAATTACTCACCATCATTTCATTGAAGTATCCTTTTAAAATTCAAGAAGTTATTCTAAATTGTTTATAAAAAAATATTTTTTTTCAATGAAATTAATTTTATATTTTTTTCAAAAAGAAAAGGATATTTTACTCAAGAGTGTTTTTAAAAATGTTTTTATTGTATTTATATCCATCAATGACAACAACCCTTATTCTTACTCATATGTGTATATGTTGTATTTATACCTTAATTATTCTTCCTCTGGATGGATTGAGATTATTTTGAACAAGTACAGTATTGGAATTCACATCCTTGAATCATTTTTTATGTCATCAACTTACCCTTGAGTTATTTACATTCTAGTAACAATTGAACATTATATTTCCCCAAAATATCAATATTATTTATCATTGATATGATAATTTATTGAGTTGTATACCATTATTAAATATTATGATTTCATTGAAATTTAATTTATTATTTGGGAAATATTGAAAAGTTATTAAGATTAACTTAATATAGATATTTGATAAGGTTCATTTATTTATGAATCATGTAAGAGAGTAACCTTTCTAGAGATGTTACATCTTTATTTTTACATACACTTTTACCTTTTTGGTTATATCCAGGTAGGGTTTTTCTTGGGGTAGTTTTAGGTGAAATTAGATAATATTTTAAGCCTAAGGGATTGTGGATGTTTGGTATACCATTAGGCAATACCACGCATCTTTCCCTAGGAAACTATGAACCTTATTTTGGTGAGGAATGAGGTGGAACATGATCGGTGGAAGGCTTGTAAAAACCATGAATCCACCCTCCAAAACATTACACCCCACAATATTTGGGGTCTATAATGTTAAAACATTTTCCCTCAAACCGTGCACTACTTAGGAGAAACCATGTTCCCACTAAAAAAAGTAGCAATTTTATATCACACGATTTGGGAAAACATGAGACCCTTCCTAAGAAACCATTTCGACATGGAATAATTGCTCCATTCAAAAAAATACATGAATCCCTTGATTTTAATCCATATTCACCCCACTCAGACATAAAATCATTCTTTAATTTTTTGAGGCTCTTGAGAGGATTCAAGGTTCCAAAAAAATATTTCATTACAAATCAAAGATAAGATTGATGGATCATATTATATAGGGTGTGTGTTTTGTTCCCCAAATGGTTCCATGTGCCTCTTATCTCTTCTTCTAGATGATGATGAATTTTTTTTCCTCTATTTATGAAGATTTATATCTTGATTTTAATTGTTTCCATTACTTTGGATATTGATATTAGGTTTTAGTCCAAGATCTTCCATGCTATTGTGACCTTGATCATTTCACATCAATTTGGAGATTTTGGTTTGGAAAAGTTTCTTCAACATTCTTGAAGATGGTGGTTTACTTGACAAATCCCACAGTCATGAGTATAGTTAAATGCATATGATTTTGAAATTTCAATTTCCATGTTTCGAAATCGAATCTTGAATTGAATTGAATAATTGGTTAATTAATTAATAGGACTATGGAATTAAGGGAATAAGGTGATTATGAAATTGGTGAAAATCATGACTATGAAATTGATTGATTTATGGTTGATGAAATGGAGAGTGAGCCATGGGGTGTGAGGATATGTTTGAAAAAATTATTAATTAAATTATAAATGGTTGATAAATGGTTGAAAATAGGGAACCGTGTGATGTGTTATTTGTGCCTTGGTTGTGGGATAGGAACTACTACGCCAAAAAAAAGATAGGGTTCTAGAATACATCTCTAGGACCACAATATATTTATATATACATGATTTCACTAAGATTTGGTATAGATACTACTAATCCGAATACCAATGGGGTTCTAGACTGCTGTATTAGGCCCCTATTTTTTGAACATTAATTTAAATGGAATTATTGAAAGAAACACATGATATTGTGAAATGTGTTATCCCTTTGGGGAGGGTTTAGAATTTGGATTTGGTCGAAGTAGTTATTTATGGTTCAGGTGTCATCATGAACTAGAAGAATCATGTGGTTAAATAAAGAATAATTTAATGTGAGAACTATTTACTTTATTTATTTTATTTCCTTATTTATGAAAATACATACACTATTATAGATTGTATAATATTTTATACATTGAATTTGGTGGATTACTGAGTTATAATCACATTCTACTCAGGATTTTTGATCATTACCTGAATAGAAATCATGTTTGTAGGAAATGATAAGGGCAAGATCACTATGTTGGATGGTTGAGTCACGATGGAGCATGGATGGGGGAACCAAACATGAATTCGAGATCGGTTTTAGAGCTTTTAGTGTGTATTTATTTATATTATTTATTTTTTTCACTTAAAATATATATATGCATAAAATATTCAAAAATTTGGATTGGATATTGTTTTCCTTTTATGGTTCATCATGTGATACCAATCTATATTGGTTATGGTATTCTTCTGGTTATTCGTTATTATCATTTGGATATTTTTTATATATTTTCTCTATTTTTCTGCTTCAATAAATACGGTATAATATCCCCATGTAATATATTAGACCATTAATACTTTTCAGTTTCTTCTGGTGTATAGGGAGGCATCCTTGAGGTCATTTAACCAACTGGTATAGGGAACCAACATGTAGAACCTAGGACGGGATATAATAAAGTGGTATGAGAGTGGTTTTCTTTTCTTTGGTTTTGCCTTACTATTTCAAAAAGGTAAACGTGAGAATAAGATGAGTCATTTTTGGTCAAGATCTCAAGAATGGTAGTAGCTAACCCATTTATGGGTGTAAAAGACAAGTACCTAGGGCTAAATTTATGATCTTAGTGTTTTCTGGTACAATTTTATTCTATTTCACCTCGAGTGGTGCACTAGTTGTGAAATTTTATTATTTTAATTATATTTTTCTTTATTTACTAGTATGGAGTGATGGATATGTATACCTGAATCATTCTAGGAACTCAAAATAATTTCTGACATGGATAATTTTAGTCATGCATGGAAAATCAGGTTCTGGGATGAGTTTTTAAAATGAAATTCTTTATTTGAGTAACATTAAGATAATGATGATCCTATTATGAAATTTAAAATTATAAATTAGTCTAAATGTGGTGAATTGAAATTGATAAAATGGGTGAATAATGAAAAACCTTGAGATATGAAAAAATTTTATCTATATTATCCATGACCTAGGTGAGGAATTGTTGAGGGTAGTGATTGCTTCATGGTTTTAACCAAGTGGTGGGGAGTGAGTGATGACTTGTTAGAGATTTATGTGAATACCCCTTATTTTAAAATGATAATAATGAATTATGTATCCTAATAAATGTATTGTAAAGTATATATATATACCTCCACTATAATTTTTATTGATATGACAGTAGGAGGACATGGCTTGAAATGATCCTCTTTCAATTGAAATTGAGGCTTTGATAGTTCCCGGGGAAGGATTAGGAGTGTAGTTCAATGAGAACGTTTCTCACTTTATGTATTTTATAGAAAGATACCTAGGGTGCATTGTGTGAGATATTTTTTGACTTGAACTTGGAGTTCTAGTTACAACGGCCTCCGACATTCACCAAAGAGGCTGTACCTAATGAAGCCGAGTTCTATATTTAGTCTATCAAGATGATCCATTAACACATAGATACTCATACTAAGAAGTGATTCAAACTGGATTCTTATATGTTACGTGGTTAAGAAAAGTGTTGGTTGTAATTCTAAATTCAGGATGAACAACTATAGAATATAAAGTAGTAGGACATTCAGAAGGATTTCATGGAGAACTTTTACCCTAAGACACTGAAGAAGGAGGGGAAATATAAGATTATGTAGTTGACCAAGGGGAGTATGTATATTATGGACTATGATGGATGCTTAAATTTCCTATAGTGATTTGTTACCATGATTAAAGGATATGAGGAAACTTATATGAAACATTTTCAATAAGGTATTAAATGTGATATTATGTCACATGTTAATATCATTTCTCCAAAGTAGTTTTCAGAGGTGTTGAGTCAAGCTCTCATATCTAAGGGGAAACTGAAGGAGGATTCTTGTGGGATTGAGGTGGTTTATGTTGGTTGAATAAGAGTTTTGTCTTTTTAGAGAAGGAAACATCTCTTAGAAAACACAATATAGATAAATAACAACTAGAGTGTCCAAGTGGAAGGAAATTTTACATAGAGTAGTAACTGTATATACTTCTGTATGTGTGCTAGGTTAGGACGCATTCATGGCCAGTTCCCCTAACCACCAGTGGAGGGTCAATATTTTTACATGATGATTCATGTGCATAGGTATTACAGGAACCCTTGACCAATGGGGAATGATATAGGAACATAAAAGATTTAGAATACTTGATGGGGGTCTTATAGCCTATATTATTCTATACATTGGAGTTATAATAGATGTTGTGGTCGAGGAAGTGAACATGGTACTTTTGGAAAAGAGGGCCCATATCCTCAAAGTGGTGCAGCTCAGTGTACTCAGACTACAGCATAAGGAAGAGGGAAAGGATAACCTCATGAAGTTCAGCTTGTAATTGTGGATAATAAGGGTTGAACATCGACCATTAGATGCACTATTACTATATGTTTTATACTTCCTACTACCTTATTTGAAACATGATAATCTCATTATTTTATATCTACACAACTTTTTAATGGTTTGAGTATGGTAGTAGAGTTTCTAAGTGGGTTTATGACAATCGATACCCCCTTGGGAGTATGTTCAAGAGACATTTGTTTATGCAAGGGGTGTTCTCTTAGGTTTGGGCAATATCATTTATGTTAGGATAATTACATACTTTATATGTCAGGCTTTGACATGATTTTAGGTATAGACTGGTTATTATCATATCAAACTCACATTGATTATTACATTAGGAGAGTGACTTTTATGTCTCTTAAGAGAAATAGTTATGTTCATCAAGGAGAGTGCGTTATCTGGGAAGAACGTAGAAGGAAAACTCACCAACAACTGGGGGAGCTCACCGCCCAAGTTTCATGTTTTTTGTGGAGATGGAGCTGTAATGAATGATGTATTTCAACCCATAGTGGGATGGTTCAAGGATTTGTTTCCTAAAAACTATTCAATATTTTCTCCAGAGAGGGATGTTGAGTTTATAATTGATCTCATTCCTGGAGGTGATCCAGTTTCAATTCTACCTTCTTTAGTCAAATTAATAGATAATTAGGATCTTAAGAGTCAGCTGGAAGAGTATATGGATAATAGATTTATCTACATGAGTACACCTCCTTGGCTTCATCATATCCTTACATCTAAAAAGGATGAATGAATGTTATTCTAACGTGTTGATTATTTTAAGTCAATATGGATGACAATGAATAATCTGTATCCTCTTCCTTGTATCTATGATCTGTTTGAATAGTTGTGAGGTGCTTTTGTTTTCTCTAAGATGGAATTGAGATCCTGGAATCGTCATTTGAGAGTTAGACCTTTTGATAAACCCCAACCAGATTTATGAAGCAGGCATGGCCTATATGAGTTCATCATGATTCCATTCAGGATAAAAATGCACCAGATATATTTATGGCCTTGATAAAACACATATTTCACCCATACACGGATTAGTTTTTGGTTGTTTTGTGTAATATATATTGGTGTACTACAAGAATCATGATGATCATGCACAACATCTTGACTTCGTCCTAAGTACACTATGTGAGCATTGGATATACTCTAATATATCTAAGTGAAAATTTTGGATTGACCAGATATATTTACTGGGTCACGTCATCTCTAATTAAATTATTTCAGTGAACCTATAGAAGGTGCAGGGAGTTTTCTATTTAGAGTAGACCAAGAATATTTCAGATATCTTAGCTTTCTAGGTTTGGTGAGTTACTATAAAAGGTTCATCCAGAAATTTTCCATCTTGGTAGAACTACTTTTGAGCATGGAAAAGAATAAGATCATGTTTGAATTGTATAGATCGAGTGTTGACTCTTTCCATGATTTTATGAAGCATTTTACTACCACAAAAATTTGGATCCTACTCCATATGGGTGAAGAGTATACCATATTTTTTAACATATTTGGGATTAGACTTGGTGTGGTGATGCTGTGGGGGGGATTGGGTATTAGAGTATGTGTAATAGTAGCTGAGGCCACATTAATTTAACTACCCTAAGAATGAACTCCATTTAGCTATAGTAGTTTTTTGATGTTTTAGAAGCATTATATGTTAGGAAAAAATAACCATGTATACTGATTAAAATATTTTAGACTATACCTTTTCTCAGGGACATTTGAATATTAAGTAGAAGAGGTGGGTTTAGTATATGAATTACTTTTATTTTGAGCTGTCATACATTCCTATAAAGGGAAATAATTTTTTATGAAACTTTGAGTTAGAATACATAGAATTAGACAGTTAATGAGTCTAGTTCTAATTGGAAGATGATGACTTTACTAGAAGAGATTCATGTTTCGGTTCAGGAGGCACTAGATCAGATGACCCTTGTATCAATATCAATTGATTCTACACTTTGTGTTAGATAAAAGAGATGCAATATGAGAATATAGAGTGTTTTTCCTTGAGGGAAATTCTTTATGGTGGGTATCCCCCTTCTGATTATACCAGAGATGATGATGAGAATGCCTATATCTAAAACCCTATTTTTGTCCCTACATGTTTGTGTGAGGATATAATTCATGAATTTCATGGTTCTAAATGGTTAGTATATCATGTTCTGATTAAATGTACCAAGAATTTAAATGACATTTATTTGTGTCCAAGAATGAAAAATGATATTTCATGTTTTGTAACATGATGTTACACCCACTAACTATTGAAGGAAGAGATTAAATGACCTAGTGGTTTACCAAATTTGTTTCCCATTCTAGAATGGATGTGGGATATCGTTTCCATGAAATTTTTTGTGGTTTTTCTGAGGAATCCTTAGAATAATGTTGTTATATGGGTGATTGTTGAATGATTGACTAAAGGATTCCATTTATTTCATATCCAGGAGACATTCTTAGTGGATAAATTTGGATACATATACGTTGAGTAGATAATCCATCTAAATGGGTTTCTATGAACTATAGTTTCAGACCATGATTCACATTTTAATTTTTTTTATAGAAAAGTTTTTAGAAGTTTCATGGTATATATCTTTTTATAAGTATGGATTTCCACCCATAGATAGAGGGAATATAGAATTTACTATATAGGTATTGGAGGATATGTTTTGGGTATACATTCTACATTTTTTTAGTGTTGGAAGATGCACTTAGTTCTAATTGAGTACACCTATATAAAATGTTATTAGGATGTTGTACATAAGGTACCATATGAGGCCCAATATGGAAGGCATTATAGATCACCTCTATGTTGGATGGAGGAAAGTGAGTCAAAAATTTTGGGACCGACTCTCGTGTAGAAGACTTTAGAGAAAATTTATTTGATTAGAAAATGTATGACTAAGATCCAAAGTAGGAAAATGTCATATGCTAACCAATGACTTTGACCCATTTAGTTTATAGTGGTTTATCATATGTTCCTTCAGGTGGAAACTAGATTATGTCACTATATGATTCAAAGGTAGTTCATGTTGTCACCTAGTTTTATGTATCCATTTGACATAGTGATTGGAATTTTACTGGTGGCATGCTGATTGCATATTCCAAAGTGATATAGTGATATGAATGTTGTTTTTCATATTTATTAACTTCTACAGTATCACCCTAACCCTAGATATGTGATCGGTGTTTATAATGATGAACTTGAGGCAAATCTGTCCTTTTAGGAGCATCTGATTCATGTTATGGATCATTGTGAAAATGTGTTGTATAGAAAACTGGGCCGATAGTTTTAATATTATGGAAATATGGAAATGTACATGAGGGAATGTGGGAGACTAAAATAAATATGTGGTCTCAATGGACCATATTTTTACTTAAAATCCTTAGAGATGCTTGGGAGTACAAATCAAGGATGGACTATTATAAGGTGGGATTATTTTATGATCCTGACCATTCCTATGATGTCACATGATCGTGTTAGGTAATATTTTACCCTATTTTGGTTATATATTGGTTGGTTTTTTGTGGTTTTTTTGGGTGAAATTAGAGAAGTATGGAATCCAAATGGGCTATTCAAGGTTGAAACATGGTCACGTAAAATTGTGAATCTTCCCCAAGAAACCATAATCCCTATTTTAGTGAGACAGGAGGTGATTCATGGTTGGATGGTTTTTCCAAACCATGGAGCCATCCTCCCAAACCAGGAACCCTAAAATAGTGGGGGTTTGCATGGTTGGCATATAGTATGTCAAACCATGTGCCACTTTGGAGAAACTATGAACCCCATAAGAAGAGATACATTGCTAAGGTGCACTATTTGGTAAATCGTGTTCCCCATATAAGGAAAACATGAACACAAGATTTAAATCCTAAATTTTTTTAAAATACATGCACCCCTAGTTTTACCACTATTCACACCCACTTGGCACTAAACCAATTACATTTCATTTGGAGCTCCCCAAAGGATTACAAGTCTCTAAAAACTAATTTTGTGATAAATATAAGATCCAATTTAAGGATCATCTCCTCTATGATATGTTTTTTCAACCATGATTGGTTCTCCCTCTCTTCCTTGTATCTTTTTAGATGAAGAGGAATGAATTATCTTTCTTTAGGGATAGTTTACATCTTTTTTTAAATTTATTACATTACTCTAGATATTGAACCTAAGTTATAGTCATAGATCATTTTCATCATTGTGATATTGATCATTACACATCAATTTCAGGATTTTTGGTTTGGAGAATGTCCATCAACAATCATGAGGTTGGTGGTCTAAATGTCAAATCCCATAGTCTTGATAATAATTGGATGTATGTGTTCCTTAAATTTCAAATTCTGAATTTGGAAATAAAATATTGAAATGAATTAATTAATAGGTATATTAATTAATGGGATTATTGAATTGATGTAATAATGTGATTATAATATTGGTGAATATTGTGACAAAGAAATTGATTCACTAATGATTTATAAATTTTATAGTCACCCATGGAGTGTTATGGTATGATTGAAATTATTGTTAATTAAATATTGAATTGTTGATAAATGGTCGGCAATATTGAACCATGTGATGTGATATTTGTGTCCGAGTTGTGGGATAGGTACAGTTGCTCCAAATACCCCCAGGGTGCCATAATTACAATCTAAACCCCAATATATTTATGTATACATGTGATCACTGAGTTTTGGGACATGGAATACTACTCCAAATACCCAAGGGGTGCTAGACTACTACTCTATACCACATTAGTATGAATCTGAATTTTGATGGAATGATTCATGAAAATCCCTGATATTGTGATGTGTGTTTTTCGTTTGAGGATGGTTTAGACTCTAGAATGGACTAAACATATTATTAATGGATTATGTGTCATCTCAAACCCATGGAATTTTGTACTTAAATAAATAATAATTTTATGTGAAAACAGTTTACTTTATTTATTGTATTACATTATTAACGCAAGTCTATACACTGTTATAGAATGGATATTGTTTTAGACACCATTTTTGGTGGCATGATGAGTTGTACTGACACCTTATTCAGGCTTCGTGATAGGTAACAGAATAGACTTCATGTTTTCAGGATAGGATAATGGAAATATCCCTTTATTATATGGGTTAGTTAGGACAGAGAATAGATGAGGGACTAGACATGATGTCCATACCTATTTTGGATTTTTTAGTGCATCTATTGTTCTAGGTTTTCATTTGACACTTGACCTATATATGGAATGATATATTGACTGCTTTCATTAGGATATTTTATACATTTTTTAGTTCATCATGTGATACTGGTCTATATTGGTTATGATATTAGGGTTAATATTAGTTATTATAATTTGACTATTATTTATTTATTTCTGCTATTTTGCTACTTTGATAAAGAGGGTATAGTCTCTCCATGTTATTAATTCGACCATCACTGGTAGTCGGTAGCCTTTGTAGTATGGGGTGGCATGTCCGAGGTCATGTAACCAAATAGCTCGGGGAACAAACATGTGGCACCTGGGTTTGGATGTTACAAAGAAAATTTATTTCTAAATATATGATGAATGGCCTGGACTATAAGTGATGGGTGGGTTCTAAAATGTATATATCTCTTGATTCACTAACATGTCTCACGAGAATAGTTAGTTGGTCAAATTAAACATCTTTGTACCTATATTTCTAAACCTTCTTGTGTATTGTATTGATGATATTGGTTTTTAAAAGACTCAAACATGGTGTCCAAAAACTAAGCATTTATATCATTGAAAAAGAAATTATTATCATTAATATTTATCAATGATATTTTCTCTTGACATTATCTATGTATTTTTTTATTCATAGTTTACTGATTAAATGGAATTGTTGCGAGGTTTTAGCTTTCCATATTTATTATAAATTTTACAATTATTTAAACGGAATTTGTGTTCAGTTATCAAACATTCTATTTTTATTAATCTTATTGATTCTGTATATCTTCTTCTTTACTTAACCCTTACTGAGAATTTGAGCCCACCAATAATTTTTTTCTCTTCCCCAGGGACCCACTAATTTTACTATGATAGATATGAGGGGATTCACTAAATGATATAATGTTATTCTTGAAAAGAAAATAAAATAAAATATGTTGTGATTTGTCTTTTCAAATTTATTGTAAGACTCGTGTATGTATCTATTTTACCAATACTACTAAACTATTCATTCTTTTGGGATGTGATTCCTTGTATCTTATGCCAATGTATTGGTAGAAAACACCATCTCTGGCCCTCGGGGGTTTCTGAAGGTACATGTTATATAATATAAATAATTATGATTGCAAAAATTAATACCATTTTACCCAATTATATAAAAATAAGTTAAAATATTTAATTTAAAATTTATCTAGTTGACATGAAAAGAAAATTTAATTTTAAAGAGAAAATGTTCAAAAGATTACAATGTTTTTATATAAAAATTCAATATGAAATTTATTATACTGACCAATATTAGATTAATTAATATATAATTGAACTGGTGTTAATTTAAAACAAATTTAAAATATAATTGAACATTATAAATAAATTAAACGAAAAGGTAGTTTTCAATTAAAATATGGAAATTTTCACTATTCATAAAAATAAAAACTTTTCATAAAAATCTCAAAAAGTAACACTAATTTAAATTTTGAATGATAATTTAAAAAAGAAAGTTTATTTTATGAAAGTAATTTCATAAAATATTGATAAAAATATTTTTATTATTGTTCGAAATAGAAAGAATTTTTTTTTGAGAAAATTGTATTTTCGAAACATACAAGACATTACCGATAAATAATACATTTTTTATCAATATGTTTCTCTCATATAGAACAATTATAAATTTTATATAAAATATTTATTTGTAATTAATATTTTATAATTTTCACATTTGAATGACCTCATTTATAATAAATAATTGTTTTTTAAACTTTATGTGGTCTCTAACACACCCCAACTAAGTGTTGCATGTAGAGAAAAGATTTATATGGTATTGAGGGTAATACAAGGTTAACTTGGTCTTCATGTAATGCAATATATCAATTAATTTAAATGTATTTGAAAAAAAATTCACAAAAACATGTGGTGTTCCTGTAACATCCAAGGATTTTAAGAAATATATTCTTTCAAAATAATTTAAATTCAATGATAGATTTCGTTACACCTGATGAATAGTTTTGATTTTGTTATATGAAACACAAAATTTACAATTCATTTCATGAAACATTAATTTTCATCCTAATGTGTGTTATATACAAGACCCACTTTTACATAACAACAATATACTATTAGTATTTAATATGATAGTTATCACCTAGCTATTGAAATGGAAAGAATGAATACCATTAACTAAATTAGGAAAAATAGTTTTAGAAAATATATATTTATAATGAATTATTTGTCTAAAAATTAAATACAAATGAAAACAAAAACCAATTAAATATAAAGGAAGTGTTTTTATGAAAAACTATTTTTATGTTAAAAAAGGATTTTGTCCATAATAAATTAAATTAATAAATATTATTGAATTATCCTAATAAAATTTATATGATATATATATATACATATTTAAAATGTTTTTAAATTTATCCAATATATTTTAATGCATAAAATAATAACAAAACCAATTTTAAGCATAAAACATTGAATTTTTCTAAAAGGAAGTTCTTCCACCTTTTAAGTGTAGACTTGTTCTAGAAATAAATTTTGACACTTGTATAAACTTTATTTGAAAAAATATACTTCTAATTTGAAATTTAAATTTATAAATTTCCTTATAGTTAATTTTTTGTATATTTTGGACAAGTTTCATTATCTGATTAATAGTGAAAATACTGAATTTTAACTGAAAACCAACTTTTCATCTAAATAATTTATAATATTAAATTATATTTTAGATATTTTATAAAGTAGCACTATTTCAATTATAACTTTATTAATAAAATTTAATTCATTTTAATCTATTTTATACTGAAATTGTATTTGAAAACATTGAGAACTTTTGAATTTTTTCAATTTAAAAACCATATTTCTCACTACACCTACATGATTAATTTAAAATTAAATACCTCAAATTCTATGAAATGAATTAAGAAAATTTTATTTCATATTTCGGATCGTAAATACATGTACTATACAATAATTTTACCATTAATTTTTTACCAATGTTATTATTGTGTACAATTAAAATTAATTACAATGATTAAGGTAAAAACTTGTTTTCTTGATGGTTAAAGTTAGAATATAATGTGTTCAAATGACTCAATACTTATAAAACACCAATTTTATAGAACTACATTGACCCTTATTACATTTGGATAAAAATTTATGAGTTTTTAGGACATTATTCCATGAAATTGAGGCATTCCCCTTTGCCTTATTTTAGCCCCCTCTTTCAAGAGGGGTGGCTTTCGTGGAGCCTAAGGGCATCCGTGAAGGAAGGGGATCCCCAAGGGGACCAGGGTCATTGCAGAGAATTTATTCTTCATGAAACACCCTTACTGTATACATGATCTATATGCTAAGGCAGTGTTACTGTACTTCATGAAGCGCATTTCTCCACAACACCTTTCTTCATGAGGCACCATTTCTCCGCAAGGCAGTGATTCGTGAATGCCTTCCCACTTCGCGAGGCACCTCCTATATTCCCCTCTACCCCATGCTTAGGCTGAGGTTCCTTACTTCGCGAAGCACACCCCTTCTCATGTACCCTCTGCCACGCAGAGCAACAGATCTTCACAAGGCCCTTGCCTATAAATCCCTCTACTTTGAAATTCCATTTCCTATGCGACCCTCTAGGTTTGCACGATGTGATTTCAAAGTCCCTTGGATGATACTGCCTATCGCGTTGCCTCGCCTCATGCTTCTTTGCATAGGCACACTAATGGTTATTTCTTCTTCACATAGCCATGCTAACGTGGACCCCCCAATGGTTCTCTCCACAACACCACCTCTTCATAGCATTTTCTATCCCCTCTCTTCACCAAGGTATAGAGGGTATCAATTATGTAAGTCCTAGGGGTGCGGAGTGAACCCACCTCATCCGAGATGCAGGACATTAAACTGCCAAGAACCATCGTCCTCATCACATGATGTCAAACTATGACCCTGCTCGTGCCTCGCACGCAGGGTTCCCCCACCTTAGACATTCTCCACACCAACTGGTCTCTATGAGGATGAGCTCTTCCCTCACAGGGGATGATATCCTCCTTTTCAGAGTGGCATTTGTCCATGGGGAAAGGGTGACCATCTTGGTGTAATCCCCTAGCTTTTCTTTCAGGAGGAAACATCCCTACTCCTCCTTTCTTCTTCGGTCCCAAGGACCAGGGGGAGGGTGGAATGGACACTGAACCCCTCCTTCCTTCAATGACAAATCCCTCTCCCGTTGGGATTTGTCGTTGTTGAGCCTCTATCCTGAAGTATGTCCCAACCTCTTTGGGCTACTAACCACTCATAAGCCCCTGTCTCCTCTTTGGGTTGCAATCATGTGTAAGACCCACTCCATTTCCCATGGATTCACCTTTCACGACATGATTTTCAGGCCTTTTCTGCCTCTTGCTTCTCACACCAAGCATGACTCACGTGGGATTAGAGTAAGCATCAACCATGACATCCTAATTGGGTAGCCTAGAGTGTAAGCCCCAAACACCATCCTAAACTACGAGGTCTTTGATCCCTGCCAAGGCAGGGTATGTAGGAAGCCTCCACGAGGTTCAATCCCACCCCCAATCAGTCGTTCTATTCATCTTCATGTCGATTCACCAACACCTTGGGAATCCTAGAGTTAAGCCCCAAAAACCATCCTAAACTATGAGGTATTTCACCCATGCCAAGGTAGGTTATGTAGGAAGCCTCCATGAGGATCAAGTACACCCCCCATCGGTCGTTCCGACCATCTTCAAGTTGGTTCACCAAAACCTTTGGTAGCCTATAGTGTAAGCCCCAAACACCATCCTGAACTATGAGGACTTTGATCCTTGCTAAGGGAAGGTACGTTGGAATCCTCCCTGAGGTTCAAGCCCAAAAACCATTAGACCATAGGTCCTCCTTCACATTGGTTCACCGACCCCATCCCGAACTACGAGGACTTTGATCCCTACTAAGGCACGGTATGTAGGAATCCTCCCTAAGGTTCAAGCCCAGCATCTGGTCGCTCCGACCATCTTTACGTCAGTTCACCCACGTCTTACATGACATTAAATTGTGTCCCTTGATCAGCGGTAAGCCGTTGTATTCTGATCAGTGGTAAGTCGTTGCATCTCTATTCACCGGTAAGCCATTTTGATTTTATTCAGAGGTAATCCATTAACATTATTATCCAGCAGTAAGCTGTTGCAACCCCACCCAGCAACAAGTTGTTGAAATCCCCAATCGGCGGTAAGCCACCATCAGATGAACTGTGTGGACTTTGATTCCCTGCCATGGGGATACTTAGGAAGCCTCTTCAAGGCTCAAGACCAAAACCATCATCATCATCATGGAGGTTCCATCTCATTCGTCATTCACTTCATTCAACCACTACATCATCTATCCTAATTCTTACCTGGGCCACCACATCTCGGTGGGATCAGGACACCTCATAACCCATTCCCCTCAACAGTAACTGGGAAGTAAACCACACGATGGCCCCAACATCATTGTTCCCTCCGAGGGTTGCACCCATCTGATCCACTCTAGTCAGTGTTCTGATCAGTCCGATCTGTCTCTACTGGAAATTAAAATTGCGGCATACCCTGTGTTAAACATGGTAATCTGAGGAAAACCTCATATACATGCCCATGGAATATAATTCCCCGCATTCAACATGGGATTCCTTATGCTACCGCGCCCTCGAGAAGCCTTATAATAAGGGACAGAAGACAGACACACCAGTGTCCTAGTTCCCAGACACGCTAGTGATGCCCAACGTGACTACTCCCCTGACTGAAGGATGTTTCCCTGACTGAACCCCTTGGAATTTCTTGACAGAAGTAGTATAATTAACTGTTTTCCATGAAGATATAGTGCTAAGAAGACCATGGAGTGGCCCAGTTCACACATATCAGGCCCCAGAAGAGGATCAGAGCAATAATAGTAGTAGTCGCCAGAAGCAGAGATAACCATATTGGAAGAATGAGAGGGTATGGAAACAGTCATTGGGACCAGGCACTGTGCAGCTTTGTATAGGGAAATGCTAGTCAATCAGGAATGGAAGGTGGGGAGCTTGGTGATCAATGATGAAAAATCTGGGGAGTTCTAGTTCTATTGGGTTGGGCTTATGGCTCATGTATTAGGCATTCTATGCCTCTGGTCCTTCAGGTCATGTATAGCAGGTCATGTCGGGCCTTGTGCCTTGGGCCTACGGGTCACGTACGGGTTCCCCTTAAACCCTTAAAAGGGGGATTATCCATTAAAAAAGGCCTTTGGTCCATTAGGAGGAATTTATAAATGTTAATAAATATAAAATATGGTCCATTAATAGACCAATTATTCTTTTATAACAAACATATTTACCAATAATTGTAAAAACATTGTTGGCGCAGTTATGGTTAAAGTAGTTTTTTTGTGCCTTGAATTCACTTTGATTAAATTTAATTTCCAGCACCCATGTGGCTTCTTTTATATATTGGATTTCATATATACATTTTTCCTGTATAAATTTTATAAAACATATCACTTTAATTTATTTTTAATAGAAGAATTATATAGTTTAGAAAACAAGTTACATTAATAAAAAACAAAATAAAAAAATAAAGAAACCTAGGAGTTAATGAAAGGAATGTTTTGAAAATTTAATTATTTTTTGTGTTTTATATGAACAAATAATACATAACCTCAATTATTATAATATTTTTTGAATACATTGATGTAAAGGATACCTCCCAATAGTAAATACATATGAGTATTTAAAATAATTCCACTCCTCCTCAAATATAAAAAGGAACTCACACTACCCCCTTCTTAACACATCTCAAAAAATTTGGATCATCCAAACCAAGATGAAAATATTCTCAAACAATTAGTAATATCATCCTAGAATACTAAATTTTTTAATGAGTCAGACCAAGGATGTCCTTTGGTGAAAACCAAAAGAAGTTACCTAAAGAAGAGGTAACGTTCATCAACGTACATTTTTTTATTTGTTTCTCCACCCCGTTAAATTGTTATTATACCATTATTATATAATAAAATCAGTATCTTAAATATACTAAGATGTTATTAGGTTAAGGTTAAGACATATTACCATATACACTTCCATCAAATGGGTTACAAAGTCATCATTCATGTGAAAGGCGGACTACCACCTCATGAAATGATGTCATTTGTTTTTCCATTACAACCTAAAATGTTGAACATAATATTATACATATTATTTATTCATGATATTTATGATATTTATAAAAATATAGTTATCTCTATTTGTTATATCAAATAAACCCTTTTTACATTCTATATCGCATGGAATATAAAAATGTCACACAAGTGTATGACAAACTGCTACTTCACGAAGCGATGTAAAGTGTTTTTCAATAATATGTTACATGAAAGGAAATAAGGTTTAATATAATGAATATATATTATATAAATAAAATTTATATTATATTAATTACACAATTATCATTTATGAAACATTATATACCATTTTATTTTTATAATTTTACACATTGAAAAAGTGATAATGTTGTTCGTGGGCGTATGGACTACCCCCTCCTCAAGGTGTTATGATTCGTTTTAAATCAATAGATTGATATATATAAGTATATATAATGAAATATAATGTTCTTAATTATATAATGATCAGTATTTAAATAAAAAATATTACTTAACTTATTTCCATAATGATATAGAAAAATAGAAATTCTACTCATGCATACGTATGCATACCTTCTCCATGATCATAACGTTATTTAATTGTTCATAACATTATTTTAATATTGGTTTTAAAATTTTATTTTATGTATAAATATGATAAATTTTTAAGGATTATTATTCTAGAGATTTTTATATAATGAACTTTTTGATCATAGTAATCATTCCAATTTAATTTTTGACAATAAGCTGAATATGGTGAAAACATCAGACGTAAACTGAATCGATTAAGTAATTGTATATAACACGATAATAAGTAATATAAAATTAATAAAAACATGAAAACATTTCTCAATAAATTAAATAATTAACATAAGATTATTTTTTTGGAAGAGAAATACACACATTATAAGTCAGACTGAAGGTAACAATCTTTCTCGTCTCACCTTTATTTCTGTGAGATACATTCTTATTGACAATCCATTTTTTAACATAGATGAAATGGATAAAAAGGGAAATACATTTGGTAAAAGATAATGAAATAATTGAAAAAGGTTAATATTTTCAATGTCCCTAATGTCCATTCATCAAGGTCTCCTAAAATCATTGTTGGTACGCAAACACTAGTGTGATACCCTGTGTGGCTCACCTGTACGTAAAAACTGCACAAAATTACTCATTCACATAGGGTCCTATATTTTCACATAAAGAGGACCCCATAGGTCTTCATTTGTATGAAATAATTTTCCCAAAAGCTTATTTCTACTCTGATCACCCTATTACTTCTCTCATGCCCTCTAAAACCTTCTAGGTTGTTTTCTAACACCTAAATAAGATGGAATTAAAGAGAGATAGTAGAACTTAAGCCCTTATGGGGTTTAAAGAAAACAACACTTGTGTGAGGCATTCACTAAACCCCTAATCAATGAATAATATCATGGGTTTCCCTTTCTTAACTAGGTACTAACGTGATATAAATCCAGGAACACCTATGAAGATTCTTGAAGTCTTGATCAAGGTTGCATCATAGTGTAGTTTCCTATGTGGTACATCTCCCAAGATTCTCCCAATTCATTTGGGAAAACCCGCATGAAGAACCCATTGTGAAACACCCCTTAGTTCACCCTAATCTATAGAATGTGAGGGCCATTTACATGGCCTCCCTCAAAGCTACTCTTGGTAGGGACTCTCAGAATTTGGCTCTCATGTATGAAAGGGACCACCTTTAAATCTCTACCAAGAAATACTGACCTAACAACATTGGGGAAAGGAATATCAATGTACCTAATGTTTGGATTTTTATTTCTTTGTTTATAGGGTTTTCTAACATATCCTAACAGAGGTTTCGGGTCCTTGGGGGTATCTGTATTTTTATATCTATGTTCATGTGGATTCTTACCTCAGGGATAATGTTAAGGTATTCTTGGAATGAATAATTAGGGTTTGGACCATGTCCTTCCCTTATCATCTCTGAGACCTGGAGCCTCTGGTTCCCAGTGGGATGGTGAGGATTACACTTTCATTTCAATTCAACATGGAATCTTATGCTCATTATAATGTGGGTCCAATTTTAGGGAATCTCTCTAAGATTAATCCCCTATAATTTCATGTAACTAGTTTCAGTATTGTTCCTATCTACCTCCACCTTTTTTGCCTTCATTTCTTTCCAAGGTGAAGTGAAGAGAAAGATGTTTTATAACCCCATCCTCTTCCACAATCACCCTTCTGCTCTTCCTCCAGTGATGGGGGAAAAGTGTGTGGTTTGTAAAATCTTCCATTCCATCTTATTTCTCACATGGAGCATGGATCACGTGGTCATAGAATATTGAAATGATTATTATAACCACAAAATCCATGTGATGTATTGAACAATGAGAACTCTAATTCTTTATAACTCATATATATAAGAATCCCACCTAGGGCCTGAGGTCAATGGGAATACTCCTTTGGAATAAGTACCAAGTTAAACACTAAAATCACAATGTGTTAAAATGTCCCTCATGGTCCATTTACAAAGGGAATATTCTTTGGGAATAATCCCGAACTTAATCATCTCAAAGGTCCATAATCCCCCGCAAGACATACCCTTGGGGGCCTTTATAGGCGTGGGTACCCATGATTGAACTATGTGGGCTTTGATTCCCATCCCAATGGGATACGTATGAAGCCTCCCTAAGGTTCAAGCCCAATTACCCAAATAAAACCTATTCTTTCTAGGTCACATTTCCATTCAGGTTCAATTCAAATTGACAATCCACATCTCTCTCAGGTTTTCAAGGATACTTTAGCACAAGTAACGCACTAACCATTGACAAAGAACCTTCCACCTAGATTTCATTTCCACATTACGATAAACATTTTCATTGGGTCCTTATCACATGACATTAAAAGGTATCATGCGACCTTTTAATCGGTGTTGAACTATGTGTGTTCTAATTCCTTTCACAAAGATATGATGTAGACCATCTATGGGTTCGATCCCAACATGAAAAGAAAACCACATCTCCTTAGATAAAGATAAAATCTTGAGTAATCTCCTTCTCCTTTGATAAAAATAAACTCCATAGTTCACCACTGTGTGGCTAGAAAATCAACTTCATTATAATAATGACCAAAGAATCTATTAGTTGTACATAGGGGGATACCATTGATGAAGAACCTCATATACATATAAATATCTCCATTGATGAATATCCTCATATACATACAAAATATTCTATGATCTATTCATGTTAACCATTGATTTCTAATATTAGGATGACCCACATCATACATGGGAATTAATAAAGGATTCATGAACATTTCTTAAATCTATAAGATATTCATGGATTAGGTAATAATTCCCCCCAAAAGGTTGTGATGAGACCAACCTACCATCCTCTTGACCAATGTGGGTTCTTAAACATCATTACCCAAAAACTGTAATGAGTTCATTCCATTTGAAAGAAGGTCCCTATGGATACAAACCCATTTGGTTTTTCCAATTCCAAGAAAAATTTAGTTATAAATCCTTCAAAAATGGAAAGATGCCGCTGGGTGAGAAATCCAAGTGAAATATGAAATCATGAACTTAACATGAATCGTTAACCAATATGGTACTATCAAATATCTACTAGGCCCCTACCACTCTCAAAGGGAATGGGGGACAAGAAACAAAATCAATCATGTATGTGTTCACTAAAATCATATGTTGATTTTATGGAGTTCCCTATTTGGGTTTTTAATATATATAATAACTCGTTTTTAGAAACCCATTTGACCAATTTTATCTTTCATGTTTTCACCAGGGAATTCCTGGCTACTATTCAGTCCATATCCTCATCCATGGGAAGGACTCCATCACCATCCCAGCATCTTCAACGCTAGTTCTCAAACTCACTAGTTTAATAGTACAATAAAAATTGTTTGATCTTGACCCTAAAGGTCACTTGACAGGCTCTCCAGCTCAACTAACACCACCAACCGTGCAGTCAATGATGACCAATGGTTATGAATAAGACAGTGATGACTGCCATTTTCAACTATTTCAAGAGCTTATCCTAGAAATTAAATAACCAGTTCATCCAATATCTCAAGGAATTTAATAAATATTCCTCCTATAACCTCATCCAGGAGACACATGTGTCCATTTCAAGCGTTATTTCTAGATATCACCACTTCCAACATCGTGTGATAGTTAACCCTCAACATGTTGAGGGTGTTGTCTTTATCCAATCAACTTAGGTCTTTCAGACATCAGAATGAAATATTCTCCTATGGAAACATAAAATGGAAACCAGGAAGTATGTTCACACCTTTTCCCTCATCTAGAGAAGCATTCCATCCAAGTTTGGTACTAGACAATGAACGAGCACAAACACCTATCCACCTTCATTTAGCCAGCCAGCAGACTCTGCTGGTAGCATTCAATAAATCCTACCACTAAAATATAGAGACAACCTATAAGAAAGAACATATGCAAGACTATGCCAACCAAGACTATCAGCAGTTTCATTTTGAAGTACTCATAATCCACCGATCATGTTTGATGAAAAATAGAGAGAAAACATACACACCTAATAGTACCCATCAATCCTGTCAGAATCCTAATCTGGCTGCACTCAGAGATGTCAGTTGGAAAGTCTGAATAAAAATAATGTGTAATACTCAACTCAATTCCCCCACACATGAGTAATATCAGTATCCACAAGTATAAAATGGAGGATAAGAGAAAGATCATGAACCTACCCCAGATATAGAATGGATGTATATCCCCATTATGGTCACTGAATTCACCCATCATATCTTAACAATGGTGAACAGTCATACACAAATCCCTTCCTACATCCTATATACATTCCAAGACATCTTTACAGTGATAATAGTAGTGCCTAAGGGACAGATACAAAACTCTATCCCTACAAATGGTGTAGCTCGTCAGCAAAACACCATAGAGCAGATACAAACCTATACTCACATTCAAGAGGGTGATTGTTAAAACTCCCCCATAATATATGAAAAAATGGATCAGAAACATACACCTACACCAATTGAAGGTAATTGTCCAATTCCAATTTAAACTCTAAGACAGATACAAATACCTGACCATGATGACCAATTAACCAAGAAATTAGCCTCAATATCTCATAAGAAGGAATAAAATAAGATGCCTCATCAGACATGATTGGAAATTTAAGATCAGTCCTATGATAAATCTTCAATTAACACTGGAGTTCTTGAAGCCCTTATACGTTTATCTATCCTAACTCAGGATCCTACCCTCTAGTTACCAAATTACTGGAGTAATAGTAGTAATTATGAAGGTCCTCATTAGAAACTTCATTGTGAAGGCCTACTTCATGATAATTATTTAGTCAATCTTGAGAGCTTATATCTTGATGATATCCATGAAAACCCTCTATGTGGACAGAAGAACAAGGAGTAATAGGTTATTACCCTTACTGTAATACACCATTTGGGTCCCCCCCAGATGGCGTTCACGAAGAATGTTCTATCCATAGTAGTGTTTCACATTATCAAAAGAATTATACAATTGGAAATGCAGTGAAGAAAAATCCCACTTATCATGAAGCACTTTCAATCACAAGGCTTTTCATGTATGATGCCTTTTCATTGGAAGGTGAAATAATTTCTCAACCAGAAGATATACCAAGGAGACAGTTATTCTCTAAACTACCCTTGGGTCACTTTCCTTCCAACATAGTAGAGGAAATCACAATTAATTTCATTGCTTCTGATAAAACAATTCGTAAGTGTCTAATCTAGTCAGATAAAGTCAAGGAACATCTAGAAGAATATTTATAAAATCTAATAAACTTGAGGAAATTTCTAGCTAAATATAATTTACCAGTCATGTTCTGGCTGTGAGAAACCTCTCAATACAACACACTAGAGGTGTTGTAAGAATATGGTCTGATCAACATCCACCTTAACATATGAAAAAATATTCATCACCTAAAAGAAAATTTTTTACTCTATGGAAATTATCAAGAAACCATCAAGGAAATGGAAGGCATAAAGTGAAAAATGTACTTCATATCACTCCTAGATTCCAAGAATCAAAATATTGAGAAACAACAAGGATACCTTCAACATGCATGCCTTAATGCATTGATGTGATTGTGAAAGCTGAATGAAGATACCCCATTTGGTGTTCGTATGAGAGGATGGGGTATGAATGGATCATTGCATTTCCCTTCACTCCATAATCAGTAAATCCCACCAACAGTGGAATAATGTATCTTCATTTCCCCATTCCAGCTATAAAAAATAGAATATGTTCACAAGCAAAGATATTTTCAACAAGAAGGGGCCATGACTGACTCTCCCCGACATCAGGCCAAAAGATAGTAGGATTTTGAGATAATATTACATCATATATATGATAATATATATAAGGAATCCTTCTAAGAGGATGTGAGTCATTAAGTTTCATAATTGTTAGAAATAGCACAATAGTCTTTGGAAACTGGCGATTTATGTGAGCATCGAATAATGAACCCAACCCATTTTCCAAAAAAAATCCATAAAATTAGAAGATAAGTTTTATTAATGTTATCCATAGTAATTTGGGAGCAAAAAAACATGTAGGGTTTGAGGATTTTTTAACACATCTCTTTAGGAGATCTAATCATGCTTGAAGGGATGAAAAAAGTAGAACAGGAACAACCCCAACCCATAGGGCTGGGGGATGTTTCGGCTCAACAATACTCTATTAAATGAGAATTGGTATTCTCCCAATTAGTGAAGATGTCAATAATGGAATCATACAATTTCTTCCCATATCATGATCTGGTATATTCACTTGTAACATGTATGACTAATCAATATAGAGATTACCTTTGAGTAACTATCCATCAAACAGAAACCAAGAAATCAAAAAAGTAGAGTACAATATCACATGGAGGGAAAAGAATAATGAAATCTCATAGAGATGCTGATATTACACTTTCAATACATTACACAACTATAAACATCATAAAAACTATCATTAAATATCCACCAGAACAGTAAGCCAACTCAGAGGATTATGAAAAATATTTTTTGATTCCAGAGGTGGTCCACACTGAAATGAACAAAGGAGGAGTGTGTACCCAAAAAAAGAGGCTAACAAAAGATTTGGGAATCCCCTCAAACAATCCACCTCTACCTCCTTGAATAGAACCTAATATGGGAAAAGGTCAGGGTGATAATATGTCTTACCTTCCCTCGGAGAGGGTCAATCACTTTCGCTAGAGGAAATATTTTCTCAGCAAGATGAGGATATGAGAGAGTTAAGAAGACTCAATGCAGAGCTAATATGAGGTGTAATTCCTTCTATATGTGCTCCACAGATAGATACTAAACTCATAGTTCCATTTGGCATGCCTCATTAGAGAGGGATTTCTATAACAACTAAAGAAAACCAGGAACATCCGTGCAATGTGGGATACCTACTACCAATATATTTTTATTCCATAACAGATGATCAATAATTTCCTCTCTTGGGTACAATACTATAACATGGTCAGGAACATCTTTATAGGAATGTACCTAGGGGTTACCCATGAAAAATACCAGTAGTGCCACCACTAGTGGTCCTACCAATTTCCACACCCATTTGGGCTCCATTCAGCGCACCTGCTAAGGTCTTGGCTCAACTAGATATTCCTCATATGCTTTAGAAAACCATTTATTCATTCATGAATCGATTGTAATCCATGAATGGATGACGTGTACTAATTTATAAAGAAAAGAAGGATTACCCAGAATGGTTGGATACTACCCTCCCAAACCAAATTATTGAAATTCCACTTTTCCAATATTCAATCGTTAGGGTGACTCGAAGCACCACACAATGCATTTCGTATCTCATTGGGATCCCTTGATGGGAACCCCTAAACAACTGAAGTAGGTGAAACTTTAGTGCATCATGCGATCATTATAGGTTCTGGCCTTTATATGGTACATGATTTTGTAGTCTCTATCGATTACTTGTTGGTAAGATCTTCATCAAAAGTTCCTCTTTCAGTTTAGCTCAATGTTGTATAATACAACATTATTCAATATTAAAAAATGAAAAAATGGATAAGGAAAGGGTTTTAGATTTTATTTCTTGGTGGAAAGGATTAACATACTCTTTAATCCTACCACTCCCACAAGAAGATCTATTTTCTATATTGTATAAAATCTTTCTGTTGAGTTGTACAAACCATTAATCCCTTTGAATTACATAAAAGGGTTTTAGGATCTGGCCTCAATTTCTAAAAAGGTGGAGGATTCCATCGTAGAGACTAAAGATAAGTCATGGGTAATTCCATCATCTCAAGGGATGAGAAAAGGTAATGTAGGGCCTTCTACAGTTACACTACAATAGACTCATGTACCCACTCCTACTTCACAGCCTGCATCATACCATTGGGATCCACATCCTGATTGTTTATATCAATGACCACATCATCCTAATGATCAAAGATGTCATTGGAAGAAATAGTTTGAGGAGAAAAAAAATGTTCTACTTATTTTGAAATCAAGAAGTCCTCAATTACTTCATCTCACCATTGGAAAAGAACTCAGTTCAGTTATCAAATCCCATGAAACCTAGAAATTAAGGTGACAAAGTTCTCCCAAAATATTTCACCTTCAATTAAATTCTAGGTCCCCTGATATGGGATTGTTTTGTTTGGTCAATGTCCTCCTATAAAAGATTGTGGAATTTCAGAAAGTAAAATTGAAAACTTCTCCAACCTAATTAGAATGTGTTTTTCTACCAATAATGAAGAGGAAGGTAAATGGAAAGAATTTGTAAGAAAGAGTTTATAGATGTTGGGTTATTGGATGGTCAAAGAAATGATCATCCTGACTCATGATACTATCATAGAATAGATAAAAGAACCAACAGTGTCCTCTAAAACTTTCGCCGTAGTAGATAGAGCTTCATAAGAAACCCCATCCTCTAAAGCAAAATTCTTAAAAAAGTGAGATGACTAGAAGCTTAATAATTAAATAGAAGAACATGAGCTCGTTTCAAGACTAAATTTATCCATTCTCTTAGCATAATTCACTCTGACCATCCCAAAAGCATGGGGCCCACCCCGCCAAATGGTACAATAAGAGTTGACCCGTCATGTAGAATATTCATCGGATAAGGAGTTTATATTTAGTTATGTTAATGTTATTCACTTAACTAATCCCCTCTCACATGATGATTATGATTATGAACATTATTTTCTGACACTTGATTGGGGAACTAGGGGAATAGGTTTTCAAGGTCAAGTATATAGGGAAATATGTGGTCATGATAGGAGACAATACATCAACAAAATCCCCGATCAAATGATTTATGCATCTGAAACACATTGAAAAGATCTCCAATGAGATCCGTAGGAACAACGGAGTTATTCCAACACATAAGATATGGTATCCCCTGACCTAGTTATATTGGAATACCTCTTAAGGGATACAACACCACCTCGTTATTGGTTTGGCTAACCCAATCATCCTAATCCACCAAGTACATGAACACTTCCATCCCCTATCCCAAGGGCTGACCCAACCACATTAGGGGCATCAATTCTTAAATTTTATGCAAAGGAACATCCCCATATTGGAAAGTGTAGACCTATGGATCATAAATATGATTCCATGAAACAATAATCCAAACTTCTTGGTATGTAATTAATCCTAGACATTCAGAGTCTATCAAAATACCTCCAGGAAGAACTCATGGAGTCCTTTTAAATCCCTCATGAGTTTGATGTCGAGGAGTCTTCTATTGAGGTATATCAGGTGGAGAATGAAGCCATAGAATGCAATACTATTATCTATTTTAACAAACCTTGAAGATGTTTATGTCATTAAAGGACACATTAGGCCCTTGTATATATCTGGCAGAATTAGTGACATTGATATCCAACAATCCTTATTAACAATGGCTCAGTGGTCAACCTCATTCTAGTCCAGTCAAATTTAAAACTAGATCTCAATGAATCCCCCTTGAAACCCTACACATTAATGTTATAGGGTAATGGAATGAATGAATAGGGGCCACATTGTGAGATTACACTAAGAACTAATTTTGGGTATATCGTGTGTGACTCAAAATTCATAGTTATCTTGAATGATACAGCTTTCAATGTTTTGTTGGGATGGAATTTGTTACATCATCATGTATTTATTCCTTTATAATTCCACCAATATCTCAAATATTGTGTCAATTGATAGAATGGGATATTTTATGGTGATAAGGCCCCATTAAAATACTGTGAAACACAATAAATTGATGCATGATTCTATCATAAGGGAGGAAAATATTCCATGGCTAATGATGTGACTCAAATATATTCCCCAAATAGATTAGAGATGTTCCTATATAGCGATTTCAAACAACTTAGTGTATATTACATTCTTCCTATTAATCATATTGAAGGGGTGGGTTCAAATTCATGCATTCATTCAACAACATCCATGATTTCAATCAGATAGTTGAGCCCAATGGTGCTGAAGAAGTTATTAAATCTCTATATGATGGAGAAATCTTGAATGAAAATGGCTTCATTTTATCCCCTAATCTCTAATATAGAGCATTTCTATTAGCCGAACTGAAAAAAGTTTTCTTGACTATAGTATAATGTGAAGAGACTCATTCTCAGTCCCTTATTTCACCTTCAGGACTCTAAGAAGGATTCATGCAAGTAAGTGACACCGAAATGATTTCCTCATCCCCTAGATATCTGAATGGAAGCTCCCCTCTTTCCTCTGAAGAACTTGTTTTATACTATTATCCAGAGAAAGTGGTGAAAAAAGTGTAACATGAAGAAAATGAAGATCTTAGGGATTCCCCTACAACATTCAAGGAAGGTTTCTCTACCACCATGTATGAACTTAGAGAGATAAATATGGGTACAAAATAAGATCCATGCCCCACATTGATTTGTGAATCCATGACTCCTGAAGAACATGAGATATATACCTCATTCCTAAAGCAACACTAGGATGTTCTTTATTGAAACTACTATGAGATTCTAGGCCTTGACCCCAAGGTGGCTACCCATCACAAGGGTTTTATGGAAGATCATCGGGGATACAAGTAGGCATCCATATGGACACACTTGAATCCTACCTGGAAAATTGAGGCTAAAGTGTAAAAACTCATCAAGAATGATTTTATCTGAGAGGTAAAATATCCAAAATAGATATCCAAAATTGTCTCTATGATGAATAAGAATGGGTAAACCAAAGTTTTCATTGATTTCAGATATCTCAAATAGAATTTTCCCAAAGATGAATTCATGGTCCCAATCACATAACTCTTTATTGATGAAATGTTTGGTTATCAAGAACTCTCATTTATGGATGGATATTCTAGGTATATGAAAATTCATATAGACCTCGAATATGATGAATCCATAGATTTCAAATCACCTCAGGGAGTATTCTACTATCAGGTAATTCCCTTCGGCTTGAATAATGCTAGTTCCAGACACCAATGTGAAAATTATAGCATATTTAAAACCATCTTGGGAAAGTTTGTTGAATTTTACATTGATGATCTATTGTTCAATTCTTGAAAAAGATCTAACCACCTGGATTACCAAGAAACCATCTTCAGTCAGCTTCAACAACATAATCTGAAAATGAACCCCCTAAAATGTATATTCATGGTAACCTATGGAAAATTTATCATCTTCATCCTATGAAATTGAAACATCAAATTATATCCTAATAATAATAAATCTATCCTTGGCACACCACATCCTCAAAACATGAATGATTTGAGAGTAAATCAATGAAAATGGCCTACATCTGGCGCTTTATAGAAAATATGGCAGGGGAGTGTTTATCCTTTACCAAATTGATGAAGAAGGGGGTCACATATCAGTGGACCAATTACTGTCAAGAAGAATTTTATGATCTCAAGAAATACCTCTTCATCCCACAAGTATTGGTTCCACATGTTGAATGAAACTTGCTCATTTTCTACATGATGGCCCTAAAATGATCATTGGGTGGATTTATTGCATAGAATATTGATACTAGGAATAAAAAAACCTTTATTATCTCAGTTGAACAATTCGTGATGCTAAGACTCATTATTCAAATATTGAGAAGATCTATCTGTCATTAATTTTTGCCTTTCAGAAGACGAGGAACTATCTCCAGTATCACGAGGTCCACATGGTTTCTTACAATCAACAGCTTCAATGTATCCTCATTCATTATATTCTAATTATACTTTTGGCTTGGTGGGATACTATCCGGCACCAATTTGATATACATTTTGTTCCTCAAAAAGAAAAGAAATGATAGGCCTTGTTATATTTCCTCTCTGAGAATCTATTTTTTAAGGGATTTCATTAGATACAGAATGAGATTATTAAATGGAATTCTCATTTGAATAAAGCCCCCAGACATGGGATATGTATTTATATTGTGTTTTCATGAGTCTAATGGGGAAGATAGTGGAAGACCCTAAACATAATAATGTTGATTTAGGGATATAGTTTATCTATCATGGGAAAAAATAATTTTCTTACTCCATCATGTTATTAGAAGGTGGTACCAATAATAAAGTATAATATCTAGCTCTAATTTTAGGTTTATAATTGGAACTCCAAATAATTACAAACCATTTAGAGGTAAAAAGTGACTCAGAGTTGGTAATCAACTATATCAATGGATATTATGCTGTCAGAAAAGAAGAGTTAATCCCCTTGTGTGATTATTTACAAGGGTTAATGAAAGAAATCCCTCAGAGACAACATTGAATTATGTTATAATATCATATAATGCCCATGTAGATGCATTTCAAAATGAATCTATAGATTTGAAAGATCCAAATTGGGATGAATTAGCTATCAACATTTCCCATCGACGGATGGTCTCACCTTTAATTTGAGTCAAAATAGAAGACAAAAATGAAATAAGTCCTATTTTTATCCATATGGTCCTGCCATGGGATGGATGGTTCTCATCATGGACTAAATTCGAGATGGAATTATACCACTAGATAGAGTGTAAGAGAGAATATCTGGTGGTGAGCTTCCAATTTCACTCTTTATGATGGACCAAATCACTAGAATGTCCTCTACAAATGAATCTTTGATGGAGTCATTCTAATATGTGATTACGGAGAAGATATTTAAGTTGTTAGGGAAGAAGTACATGTAGGAGCCTATGGTGCCAACCAATTTGGGTATAGGATTTCTGATCGAATCTAAATGATTGGATACTTATGGCCTTCGATGACACAGGTTGACACATATTTCACTAAGAAATTTCATCATTTTCATGTGTATCCCAACTTCATCCACCAACCCCTGGTGTTTCAACATATATCCAAATAATTCTGGCCATTCACCATAGTGGGGAGATATCATTAGACCATATCCTCCATCTACAACTAAGCAGTTCTAGTATATACTTACTGCTACCAATTTCATCTCTAAATGGGTTGAAAACTACCTATCAAATAATTCGGGGAAAATCCTCATTAGCTTCATTAAAGTTAATGTCATTACCATATTTGTTGTCCCTCATACCATATTGATGGAAAATTGAAACAACTTATGCTCTTTTGAGGTGGAGAGACTATATCATAAATACAATGTCTAATATAACCACTCATCCCACTATCATATAGTATCCAATGAACAAATAGAGTATTTCAACAAGACCCCATCAAACATACTATAGAAGATGGTGGATTGAGATAAGAGGTTGTGGCCTTATACGTTTTTTCAGGCATTATGGGCTTACCAAACTATGAATCGTGCTACTATGTGAGAGACTCTATATCCACTGATATAAAAAATAGAATCAGTCATTCCTATTGATTTTCAATTTAAATATCTTCAAGATCACATATCCATAGATGAACAATCCTATAAACAGTTAGATGAATTGGAGTGACTAAACAAAATGATATTTAATACCTTACATCACTTAGAGGTATATTAGAACTAGATATCATGATATTTCAACAAGAATGTATGCCTATATTAATTTCTCTTAGGAGAATTTCTATTGTCCTTATGACTCCATTGATACCAAGAAAGAAGACTCCAAATTGTGAGACAATGTGGGAGGAACCATACTTCATACAAAATTTCCATTCCAACAGAGCTTATTCCTTGATATCAATGGATTGATATCTCATTACAACTCTAACCATTGAAAGATTCCTAATTACAAACTTTTTATAGTCACACAGAATTCACCTTATATGTAAGAAGTTAAAATAAATATCACTGTGTATTTCCATGTTGAATGATTTTAAACTACATAAAAATCACCATCCGCATTGTAAGATGATAAAATGAACTTAATGAGGTTCTAGTATCATGCCCTAAAACTGTAAGACAACATTCATCCTTGTCGCACAATGATAAACTACACAACATGAGGTCCTAGTCACATGACCTAAAACTACAAGACACCATTCTTCTATACTGCTTGATGTTAAACAGACTATAAATAAAAGCATCCAACATCCTGCATGATGTTATGCACCCATGGTCAAATATCTATGACACAAAACAAAGATCCCTATCATCCTAAATGAGGTTAAACTCTATATTATTGATGACCCTTTCTGCATGGACTTAAAAAGAAAACATCCCCTCTGTCCCATAAGAAATTAAACTTTACCTTTCATCCTTACCACATGAAGTTAAACTTCATGGGTTTATAAGAACTATGTGTGTTTTTATTGTCATTATATTATGATACATAGTGATTCCTAGATCTCTTATCCTAGGTCCAGACGTAGTTAAAAATCCCCCACACCCTACGTATGAATCATACCATCATGAGGGGAACCTTACCAATAACTATGTACGGCTTGATTCTTTCCCTAGCAGGATACATAGTGACACTCATATCTCCAATCATGGGTATATCCACAACTACAAAAAAAGACCCATATTTTTATATGTATGAACCAAATCTATATACAGAATTATTCAAGAGAATATGTCTTGATCATCATCCCATATAGTGTCTTGGGCCTAACCATTATTCTAGGAAATATTAAATCTTCTTCCCTATATCAAAAACTAGTTGGTGTGGGGAACCATCATCAAGAACTATGTGTTGATTAATTATCATTCAAATGAGATATGTAGTGATGCCCATGTTTCCAATATTTGACCCAACCACAACCATGAAAAATGGTCCCTCCACTCCCTATGTGCATGGATCAAAATTGCACAGGGAACATTTCTAAGAACTTTTTGTGGCTTGATGCTCACAAAATAATGATACGTAGTGATACCTAGGTCCTACACCCTATCCCGACCATATTATTTTTTTCCCATCATGTCGGTTCATCATCGTTCATACATCATGACGTTAAAATGTATGTGAATTCAAGAAATAAATAAAGCATGGTTCTCATCCTAATGAGATACATAGCAATTTCTAGACTATATCTCCTGGGCCAACCACCACATAATTGAATCACCCATTTCATTAACTTCTATTACCTTTGTGTTGTAGAATGTTTTTTACAACTCATTATTTATCACATTGATCACATATCACGTGGGATTGGGATTTTGGTACAGGATTTATTTTCATAAACAAGGTATCTCAATTCCCAATTAGGATATCAATGGTATGGTTGTGAGGCCTTAAAAGGCACAACATATGTCCTCATCGTATGACTATAAACTGGATGATATTCTCCACGAACTATAAGTGGCTTGATTCTCACTTCTCTAAGATACGTAGAAATGTGCAGACATTCAATGTTGGGCTTAGCACAATAGGATTCAAGAACTCCTCTATTATCCCATGTTTGAGTCAGATCTATACGAGCAGATAAAATATGAGCTCTCATCTTCTATATGAGCCCATATTATAAAAAACCACAATTACCCCCCGCTTATTAATATGATCATAGTGGGGGACTTTATTTAAGAGAAATATGTGCCTTGATTATTTCCCCATTAAGATGTGTAGTGATGCCTAGGTTCTGCACCCTGGTCCAGCCATAATATTCCTTCTCACATCGAGACAGGTTATTTCCTTGCCGCATGAATTTAATATTTAAGATACCCAGAGATCTATGTGTGGTTTGGTTCTCATCTTATTTAGATACATAAAGAATATTGGGCCTTAGATCCTAGTCCTAGTCATGGGGTTAATGAATATTTCCCCTCTCCTGCATTCATTCAAAAATAAATGTCGAATATTTTATTTATGGTCCTCTCCTTAGGGATCCCTCAAGGGAAACGAGAGAAGTACCCCCTTCTAAATATGATTCTGGTCAATGAACGGGAATCAAAATTCATGGCCAATATCAGTCCAAGAAACTTAACTTGTGCATTAAAAAATTCCTCTATCTCATTTAATACTCCTAATCCTGAAAAATCTCTCACAATCATTCCTAGGATTTGGGTGGCAGAATATCGAATAATTTTGAGCTCCTTTTCCTGACTATGTAGTATATTCCCTAGTTAGTCTTGCTTGAGTTACCCCCTTAAAAATATTATTAGCCAATGGATTCCACTATTTGGATATAGTATGTTCCCCAGTTGGCCTTGCATAAAAGAGAATCTATAGCGGGGTTTCCAATAGTGGAAATTTCTCCCATAGAATAAGACTCTTATATCCCTTTAAGCCTTTAATGATGATATTCTAGAACCCGCAATTTAGAATCATTCATAATCCATTGCATATTTTTGCTCTATCCTTTCTCCTTACTTTAAGGTTTCAAAGACCGTGGATTAAATTTTTCCCCATCATATGTTCAAAGAATACTAGAATACTATAGGGCCATTTGACTTCATTTCATCCATCGTTTCTATAACCTATATCATCCTAGCTGTATGACCTAAAATGATAGGCACCATAATTCCTATGCTTGGGTCAAACCTTCTTAGATAGCCTACTCTCATGAATCATTTGAAATTAGGACTTAAAATAACCCTTCCATATTTAGTCAATCCTCTCTATAAGCCAAACGCTACTCTTGGGTAGATCCAAATACCCATAAACACTCATCATCTTCTGGCAATAGAATGTAAGAATTATTGAGATCTCCTTTAACTAACTATGCAGTATGTGCCCCAATTGGCCTTACATAAGTCACTCGCATAACAGGTCTGTCAGCCTAAGGGTGACACTATTGAATATACAGTATTGTACCCATATAGACTTGGTAAAAATAGCCCCCATAACAGGTTTTTCAAGTAGTGGTGACTTTATTTTTGGGAGACACCTCCTCTAACCCCATAAGCCAATTTTTTCAACAAATTTCTTAGATATAGAGATCCAAAAGTTATATTTTAAAACATTTTCTTTTCATAACTTAATATAGTATAACATTTTTAGACAGATTACCAAAAATTAGAGAACCATCAATCCTTCAATCGAATTAAAAGTTAATTAAATTAAAATCGCCTAATTTCCTTGTTGTATGACTTCAAACTGTACATCATAATGTCCTTTTTACATGAAATTAAACTGTACAACCTAATTTTCTTACTACATGAATTTAAATGGAACATCCTCATGTCTTTATAGCATGACTTTAAACTACAAAACATGATATCCTTGTAACATGTCATTAAACATCATGATACTTTTATCCTTCATCATAAAAAAGACTTCTCCTCATACATTGTTTAACTAAAAAAGTGTACCCTCCCTAACACACCAAATTTATATAGAAGTAGTTTCCCGTTATAGGGTTGTATCAATACTAATGATCCCTTTATTCTTAGCCATATTTCCTTGAAAAAACTACCCAATGTGGTCTTGAGACATCCAAATCATAAACATCCTTTTTCCATCAGCGATAGAATGTGGGAATTATTGATAACTCCTTTACAAAAATATGAATTACATTTTATAGTTGGATTTTTATATTTTTACCGCATGACGGGTCTGTCAGCCTAAGGATGTTCCTACATGACTATGTAGTGCATGCCTCAATTGGCCATGCATAAAACAACACTCATAATGGGTTTTTTAACTAGTGGTAACTTCATTATCAGAAGATACCTCCTCTATTATTGAATGCCATGTTTTAGATTCAGAAAAAACAAAATTTTGTCTCAAGATTCCCCTCGGAATAATCTAAAGACTATTGGGACATCCCCATCCATTTAGCATTGTTTGTGTCGTGATTTCAAAATATATGGTCAAAGATGTTCGACCTTAAATGATAGCCTTATTAGTCTGAATTTTACAACATTAAACTTCCCATGAAAAAATACATAGTACTCTCAAGATTGAAAAACCATAAAGGGAACTAATGATAATAGTTGAGTCTCATATTTCTATACCTACAATCTGTACGGTTTTTGAAAAAAATTAGTGATAAAAAATTAAAAGAAACAATTCTTATTAGGTTGAATATATGAAAAGGTTTTCCTATGAAAAAACCACGTCTCGACTTCTATGTCCCCTCCATATCAATCTTAGGAAAAATTTATGGGGATGACATAAAAATACATAATGTTTGTAGGGTTGTCTATATTACCCTATCAATAGTAAAACTACACTCACTAGGACTTTTGGATTAGATAAAAATAGTGAATCCCCCATCCCTATGATTTCTATTATGATTAGATATCATGAAGATGTCATGATATGAAAATCATATATGATATTATTATTAAATAAAATTACAAGGATGAAGATGTAGATGATTGGAAGTGAAGTACCATTCCTTTATAAGAAAAAACATCCTCTAGAGGAATATCCTCAAAATGGAGTCTCTATATAATATATTACAAGAGGCCTTCTACATAACTCTTTATCTATTGAAGAGCCTCCCGAGCCCCATCAGCCACTCATTTAAGTTCATCCAATTGACTAACTTCTGTCTCATCATCCTGAGGAAGTGCTTCCATCATAATCATAATGGAAGATCCCCCTTCTATTTGGGTTTTTTCTAATGAGTTATAGAATTGTTTGAGTTCTCCCCGGGTAGAATTTAACTATTGATGAAGGTTTAACACTTGAATAACATTATCCTTGAATTTCAACTTGAATTTGGCCAATTTCTCATTATGGTTGGCCTCTATTTGGGATGACATAGATTGATAGTCATCAAGGTTTGAATGAAGCTCTGACTTCAAAAGGTCTTATAGAAGCTTATACCCTCTCTCATTCCTGTGAATAGTCTCCTTAATAACAACATGGATTAGAAATTAATCAATCCCACTAAATCCAAAAATGTCAAACATAACTGAAAGTCATTAGATTCACAAAGGAAGGTCTCAAAGAGGAATCTTAGAGATTATCTTACATATATCCTCACAGGAATTTTGACCTATAATGTGGATTGAATTCATCAACTTGATATATAATTAATAATCCCCTTCACAAGGATATATGTAATGTGGGATCAGTGCACTCAATGAAGTGCCTTACTCTACTCCCTCCTGAACAGCCATTTCCTTACCTTTCAGTGCCAGTCAAGTTGATGCATAAGCTTTACCCTCAGACATAGACATAGAAGATGATCATTATAATGATGAATTAGAATCACTGTTAGCTTCAAAATAATTGTAAGAATAGGAACAATTACAACAATTAATGACATTTACCCAACAGTAGGTTAATATCCTAGGAGGATTCCTCCCAAACATTCCAAACTTTAGTAGTTTGAAATGGATACTCTTGATGATGGTCACTCTCAGGGGTCTGTCCAGAATCCGCCAGGTGGGGAACAAGAAGACTTCTTGTTTCAATGTCAACCTAAATTCCCCCCCCCCCCCCGAACATGGGGAATGGGAAGGATTTCAAATTATTGTCCATGCACCATCACAACAACATTTTCTATGGATGGAGTTTCCCATTCCAACTAGTCACTATTCGATAATAGAGCATCCTAAAAAGGATGAGTGGACAAAAAATAAAGATGCATGACCATTTGATTCTTTATATAGTTCCTTAGATTATTTTAAAGTACAAGGAATATTAATATGTTCTAGTATTTCATAAAAAATAATTTCACAGTGTATCATGGATTCTGTTAAAATATTGATCCCCGTGTTAATATCGAATGTGGGAAATCATAGAGGATTTGGTTCATGACCCTTCTATAATGACTTGAGACCACAAATATCTTCCTCGATGATTGATTTTGGGTTAGAATTATTCATTAAGGGATACAATGGTGTATGATATGAAACCAAAATGTTACAAAAGTGGAAATCAGTCATTAGCATGTAACATATTATGAAATATCTCTAATATACCAGATTTTTCCTCCCTCTCCATAATGGCAGGGACAATGATAGGGATAGATGATGCACCTTCAAACCAATTTATTTATTCAGTTTAGGGATCCATATCATTCTCAAGAATATGCACTTGGTCAGAGGCACCCTGAAAGGTTCTCGTAGTCTCATTTGTTACATCCATACGGAAAGAAACAGGAGTCTTTGTGATCCCAATAAGTTTAACAAACCACAATAATCTATTAAGATAATTTTTTGAACATGGCCATTATTACCTAACCATAAAACTTGGTTTATTGAATAATAATAAATAAATTTTAAATATTAATTATAATGTTTTTAAATAATTAAAAGATATTGATAAAAATGTACGTAATTTTTTCTAATTTTTTTTATGTTTTGAAAATACCATTTTCTAAAAAAAATGTTTTTTGAATAATTAATATTTTTTACTTGTATAAAATTTAAATGGAAAATAAAATTTGTTTTTTAAGTCTATATGTCAACATTTTTTTATGGAAATCTTTTTGGATTTTTTTTTAAATAGTGAATTATTTAGCAAATAGTGATTGACATATTTTTTTATTAAAAAACATATTTCCACATAAAGAATATATAAGATTAATTTTGTTTTAAAATTGTTCTTAAAGTAAAATTAGATTAATTATATATCTATTAATCTAGTTTATTTTGTTGGAACTGATTTTATAATGAGTTTTTATTTAATAACTTTTTAAACATTTGAATATTTTTTTCTTTAGAAAATCGCTTTCTCATTACGTATGTGTGTTCAACATTAAATTAGTTTTTTACACTTATGAGAATGTAATTTTTAAAAAATTATTCAATATTTAAAATAATAATAACTTATATTTCATTATAATGTCAACTTTTTTTTTTAAAATAAATTGTAAACACATTAAAAATTAATTACCATGATTATGGTTAAAATGAGTTTACAGGGGGTTAAAATAATTATATAAGAGGTCTAATAACCTCTAAACTTATCTAAAACTATTTTATGGACATATATTGGTATTATTATGTTTAAGGTTCTATAATTTACCATTTTTGATATTTTTTTCTCATGAAAAACATGTAAAAACTAAATTCTATGTAAACATCCTATGCGTGTCCTCTCCCCCACATATAAAAGGCCACACTCTATCCTCTATTCTCCATACATCCAAAACCTTTGGGTTCTGCCAAGAACTTCCAAAATATATTCCATAAATACATATATATATATTATAATCCTTGGTGATAGATTAAATCCAATATAGGAAGTATTTACATTAAACCTAATTAGGTTGTTCAAAGAAAAGGTAAAGTTTCATATTATGTGTTTTTTATTTTACTTCTTCTTATAACTACATAATATCATATAAAATTCTGAAGATATAATAATAAAATTATTTAACATATTGTGAGATGTTATTATATAAACTTAATAACTTATATCCATATTTTATTCTAAAAATTGGGAAACAAAACCATCAATTGTATGTATGGCGAACTACCGCCTCACAAACCGATATTTTTCATTTTGCATCACCACCTATCAAACATTTAGATTATGATGAATTTAATTTGTTATGGTGTATTTATTATATTCTTACACCTACGTAATTATAATAAATCATACACCTTCTCATCTTATAACCTGTTAGAAAACAATATTGTCCCTTGGGTGTATGGTGGACTACAACCTCACGAACTGATGTGAGATGTTTCTCATTTCTATATTTCCTAGATGTTAAAAAGGATATATAAAAATAATATATATGATATTTTTTAAATAATTAAAATTATGTAATTTGATATCACATATACCCTCTTACTTCCCAATCCATGGGTATATGATAACGTCCTTTGTTTGTACAGTGGACTACAGCCTCGCGAAGCGATGTGATTCGTTTTTCACTAATTCATTGAATTGAAGAAAAATATGGTTTTTTAATGAATATATTTGATATATTTAACATTAAAATGTTTATAAATATTTAATATATTATTTACCCTTCCTCATTTCATCCATCATGAAAATGGAAACACTGTTCATGTGTACATACGCCCTACCATCTTCAAAAATGGTGTAATTTATTTTCTATCTCTAACTTTTATGGACTATTATAAATAAATATATATTGAATATATATTATATTTATATCAGGGATATGTTTATTTAGATTAAACAACCATCATCAAAGTATGTGGACCAAAAATAAAAAATTAAAATAGACATGAAAAACATAGTTGTTTCCCAAAAATTTATTTTAACATGAAATTAATGATAAACATATATTAAAAGGTCCTAAGTAAATAATAGGTGGTATAATATATATAATTATGATTCATAAATATATTTATAATAATATTAATTTTTTTATATATGTGTTTTTAACATGTGTTAAGGGAGTCAATACTTAATATAAGGGAATTCAAATATCACTTTTATTTTTGGGAGACTTATACAAAATTCTATACTCATTTCATTTGTGTAGTGTATATACTACTCCATTGACATGTTATGTCATGAATAACATTATTTAAATTATATATAAGGTTTCATTTAATTTTATTATTTATTAGTTCTTATAATTCAATGGATTACCAAAGAGGTTAGATATTTCGACCACAATTTTTCATCATTGAGACATATGTTATGTTATGGAACAATCATATTTTAGGAGAAATATATAAGTCCCATTTGAAATGTACCATCATAAATTTATTTATTCTAACTATATTTTAATTTTAATTTATTTTTATTAGTTCATGGGTCTTAGGATTCAATTTTACCAAAGCGATTAGGGTTTTATGATGTAATCTCATCATTTATTAGGATTATTTATCTTGATGCATCTCATGATGAAATATTATACAGTATCCTTCAAAAAACACATAAATATTATTATACTATATTTAGTTAATTGACATAAATGTCCTTTATTCATTTTTTCTCTATTTATGTACTCATTTTTCTAAAATATTTTTTTAATGAAAAACGAATTTATTTCTCTCTTCAGCCGAAAACCCTTTTTTCTTCTATATCCTTACAATTTTAAAAAATTTACTTGTTTATAAGGGATTATTTAAAGTAATTTTTTCCCTTTATTGACTGATTTTTTAAATAAATGGAATCTTCGTCTATTTTTCAAAACAATTCATGTTTGTATTTTATAAAAAATGTGAAAGGAATATTTATTTTAATAGGTATTACATTTCAATATATTATGACCACTCAATGTTTTAAATTTTCTTTTATAAGTATCAAGTTATGTTTCAATGAAAGTGATTTCAAAAAAAATTATGAATTTTTATTTTTTAAAAGTTATTTTAATGAATGATTATTTTCCTCGCAAAATTTTCTGAGTGTCTTTGAAATCTTTTTCCATCTAAAAATATTTCCTTTTATGTTAATTATGATTTACTGGTGGTAATATCCAATGATACCATTATTTTACTTTATATGGATGGTTTATTTTAATGGTGATATAATATATTTTAATCCCCTTTCATTACCATGGGTTATCATATCATAAAATTTTTATGAATCCTTTTTCATTTCTTGGTTTCTGATATGATGAATGTTTTATGATATTAGGACACACAAATATAGTGAGTATACTATGGGTGAGAAAAAGATAACCCTCCAGTGCATTGGGTAATGATGAATGTTATATGAGCATAGAGGGTGTGTGGGAAGTTATCCAAATCCATAAAAAGGTACACATGAAGTTATCTCAAGCTCGAAACAAGTACATGGATGGTTTCCCAAGACTAACATATTATTAATTTATTTTTGGGTATCCTTCAAATAAATTTTTCTATGCTTATGAATTTCTCAACAATTTTATGAATTATACCAATATTATTATATCATGTCTCGGGTTATTTTATTTTCATACGTTTCAAGTCTTATTAACTACCAATCATTATTCCATAAATTAAGATAAGGATATTTTATTTGAACTGTATTCTTTTTAAAATCTTATTCTCTTATTCTTAGATACTTATGCATATGTTATTCTTACATATCTTTCTTGTTTATCATTGTAGAGAATTTTTTCACACCCTTTGTTGTGATTTTCATCCATAGGTTATGATGTTAGGTATTATGTGTGATATTTCTAAAAAGTATCATAGTTATGAGATATATAGTGGGATATGATGTAGAAATCATAAGAACAAGATGTTTATGTTTCCATGTTTCCAAAGAAACTATACCCATTGGATCCCCAAGTGTTTGTTTGTGTAATGTAATAAATATTAATCTAATATTTTATAATATTTATTTATTAAATTCATATGTTTTTATATTCCACACAAGTTTTAAACATGTCATAGTGTTCTTAAAATTATTTTTTTACCTTTTACAATATAAATTATAAATAAGGTAAGTAGTATTTAATTAAGTGATTTTATGTTTTATTAAAAATATAACTCAACCAATATAAGTAAAATTGGGTGTGATGTATCGAAATTTAAAATATATAAAATCTAAATTTTTTTCAAAAATATTATAAAATTAACTTTTATATTAAAAAGATAATGTATAGAAAAATATTTTTATGAAAAAAAATTAACCAATATAGATTCATAATATTATTTACCATTTTTACCTACTAAATGAGTGTTAATATATTTTATTGTTTTTATAAATATAATTTTTTAATTATTTAATATAATTAATTCAATTTATTCAATATAAATTCCTTGATATTAATACAAAAATAATTGTAAAATAATTGTTTCACTATTATCGTGGCAATTAGCATTAATCCTAAAAATATAAATCTTAAACCTAAAATTGAAATTGGGAATATTTAGTAATATTAAAATTATTATCACTAATATAAGAATAATTCTCCCAAATTAACATTTTATATGTATTGAAATTTACTTTTAATGCAGTCATATATAATGTGAAAAAAACGATTTAAAAAAATATTTTTATGAAAAAAGTTCTATGATTTGGATAGAGTGTTCTATTCAATTTACTCAAATGAATTTAAAATAATTATTATCATTCAATGAGTACATAGTGAAATATAAAAGTAATAAAAAATGTAATTTCTTCATCTTATAATAAATTTAACAAAAAAGTTGAAAACATATTTCACTAAAATGCTACATAAGCTTTCAAAATATTGAGTAGGAGTTTATAAATTCAAAATAGTACTTAATTATTATTAAAAATTATACATATAATTTTATATGAATTTTTTTAAAAAAAAAATTAATTTATTCATCATGTAAAATAATTCCATAAAAGTGATAACAGTAATATAATCACTATTTTTTCGTATTAACCAAAAAATAAATTGTTTTATAAAAATATAATAAATATATATTAATCTAATTTTTTTGTGAGGAATCAAAAAATGAATTTTAATTTTAAAAATTTAAATTCTAAATTTTCTAAAAATGGATTTTTTGAAAGAAAATATATAATATTAATAAAATTTAATTTATTGGAAATAACCATTTCATTATTAACTAATATTTATTATTTACCTCCTAAAGGTAATAACTATTAATGGTTTACCATTTTAGAGATTATTATAAATTTATTAAAAATATAATATAAATACATTTTCATTTTTTTATATTTGGTGTAGCATATGATAGAAGTTTATTGTCATAGTATTAATTTAAATGGATCCAAAATATTAGGCCATTATATCTATATATTCACATAGAACCTAAAACCTCACAATAATATTATTTTATAATTTCACAAAAAGAAACTAATCAACCAAACCAGAATTGGATCATCAAACATTCTCATTCATCTCCCCTGATCATCAACAGATATTTAATAGTTCCAAGTGAATATATAAATCATGAGAGATGATTTATTATCTAATAATATAGACACAAATAAATAAATAAATGTAAATATATAAATAATTGAGTAATTTCCATTTTAAATCCAACTTGTTCACTTATACTAAATAGACCTTTATATAAAAAATAAATATCTAAAAATAATAATTATTGTGTATATATATTTTTAGTGTAAATCAAGACGTTTTCACCAGTGTGAACCCAACAACGACACATCAATACATAAAATAAAAATCAATGGATTAAAATGTATATCTACCTTGATACACTGAATTACTAAAAATAAAATATATCTTTATCACCAACTCCAACTCCTCTATTCTAGGATCCTTCAAATACATAAAAGTAAATATTATTTCTATAACTAACTCAAACTCATATTAGTTTCTTCATGAAACCTAAAGGATCAAAATAATAATTCAATATTCAGTGAGGTGTACATATATAGTGTGTGACTAGAAAGAGTTAGTGGTTTCCACTATAATGATATATAATTTTATATTAATGGAAATATTTATGCATGTCATTATGTCTTGTGGATAAATTAAATACTACCCTTATTTTCACACATTATTTAAAATATAACATGGTGAATTAATTATAAATATTAGTTAATATAAATAAAAATTAAATATGTATTTTAGATAAACATACTAATATATTTTGGTCCCATACCAAACATTCTTTGGGAATGTTTCCTTGAAAATATGATAGATGGTATCATTGGGGTTTTAGAATATTTAAAGTCCAATTCATATAAAGATTTTGTTATTCTTTCATTAATTTATTTCTTACTAGTTCCTTTATTTGTTTCTTTATAGAGATATGGTATCTAATGATTGATTATTGGGGGGGTTAAGTTTTGGTCACAAAATCACTCAATTTGGGTATACCATTTTCATATTCTATAGAAACTCCCAACATCTCCCACATCCATGGCTATGTATAGGCCGGATTTCCAAAGGCAGACAAGAAATTTTGGTTTCAAACCAAACGGTTCTTAAGAATATGCATTGGTCGAGAGGATGGGAGGTTGAGATAATCACACCCTTTTGGGTAATTATTTCATATGATAGAACTCTCTTGTAGATTTAATATATGTTGGTGAATCTCTTCATAATCCCGATAAGGGACATGTTACCTTAACAAAATTATCCAGTGATTAGTCCTATTAATAAAGGGTAATCTATCTATGAGATCATTATTACATATTTGAAGTTATATTTACATTTCATATTATTTCTTAGAAATATTTAGCTGCCTATATTTTGGATCCACATAACCAAGAACTATGGTGTTTACTTCCATCTGAGTTGGAGATTGGTTTTTTGTAGATGGTATTGAACCTTCATGAGGTTTCCTATGAATCCCATTTATAAATGGAATCAAAACCATCATAGTTCATTTATGATCGATATGATATGTTCAACATCATGTGGAAAAAATATATATGGGTGAACATAGGCATCGGGCATTGATCTATTACTTTAGTAAGGCATCGTACATATCCTTATTATAATAGGAATCAGATTCATCATATTTTCATCTATAATAAACAAATTTATGGATGATGATATGTTACTAATGCTTCAGAGGTTTATTTCCCTAGGGTTTTCCAATATCAGAATGTCTTTGGGGCTTAACGTCTATTGGATTCTCTTGTTTGGGGAAATCGTATTGGGCCAGTAAATGGGGATTACACACTAATGTTGTCCTATATTTTGGAAATTTATGATGTGAGTGAAATGATCAGTTTTAATACCTATGACCACATGAGTACTGGTTAGTGTGATAAAAATGAGATAATAAGTGATTAGACTCACCCCATAGGGATATGGTACTTATGCACTACGGTGGCCCTAAAAGAGTGTTCAACACATAACTCAGGCCTTAGGATGGCATAATACATATCCCGATTATAGTAGGAAACGATGTCCTCGATGTTAAATTAACTTCTCAGTCTACTGATGGGTGAAGAATAATGATAAAACCATAGGATATTTTGGGTATCTTGGGTTACTGTGTATGATATATTGAGGTACTTACACTATAGGGATACCCATTTGGAGCTAAATCATTAGGAATGCACCCTATGTATCTTGTTTGGAAAAGTATCATAGTTATTAAAAAAAAATTAGGGCTATTAGAAGGGATAATTTTTTCATTTGAAAGGTGATTTACCCCTTCTAAATACTTTAGAAGTGGTTACCCATAACTGCTGCTAAAGAGGACACCTACTTTTATTATGGGAGGTTATCAGCAAGACCTGGTAAAATTTTTCTTTGTTTAGTGGTGGTTACATTAGAAAGGGTTTTAAACCCTTCTATTTTTACCCCATTTTTTGCATACCATGATAGATTAGTGGCAGTTTTAACAACCTCTAGTTCAGACATCATATTAGTGGAAATTTTATTCGCATCTAATTGACTATTTTCTGTCCAAGTTTAGGGGTAGTTGTACTAAAACTTCCCCTAAAAAACATGTTTTAAAAAACATTGACACTAACCAAGCCCCACTAGACACCCTGACACTACTAGACACCCCATTGACACCCTAGGGAAACCCCCACAAGACAACCCAAGATAACCCCCAATGGACACTCATAAACCTTCACTAGACATCGAAAGACAACCCCCACTGGACACTTTCACACCCCCACTGGACACAAAAGGACAACCCCCACTTCAGACCTGAACACCCCCTAGACACCCTAGGAAAACCCCCACTAGACACTCAGACGCCACATGACAACCCCCACTAGACACCCTAGGACAACCTCCAAGACCCCCCACACCCTATAATACAAGACCCCTGTAGACCCGGACAAACCCCCCACTCCCTAAAAGACACCCCCACTAGAATCCATGACAGCCCCCTACACCCTCCTAGACACCCCCACAGACCCAAACAATACACTAGGATAAACATCCCACCCCCTAAGGCCCAAATACAACCATGGTCCCAGTCACATCCCCTTTCACCTGTGAATCCCGACCCATCCACCTCGTAACCCAAATCAAAGGGTGACAAAAATATGTTATCATTGTGAGTCGAACCCCTGACTGGTCAAAGAAATCATTGGTGCCTCTACCACTACATTGTGATTCCTTATGAATATTATATACAATTATTAAAATTTATTTAGATAATGAAATTTTAGATATTATATATATTGTGTCTGGAAATATAAATAATATAATATATTTTTATATGATATATTTGGGTATAATATTTATATATTATATATATCTGTGTATAATATATAATATATATATGTGTGTGTGTGTGTGTGTGTCTAATATATATATATATGTGTGTGTGTGTGTGTGTGAATAATATATATATATATATATATTTTATTTGTTTATAATTTATATAATTCATTAGATACACAGATATGAAATAATATATAATATATTTATGTATAATATATATACACATATATTATATAAGTGTATATATAATAAGTGTTTAAATAACTATATTTTCATATATAAATATATATTTATACAAAAAAAATTAATACATTTCGATTTGTGTGTGTGTGTGTTTATGTATATATATGATATTTATAGATATAATATAATTAAAATATATATTTATATATTACTTTTTATATATTTCTATATATGTACGTGTGTGTATAATATTAACATTATTAATTATTATTATTGTTACACCTATTTTGTAAACTATAAAAATTATATGTTGGTTTTATAAATGCTATACATTTATATATTTTATGATTTATATTATAACTATATTATATGAAATTAATTTTTATTATATATTTATGTATGTGATTACATACATTTATATTATATCATATATATATAAACACACACAACTAAATGCATTCATATAACTAGAAATATATAACATAATTAAATGGTATATATATATATGTATATGTATGTATACGAAATTAATTTCTAATTAATATGGTATACTACAATATATATAAAATAATTATAATATATATATATTTATTTATTTAAATAATTATAATATAATATGTATAATAAAATTATATAAAATATATCTGTATATGTATATTTAATTTTTCCTAAATTAAATATATTTGTATACATAATATAATATAAATGTATTTATACATAAATATACAATAAAAATGCTTTTAATATAGTATTTGTATAATATAAATCGTAATAGAAAAGTATAGTATTTATAAAACCATTTGTAAATTTTATAAATTTTAATAAATATATTTATAATTACATTTATATTATGTATACCAATATTTTTATATGTATACATTTCTTTATATGTATAAGTATTTATTTAATGTATTTATATAATGTCCTTATATGTGTGTGTGTGTATTTATAATTTATTTAAATACATTTATACAATGTGTTTATGTTACATATATATATACACATGGGAACACACATATATATTACAAAATTTTAATTTTTAGGATATTTAATTTTAAAAATAAGTTAATATTTAGAGGGGGGTTATACCTCTATTATGGTAGATATTATCTAGGATTCATGACCCCATCCAATTTCTTGAATTAAAGGGGGTTACAACCCCATCTAGTGTAATATATTAGAGAGGGGGGGTCAAAACCCCTTTAATTCCATCAATTAGAAGGGTCCAAACCCCCTCTAATTTCTTAATTTTGAAGGGGTTCAAAATCCCCCTCTAATTTAATAAATTAAAAGGGGTTCAAAACCCTTTCTAATTTCTTAAATTATAAGCAGTCAAAACCACCTCTAATCTAATGGATTAGCATCATTTCGTGAACCCCCTATAATATCTTATATTAGAGGGGGTTGTGAACCCCCTATATTTCCTTTAAATAAGTCAATTATATATATATAAACAAATTTTATATATGTATATATAGATCCTCTAAAATCCAACAGAATATATAGCACCCCTAGTTATTAAATTAGCAATGGTTTTTATATAACCTCCTATAAAATAAAACAAAAAATTAATAAAATAAAGCCAAAAAATTTAAAGGGAGTTGTGAACCTCCTCTACATATTATGATTAGAGGGGGTAGTGTATAACATCCTCTAAAATGAACATAGAGTGGGTTGTCCATAACTACCCCCCACCCCCCACCCACCCACCAACTGCCACTAATATGACATTTTTTTAGTGATTCCTCATATAAAAATTCATGTTGTATGTCCAATTAAGTCTTCCAGAAAAGGATATCATGTCTCGGTGTGTCTAGTCGACATGACTAATAGGTTATGGGGTCTATGTATGACATATTTGACATGTATATGATGAATGAAAGACATGTATGAGTATTCCTTAACTTAGAGTGGTCATATTACTAACATTTATGAGGATTTATGGACATTTTCTAGTTTCTTCCACATGATCTGGCTAAACTACATGGGGACCACCACAAAAAAAAGTCGGCATGCCAAGGAAGTTTGCATGATTGAAGCGTAAAAGCTAGAGGGATAACACCTATTTCAATTTACATGTTCATGGTAATTTACATGATCAACATAGACACATCTGAAGGTGTTGCATGATCTTAGATGACATGTTGGATGACTGATGCATGATCTGAGAGATATGACTGGAGGACTTCGCATGACTTGGAGAATATTCCTAGAGGACTTATCTTTACATGGGTGGAATTTTCGGAGGACATTGTGTGACTCGGTTGAGATTTTTTAGATTAATTCACATCACTAAAATGATATGTATGAGGAAATCCCCGTGATCTAACAGACATTTTTTTAGGTCTTTTCATGACTAAGCTGGTATGATAAGGAGTTGTCTTGTTATCTAGATAAGTCATGTGAAGCACATAATGCCATCACTTTAAAATGAATATATCTATCTTTACATAAATTATAAAGCTAACATCTTCAAAAAAAATATTTTAATTAAATGTTTATAATACCACCAATGTGTTACATTATTATAAATTTTCACATTTTTACATTTTTTTATTATTTTGAGATTAATTCATAAAATGAAATAATTTTAGAATTTATCTGTTATAATTTTCTTATATATTTAGACCCTAAAATTTTACAAACTAATAGAAATTGTTAAATTAATTTTTTAAGGGTTCAATATAGGTTGAGATTCATTTGATTCTATTGAAAAAAGATCAAACATTAATTTGGATGCTCATTACTAGAACAAAATTTGGGCCTCAAAATTTTTTTATAGAATTCGTTATTTTTAAAAATATTCCAAAAATACCAAAGTACAACAAAAAGGGGGATTAAATTCAACATGATGCTAAATAATTCATTAATGAACAACATTCATAATTGAGGAAATGTGACATTCTACCAAATTAAATGTCATAATGACATGGTAAGTTGGATTATTGGAATATGAATGGTCACCTACACACATTAATTTTCTGAATTAAATCAGTCACAACTTCTTCATCTTCTTTACAATAAAGAAAAATTTTGGTCGGTTTATGTGACTACAGTATAATAAAAAATTCATTGAGGTCACATTTTCTCAATTCATCAATTTAGGAGGTTATGTACACAAAAACATTCAGAGAAATATTTTTGGAGTGAAATTATTCTCCCCGTTTCCCTAGAAATTTTCACCTCATCTCTGAGGAAAAGGGACAACCAATTTTAGGGGCTAAGATGGATTTTATTTTTTTCAAAAATTATTCATGATTTCAGTACACATTATCCCATCTATCTTCTTCTTCCTAAATTTTATTTTTTTATATATTTTTTCCTCCCACTGTGATTCTTTTATCTCCATGTTTGTGGATAAATAATCCGCACTATTATTCACAGGGGGGAAGCTTTGGTGTTTTGAGTTTATTATTATTTGATGTTTTATCATTTTCTATTCTAAGAATTCTCTAGAGGTTAAAATGATTTTGGTGAGTGGTTGATCTATGTTGTGCACACTATATTGCAAACTTTGGTAAAAAAAATATTGGATGAGGTAAATTTTATAAGTTATAATTGTCAACATGGGGTTGTTTCTAGGTAGATTGAGTTATTTCACTCACTATTTTCAAAAAAATATTATAATATTTTCAAAAACTAAAAAATATATCTTCATTTCATATTTTTTCATTCATAGGATTAAGATTGATTATTTAAATGATATTTCTTATTCTTTGATTAATGATGAATTTTCTTAAGGTAAATATACTAAAAATATTAAAAAATTTCAATATTCCTTGATTTTTTAGTAGAATATTTAAATTCCTGAAAAATAAATCAAGTTGGTAGCATCATTGGCTGCTTATTTTGAAGAAGTAAATGTTCTATTGATGGAATGGAAACAAAGACAAACTATGGAGAATGAAATACTAGTTCCACCTACATTTTAAGTTGATGAACCTAAGGAGGTCTTAAAAATGAAACATTAAGATATTTTCAACCTCCCTATGTCATTAATTGATAAGGTTTCTAAATATTTCATACCAACTAATACAACTATGTGATAAAAACATGATTCTAAAGAATATTGATTATGAATCATTGAAACTTAATAAGTGATTATTCCATCACTAAAAATGATAAGTCGGCTCCTCTGTACATCTCTCTTGCATTGGAAGATGATGAAGATTCACCAACTAATAATAAGTTTCCAATAGACCGTAAAAAAAGATAAACTTCCAAGATAACTTACCTAAAATTGAATAATTTATATTGATTCAACATGTTTTCATCTTATTCTAGAATTTTTTTTCTAACATACCATTTTCTAAAATCATTAACACATAACAAATGAATAAGGAATCATACATGATTTTAATAAATACAAATTCCACATAGTGGAAGAATATTTAGATATTTAAAAGTATTTGGTGATCCAACTGCCTCCTCTATAATATATTTTATACTAGATGGAGATGGGATACCATGAAAGTCATAATGTAGCACCCCTGTCATATTTTCACTCCCACTCTAAACATGAATTTTATCATTCTTCTTTATCAGGGGTTGTGAGCCTTTATATCTTCTTTTAGGTCTCCATTATCAGTGGCTAGAGATAGACACTGGTAAAATTCACATGTGGTGTTTCAAGATCAATAATACCCATGCACCTTGAAATTCATGTTAATTATTTGAAACTATTTGACTAGGGAAAGTAAAGTCCTAGCACCTGATTTATCATAAAACAAAGAATTATCCCAATTATTTCCCATATCTATTTCATTTTATATATGTTTCACATTTTTTCCTTTATTTATTTTAATTTTAATGAGGTAGTATTGTGGAGATTAACTCAAGGTTACCATATAAAAATAAATCACGTTTTGTCATTCTTTTTTGTAATTTATTTTCTACCAAATTAATATTATTTATGATAAGATTTATATAAATTGAACTAAAAATAGGGTAGTAAATTTAATAAGTATTTTGGGGGGGTCAAATTATTTATGACTTTTTTGTTTTCTTTCATTTTTATTTTTCATGTTATTATTTTCATTTTTGTCTGTTCTTAATATTCTTTAGTTGAATCAAATAATTTCAATAATTAAAATTATCATGGTATTTTTTGAGGATTTATTAATTTTAATATCTTAGTAAATAAATTATTTATGTATGGATTTTATTTCCATACATCCAACATTTTCATATGATGAAGTCTGATTGATTGAGAAACTCATGAAAAATAGTGCATTAAAAATTAAAAATCACTCCCAACCCAAGAGTTTTCTAATCGTTTTGACATATTTTGTAAACTTTTAATTTTCTTAAGATTAATGAGTAATTTTGTGTGATCTAAAAAATAAATTTTTTCTATTTTTCAATGTTTTAAGAGTTTATTTAATGATCCATGTATTAATGAGACACCACTTTGAAAACCCTTCTTACATTCAACTCTCATTTTGGCCTCATTTAACATATGACCTTAATTTTTTCATTATTATCCATGAATTAAATTATTATATATCCACATTAGAATATATTTATCCTTTTTTAACTAACTCAATATATTAAATTCATGATTATTTTTCAACTCAATTGTGGTGGAGGGAGAAGATGAGCTGTATTTTAATGATTTGTGGAAACTTTTTGAGATGAATTTATTGTGTTACCATTTTTATTAATTTTTTTGGGAAAGAATTTCATGATTTAATGATGTATGGGTGGCCCAAATATAGTTAAAAGTTTTTGTAGGTAGTTAATGAATAATTTGATATCAATAGTTGTCTCCATTTTTCCTCAAAAATATGATTCTGAAGAGAAATCCTATATTCAAATTCATGTTGAAAAAAATATATAAATGGAAAATATAGGGAAGAAATTTATCATTGATTCTGATACATTATTCTTGAACCTACAATGAAAATAAATTATTCATTTTAGTTGATTCATTTTGGAGTTGATTGAGGACTAAACCATTTTTGAGAAAAACTATTTTCTTGCATTTATTTCACATTAGAGCCTAACCCTCCACGTTTTTCTTATAATGATTCTAAATTTAAAAACTTCCAAACATAATACTCAAAACAAACCATGAAAAATACATCAAGATTATAATAAATTTTACCATGTGTAGTGGTGATATTAGTATGAAAACAAGCCTATAGAGATAACACATGTTCATGAAAATGATAAAATATACACATTATAAACCCTTGAGTGAAGAAAGAAATATATTTTTTTGGGAGGTAGGAATTACATGTACAAAAGGATTAACCTAAAATTAAATTTATTTTATGGTTTTTATGGATATTAAGAAATTTGATTCATGTAGGAGGCATGATATTTCCACAGATGTGCTAATGGTGTTGTGTTGTCTTTTATACTTTGGGAAGTTTGTTTTGATCATGGTATTATGATATATCATAGTAATGTAATGGTTAAGTTTATGAGAGTGATGGTGAAAGTATTTTCACAAATTTTATACTATAATTCAGTATTTTATATCCCAATATAGTGTTATCTTATATAAATTTGTCACATATTTAGGTTTTATTAGTATGTTTAGCATAATTTCTAAAATGGCCTAATTCTGGAACTTAACTATTTTAATTTTCTCCTTTATTTCAAACATAAACTTTTCTACACTAATTTATAATATTAAATTAATTTCTTAGGCTTCCATAAATTTTGGTATTCATTTTATTCTTTTGGAACCAATGTTCAATCCATCAGTTAGAGGACCAAATATTTTTAATAATCTAGGCCTTGAAATCTGTTCACATAATTGATCATTTTAAATGATAGGACCATATCTCCTAAACTAAAATCCAAGGTTAGTCTAAATGAAACAAGTAAATGGATAATTTATTATTAAAAAAACTTTCATAACTTAGATAAATTTATATTCTGTGGTATTCAAGTTCATAATTGTATTCGAATTTGGAGTATTGGAATATGAAAATTCAAATTTATAGATTGATTTTATGAATTTAATAATCTATATCTCTTGTATCCTATATCCAATAAAACTAAAATAATTACATACATGTGAATAAATTAGGGGAACAAAATAAAATAATACGACTTTCCCCAATTAATCCATTTAATGGGTCATAAATAGAAAATATTTTAGAGAAATATTTTAGATCAAAAATTATTCACTCCTATTCTCAATAAATTATCACCTCTTCTACCATAACAAGGGATAGTCATATTTAAGAGGAAATTTATAGTTCATTTTATTTAATAGTTAATTATAATTTCATTATATATTATCTTATCTCCACTCTTCTTCCTCCATTTTTATTTTAATTATATGTTTCTCCCACCTTGATTATTTTATCTCAATGTTTTTGGATAATTGGATATCATTATTGTTAAAGGGGAAATTTTTAGTGTTTTAATTTATTTTAATTAATTATTTTTCATATTTTATTATAATGTTTTATTAGTGGTTAAAATTATTTTGGTTAGAGGTCTCTCTACTTTTTATACTACTTTATATTTCCTTCTCATTCACTCATTGTCCTTATCATTGATATCAAAATCATTCAAACTCTTGATATTGGATTACGTATTAATGGAGAATAGATTTCTCCTACATGAGTAGGTGTCCTATTTTTTTAATATAATTCAAATGATAGGGTGTAAAATAAAATTCATTGATCTATACATTAAATTAAATAATGGGGAATATATTTTGAATATAAATGATAACACCGCTATGAACCCATCGAGAGTAACAGTTTTATTTTGCTGACTTCATTATATATATTTTGTGTTTTATATTTACATTATATATATATATTAATTTTACATTAATTAAATATTAAATACCCTAAATTATTTTAGTTTTTTAGTTTTATATTATTAAGAACATAAATAGAGATAATAGAAAATTTAGTGTGTCTTATCAGTCTCCTTGTGATCGACCCTAGGGAGTGCCACTATGGTATATTATTAGGAAAATAAAAACTTTAATGAACTCATATCCCTGAAAAATACCCATTAATCATTAAATCTATGACCATTTATATAATTTATTGTATATATTCCCTACTCTTTGTTAGGCACAAGCCTTCCAAGGTTTTTCATGTCCAAGTCGAGACACAGAAAATACATTTCATAATCATGTTATTGTATTGAAATTACTTCAAATGATCAATAACAGGATCACCATAAGTGTATAAACTTTATTTATAATCCCTTAAGTCATTACTTATGTTTTACCTAGTGGAAGACCCTTGATATTTGGTGACATTCCACTCTAAAAAGTTATTTGTTACTTCTATACTCTCATGTTTGTCTTGTTTATGCCTCTCTATGTGTATTTTGTACTGAGTGGAATGATTTTATATTCTTCATTTCCTTATATCTATTATATCTTTTATGGAATGTATATAATATATATGTACTCATGTTAGTGGAGGGAGGATCACACTACACGTTTTTTATAAACCTGGTGAGGGTTATCCATGGCGTCATATTTGTGTTGCATAATAAAAAATGATCATGAGCTCACTCCATCGTCACCATATTTATTAGACCTATGAGTTTTCAAAGGGATTCCGTATAATCATTTTTACATGTCAAATATCATTCACAAGATAATACTGTCAATTATGGGGGTCTCTATGAGACCAATTCTCATGTCAAAGATACCTTCACATGATCATTGGAAACTTGTATATAGACCTTCATGAGATCAAAATTTCTTCTCAAAGGTCCCTCAAGAGATTAAGATTCCATGAAAATGGCCCTTCATGTGATCAATACTGACATGTTGGGGAGTTTTCATGATACTTGGACACATTTTAAAGAGGATTTCACATCATCAAGGGAGGCATGTCTAGGTAAATTTGATAGATCATATTTTATTTTTAAATGGAATTCATCGTATTAAGATATCATATCATATTTCCTTCATTTGATCAATGTTGACATGTATTTTAGTCTTCATGAGACCAAGATGCTTGTTGAAGAGGAATTTCCATGAACAAGTGTACTTTTATTAGAGTCTTCATGAGACCAAGACACTTGTCATAGAGGCCTTTTCATGATCAAGAGAGACTTTTTTTGGGTCCCCTAATTAGATAAAGTTGGTGTGTAATTATAACATTGTTAGATCAATCATGATTGTAAATGGCCCTAATGTGATAAATTCTAACATGTATATGAGTCTTTTTTAGAACAATACACCTATAAATTAGGATTTCATGTGATCACGGGAGACTTGTTTGAGACCCTTCACAAGTTCAAGTTGGATTTTAAAAGTCCCTTCATAGATTTTTTTAACATTTCAAAGGTCCTTCATTTGTTCAATGAACTAGTCACATGAGGTGTGTAACCCCTTCACATGAAAAAAATAACATTTCTTGTCATGAGTATTATGAATTTTCCAGATAATATTTTTTTAAACATCCATTCATTCCCTATTGTTTTCCTATTAAGGGAAGTTCATGATCAGTAATGGATCTCATGATGTCTTGAAATTATTGTCAGGTATAGTTAATCTACATGTCTAAGGTGCATCTCATGATTAGTGATGGATCTTGTGATGAAAAGTAGGAATTTTCATGGATAGTCACCCCACATATCTTTGGATTTGGAGGGGCATCACATAGTTAATTGGGCATGTCTGAGGGCCTTCAAATGTTCATGATGGCCTATTAGAGGAGTTACACATGATAATCCAAATATCACTTGAATCATATTATTTTTTTGTGTGACATTCCCTAGTTCATCCAATCATGTGTATTCTGGGGGTTTATGTGATATACATAACATATCCACTTAGTCTCCAAATAGACATGGTCCTCCTTCAATAATTTTGTGGAGAAAATTATACCCCTTATTTTTGTATTTATTTGATTCTAAAATTTTATATGCTCATTGTTGGCCGTGAACAAATTCCCACTCCCCCATCAAGAGAATGATATATAGGGATATAGACTCTATTCTAAGGTGAGTAAATTCCCACCTAAAACAGAGGTGTTTCTAATAATCGGTTTTCTAAGTAGATTTACGTCTTTTAAGTGACCTTTGGTATTCAATATGGTTCCCTATTAATAGTGTAATGAGGGATTCATTAATTTCACTAGTGAATTAAACTTATAGATCTCCTACATAATCCCATCTTGCGTGACTTCTTTGTAAGACCTCATCAGAAGAAACCTTTCTAAAGACCAATTCATGATATTAGATTGCAAGACATTTCCATGTGGTAACCTTTCTTGATTGATCTATCACTTAATCAATGTCAATTTCCTCATTTTTTTCTACAAATACTTGACTATAGGTCCATATTTCATGCTTTCCATTGTCCAATAATTCATTGTTTCATAATATCTTAATCATTGTCTAATTCACATTTCCGCTATATATTTACATGATCATGATGCTCAAAAGCACATCACAAGGCCATGAGGTGTTACATGTGTCATGTGATATGTGATACTATTAATGGTTCATGTGATTAGTAACCTTTATAAGGGTCTCAAAATTCATGTGACTGGATATGGTTCATGCGATCAGGATCCCATATATGGGTCATGTGAATCGTGTGATGTTACCCACAATACAAATTTCTTTTAACTGATCCCCTATTCAAAATGGTACCCCCTATCATGTATGGTTCATATTCTTATATATATGGATTCTAACATGAAGACATATTATAATTTAGCTATCTAGATGTATATGATATATAGGAATCATATTGTCGACCCCTCAGTATTAATTGTTCTCTGAAAACAAGTTTTTGAATGTGATTCTCCTTCCTGGTCATCATAACTATCCTCTCTCACGTCGACTACATTTTTATAGATTTTGTATTTTAAAATATACAATAATTATTCCGCCCAATTATTATATTCTATTTCATTGGATACGATATTATCTTGATTATATTCAAATAATAATTTATGAATACATCAAATTTGTTTTTTCAAAACTCCAGTGTTTATAAATATTTTTACTAACTACCGACATGATTCAGCTGGTTGTGTTCTTACACCTGAGTTAATTTTTCAGACTTATTCGAGAATAATCATTTACTTTTTGGATGATATGATAAGTTTTTGGAGCTCAATTTCGACTTGATACTTGGAAGTAACTTCTCATAATTCTCCAACTAGTAACAAAATATTCAACATTATAGGAGAAATGAACTTCCCAGTTTTTCATGTTTCATTAGTCAAAACTCCTCAATGAGATTATTAGATGGTGGTGTCCTAAAACTAATTCCATTCATTTGTCCCATGGGGAGGTAGGGATCATCCTATAGGATATTTACCTCTGTGGAGGAATTCCTCCTCTTGGGGATATGTACAATGAATTCTCTCTTCTATAGTTGTTTGGTATTATCCATCACAAACTCCAACCTAGGAAAGAGACATACCCACCATTTTAAGGGGAATTTGACGAAGGATTTTAATGTATTATTTCTAATTTGTTTCATTTATTGGATTAACATATTCCTTTACCATATCAGGACTTTTCCAACCTCTATATTCCCTCACTAATGTCCTTTAGTGAATGTTTGAAACTATATTGGATCTAATTGGGAATTATTAAATCTAGGGAGTTCACCTTATAGGGATACCAAGTGAGACCATAGATACCCCTAGCCTTTGGATAGTGGGGATTCTAGCCATGTTTTCAAATAGATGAATTTTCCCAACTAAGGATGGATTCTTAGGATTTAAATATGTACATTGGTGATGGTATCATGATTGGTAAATGGGAATCCTCTTAATATATATTTTCTATCTCTTGATCACATTTATCAACACCTTGATAATATCCAATAAGGGAGCATACCCTACTTGATTGGATTCTATTTCCAATTTTTATTTTTGGGATAGGAGAGTGTTTCTAATGTTAAAAATATTAGAACACTACCAATATACCTCATGATTCATTCAACAACAAGATTTTGAATGTTTTTTGGGTCGAGGAAAGGTAATTAGGCCCCAAGATATTGAGACGGCATGACTCTTTATACTTAATTCACTATCTTATACCCATTAGGATACTTATTGATAACTGTATGAGTTCTCTCAATGAGAGGGCATATAAAATCTCTCTATGTGATGGGGTTCTTGTAGATTGTGTGGACTAAATGATTATTTGTGATCCATACCCACCTTAACTATTTTCTCATCGTTTGTTCTATATTTAGATGATTTCTTCTCTTCCCTTAGAAATATTTAGGGGTAATGACATACTAGGCTCATTTGCTAATTTTTTCTTATATTAGTGCATGAAGATATGAATGATGATATCATATTTAAACCAACCAATTCCTCAATATTAATATCATGGGACTATGCTTCCTTATGGATCAAATTTTACTCGAGTAATGTAATGAATAGATTTAAAGGCAAGGTAGAAAATCCTTATGCCTTTATGATCCCATTATTAGTAGAAGTGGTGAAGTTTGTTTATGACTAAGGGGATTACTTATGGAAACACCCTCATCATAGGGATGATTCACCAATTGGTAGGATGGTGTTTTTTGAGGAGTTTGGACCATCGATACCAATGAAAAATGCTACACCAGTTAAGAGCGATAATATTGAGACTATTTCTAAAAATTTCTCATTTGCTCATCCAATCATTATTCAAAGAGATTTGATTTTTTAATTCCCTCCATCAACCAATCCTCCTACCAACATAACCAATCCAATGGTTTTAAAGAACCTGGTACCATGAATCCTTGTTTGAAAGCTAATCCATACCAAAAATAGTGAGTCTCCCTTGGAAAAGTTTCATGTCCCTAAAGAATGAATTTATCTTCTCTTTCATGTTTTAGGGTCATGTGACATTGACTGTTATCCATTATATTAAATAATGTTATATATTTTCCTATCCCGTCAATATATATCCAATATTGAGAATTACCTAATTTTTTTTGAGGAAAAAATTTTTATGGCCTAGTAAATAATGGATGATTTCTAAATTCCTAGGAAATGACATCAAAAATTATATCAACAATACAAATTGATGGATGTATTGACTATGAAAATAGTTGATTATGAAGGGTGGATAGCTAATGTGAGATCCCATATTCTACCATAATTATATTAATTATAAACTACTAATAATGGAGCTGAATATATATATCTTATTTAATCTAGACTCTTAATCCCCACTAAGAAGAAGAATAAATGTAGAGGATTAAGATTTAATGCTCAATCAAAACCTATCACTATATTCTAGTTGAAATGGCTCACATGGATGACCATATATTATTATTATCTGGCCATAAATGGGTTTTTCTTTTTTTGAACCTTAGAGATACTCTAAAATGTGGTGATCCATTCTTCCTTTGGACATTAATAATGAATAAATACTCTAAACATTATATTTCCTTATCATGATTTCTTTTATTGATGAAATATGTTAAATTTCATTGAAATGATATAATATGTACCAATAATGATACTATTCCATTTTGTAATACCATGTAGACCCACATGCTAGTATTTTTATTACATAAATAAAAACATATTTTTCATGATAATTTCTCATAAATACATACCGACATAAGATTACTCCTTGATATATCTGCTCCATTTTTCAAGGGATACCCTACTTTAAATGGATACTTTGGGTTAAATATATGTCTTGAACAGGGTGAACTCAAATTTATACCCAATTTAGTGGAATTAAAAATCATAACATGATTTCTTTTCAAGATAAAATTAATGATCCCTATAATATTTGTATATTTTTTATTTATTACCCACTATTTTCCCAATCTTTCATATAGGAAAATCTTAGATGGTGTAGACTCATAAATTTCCTAGTAAATCCTTTTATGGGTCTCTAACATAACATATTTTATACCATTTCTATTTTATAAGAGTTCAATATTTCTTTGATCACTAAAAGTTATTATCCATAGAGAAGAGGCTTAAATATTTTCTAGGGTTCCCATTTGGGTTTTCAACTTGGCGAGCATTATGTCTCATTCAATCGGTTTTATGAAGGTATTGTAAAATATTCCATCGTTGTGACATATTATAGGGTCTCCTATCTCAGACTTTATATTTATTAATTTTAGGCTCTTCTACCTCGGGACTTATATTGCTATCATTTTGGGTCCCATAGCTCAAAAATTATATTTTTATACATTAGGTTCTTCTCAATCAAACCTTATACTTTTTTACATTTGGGTATTCTATCTTATATTTTTTTTTATGTATTTTAGGATCATCTACATTAGACCATATATTTCTATAGTTGACTGGATTTTAGCTTCAATATTATTCTATTGGTAGTGTACCATTAGTAAAGTAACATTATCCATGCAATTTAAGATCATGCGTTATGGATGTATTCCATGAATTTTCACTTCATGTGTACGTTAGTTATTCTATGTAGTTTAACATCTTGATGTAAGTATGTCTACTGTGTAGTTTAACATCATGCAGTAAGGGTAAAAATGCAATGCAGTTTATAGTGTTGCTTCTAGGATGTGAGATGTGTTACAGTTCATAGTCTTGCTGAAATGACTTCACAGAATGAGACGGATTCCATGATCACTTGGATAGTTGGAATATGTGTCATGTAAATAACATGTCTAGGGGTTTTTAACTAATTAATATGGAATGGGTCAAACATGTCTAGAATGACCCAAAACTCCCTAAGGTTCCAAGTTCTGTCATGGTGTTATCGAGGCTCAAAATGAGTGGTGGTCCTTTCTTTCAAGTAGAATATGAATCCATTTGGTGAGTTATAGGCCCTTATGAGTGGTCCCATATTTCTCTTTTGAAACTTCAGGTATAAATATCTCTTCTCACTTTCAAGGTCCATTAAATATTTGTGAAAACTCAATTATCTGGACAAGGGTCGTAGAAGTTGTCAGAAGGTTATCCAAGGAGGGTTCTAGCACCATAGGGTAGTTCATTGTTTTGTTGGTAAACCCATGCTCTATGTCATGTGGTTTAGATTCATTTTGGGTGTTCTATTAAAAGGTTTCAAAATTTAATATCACATTAATTCTTCAAGAAATAGTGTAATACAAGATTACACTATGATGAGGATGTCAAATCCTTTGAAATTATCTGTTTATAGTGATTGTTAATCATTTTCTAGGAATATCTGAGTAAACAAAAGGTGGAAACTAGTGTTTATTGGTCAACCATTGGTAATAGAATAATCCCATATTCTATGTGGTGAGAAAAAACTCCTATATTTAACTGGGGGTCTCTCTAAGTGGAAACATCCTCTAAGAACAAGCTCTTTGGAAGGATAAAATTCTCTAATAAATAACAGATGGATCATTTTGTATTAGCTAGTCCCTATTACCAGTTTTTTATAGGTAATAACCAGTATCAAGGGACCCTATGGTCCCATGGGTTCCAAGAGAAGGATGCCAACTTGAGTAACTTGTTGTGTCAACTCAAACATCAAATTCATGAATATGGTTTGTGGAAAACATAATATTCTAGAAAGGATTGACCACCTTGAAATTTGTGTCACAACCAAGGAAATACTCTATCACTGAGATGAGATGTGATAAATCATTTCACTAATTTTTTACTAGACAAGGGGGTCCTAGGATTATAGGTCGGATTTTACTAGAACCACCAGATAGACCACATGAGCATTGTCTATTGTTTATTTATACTTTAACATTTTTTTAAACTCAAAAGATGAATATATAATGAGTGAAGTCTTGACTTTTTATTTTTCCATACTTTTTGGGGTTTTAACCTAAAAGGTGTTTTTTATATTTCACCAGCATTTTATTTTCTTGCAATTTAGACTATCAAAGGATAATGTTCATGGTCATATAGATTTGAAAAAAGTTCATGAATATTAAGGTCATGATACACGTAGAACTAGAATGGATGGAATATTACACAATATCCTTATTAGGATATCCAAAATCAAGATTAATCCAAAATCATTTTGAGTGGGAGATAGAAATGTTGTAAATTCTGGCTTGTGGTCCTTGGGACATGAGTAATGTTATAGGACAATCATGCTGAAAATGTTCATGAACAAGTCTAAGGTGGCCAGCTCTACTTTGATGATGTCATGGCTCGCATGGATTAGAAATACACCCCTAGAGTGTTGTTATGCCTTTGGTTGGTAGGTCTAAATCCATTATATATATCCACCTTAATCATGTTTATACAAATACATATTTTCTCCTTTCTGGGGTCTATAAAAGGTTTTTAAAAACCTGAGGCACTCTAGATATGATGTTTGTTTTATGGGTTGAGGTGTTTAAAGGATAATGAAAACACCCCATACTCCGGTTGACTAGGGCCAATCTCTTATGGTTTTTAAATAATGAATGATGATGGGTGATGTTCTATATGTTTTAACATCATGTAATGAGGATGTATCCGTTGTGTGGTTTAACATTATTTGACAAGGGAGATTTCTGTGTAGTTTATCATCATGTGGTAAGGACATAGTAATTGATGTGAAATTTTTCAAGATATATGTGGGGACACTTTTCAATTACCATAGGGGATTTATATGTAGTAAGAACCTTTTATCCATGCATATAATTATTGATGGTTAGTCATATGTCAGAACCCTTTTTGTGGTGATTTTTCTCATGCGCATGAATGTCGTAGGTAGAGGTAACTCATACATAGGAAGAATGGGTCTGTATGACTTGTCCCTCTATAAACAAATTTTTATGATAATTTTATGGCTAGTATTCCCTGGGTTTCCCTATGCATATTTTATGGGTAGGAATCATTCTACAATCACCTCATTCAAGGATATCCCTTAATGTAGATCAGTCTCATATGTAGGGGATGAATTTCATATTCTTTTATCATTTAGTCAAAACATTAAATTCAGATAAGGGGTCCTCAACATAGATCATTCCCATATGTTGGGATATGTAATTTCCAAACATCATTTTTGAATTGAGTTAAAAAATTTACCCATATCACAGATTCATGGAATGGATGGCCTGCATTAATTTTTTTATCTCTTACAGGATGAACCATATGTCATGCAGTTTAATTCTATGTGTTAGGTCCACTAGGTGAGAAACCATGAGAGGGGGGTGAATTAGAGTATGAAAAATTAAAAAAAACTTCCCCTTCTGATCTTGTTTTTTTTTTGTTAGAAAAAACTCTCTTCTCTCTCTCTTTCATGTTGTAGAGTTTAATAGAATCTTAAATCGTGGACAGGAAACAACAATTTTACTTGGTTCACCCTCACTGTGCTATGTCCAAGGAGCATACACCAGTGATGTGCCGATGTACCAAATCCACTATATGTGCACTATAGTTTACATGTTTGAAGTGGAATCATTGTCCCTCCTGGTTTACAACCACTCATAATTTGATAACTCACTGTTCTCTCAACTGAAGTGAGCTCACTGCTTCTTCCGAAGATCCACTCATAGTTTATAGACCTATAGGTCTCTTCATTATCACTAATGAATGTATCCTCCAATATATGTAGATTCTATATTTATGACCACGTTTCATCCACTGATAAATACCCCTTTTCCCCAGACCACTGGGCAACAACCTTGGGTAAATACCTTCGCAAAGCACCTTACTTCGCGAAGCTCCAAATTTTGCAATGCTTAAACAAGCCATTGCAAAGTCCCTGCCACTTAGTGAAGAACACACATTCATAGATCTCACTAACTTGAATATCACAAACCTTTGCAAAGATTAAGCCTTCTCAAAGCTATATCCTTCACGAAGCTCATTGAGACAACGCGAAACACACCTCTTTCGCAGAGCTAGATTATCATTGTGATGCTCCTTCTTTCATAAAGAAAACTACCTCCTTGAACGTCCTAGTGAATTGAGAGTAACAAGTTTTTCTTGAAAAATTATCTACTTATCTCAAGGGGGTCACGGTCTATTTACAGGCGATTCCACCAACTGTCGAACCTTCCACACAAAGTATGTGCCAGGTCAGCTCAAATAGTGAAGCTCCGAAATTTATGCTAAAATTCTCTTCATATCGCACTAAACCACAAAAAATTTTGGATTGAGGAGATCAAAGTAATCGTAGAGCATTGTGTCAATTCCTTCACACCTTCACTGCGAAGCTCTACTCGCAATGACCTTTGCTGTCGTAATGCTCTTCAACGCTGCTATTTGTGAATCTCATCATGGTCACGAAGAACACTATCAACTTTCTTCATGTCTTTGAGAAATCCACATCAAGAATCCCATATTTTCAAAACTCATGAATTTTCCATATTTTGATGATATCTTCAAAAAAATACATATTTCTCAATGCCCACCAAACTCCAAATTTTGGACCCCAAAAATTTGTCAAACTCTGGAAAACACGCCACCATGTAGCTACTCTTTTCATACCGCCTCCAAATCATCTATTAATTTTTAATGGTTATTTTTCATCATGAATTGTCAATAACATAAATAGAACTCGAAAAATCACCATGGAAACCTTCATTGTCAACAAACACAACCGACCCAAAAAATATGCAATGTTACCTTGGGAGATTTTTTCCTGACACCATGCAATTAGGATATTGTTATGTATTTTATGGTCTTGAAACTAGGATATGGTCATGCAGTTTAACATCATGTGACTAGGACATGATAAAGTTGGTATGGACCCTAGATTAGAGATCCATGTGTCACTATATATCCTTTGATGGTAGGAATCAAGCAACATGTTGTTCTTGAATAGAAAACTCTCCCCATAGGTCTGACCTATACACAGAGAAAAGAATTTTAACTGTTGTTATTGTGGCTAGACCTAGGATAAAATATTCAAGCACATAATATGTAATGTGATAGTAGGAATCGACAAACATGTATTTCATAAATGGAAAGCTCTCCATGGGAGACAAACCCATACACAGAGGGGGGGAATTGTTTCCATTGATATTGTGTATAGGCCTTGGATTTGGGATCTTGGTGTCACTACATGTATTTTAATGGTAATAATTAAGCCACACATAGTTCTTGAATGGAAAACTCTCCACATAGGTCTTCCCCATACATAGTGGTGGTATTTGTTCCATTGATTTTGCAGCTGGACCAACGATTTAAGATTTCAGAATCACTACATATCCTATAGAAATAAGAATCAGGTAATACATAGTTAATGAATGTAAAACTCTCTATATAGGTTTGACCCATATGTAGAGAGGGAATTTTTTTATTTATATTGTGGTTGTACCCAGTATTGGAGATCGATAAGTCACTGCGTATCCTATTATATCGAGAATCAAGCCATATGCAGTTCTTGAATGTAAAACTCTCCACAAAGGTCTAAAACACACATAGTGAGGAAATGTTTCAATATATATTATGTCTAGACCTAGGATTTGTGATTTTGGTGTCACTACATATCCTATGATAGAAATAATCAAGAAAGATATTGTTCTTGAATGGAAACTTATCCATGTAGGTTTGAACCATATAAAGAGTGAGGAATTTTTTCAATTGATATTATGGTTAGACCAAGGATTTGAGATTCAGGGATCACTGTGTATCCTATAGTAACAGTTTTTAGTCTAATTTAGTTCTTGATTGAAAAAATATCCATGTAGGTCTGGCTCATATATAGAGGGTGGGATTTTATTCCATTTATATTATGGATGAAACTATGATTTGGTATTTGAGTGTCACTATGTATCCTTTATTAATAGGAATCAAGTCACATGTAACTCTTGTATGGAAAACACCCCATGTATGTATAGCCTATTTACTGGAGGGGGAATTTTTATTCAATTGATATTTTGGAAAGACCCATGATTGGAGATCAATGTTTTAATACCTATCCTATAGTAATATAAATCAATCCATGCACAGTTATTAAACATAAATATCTCTATGAAGGTCTGAACTATACAATGGGGGGAATTGTTTTCTATTGATATTTGGATTTTGAAGAGAATTTCAGATTTGGGTGTCACTACATATACTCTGATGGAAGGAATTGAGACACACGTATTATTGAATATAGGTGTGGTGGAAGAAAAACATCAAGGTTAGTGGTATTCAAGGATGAAGGTCATAACATTACTTAGTTTTATGTTATGTAAGAGATGTAAACCATTCAGATTAACATAATAATATAGAGATGTTTGGTTTTCCTTTCATTTTCTTCCATTCATGACCATGATAACCATGTAATGGATAGATATTTTTCAATCATTTGAGGAATCCCTTCCCAAAATTCCTAAGACCATGTGGGCTATGATCGGTGTGAGAAAAAAGGAATGGAAATGGTTTCATTCCACACATATAGAAAATTAAAATAAATGATATGTGAATTTTAATCATTTCATGTCTAGGAAAACATATAGGATATAATACTCTTTATATATCTCATTTTAATGATAATGAAGTCATGTGTATTTCTAGGATCGTTTTAACAATCAATAAAGGGGATATTTACCACAAAATTTAACAATATAACGTAAGGTAAAAAGATTTTGTGCTATTTATAGTCATTATTCCATGATATGAGATGATGTGAAGTTTAATTTCTTGATGCCAAGATTTTTTCTATGCCTTTTAACATCATGAAGTGGGAAAAAATGAGGTAATTATTTATCATGATACAAGGACATATCCTATAGATTAATGTCATGAAAATAGGATGAAATATTCTTGATAACATCAATGAAAGTTACATCTTAAGAACCCTTGTCTTAGTGGGGGGTGATGCATTCTCCATCCATTGTTTCTATTTTGTATGCTGCATTTTAATTGAACTTATACATGATGTAACTCCATTTCGTTTTGGGTTCTAACTATAGAGGTTTTTGTCTTGGTTTCATTGAGGTTCTATGATTGAATTCTAGTTCTCCTCTAAGGAATGAGTGATGGAAAACCCTTTTATCGATGGCTTGTGTGATCTTGTTCTGAATAATGTTGAGGTTATGGAGTGTAAAAAACCATTTCTCATCAAGAAATTCCAACTCATCCAACTATTTTTTCTATTACTCATTGTATGATATTTTTCCATATACAGATATTCAAAGTGAGTGAAATTGTACTTCTATTTAAAACACTACTTCAGTCTCATGAACCAAAAAATATGGAATCACTTGTGTACAAGTGTGCATGGTGTTATAATATTCCCATAAATTATAAAGGATCTTGTATGGATAGGAATTATATCCCTAATTCACTAACATATGTAGTATATTTGATAGAGTATTATTAAAGGAATGTGTTTTTTCATGCATCGCTGCATGATAGTTGGATGAATGGTAATATATGATGTGGTACTCCTTGAATAATTTCTTTATATTTTAAGAATAGAGGATGGTTCCATTGTCCAACAATATCATGCAAGGGACTCTAAATCTTGTGATGATATTAGACTTTAAAGAGTTAATCATATTCTTCATCTTGACTTACTTGAGGGGTATTTCCTAATTTTATTTTCCAAAGAAGTTGTTAACAGTAAGGTTGTACTTAAACTTCTTATTTTTATATGGGGGATATATCCCCATAATTTATATTCCCTATGTTATAAATTACTAGGAATATTAAGCTATATGTATAATCTATGGTGATTGATGGATGAATTTTTAATGAATCTTGAATGCATGAAATTTCCAAGAGAATCCCACATAGTTCGATAACATTATTTTCCTGAAGAAACTGAGACTCTTAATTGGGTGTGAGAGGCTAGTATGGAATTGATGATCATTATAATAGTTGATATTAACTTCTTACATTATCGTGGGGATCTCTCCTCCTCTTATGAATATGAGGAGGATACAATCAAAGCCTCTTCTGTCGAGGTATTTTCTTATTTAAATCATCCTAAAGGTTAAAGTTCCTTACTCATCATTGAGTATTCTCCCTTACAGATTAGTCAGATGGGTGGGTCTCAGTTTATAGGTAATAGAATTTTGGCTCCATCCATCCATGTGTATATATCAATTCATCATGATCTGGGTAAATTTTCAACTTATTTATTTCATTCATTTCATAAATGATGACTGATGAGACTTTCTTCTAGTGTGTGATGTGTAAAACCACTTAGTCTTTCTCAAGTTTGTCTAGGAATATGGTTGCACTAGATAGTGAGTTAACATGACATTTTTTTTATTTAAGGATGTGATGAAATTTTAGTTCAAAAGGGAGATCTTGCATCAATCCTCTAACCTATTCATTGAGAGGGTCTAGTTATTCCATCTTGATAAAATATTCACCATTAATTATTTTCACCAAAAACTCTAAATCCCCTTTTATGTTTATGTAGGATATCTATAGTTGTGGGGATATCTCCATTCTAGAAATAAAGTCTTGGTATTATTCCTCATTTTTAGGGCATCTCTTGTATAGTGTGAAGGAGTAGAGAAAATTTTCGATTTCCAAGGAAACAAATAGAATCCCAATACTGAGCTGATTGATATTTGATTTTTCCATCCTCTTGCTAATATGGATTTGGGAGGCACCATCAAAATACATCTACCATGTTTTTGGATTTTTGTGGGAATATAATACCTCTTAGTTCGGATTTTTGGCGTCCACTAGTTTTATTTCTGGGCCAGTATATATTAAAATGAAATAATTCACGGCCATCTCATTATCTACCTTTTGTGATACAAAATGGATGTTGTATTATTGCAGAATAACAACCTGTGCAACCAAATTCCCTATCAGAATGGGGAGGCCAAAGAGTTACTTCATCAATTCAATACAAGAGACCAATTGGACTATGGGATTCTGATAATAATTTCTCAAATTTTCACAACAATGATGAGTGAAAGGCATTTCTTTTCAATATCATAATATCTTGTCTCAACATCTTGAATTGTTAAACTATGGTAGTAGAGGTTTTTATTCCTCACATCAATTTTATGTGGCATGAGATAACCAATACATCGTTCCTTGGAGTCCACATATAAGATAATCGGATTTCTTTCTAATGGTGGCATCAGGATAGTGGGGGAATAAAATACTTCTTGAGATTCTAAATAGATTCCTGGAACTTCTCAATCTATTTATCAGAAACTCACAATTTCATTAATGTATTGAAGCAGAGAACATGAATTTCTATATAATTCCAAGTGAAAATGTATTGATGTTAATTTATAAATTCAATACACATATTCTTCTCCTCAATAGTAATGAAATCTCTAATTAATATAGTTTACAGTTATTTTTTGTTTGCAAAATTCAACGTAATGAGCTCTTCAATGATGATATATATTCTTTCCTAGAAATTAAGAGGGTAATTCCTAAGGTGATCCTATTCTCCTTATATATTTGATTATATAGAGGGATTTTCAGACATGGAAGGTAATTTGGGGGAATCCCTATCACTGTTGAGGTTGGAGAGACCACAAAGAGAGAAATTTTAATCCTGAACTACCAGATCCATCACATTAAGATTCTAGATTTAATGGTTTTCATTTATCCTTCCACTAGGGATGGGAGGAGACTGGACATATGGGATTAAGTTATCTACCTCAGTCAGGTTTATTAGTAGAACTTAATTGGTGTCGATCATACTCAAGGGATTCACAGGGTCAATCCCTAATCCATTGGGGTTGTAACTAGTATATTTTCATCACTATTGGTTGTTTTCATTCCTTATTATAGAAAATTTCCTCAACATATATAGCTTTACAAGAAAATAAAGGGTAACTATCACCATGTAGAATTATTTATTTTTCCAAGTGCAATGGAAGCATGACTTAGTGGGAGATAAATTAAAATTTATTTTAAAATTTCTATAACCGAAACCCTGAGCAAAGATCTTTCACATAAAATTTATAATTATGTCAATTAATATTTAACAAAATTAATACATCGGATTATGATATTTCTTCTGTAATTATCATGATCATCTGAAAATATGTGTTATGATATCCTTCATTGTGTTGTAATGATCCAAGGATAGATTTCTTATAGCAGCGATCCGCACATTCTACATTGATCTCCATGAAAATAAAATCGATTTCTAGGTTCTTTCATGGAGAATAGATTGTACTGAGTTGTTTATGTTGGTATCTTACCCTATAGACTTTAAGGATTCTTTCTTGAATTTTACAATCTTGAGAGTGAGAGAGAAGGAGGATTAAAGGGAGAATTCATTGTGCATACAAATTTTTTATTTTTGACAGCACACTGATACTCTACACAATAGACATAATCCTCAATTTATAGAGCTAGTATTTCAGAAAAAAAAAATTATTTAATTTCATTCCGGGCCTTAAATAATATAATATCATATAATAATAAAAATAAAAATTAATAACATTATTATTATTATTTAATAGTGTGTACCAAGTTTCACAATAAAAAATATTATTTAATGAGATTAATAATTAATATTATTCACTAGATATCATCTTGGTATTTTAGAACTCCACTAGCATTTATTGAACACCTAAATAAAAATTAAATTTATATATTTAATTCTTCAATAAATATTTGTGATCAATAAAATGTGAATAAAATTATTCCTCTAATTTGATAATAATATTTTTTTTCAATTAATTAAATTCAAATATGATTTAATTGAGGTCATTGGAGAAAATATTTTGTGACCCTATAGGATTATTTATCATATTAAATAGGGGGATTACCTATTATCCAAGATTAATGACTAGAAATGGGTTAATGAAACCTTTATAAATAACTTAATTTCATAATGACAAAAACAACACATAAATTATCTCTATGTAATATAATCCATTTTTTACAATATCTCAATAAGAAGGTTTCAAATCCTTTTCACCCACATATATCCTTGATACATTATTCATTCAATATCTTAAATAAACACATCACAACACCATAGAAATGAAATTAAAGGAAACTATTATATTCTAATAAATGGTTGAGATATCAGTTTTCATAAATATGGAAGGGAAAAATCATTGCTCAACTTATCCATTAATGATATGTCACTCATGATATACCCAAAATACCCTACATCTCCATAAAATGCTATTAGAATGGTTTAAAAATAAATCTAGATACATGATACAAAGCATGAATTAATAATAATTATTATTATAAATTATAAGTTCCATGATACACACTCGTAGGTAGGAATATTTGATGACACCAAAACATGGGTAATTTCTACTAGTGTGCCTGTTATCATAATCTTCTATCTTGGAGATTACTAGGTGAAAAATTCATGAGAATAATCTTCATCCACTTATGATTACTAAAACCTAATAGTCTATGTACTTTGTGACCCATAATACTATTTTATTCAACCACAAAACATTATTTATGAATATGGTTATTATACTTTAAGGTATTCCTTATAGAGGGTAACTTCTATGACCTTATCAATTTGATGTATGATATAGAAAATTATTAGATTATAGTCATGAATAATCATGAACAATATTAAATAATAATTTTTATTAATATTAAATGAATCTAACACACATTTAATCAAAATAAAAATAGTTTATTCTTCGATAAAAACTCTAATGAACTCTATTATGGACTAGATCTAACTACTGATGAATTTTAGTCTTCTATAACCATTATGATAATCATGTTTCTAATGAGTTAAGGATTCAGTCATGTGGTCTTCCATGTTATCTTACTGATCACTTCAACTTCACCTCTATCTGAAAAATACCTTTAGAGATTATAATTTTGAATTATGTGCTTCATTCGCTGATGTGACCTTGGATCTTTTTTGAGATCCACTATTATAGTAAAATCATAGTAGAGTGGGATATGATATTTATGTATAAGTAAAAAATTCAAGATAATGGAAAAAATCATTGATACATCTACATTAGTTTCCTCAAAATCTATGAAATAATCATAATCAATTATAGAATCTATGACCACAGCCTACATTTTGTTTTTTCACTCCAAAAAATATCCATATAAAGTGAATATGTATCCCATTTTTGACTTCATATCATCATGATTAGTTTGTAAGCTATCATTTTAATATCTTATAATGACTTGTTCTTTATCTCTTCTATAAATCTGGAACATATTCTTACTATGAATTTGAAACATAAGGACAGTATTGACTATTATCCAATAGATGACACTTAGGTCATCTTGATATCTTCTTACCATAATTAATGTATAGGAAACATCTAACCTATTACATATAATAAAATACATTACTATACAAATAACTAATGTGTATGAAATCCTTTTGATTCTATTTCTATCCCGATGTGTCAGATGACACATTTTCATAGAAATATTATTATCAAGTGATGCTAGAAATAATCCCCTTTTGGATTATTCCATAATAATATCATTAGTTTCATTTCAATGTATGTACTTTGAATTGGGATAATAACCTATTGGATCTGTCTCAATGGATCTTGATCCCAAGAATATATTTTTCCCACACAAGCCCTTAATAGAGAATAATTTATTCAACCACATCTTAAAAGACTATTAGACTAGTATGTTATTTATAATGAGTAATATTTCATCAACATATAACATTAAAAAAATTCAATCCCACTAATCTGTTTGTAGAAATAAGGATCACACTCATTCACTATGAAACCAGATTATATTATGGCTTCATCGAAATTAATTTTCCATGACATAGTTAATTTCTTTAATCCATAAATGGAATATTTATGTTTTCATATTTTTTTTAATTCATTGGAGTAACAAAACCTTCAGGTTGATTTCTATAGACATTGGAAATGATCCTATTACCAAGGATTTTTTAACATCGATTTTCCAAAACTCATAGTCTTGGTAAGTTTCAATGGAAAGTAAAATTATGATGGATTTCAGCATTGCAGCTAGTTAAAAGGTTTATTCGTAGTCAATGCCTTTAAACTATTTAAAACATTTTTGAAAACAATCATTCCTTATATGACAGACTTGTCCTTCCATGGCCAATTTATTCTTAAATAACCATATTCAACCAATATGAATTATATCCACTAGAGGATATACCGAAATCCATATGTTATTTTGGTACATATAATCCATTTTAGAATTTAGGTCTTCTTTCCACTTAGAATCATCTAATCAAATTATTGCTTCCTTGAAGGATAGATGATCATTATTACAAATTAATAATGATTCACTATCCTTGGTGACTAGACAACCATAACATTTTTTTTATCTAAACTCTCTAGTACAACTATGTAGTACTTGTTTCTCTAGAACAACTTCTTCTTCTAAGGGCCTTTGTGAAATTTTATCCCATACTAACTCTTTTTTATCATGATCATGGACTTCATTGATTTCTATATTTCCCCCACTATCTCTTCTAGATATAAGATCATCCTATTGAAATGTATAACATCACTGAACAACAAAATTTTCTCCTGGATTATTATATTGGTGTTATCTCTTTGTTTCATTGGGATATCCTATGAAGATACACTTTGTTCCTCAGTATACAAGATTGTTAATTGAAATTTCCTTAACAAAATCTTTACAGCCCCACACATGTAAGTAAGACAACATAGTTTTCATTCAATTCTATAATTGGAATGTAAGAGTATCTATATCTTTCTTTGTAACTCTCTTTAGTACATATATTGATATTTTTAATTCATAAACAAAAAATCATAATGGAATAATCAAAAGACTCATCATTGAACTCACCATGTACAGTAAGGTGCAATTCCTCTATTCAATTACACCATTCCACTGAGGCATATAAGGTGTATTTGGTTGAGATAATGTCCCCAAATTCCATAAAAAATCAATGAAGTATTTATTAGGATATTATAAACCACTATTTGAGTGGAGTTTCTTAAATTTATTACTGAGATGATCCTAAAATTCATTCCAGTATTCCTTTAAGTTATCAAAATAATATGACTTATTACTCATTAATTAGAAATATCCACATATACTATAATCATAAGTAAAAGTTATCAAGTATTAATACCCACCATTTTTTTAACAGGAAATGGTTCACACACATTGGTATGAACTAATTCAATAAGCCCTTTATCCCTTTCACCATACCCAATAAATCATGTTTTGGTCATTTTTCCTTGAAAACATGCATGACGTACACCAAGTGGCTTTAGTTCAAAATAATATAAATATCCATCTTGATTTAAATTTTTAATGTTTTTTATTTACATGACCTAGATAGTGATGCCAATGTTGGGTGTGGTATGACTCAATTAAAGTAGTTTCTTATCAATTTCTATTACTTTTTTCATGTAATCCAAATAATATATATATTTTTTTAAATGTTCCTTATCATAAAAAAACTATCTTTATAAAATAAAAAACATTTATTTCTAAATTTGAAAATAATTCTGTCTTTATCATGTATGGAAATAAAAATAATTTTTAGGGTAACATATTAAACATAATAATAACTCTTCAATGCCAAGATCATTTTACTCAGCAACATGAGGTGATAGTCCCTGATAGATAAGGCAACAAGTTTATCTCTATTAGATACTCGAAGATCTACGTCCCCTCCATAAATATTTATGACTCTATTTGGTTTTTATTTTTTAATACAAATATGGGAACCAAAATATTTATCTAAAAACATATTTTTATAAATGGATAAATTGGAATCGATAACAAATGGACTCGAAGCTTCCCCTTCCTTTATTAGTTGGCTGTATTTTTTCTTCAAATGGAACTTGTTTCCACTTTAGAAATAGACAACATCCTATTCCCAATATTTCCCAATGATATTATTCATCATGGAATGGAATAAATATTCATTAGACTTAAATTTATTATTTTTACCTTTATTTTTGTTCTCCATAAGTATGAAATTATATTCATAATTTATATAGTTATCTAATTGAAGAGAGGGAGTAAAAAGATCTGAAAAATAATTTTCATTTTAAAATTTAAAACAATGTTAGAAAATCTTGGAGGAAGTGTTCCCATAATGAGATCAGTGCCCAATTATTTCGGGAGTTTCAACCCTATAGAATTTGGGCACTCAATGTTTCCAATGATCATTACTACATGAGGCCCAGTTGGGGAACCCTATCTAGTATTTCTCTAAAATAGTGCTTTGGATATCTCAAAACATTCCCATTTAAAAATACCTAGATAAAGACCATGTGTAACTCCCCGACCCCAGTTACCCAGAGTCGGTGAATTATTACATAACATTAGCATGATCACAAAAGATCAAGTCTCGAAAAACTGATTAGTTTAGTAGTCTTGGAAACACTAGATGCATTCATAAAGTTTACATTACATCATAAAGTGAAAACTACCACAAAATCTTGTCTCCACACTCATATCTCCTAATACTATCCCTTCAGGTCATTCATAAAATACTTCTACACATCCTGGGAAAAATAAAACATATAAAAGGGTGAGCTCAAATGCCCAGTAAGGATAACAATATAGTGGAAACTTTTATAAATAGGAAAAACATTTAAGGCAATGTATAACTAAAACAAAAGCCTTTTAAACATGAAATTCAGCATAATATGGAAAAAATAAAATTAAATAATGCCACTTACTTATTTACATGGATATTATACTAGTCGAATAATCACATGCAATATCAATAACCACTTTCATAATGATGGAATTCATAATGCTAGACTATCATAACCATATAGCCAAGGCATCGTGCCAAGAATACAAATAATATTTTGTCAAGGCCTTATGCCAAGACACTAGTTTGTCTCATGAGACCTACCAATTCATTGAGGAGCTATAGAGGGCTCCACCCGTCACTTATTATGTCCAATTCATTCCTCATATGAACAGGTTTAAACATAACATAAATATTTATATTAAAACTAGCATATGAAATATCAATAATTTCTCCATAAACCATGAATGGTATACAAATAACACATCCTCAGTCAAACATATCACAAAACCATCAATACAATATGGAAGTTTTGTATCATAATAAATCAACTTCAAATAAGCTTAAAATCCATCAAAGCATGTTGACATAGATGAAATCAAAACTATTTGAGAGAAATATATCTTTTTTTGAAATCATTTGAAAGTCACATAATTATAAAATAAAACATTTACTTTGAAATTTTTTTTATAATCTTTTAAGGGAAGCTTTAAAGATTTGATAATGGCGGAAAATAGCCACACCCTTCGTATAAGTTAAAAAAAGACATTCTTACCTTAATTCTGTCGAAAAGGTTAAAAAGGAACTTTTTTGGAAAATGATAGAAAGATACCTTTATAAACTTCTTATAAAAAGTCAACAAGGGTATAAATTACTTTATCCCATAGTCTATAAAATATTAAGAATGATTTGAAATACATTTTTAAGAAACATGGATGTGGATGATAAAGAGGTCTCAGTAGATAATTACGTATAAACAACCTCGGATAATGAAGAGATTGTGAAATAAACTCTTACCTTGTAATTTTCCTTGGTTGAGGGTAGGTTAACCTCTAGTATAATGGTGAAATAGTTTTTATTAAATTTTACAAGAATCATATACATTAATATGATATCATATATGATCTTTTAACATTGATTTGTTAATAATATCTTAGTACTATCGTTGTTTTGGGTGTTAACTTACTCATTTTATTTTATATGTTTTGTTATGTAAGATGTGTTTATTATGGATAGGATGTATATTATTAATATATAGAATAATATCAAGTCCTTAAAAATTATTTTTAATCATTAAATGATAATTATTCTTGAATGGATACAATGGGGAATGAATCTCATCGCGTTCGTGGAGACGGTAGTCTGTACGTACGCACGTATGGTGACATGTCATTCAAAGGATGGATATAATACTGAATATGGTTGTACCATATTTATAATAACATCACAGTATATATAAGATAATGGATTTATTATTTTAGAATGGGAATAACAAAGAAAGAAGAAGTTTAAGAAGAAAGGAACTTGAAAGAGGGTGGTGAAAACATTACCTCTTCTTCGGATTCTTCATTTTGATTTGATCAAAATGGATCCATAGGTTGGCTTTGTGATCAAACTAAGGCCTATAGGTTGAATTGAGGGATTTTTAAAGAGTATTTGGGTAGGTTTTTTCTGGTCCAAAAGGCTTTTAATGGGTGAATTAGTGAGAAGGGGGAGTTCCCTTTTATAAGAGGGGTGAGGGGCACCTTTGGAAAAGCTAGAAATATTATTTTATAATAAATAATATTCAGTTTCTAATGGATCCAAAGTGGATTATTTAAATTTTAAGGTGGGGATAGGTCGAAAACCACTCAACTGATAGGTTTTAGACAGGTTTGGGTCACTAAATTAACCTTATCTTTTAGTTTTAACTCTTAGTTAATTAGTTTGACATTTACCATGTCACTTTGTATTTTTATATTATATAGTTAATAAACATACAATATACATCCAAGAGACCCCCAAGTGGTCCATTAATGATACACATATCATGATACAAGTCCTTTGGATGAACCTTAGATTTTTAGGAATATAATATAAATTAATAATATAATATTTATTTTAAAAACTCTTTTATGTCAATTTTGACACAATTGGGTATTTTGTTTTTGAAAATTTCATAAAAGAATTATTACTTCGAAAACAATTTATCTAACCAATATTAATATGTCATATTAACCTATAAAATTAGTGTAATTCATAAAAAGTCTCAAATTACATTTATTTGGATATTTATAATATCAATTATTTTAATATTTCATTAATTAGGTAATTACTGCATCACCATTGTGTCATAAATAAATTACATTATTTAATGTTTAAAAATTATAAATAAAATAACATTATATAGGAAATCTTTTTATATTTCTAATTAATATTTACAATCGAATTTATCTTATGTGAAACCCTATATTAAAAATGTTTTAGTTATTAAACATTGATTTTAACTCTTTTAACTCTTCTTTGAATTAAATAATAATTAATTTCCTAATCTAATCCAAGTGGACCTAAATGATAATATTTTATTCCTAAGGTTTTTTTTGGTCGAGATAAACATGTCCAATATAATTAGGGCATGTTTTAGGGTAATATTAATATCATTTTTACCCGTAATTACCCTATTTACTTTTAACCGTGGTAAATAAAAGTAAAAAGTTACTATTCACCAAAAATTATTTTCATCTCATTGAACCACATTTTACTCCTTGATATTATCCATGTCTCTCATATTTTAGAAGTTCCACTCATAGAAGCGGTAAAATTAAGTTTTATGTGAATTTCCAAATTCTCCTAGGAGGTGGGTAAAAGACGGTGAAAAGTTCAATAAAATTTTTATATATCTAAAATTATTCTAAACTAACTCCAATGAATTACATTGAACATATATAGTTATTATGTATCTATTTTGACCTTAATTAAATTTAAATAAAATAAATAATTATTTAAATAAAAATTCGGTTTTAAACTATAATTGAGTGTTTTTTAACTATTCATAAAAAATTGAATGTTTTTAGAAAAATACCAAAATTTCACCCTATGATAATTTCGATATTTCAAATCCAAAAATGAAGTCCATTTTGAAAGATAAAATTTATAAAATTTCAAAAAGTGGGTACTACTATTCATAATAGCTAGTTTGATTGGTTGTGGTGTGTGTGTGTTAGAACTCGAAGTTGCGTACAACTCACGCTACTGTATTATTCAAAGGGAAGCGTACCGTGGAATCTTGAGGTGTTACATTCTCCCCTCCAAATAATTTCGTCCTCGAAATTTCTAGAATACTACCGAATGACAAGACTTGGGTGGTTCTTCATCATAAGTTCCTCAGGTTCCCATGTTGCCTCTTCCATCTTATGGTTTCTCCACAAAACTTTTACCAGACGAGTAGTCTGGTTTCTCAGTACTTGTTCTCTCGTATCAGGAATCCTGATGGGCTCTTCGCAATAAGACAGATCAGTTTCTAGTTCTAATTCCTCATAGGTGAGTACATGCATTGGGTCAGGCATGTATTTCCTCAATAGTGATACATGGAACACATCGTGAACTTTGGAGAGACTTTGCGGCATTGCCAATTGGTAAGCTACAGGCCCAATTCGTTCTAGAATTTCAAAAGGTCCAATGTACCTAGGACTCAATTTACCCTTCTTACCGAAACTTATAACGCCCTTCCATGGAGATACCTTCAAGAAAACATGATCTCCTACCTGAAATTCCAAATCCTTCCTTCAGTTATCGGCATAGATCTTCTACCTACTTTGAGCTGCTTTGATGTGGTTTTGGATTACCTTTATTTTTTCCATTGTTTCCTCCACAAGTTCTGGGCCTACCAGTTTTCTTTCACCAATGTCATCCCAACAGGTTGGTGTGAGACATCTCTTTCCGTATAACGCTTCATATGGTGCCATCTTAATACTCGAATGGAAGCTATTGTTATAGGAAAATTTTACCAGAGGTAAATATTGATCCCACATACCCTGAAAGTCAAGTGAGAAATATCTCAACATGTCTTCTAAGTTTTTAATAGTCTGTTCTAATTGTCCATCTATTTGAGGGTGGTAGGCAGTGCTCAAACGAAGTTCAATATCCAAGGCCATCTAAAGACTCTTCCAGAATCTTGAAGTAAAACAGGGATCACGATCAGAAACAATCGATAGGGGTACTCCATGAAGTCTCACAACTTCATTAATATATAGTCTTTCTAGACGTTCCAGTGGTAAATCTTCTCTTATTTCATGAAAATGTGGTGACTTGGTAAGATGATCAACAATAACCCATATTGCATCGTTCCTTCTAGGAGTCTTTGGTACCCCAAGACAATGTCCATCGTAGTATTGTCTCATTTACACTCCGCTATGGGAAGAGGTTGCATGACTCCTCCAGGATGTTCCCTTCCAGCTTTCACTTGTTGACAAACCATACATCTTGACACAAAATCAACAATCTCCCTCTACATGTTGTCCCACCAAAAATGTTCCTTCAATTCTCTATACATTTTGGTGCTCCCAGGGTGTATAGAGAAATTGGATCTATGAGCATCATCCAACAATTCCCTTTTTAGATCAGGTATATCAGGAACACAAAGTCTCTTCCCAAATTTCAAAATTCCATCTTCATACATAAAGTATCTCAATCTTCCATCATTCACAGCTTTAATCTTCTTTTGAAACTCTTCATCACCAGTCTGAGAACTCTTTATCCTTTCTAGTAAAGATGGTTTGGCAACCATTTGAAAAAGTATCGATGTTTCACCTTCCAGGTTAATTCCCATATCCATCTTCACTAGATCAATGAAAATAGGATCCCTTTAAATTCTCATCATGTTCAAAACTCCATGATCTTTTCTGCTCAAAGCAACTACCACCTTGTTTTCCTTCCCCGGGTGGTAGTGTATCGTGTAATCATAATCCTTTAGTAATTCAAGCCATCTCCTTTGCCTCATGTTGAGTTCTTTTTGTGAGAAAATATACTTCAAACTCTTGTGATCAGTATAAATCTCAAATTTTTCACCATAGTGGTAGTGTCTTCATATCTTCAATGCAAAGATCACAGCTGCTAACTCGAGATCATGAGTAGGATATTTTTGCTCATAAATTTTCAAATGTCGTGATGCATAGGCAATAACCCTATCATTCTGCATAAGGACGCAACCAAGTCCTTTCTTCGATTCATCACTATAAATAACTAACCCATCATTCCCTAGTTGTAGAGTCAATATAAGAGAATTGACTAATCTTCTCTTCAGTTCTTCGAAACATTCTTCACACTCTTCTTTCCAAACAAATTTAACCCCTTTACATGTGAGCTTTGTTAATGGGTTATCCAACCGGGAAAAATTCTGGATGAAATGTCGATAATAACCTGCTAAACCAATAAAACTATGTACCTTAGTTATACTCGTTGGTGCAGGCCATTCTTGGATTGCCTTGGTCTTAGAAGGATCAATAGAGATTCCATATTTAGATACAATATGGCCAAGAAAAGAAATCTCCTGAAGCCAAAAATCACACTTACTAAACTTCCCATATAATTCATGTCTTCTCAGAGTCTTCAGGATAATGCGTAAGTTATTTTCATGATCTTCATAGATTTTGGAGTATACCAAGATATCATCAATAAATACCACCAATAATTCATCTATGCATTCCTTGAAAACTCTATTCATTAGATCCATGAATACAGAGGGCGCATTAGTTAGCCCAAAAGGCATTACTGTAAACTCATAATGCCCGTACCTGGTTCGAAATATTGTCTTCAGAATGTCTTCCTTCTTTACACACAACTGATGGTATCCAGGCCGAAGTTCAATCTTTGAAAAGTATTGAGCTCCATGTAGTTGGTCAAATAAATCATCAATGCGAGGTAGTGGATACTTGTTCTTTATTGTTATAGCATTGATATCCCTGTAGTCGATACATAACCTCATAGATCTATCTTTCTTTTTAACAAAAAGAATAGGGACTCCCTATGGAGAAACACTAGGGAGAATAAATACCTTATTACTCAATTCCTTTAGTTGTATATTTAGTTCAACTAATTCCAAAGTGGCCATTCTATAAGGCGTCTTCGATATAGGCCTTGATCCAGGAATTAAATCAATGGAAAACTCAACTTCTCGTTCTAGAGGATGTCCAGGTAAATCTTCCAGAAACACATCTATATATTCTTTCACAATAGTTACATCCTCTATTTGAACATTCATTTCCTCACACATAGTCATTTCATTCTCTTCCTCCCCAATAATTGAATTTAGTTGAGCTACTGGGGGTGGATCTAGATAAGAATTAGGTGGTGATGATTCTTCTCTAAAGATAAGGTATTCCTTATCATCATCATAAAAAATCATAACCTCCTTCTTACAATAAATATTTTCATCTTGGTCCAAAATCCAATCCATACCAAGGATTATATCAAACTTGATCATAGGTATGACGATGAGATCAATAGATAAATAATAGTTATGTGCTCTAATGGGGACTGATTCACAAAACTTTGTTGCAATGATACTTCCCTTTGGAGTTTTAACTGACAACTCCCTTGTTAAATCAAATTGGAAATATCTAATTTTCTTAGCAGACTAGGAAGATATGAAACAATACAATGATCCAGAATCAAATAATGCATTTTCTAATCTTGAGGAAACCATTAAATTTCCTGCCACCATGTCTTTCGGAGCTTCTACCTCAGCAGTAGTGATAGCATAAGCTTGGCCTTGATCCCTTGGAATTTTCTAAGGTAATTCCCCCTGACGCTTAGGAAATTCATTTTCATAATGTCCCATCTCTCTACAGTTGTAGCATTGAACATCGGTAGCTTCTTTCTTCACCTTGCAATCACGAGCTAGGTGGCCTTTTTCACCACACTTGTAACAGACTCACATTCCCTTCAAGTAAGTACCAGGGTGTTTCTTCCCATATTTATTGTAGGATGGATATTCAACTTTTCCCTTTTTCCCCTTATTTCTATTCCCAGAGTGATCAGCAGATCTCTTCTTCTCTTGCTTTTCTTTAAAGTCATAAGACTTAGAGAATTCTTTTTCTGTCTTGATAGCACAAGAGATAATATCTTCGTACGGCGATAATGATTGTGACACTAATTCTTGATGAAGAAATGGTCTTAACCCATCAAAGAAATGATCAATATTACTTCTTGGGTTACATATATAATCTCCAACATACCTTGGTAACCTTGTAAAGTTAGACTCATACTTTGTGACATTCTCATCCTCCTTTTGTCTTAGACTCAGAAATTGCCTTTCCATATCTGATCGATGGTCGTGAGGGAAGTATTTTTCTAAGAAAAGCTCTTTGAACTGACTTCATTCAATATTTGATACTTCATCATCTTCCTTCATGTTTTGAATCAATGACCACGATTGATCATCATCTCCAGTGAGGCGATAAACTGTCATGACAACTTTTTCCCTTTCACTACTCCCCAAATCCTGAAATGTTTTCTCTAGGAAACTTATGCATTTCTCAGAAACTAATGGATTTGTACTCCCATTGAATGTTGGTGGTTGCTGGCTCATGAAGCGATCTATCATTGATCCTCCACGCTGTGGATCAGGGTTCTCCATACGGGTAAGGTTATTATTCATAACCTGAGTGAGTTGTCCCAGTATGGTGATTAGTTGATCAGCACCAGTTGCATCACCATCTCCACTATAATTATCTTGAGCAGGAGGGAAATCCCTACATAGAGTGCGTGCATTGATAAGGTTTCCATTTCTTCCACTAGGTGCCATTTCTAAACAATGTCATAAACTAGATCAGTTTATGAATCAAAATACATAATTCCATACTTGTAAAACACTTAACATAAATTGAACTATTGATGGATATAATCCATAATCATAAAAATGTTTTCTTTGAAAAAGTATATACTCATAAACCCTTCATAATGATTTGTAAAGAAAATGAGAGTTATCCTAAGAATATCCCCTGGGAGTGTCGTAACCAAGAGTGCATCAAGGCCGGTTGTCATGCACCAGTTTCCATTCGAGTCTAGCTCAAAGTGGTGTTTTCGGGCTTTACCCCTTGGTACATCTATGCTAGAGCTGCCTCTACCTGATCGTATCCAGACAGGGATGTATTGCTCAGAAAACTCACAAAATTTCTACAATACCAAAATTCTTGGAAGTTCTTCTATACTAATCCTCAAAGTTTATCTTAGGTCTATGTGCTCTAATCATAGTTTACCTAAATCTAGCTTCCAAGGTTTGTACTAAACGTCCTCTGATACCAACTGTAATGCCCCGACCCCAGTTACCCAGAGTCGGTGCATTATTACATAACATTGGCATGATCACAAAAGATAAGTCTCGAAAGACCGATTAGTTTAGTGGTCTTGGAAATACTAGATACATTCATAAAGTTTACATTACATCATAAAGTGAAAACTACAACAACATCTTTTCTCCACACACACATCCCCTTATACTGTCCCTACAGGTGATTCATAAAATACTTCTTCACATCCTGGGAAAAATAAAACATAGAAAGGGGTGATCTAAAATGCCCAGTAAGGATAACAATATAGCGGAAACTTTTATAAATAAACATATACATTTAAGGAAATGTATAACTAAAACAAAAGACTTTTAAAATTGAACTTCAGCATAATATGGAAAAAATAAGATGAAATAATGTCATTTACTTTTTCACATGGATATTCTAATAGTTGAATAATCACATGCAATATCAATTACCACTTTCATAATGATGGAATGCATAATGGCAGACTATCATAACCACATATCCAAGGCCTCGTGCCAAGACTACAAATAAGAGTTTGTCAAGGCCTTGTGCCAAGATACTAGTTTGTCTCATGAGACCTACCGATGCATAGAGGAGCTATAGCGGTCTCCACCTGTCGCTTATTAAGTCCAATGCATTCCTCATATGAACAGGTTTAAACATAACAAAAATATTTGTATTAAAACTAGCATACGAAATGTCAATACTTTCTCCATAAACCATTTATGGTATAAAAATAACACATCCACAGTCAAAAATATCACAAAACCTTTAATACAATATTAATGTTTTGTATCATAATAAATCAATGTCAAATAAGCTTAAAATCCATCAAATGATGTTGACATAGATGAAATCAAAACTATTTGAGAGAAATATCTCTTTTTTTAAATCATTTGAAAGTCACATAACTATAAAATAAAACATTTACTTTGAAAATTTTATTATAATCTTGTAAGTTAAGCTTCAAAGATTTTATAACGGCGGAAAATAGCCGCACCCACCTTATAAGTTAAAAAAATACATTCTTACCTTAATTTTGTCAAAAAGGTTAAAAAGGACCTTGTTTGGAAAACGACAGAAAGATTCCATTATAAAATTCTTATAAAAAGTCAAAAGGGGTATAAATTAATTTATCCCATAGTATTTAAAATATTAATAATGATTTTAAATACATTTTTAAGAAACATGGATTTGATGATAAAGAGGTCCTAGTAGATAATTACGTATAAAAAACCTCGGAGAATGAAGAGATTGTGAAATAAACCCTTACCTTGTACTTTTACTTGGTTGAGGGTAGGTTAACCACCTTTATAATGGTTAAATAATTTTTATTAAATTATACAAGAATCATATGCATTAATATGATATCATAAATGATCTTTTAACATTGGTTTGTTAAAAATATCTTAGTATTATCATTGTTTCGGGTGTTAAGTTACTCGTTTTCTTTTATATGTTTTGTTACGTAAGTCGTGTTTTTTATGGATAGGTTGTATCATATTCATATCCAGAATTATATCAAGTCCATAAAAATTATTTTTAATCATTAAATGAGAATTAGTCTTGAATGGATATGATGGTGAATGAATCTCATCGCGTTCGTGGAGATGGTAGTCCGTACATACGCACGTATGGTGACATGTCATTCAAAGGATGGATATAATACCGAATATGGTTGTACCATATTTATAATAACATCACAGTATATATAATATAATGTAGTTATAATTTTAGAATGGTAATAACAAAGAAAGAAGAAGTTGAAGAAGAAAGGAACTTGAAAGAGGGTTGTGAAAACATTACCTCTTCTTTGGGTTCTTCCTTTTGATTTGATCAAAAGGGCTCATTAGGATTTTTTTCAGATAAAAATAAGGCCTCTAGGTTGAATTTAGGGATGTTGAGAGAGTATTTGGGCAGGGTTTTTCCGAGACAAAAGTCTTTTAATTTGTGAATTAGTGAGAAGGGGGAGTGCCCTTTTATAAGAGGTGTGAGGGGCACCTTTGGAAAAGCTAGAAATATTATTTTATAATAAATTCATATTCAGTTTCTAATGGCTCAAAAGAGAATTATTTAAAATTTCAGGTGGGTATGGGTCTAAAACCACTCAAACAATAGGTTTTAGACAGGTTTGGGTCACTAAATTAAACTTTTCTTTTATTTTTAACTCTTATTTAATTAGTTTGACATTTACCATGTCAATTTGTATTTTTATATTATATAGTTAATAAACATACTATATACATCCAAGAGACCCCCAAGTGGTCCATTAATGACACACCTATCATGATACAAGTCCTTTTGACGAACCTTAGATTTTTAGTAATAGAATATAAATTAATAGTACAATATTTGTTTTAAAAACTCTTTTATGTCTATTTTGACACTATTGGGTATTTTGTTTTTGATAATTTCATAACAGCATTATGACTTCGAAACAAATTTATATAACCAATAATAATATTTCATATTAACCTATAAAATTAGTGGAATTCATAAAAAGTCTCAAATTACATTTATTTTTATATTTATAATATCAATTATTTTAACATTTCATTAATTAGGTAATTACTGTATCACCATTGTGTCATAAATAAATTAAATTATTTAATGTATAAAAATTATAAATAAAATACCATTATATAGGAAATCGTTTTATCTTTCTAATGAATCTTTAAAATCGAATTTATCTTATGTATAACCCTATATTAAAAATGTTTTAGTTATTAAACTTTGATTTTAACTCTTTTAAGTCTTCTTTGAATTAAATAATAATTAATGTCCTAATCTAATCCAAGTGGACCTAAATGATAATATTTTATTCCTAAGGTTTTTTTGGTCTAAATACACTTGTTCAATAGAATTAGGACATGTGTTAGGGTAATATTAATATCATTTTTACCCTTAATTACCCTATTTACTTTTAACCGTGGTAAATAAAAGTAAAACGTTACTATTCACAAAAAATTATTTTCATCTCATTGAAGCACATTTTACACTTTCATATTAACCGTGTCTCTCGGATTTTAGAAATTCCACTCACAGAAGCGGTAAAATTATGTTTTATGTGAATTTCCAAATTCTCCTAGAAGGTGGGTAAAAGAGGGTGAAAAGTTCAATAAAATTTTTATATATCTAAAATTATTCTAAACTAACTCTAATAAATTACATTGAACTTATATAGGCATTATGTATTTATTTTTAACTTAATTAAATTTAAATAAAATAAATAATTATTTAAATAAAAAATCAGTTTTAAACTATAACTCAGTTTTTTTTCACTATTCATCAAAATTTGAAAGTTTTCAGAAAAATACCAAAATTTCACCCTAGGATAATTTCGATATTCTGAATACAAAAATGAAGTCCATTTTGAAAGATAAAATTTATAAAATTTCAAAAAGTGGGTATTACTATTCATAACGGCTAGTTTGATTGGTTGTGGTGTGTGTGTTAGAACTCGAAGTTGCGTACAACACACGCTACTATATTATTCAAGGGGAAGCGTACCGTGGAAGCTTGGGGTGTTACAATGTAGAGGTTCTCAAGTAATCTATATACATCCATGTTTTATGAAACATCTTGCATTCACTAGACATAGAGAAAATCATAGAATATTCAATTTCAACCATGTCGCTCAAATGTTTTTCATAGTTTGGGAATGATTTATCACTAACCTATATGGAAAGTGGATCATGAATTGAGAAATCAAGAATTTAATATTTCCATTCATGGAATAGAACAACCTGAAGGAATTTAAACCACTCCTGGAAGTTACATCAAGTTATAAGGTTGTTTTTATTAAATATTAATCATGGGGATAATGTGGATAATGATCTTTCAATTTTATTTTACAATTAGAAGGGGAGATTATTAGTAAAAATTTTATTGAAACTTAGTTGATAAATAATAAATTAATTTATTACATTAAATCATCCACTATATTATCAAGTCTCAATAGCCACACCACTAAACTCGGAATGTCTTGTATCAAAGACATTCTAGTTGCAAGGATCCCGATTAATATTTATAATGATATGGAATTTTTAAGATGAAAAAAAAGAATGAAATTATGCAGGAGGTTTTTCTAACAACATTCTCAAATCTCCCTTATCCATTGATTGAATTTCCCAATCCCAAAATCCAAACATGTATTTCCACAACACATTCCTCTAAATTTTTATTGAATATAGTTTGGAAATGGAACTCAATATATGTTTAGTTATGTCAATAAAAATACCACATCATAACTCTCTAATAAAAGTATATTTCTAGAATTCATCCATGTACCACACTTAGTTCTATATTTGCATTCTTAGTCAAGTAATAGAAGGCATAGTCTAACTTAATATTAAGTTGAGGTATTTTAATTAATTATTCAAAAAAATTATCCTCTTTTATCCATTATAATTTTTAATGGATGTTACATTATTAATTAATCATGTTGGATAAAACATTTACACATAATTAATTTATTAAAATTTTTAACTTTTCATACTAATTTATTTATTTATTGGATTATGGCCTTGCATCCATAAAAAAATAATTATATAGATATAAATAAATAAATAATTGAATGAATAGCTCATGAGATTTATATAATGGTTGAATTAATGAGTGGATATTAAATAAATATTTGAACTACAAGAAAGAACTCTTATTTATGGTCCTGGCATGAGTTACAAAAATTCCACCTGCACTCATGTATAACAGCTAGGTTGGCATCATTTTGGTATCTTCCTAAACCTCCTCCACACACCTTAGGAAAAAAATTATTATATGTGTTTATAACTCACATTTGTAAGGGAAAACAATGTATTAGTTAAATTAGAATTACATAAAATCCATAGACATGCGAGTCACCCATTATAATGAAGGGATGGATGGCTCAAATTCTATATTTTTTAATTTGATAAAAAATAATTTTAAACCCACGTAATAAATTAAATTAAAACATCCATCATGTACACATGTCTTATTCAATCTCATGAACATTCATATATGTAACATATATAGAAAATTGAAATTGATAATATTTATTTCTATATGTGTTATTTATTATTAAGATAAACACACTTTAATTATTTAATTATTTAATTCCCTTTAATATTAATGACTACCCTAATCCTCTTGTAGATAACTATAATTTATAAGTTAATGTTAAATAAATGGATTTCAAATAGTTGATGATTTATTTTTATTAATTAATTTTTAATTAGAATTCAACACATATTAAATTGTCAAACACCAGAAGTTCTAATTAAAGTAATATGATTTTAAAGATGAAATTTTCAGTTTAATATAATTTTATTCCTCTTATAATTGGGAGACTACAAAACATATAATATCTATCTACAATTCATGTACCTCTGTTGTCATTATTTCGGGTCACACGCTCAGGGCTTCGATAGATTTACTCATCCATAATACATAGCATGTACAAGCCAGATACATGTCATGTATCCATTTTCAGTTTTCGTATTATAATATCCTAGTTATTCGACCTACATATTATAATATTAGACATTTTATATAGGAAAAATAAATGTCATAGGGTATTAATTTATTGTGCATGTTCAAACCACTGAAATGCTCAGCGTGTTCCTGGTTGAGAGACTATGTGACGTGTACTTCCAGCTAAACTCCATGTATCCCCAACATCATTTTTCCAGATAACTCAGTGTGTATCTCAGACACATGAAATTACGATCTACATTTAATGTAAACCTTATAAAAATCATTTATTCCATAAATTCTCTTTTTTTCAGTATCACATAGTTTGACCACGTAAAATCACCACACAGATTACTCTATTTATTCCAGAAACCAGTATAGACTACATGACATGTACACTGACACATTCCCTATAATTTGATAGTCATATTCAACATAGTTTTGTCAATATGAAGTGTACACTATGTGTAATAACAACATGGAGTGTCATGTATCCCATGGTATGTCCAGGTGTAGTGTACTAGAGCACACAATATATACTTCTGAGTACATATCATGTAACCCTTTCTTACTGGATTGTTTTCAGTTCCTGGTAGAATCTCTATTCACTCTTCTTCTATTCATAGAACTTTAAGAAATTCAAACATTGAATAAAAATTATTAATATATCGATAACATGTAAATTAATATCATATTAAAGAACCAAAAATATAAAATGTAAATTCAACCATATTTTCTTATTGATCAGAAACCAGATAACGAATTACAAAGTTAAATGAGATAACTTTATCACCACTTTATGGTTCTAGGAAGAATGAAAGCATGTGGTTTTGTGAAATATATTAAAATTTATTTTATTATTTCTTTTCCTATAACCCTAATCGAGGATCTTTCATATCAAATTTATAAATAATTTATTTTATATTTGAAGAAAAAAGTATTTATTCTTAGGATATTTCTTTGTTTATGATGTTGATCATATGAAAATACCCTTTTAGGTTTCTTTCGTTGTGATATGATGATCCAAAGATAGAATCCCTCTAGTTGTGATCCACACATGATCATTGGATCTCCAATAAATTCCAATTAATTTATAGGTACTAATATGGTGAATTTAATTTTTTAAATTTTTTGTGATGATACATCATCCTTGAGTCTTGAAGGATTATCTCTTGTTTTTTTACTCTAAAGATGGAAAGAGGAGGAGTCTAGAGTGAATTCATTAGTCCCAACAATTATCTATATTAAATAGCACACTAACACTCTACACAATATGCATGACCATCTATTTATAGAGATTAGTTTTAGGTTAAAATAATATTTGATTTCATGTCATTCATTAAATAACAAAATAATCTTTAACAAACCCATTATATATATGTTGACGCTCCTTTCGTCACAGAATCTAAATATCGGAAAAGGGGAATATATGAGCTCAATGTGATTCAACCGTTGAAGAAAATATCAAAAATCGACAAAGGCATGAATAAGGGATCAAAAGCACCTATGTCGCGCAAGTTATATCACTATCGTGCAAGTCCACTTGCGCGACGGCTTATGGTCGCGAAAGTGACTTGTGCGACCTAAGTGATAACCGCCCGGTAACCACCAGGGGTCTTCTCCTGCCTATAAATAGACCCTGTGGGCCCCCCATTCGGGAGGATCGTTTTCCAGAAACTCAGATTTGTGCTCCCAGCGCCCTAGTCTCTTATCAAAGCTTCTGAAACACTTCTAAGGTAATTTCTTACCTAGAACGGAAGATCTAAATAGGGGGAGGAAGGTCTAAGTGTTAAAACTCATCAACACTTGCGTGCCTGAGTGTCCAGCCCTTAAGGTAAAAGGCCACACTTGCGCGCCGCCTTACTCCTTCAATATAAATTGCACACCCCTTTTCTGGAAGAACCTCAAGAGGATTCTAAAGGCTTTAATGAAGAGTCGCTCAAGTATTACCCTTCTAGTTTACTGTCGCGCAAGTACACCATGTGTCGCGTAGGCATACCTACGCGACCAGGACTTGCGCGACCAAGACTTGCGCACCCACGCAGTACCTGCGCGCCTGACAGGACTTGCGTGCCCCTGCCTTTTTGGGTGCCCTTCTTGCCCATTTTCCCCCTCTTGAGCCATTACACCTTTCCTATTCAAGATTCAGTCTTCAAGACACTCTTCAAAGCCATTTACGGCATGATTTCTTGATTTGACTTCCTTATCTGAAAGGAATTATGTGGAATATCTCTCAAAACCAAGTGATTTACATATATTTATGTCACTAAAGATTGAGAGTTCATTCATTCAACCTCATCCTTTAAGATGAGAGAATTTTTAACATGGGTCTCCTTTTCAGGAATAATCCCCAGTCATAAGTCTTCAAATCTAGGCATCCTCTTTAGGAGTAAGCCCCAAGTCCCTTAATTTTTTGGGCATCCTCTTAGGAGTAAGCCCCAGATCCCCTAATCTGGGCTTCCTTTTCAGGAGTAAGCCCCAGTTCCCTAATTTGGGCATTCTCCTCAGGAGTAAGCCCCAAACCTTAATCCTTAACCAGGGCCTCCTTTTTAGGAGTAAGTCCCAGTCATAATCCCTTAACCTGAGCCTCCTTTTTAGGAGTAATCCCCAGTCTTAATTTCTCTTAACCAGTCCTAATTTACCTTTGATCTGGGATTCTTCTTTAGGAGTAAAACCCAATCATAAGTCTTATCCTAATTTGGGCCTCCTTTTCAGGAGTAAGCCCCAAGTTAGAGTATTCAGAATCTCCATGAATCACATATACCTTTATGGACCTTGTTCCTGGAGTTCTTCCCTTATGTAAATCCTAACCTTCATTTATCTGGGCAGTCATAAATACATAAGCCCTAAATTATTTCTTATGATTGCATCTTTCATGGAACAATTGTATAATTTTTACCAATACCTCTTGTTTCTCACACCGAGCATGACTCACGTGAGCTTAGAGTGTAAAAGTAATTGTGACATCCTTCTTTGAGCCATCAATCATAAACATCATACTCCCTTACTCGAACTATGTGGGTTCTGATTCCTTTTCTAAACAAAGGATACGTAGGTAGCCCGTCTACGGGTTCGATCCCAACTCTAAAATAATTCATGTCCTTCTGAATGACAATAAACTTTAAGGGCCCCACTAAGTGTCTTTAAAACCAGCATGGTCATCATAATGACCAAGAGACTTCTGTATAAATGTGTCAAAGGGTAACATTGACCAACAATATCTAACAAATACAGATGATTCTCTATTGATGAAGAACCTCGAATACATACAAAAGATTCTCTAAAATTTCCTACATATTTAATCATTGATTGTCAGATCTGAAGGAAAGATCATTTTATACTTGGTAATGTAATAAGGATTCACGAACATAACTTAAATCTACAAAGAGAGTCCCAAAGTAGACAATAATTCCCCTCAAAAGGGTGTGATGAGTCCAACTTCTCATCCTCTCGACCAATGAAAATTCCTAAGCCTCATCAGTCCACAAACTAATGAGCACCTACCTTTGGAAAGTAGGTCCGAATGGATGTGGAATCATTGGATGTTTCCGGTTCTACGAAGAAACCTGTTAGAAACTGATCGGAACGTTTGAACCTCCCATCAAGGCGGTCATCCCCAGATTCTGAGGGAAACAATATAATAATATTATTATTATTATTTTGTGAAATGCGCCAACTTTCAGAATGACAAATATTGTTTAATCATCTTGTTGATAAATATTTTACACCGAAAATGGTCTTTGTCCATTTGAACTCCTCTATAATTTATTTAGAATATGAATAAATTTGTAACAAAAATCTTTCATTCAGGAAAAAATATACATGGTCAATAAAATATGAATCAAATTATCTATTTCTCTTTAGAATAATGTCTATTCAATTAATTCGATTCAATTATTATTTAATCAATATCATAATAAACATATTTTTTCCCTCTTGAATTAATTCTCATTTTCATTAGGTAGGCACACCGAAATTCCATGATTACTGTTTAGAAATTGGTCATGGAATCCAAGAAGAATAACTTAATATCGTAACAATGACAGCTACATGAAAACACTCATTGTATAATATAATCACATTTTCAAAAAATATTATCAAGAAAGTTTCACATCCATGTTCCAACCTATATTCTTTATAAAAATATCTTTGACTTACAAAAATAAACACATCATTACACTACAGCCACAGAATATAGGGAAACATCTTTTTCTATTCAAAAGGTTGAGATATATATTTCTTAAAGATGAGTGGGAAAATTTTTCACTGAATTGTCCATTAATGACATGTCAATCGTGATTCCCCACACATATCCAAATTCTCTATGAATTTTTATCATCTATTTTTATGAAATACATATATTAATGCGAAATGGGTGGGCCAGGGTGGGGTGGGCGAAGGCCTCACAAGATTGATCTCAAGATTAAATGTTGAAGAAATCCCAAAAATAATGTGAAAAAAACAAATTATGCACTCCCATCTTCACATAAGCAAGTTGGTAACACGTGGGATTTCCCACATTAAAAAGTTCTACTATTTGTAATCATTTAAATATTGTATTTTTTCTCATTATTTATGGTAGTTTTCTGAAGAAATATGGATTAACAAAAGTTTGAGTTTTAAGGGATATGAGGGAACATATTTATATTGGTTAATTATGGTATATGGTGACACCAATGTAGTAGAGAACCATGCAATTTAAAAAAGTTGAGTGATCGGTGAGAGGTGATGAATGAAGATGTTGGTTGTTTGGTGACGTGAACTATTGGACCTATGAATGAACAATGAATCTCAAGGTAAAACCCATTTTTAAAAGGATATTAGGGATCCCACAAGGTCCTTTAAAATTTTATTAATAAAAAAATAATATTTAATAACAAAATTAAATCAACCCAAAAAATATTTTGATTATAAAAAGTCTTTTAGAATTGAAACCATTAGCAGGGAAGATGGGTTCAGTTTCTTGAGATGTAAAATGGAACACCATATGAATATGATTAAAAATTACCACATATATATATATATTATAATATAATATTAAAATAATTAATAAAGAGATATTTAAAATTCACCTGTGAAGGAATGGTGAATTAGTATTACCATTTTAGTGAGAAATCACATGTCATTGTTTAATCATGATTTTTTAATATATACAAAATTGAAGAAGTGTATAATGTAAATATAATAATTTTTCAAAATTAGGCATGTGGGTAAGCCTGCACCCATGAGGGATCAATCCCCATTAAACCACACCTGCACGGGCTCAACCCGCATTAGCCCGCGCTCAAAATAGTCAAAAAATTTAGGGTCACCCAGCCCTATACCCATGAATCCTGTGAGCCGCAAGCACATTTTCCATTACTAAAAACATATAGTAATGTGATTCATAGGATTCATTAATAAAAAATTAAATTCTATATACTATTACACACACACTCAAAAATATGAATATATAATGGCCCAAAAACATGTTTAATTCCTACTATCTGTTATATTCAAATAATCATCCATCATTGAAATTACCAAGTGAAAATATCATAAGAAGAATCATCATCCACTTATGAGTACTCAAAGATGAAATTCTATGTACTATGTGTCCCGTGATATTATGTTATCTAACTGTAGAATTGTATTGAAGAATATAATCATAGAACATCGAGGTAATCATCATAGTAGGGAGCTATAATGTCCTTATAAATGTGACATATACACTAAGACATTATTACATTAGAGTCATGCATAATAATGAAAAATATGTAATAAGAAGTTTTATTAATATTTAATATAGAAAATTTACAATTAATAAATGTACAAAAAGTTGGTCCTAAGATTCCAACTCTAACAATTCTGACCTTTACATCAATGGGGTATTTCAAGTATTGATGAAATATTTCAGGTTCCACTATGTTGATATAAAGCTATGGTCTCCCAAGAGGGATATTATATGAAATGTCTTACTAGATAACCATGAAATCAATTTTAGATGTGAGATCCACTAACCCATCCTTGAGTTTGATCTTCTTGATAGGACTTTACTTGCTCTTATCATACCACTACATGGTTAGCATTGTAGAGGATAAGTTCCCATCACTATATTCCAATCTTTTGAGCATATTAATCAGGATCAGGTCATTCTCAGAACCACTACAAACCAAATCCCTTTATACAATTTCATTTTCAAGTATTCTAGAAACATAAAGAAGTGTTATATTTACTGGGATAACATCTTCATGATCCTATTTTTAGAACAATATGGTGATATTGAATTCTTTTGGCATACTTTCCACTCAATAAACCTCAAATGTTGGGTCTTTTTTCTTGAACTCCTATGGGTCTCTGAGGGCATCGATAAGTTCCTCTCTATGTTCTTTTTAATGATGGATAGAATTCATCATTGAGAGGTTGAATGTGAAAACCATAATCTATTTTAGAATGTTTTACTTTTGTGTTATAGGTTATTAATTCCCAAGGTGGGTATACTCCTTATTATATAGATTATGATTTGATTGGTTTATGGTGAATGGGTCTGGTATTTATGTAGAGGATGAGGGAGCATATTCTTCTAGTGGAATGGGGCACATCGTCCTTCTCCTGTGTTTGGGTTGATCTTACAATCGCACCCCTGCTAGACAAGAAAACAAGATGACTAGACTTAGATAACCATTGGAGGGTTCTGAGGAATCTCTTCATTTTTTGGGATTGATGAAACATTTTACAATGGGTCTCAGCTTCATATATTTCCTATGAGGGGATGTGACCAAAATATTTGTTTTGACCACACCCATACCATCCTATGTATCCCCAAATTCTAAATCACCAGCCTCCTACTCTCTTATTAGGTACACAGAGCACAGACTCATATGAATATTCCTCATTAGAGAAGGTATTTGTTTATTGAAATATTCTAATAGAATAATATATGATCTCTCTATCTTACAAGGGTCCTTTTTGGTGGGACAAGGAATGTTCTTAAAATATTAAAGGAAATAATTCACTAGGAGTTATAGGTTTTGATGGAGTAGGATATGACTCTTTATCTTATGTATTTTTTTATTTTTTTATGATTTCATATATCTCTAAGATGTGTGTTCCCTGTCACCTACTTAGGAGATGAAATTGTTTTTAATTTATGATGTTATTTTCTCATGGTTTCATGAACTCAGTCAACTTTCCTTCCATTTATCAAGTTATCAATCATCTATCCACACATGGCTATAAATTATTACCATCCACACTCTTATTATAGTGGATTGAAGGTTAAAAAGGTCACCTGTTCTAGGGAATTCTCCAAAATCACATATCTAAATAATCCATTATCTGGAGGACTTCTTCGAATAAAAATAAGTATAGAATGGTGTGACCCATACTTCTATATAAAGAGAATTAGTCAAGGTGATCAGAGAGATTAACCTTTTTGGGTTTCTTGGGATCTAGAAGCATGAATAGGTTATTATATATGGATATAAAGAAATAAATAGGTAACTGATAATCTCAAAGAGAATATTATATATTAATACATTACTCAAATATCATATGACAGTTATCTATTTTTCTTTAGGAAGAGGGTGATTTTTTTATTATGTTGCTCTATAAGTGGCACTAGATGGTTTGAGGTTAGTTTGGATGATAAAGAAAGTACTATTACAAGTTTTAGGGTAACATCTATAGTATAATCCATACTAAGACATTTTTCCCCTTTTTGATGGAATGGGTTGAGATTTAGGTTGGTTCCACTGAATGGAATCATTTGGGGGTTGGTCTTTTATGAAAAATCATTATGTTCTCCTAGATTATTTATTAGGATCAAAGGTTAATGTAGATCACCTTGTGGATTTTCATCCTAATGTTTCACAACTTCTTATTATAATTGATGGATACTGTGTGAATAGTTTAAACATTTCCATCTTTAAAGGAAGTCCAAAACTATCTCATTTTCACATTTTTTTAGTTTGTGATGCAAACAATTTTCAATTTCCTTATTATGGAGTTTAAATGATAATTTAATTTATTAATAAGGTCTTCTCATCCTTCAATGTATCCTTCTAGATGACTGTAATACTAAACAAATTTCATCCCTCTTAGATTTTACACAATATATCTATATTTGGTCACCTACTACAAGTCTCAAGGGGTCATCATTAGGCTGCATCAGGGCATGAAGTTCATGGAGAATATTCTAGATCTCCCAAATTTTAATGTTTGATAAGGTAGGATTTCCTAAATTGGGTGGGGGGAATGGGCATCCACCCATTTGGGTAATGGTTTATTCTTAGGTTTCATAGGTGTGCACCAGTAGATTCTATTTGTGATTTCATGGATTCAATAGTGTTGAGGAGTTATTTTGGTAACACTATTTGGACTATAACCTATCTAAAAGGAATATCTAAGGCTTGCTGGGTTGGCCCCATTTTCACATCTCTCTGATTCTCAATTTGTTTTAGGACTGAATAGTTGACCTGATGGAGAAGATTCTATCATAATAACAAAGGGAAATAATGATCTTCCTCAAATTACTCATTTATATAGTAAAATTTCATTAGTATAGAGAATTTAAGACGATCAGATGCCACTATTTTAGTTGGATTACCTTTCTCCTGATACGTGGGAGTAGGGATATTCATCTCTTCATAATGACAATACCCATTAATATTGTTTCTCTTGAGTAGTTCTGTACTGATTTTTTTGGAGATTTTGAATATCATTCTCATAATTTTCCAGCAGTTCCTAATTAGAGTAATTTTCAGCTCCTCTAGCTGGTTAGTTGGATGTGGCCATACATTTTCTTTTATCCTTGGAAGTGTTCCTCTATAGAGGTAGAAATTCATTGTTCGGTGGAGATAGGTTTGAGAATCATATCTGATTTTATGTACATGCTACCTCAGTCGGTGAATCCTAATAACCCTTCGCCCATGGAATGTCTCTCAATGCGTACCTCTGCATTTTCTTCTTGGTCCACATTTTTATTACATTGATTATTATTACATTAACCAAATTATATGAGGAAATATTTTTTATCACATTTCTCACAATGAAATATGATGGTTCTACACCACTGACTACTCCTTCAAGAGTTTAATCAGGGTTAATTCTTTGACCCTTGGCCATGTTGGGCCATTTAAACTTATGACCCTCATGGGTTGTAACTTCCATCACCATAAATTCCTCTTTTATATCTATATGAATGCTGACCTTAAGGGATTTTTTAGTCATTCTTACTGAATAGGTACCAAAGATAAATGGTGTGTATCATGGTAAGATTAATGGATGGGATGCCTATTATTAATATTAACCTCACTACATAGAGAATATTGATTCCTTCTAGGCTGATGATGAGAATAAAAATTCCCCCATCCATGTAGGCTACATATGATTTAGGGCCACTATCAGTAATTTTTTATCCTATTTTTGAGGGTTTGATGATTCCAAACAAGGATGTGATGTCTCTTGAGATGGAATTTGTTATATAAATTCCCCAAACCCTTTGGTATGGGGTTAATATGTAACCCCGACTGAATTATCCAAGACCCCCTTAGGGTGTGACCAACTAGGTGATGGTGATTGGGATAAAAATCCCACCAAACCTATAGGTTGGGATTGGTTTTCAACTACCGCCAATATTACCTTAATCATCTTAGGGTTTAATGATGTGAGGGTTGGAGGTGATGGTAAAATTTACCATAGACCTATGGGTTAGGTTTCTTCTAGGATGGCCTATATTATGGTTACTATTTTGATCAATTTGATTTGGAAAATTTGTGTTTTTGTATGATCTGGGTGAAACGACTGGATACAATGGGAGTCATTTTCTAGGTGAAGTAGCCAGGTGGCACACAACTTCAACTTTCATGCCTAAAAAAGAATTCATATTTTTTTGAGGGGACCAAATTAAGAGTCTCTTGGAATTCCTATAGATATGTTAAAAACATTATTTCAACAATAATGTGGTGGAGTTCACTGTATTGACCAAGTAGCTTTTTCATTACCCAGTCCCCTGATTTCTCCTACGGTTATGACATTACAGGATTCTATGTATGGGGAGTTATTCTATCCAGGGGGTATGGTGAAGTTAAAAACTCTATAAATTCCCTATAAATTGATACAAATATCATAATATTCCTTAATGATCAGTTTTGGTAGAGCTTCGTTGTAATGGCGGTAGGCATGTTCTTGGTTCTCATGGTGGTTTTCTGATTTTGGGTGCAAGGACATCAAGATAGTATATTGGGCCATTATAAAAAACATTATGTGTTTGGTATGAAGGTTTCCATTATATCATGGATTGGGGATGTTCCTATTATTCAACCACTAATTATTATCCCACATGTTTTGGCCTAGCTAAGGAATGCACACCTTCTATGCCTTATCTGGTATCTCATAGTTGAAAGTGGTTATTGTCCAGAACATGATTGGGAGGTTTTTTTCAAGATATATCTCTCTCCATATATCAATTTAGTATTCTTATTGAATATATTTATATGCCTCCTCTTTGTCATACCATATTGTTTTCTTTTATAGGTTTCACGCTGACCGTAGTGAAGTACCATTGATAGTTTATGAGGAGCTATATACGGTTAAACTCGGTGTTTCGATCCCCTATCTCTATTAAGGTGTATGAGTTTTGATAAACTCTATATATAAATGTATTTGTGAAAGGGGAGTATTTACTTTTTCAAGAGTTATATCACCATGGGGAGGTTAAACATGATATTTTTTGGGAGTAGAGTCCCTAAAATCCATCTCAACACTACTACGATGTGGGATATTAAGGTAATGGCCACATTTTACTTCATCTGAATAGTAGAAAGACCCTTTAGGTGTTGTATATATTCATAAAACATACTCAAGGAAAATAGAACATGTTAATAAAACTTTGGTGATACAGAAATATGATCTTACTATTGAGAATTAATTGGAATATGTTGGTCAAATACTATATCATTAGTAGTAATATGAGTATGTATTTATGGGGTTTCCAAAATATACTGATCTATCCTGGATGAAGTGGGGAAATGATCATAGTTTAAATATTCATTCCCCATTTAGATATGCTGATGAACCTCAAAAATGTAATAAGGAATATAATACATCACCGGTATAGCCTATAAAAGAAGCTGGTTCAATCGTTCATTAGTAGAAGTAAGAATATGAACCTGTACTCTGTTAGCTAGTGGAAATTTCTAGGTAGATTCATTGGCATGTATATGATCCTAATATGAGGCGGTTTCCATATTTTTCTAAAAAAATTGTTGGAGGGGGGATATGATCCCAACCATGTGCCTTTGGAGAATGCATATTTCCATTTTCGATAGGAATGTGCACTTGTCTCGAGGAATGTGATAAACCAACTTGGATTTCCCCAGTGGTAATGAGGATATGAGATCAATCATGTGCCTTTGCAGTATGACACTGGTATCTTTATAAATTAATGTGCACATATCCCGATGAATGTTTCAAACCAACTTGGTGATCTCTAATTAGAATGAGTATATGAGCCTGTACTAATGCCTCATCCTTTACAAAAATATACCGATAATACTCATAGATAGGTTCAATAATGTGTTGTTTCTTTGGAGTAGTCACTAGTTTTTACTGATCAAGTTGATGTACTACTCTGGTTTCCAGGAGAGTAATATGATTTTTTCCTTATATCTATACTTTTCCTTGAATATTTCAGTGAATCTCTTATGTGGTTGATAGAATGTAGTGGAATTTTAGAAAAGTTTGTGCTGGAATGTAGGCCTATACATTTTTTATCACCAAGATATACAGGTATATTTCTTCAATTGAATTATGGATATAATCCCACACCTATCCACCTTGTACTATCATAATATGATTATGTTCTTGATGCATGGGGTAAGGGATATGTTCCAACCCCATGATTATTAAAATAATGTTCATAAAGACTTGATATGAGTGAGAAGGGATATGAGACATCCCAATGGGTACCACCCCAATGTTTCAATGGGATTTTTTATTATAATTAGGGATATGAGCCCACTTATACTTAACCACTGATTTACACACCCAATGATACCTCTTTTCTACCCTTGCATGAGTGTCTAGGGTGACATTTTTTTAGGTGGTTCCCTTAGCAGGTGGATAAGGGGCACCAGCAATATTATTCTAGTGATGACGGATGATATGATATGACATAGGTAGTTCATGAATGAGGTTATATATCTATTCATATCCTTGATACACATTCCTAATATATAGAAGGTTTTGATTTCCACTCTCCAAGGATATCTTCTAAACTTTTTTTGTGGCACCAGGTTACACTGGTTTCATTAATGATTTCCCTAAATGATATATACATTTCATCCTCAGTATTTGGAGAGATTTATTTTGATCATCAAGGGTCTATATCATAAAATTTTTGTGGTATTCTAGAACCATTTCATTTTCTACTAGAATATGAATGTATAATGTGGGTGAGGTTGTTTTCTGACATGTGAAGGTTACTATAGTAGATAAGGTTCCATAACATTTTCTTGATGAAGACATGATCTCACATAAGGGTGTTGTTTGTGATAGCTATATCTGTAGTCACAAAGACAACAAGGAACAAGGTAACCTATCATTTTATTTTTACAAGTGTGAAACATGATCAATAGGTTATGCACAAGTAACACAACTATCCTTTGTTATTGTAAGTTTGGATTTTTTTATCTCATGTAATTCACACAACAAGAGAGGTAATATTTCATGGGTACCAGGGTAATGTTTTATATTTTAAGGATATCACATTGGTTATACCATTGTTTTTTCAGGGATAATCAAAATAGTATTTCCCAACACATGGTAAATAGATCATTTTTATTGTTTGAGATATTTATGTTTATTTTAGTATTTTTTTCCTTCAAATGATGATATATGGATTCCATGGTGTTTTAGGATACGCAATTCTTAATTCAAATAATGTTTCAATTATTCTATTATTACTTTATTTCACAATGGGTAATCCTTTTTTATTTCTTTTGGTGAGTTATGGTCTCTAAAGATTAATTGTGGGGGTTTTAAGTATGGATGCACAATCAATCACAATAGTTTTTACCCTGAATGTCCCACATGACTTCTTTTTTTTAATTTTTTATATTCCCCGTTTTAAGGGTTGAAGGGAAACCCTTACATGGCCTATAGGATTTGGGACATTACATGACTTGATGATCTTAAAGGAATTCACCCAGACTATAACTACATGAAAATGCCCCTCCCCAGTAGCTACATCATGATGATAGCTATCCACCTTCGCTTGGCTGTTCTCCTAGGATTACCCTACATGCACATGCTATTACTAATAGAAATTTCATCAACCTCTCATTCTTTTGAATTTGTTAGCTCTGTAATGGTGAATGCGCCTACTCTGAAGACATGTGTTGATCATGTTCCATGTAGTGTATGCCGAGTATATTTAAGCACAATATAATGTGTCTTGAAGGCCTTGAAGTGGCTCTAAGGGCTTGAGGTGTCCCTAAGGCCTTTCCCTTAAGCTTTACTGGCCCAAAGTCCTTGGGTGACCCGAAGGCCTTTTGTGACCCAAAGGCCGTGATGGACTCGAGGGCCAAATCAGTGGCCCAAAAGCCCAAATATATGAATAGTTCTAGTTTCTATAGTATATTTTAGTACCTACAATAGTACCTTCTATAGTGCTCGATATAGTAGTGATACAGTAGCTGGAAATATTTACCACCCTAATATGATCTCATGTATCTTGGGTGTACATGCAGAGTCCTCGCTAACAGGACTAAGGCTCTTATGCACATTCACTTTAGTTTATAATTATCATATTTTATAGATAATCCAAATAGTTACAATCTCCATAACTAGGTAGATATCTTATTTCAAAAGGTGGGTGGTCATTTGGGGTTTCAAACCCAACAATGGTTAGGAACTCACATTGGTAGAGAGGATTATAGCTCGATCTCAACACATCCTTTTAGGGGTAATTATTCCCTATTTTGGGAATCTCTTATAGATTTAACCTGTGTTTGTGAATCTCTTCAAAATATTCATACTTGTATAGTTACCCAAAAAATGATCAGGTGTCAAATCATTCTATTTTTAAAGGGGGTTATGTTGATGAGATCATATTTATGTATATGATTTTCTTTATATGTTACTTTTTGTTTCTTAGAAATGGGTAGCTACTTATATTTTGAATACATATAACTAGTAAATCTTGTGTTAACTACCATATAGAGGTTCAATTGGTGTTTCAAGGATGGTATTGGACCTTCATGAGGAATCCTACAAATCCTATTAATAAAAGAAATCAAAACCCACAAAGTTTGTTTATGTTTGAGCTGTTCAATTTAATATCATGTAGAAAGTACATATATAGGGGAACTTAAACACCATGTATTAGTCTTGAGCCTTAGGAAGGAATCATAAATATCCTTATTATAACATTAATCAGACTCATTATAGTTCAATTTTCTCTCAACTCATTGATTGATGGTGATAAGTGATTAACACCCATGAGGGTTATTTCATTAGGGTTTACCTATTTGAGAATGTCTTGAGGACTTAGCTTGGGGTAATTGTATAATGACACTAAATTGGGATTACACAGTGATGTTTCCCTCAATGGGGGATGTTTATGATGTGAGTGATATAATAATTGTATATCCCTAATCCCACATGATTCATGCTTAGTGTGAGAAACTAGGGATAACAAGTGATCAAAATCATAATATATGGATACATAACTCATGAACATGGGAGGACCTAAAGGAATGTTCTATATAGATCTCAATCTATAGGAAGGAATCATATGAATGCTGACTATAGTTGGAATCATATTTCTCTAAATTTAATTATCTTGTCAATCAACTAATGGATGAGGAATAATGACAATCCCATAGAAGATCTTGGGTCCCACAGGTTAGCATATATAATATATGGGGGAATTTACACTAGGGTTCATTCTTATTTTGAGTTTGACCCTTAAGAAGGTTTTATGTGGATCATTTTTTTATAGGATTAAAATTCCTTAGATTTTAATTTATATTAGTTGTCTAAGTGTGACATTCAGATAATGTTATCACGTATTAGGATGTCTCCCTTGCATATTTGACATGTATGGAGGTCTCTTCATGACACAATTTAAATGTAAGGTATTTCCTCATGACATGTATGGGTATGATTGGGAATGTCCTCGTCATCTTCCAATGATTTATAAGGATTTATTGATATATCTTGGTGTCTTTCACATGATCCAACTGACCTTCCCAGGGCAATCACATAACAAGGCTGACATGTCATGGAGCATTTCATGATTGAAGCATTCATATCAGAGGGATATCATATGAATTAATTGGATTTTGTAGGTCCCTTCATGTGTTTGATGAAAACAAATTCAAGTTCTCCTTAGGATCCTTGTAGGCATGTTATAGGGTTTCTGAAAGATCTATCTAACATGTTCATATGACATCACATGACCTGGTTATTACATATAGATGAATTTTCTTGACTTGTATAGCATGTATAGAGGATATTAAGTGACTTGGATTTAATGTCTGAAGGACATTGTGTGACACAGATGACATATCTGGAGGACTTTGTGTGACTCATCTATAATGTTGGAGGGATACCTCATGATTTGACTAACATGTGGGGAGTAGTTCACATGACTCAATTTTCATGTCTAGGTGCTATCATATGATCTGTATAGGTCATGTGAACTAAATTATGCCTTCATGTGAAAATAATTGCTTCTATATTTGTTTAGATATATTGTCCTTTCATCCTTTATTTCTTATAATCCTTGATGTTTGTTAATCTTTGGCATGCTGATGTATCATTTAAACATGTTGACACAAAAAAACACCTTCTCATAATATGGTTCATGTCCTATAATTCCTTTGTGTGATCAATTAGTTGATCACACAAATCATATAAACATGCCATGTAATCCCTTGTTTTTCCCTCAGGGTTTAACTAGTGAAAGACCCATTTGATTACATGGATTTCCTCTCCAATATTCCCTCTCTCCATTTTATGCTCCCATCCATGTCTCATGTATGAATCTATGTGTGTATTTTGTGATAATTGGTAGTAATTTATAGGACTCCCCCATCCCAATAATATACACCACCTTGTACGATGGTTATATCAAAGATATGGGATTGATTCAGTAGAGGGAGGATTTCATCACACACTTCGCATGAACCTGTCGTGGGTGGTACATGGTATCATCTTTACATCACATGGTAAACAGCGACTATGGGATCACTCTATCATTTCCATAATTATTGAACCCATGATGTCTTGAAGGGTTTCTATATAATAATTATGACTTGTATAAAACTCATCTCAAGATTAGGATGAAATTTCAAGGGGTCTCCATGAGACTGGGAAAATTTTTGAAGAGGCCTTCATATAATCAGGGGAGACTTTTTTGGGTCCCATTATGAGATCAAGTTGTTTTTCTTAAGGGACACCGTGAGATAACGCTGACAGGTCAAAGCACCTTCAAATGATAAAAGCTAACATGTATGGGAGTATTCATGAGGGTAGGATTCATGTCAAAGAGGCTTTCACACGATCAAGGGAAACTTTTCTGTGGCCCTTTATGAGATAATTTTAGTTTGTCATATGGAATGTTTAAGATTAGGATTATGTATAAAATTTCTTTCACATGATCAATGATGACATTTCTAAGAGTCTTCATGAGACCAAGAAACCTATCATAAATGACTTTTCCTGACCAGAAGAGGATTGTCTGGGATTATTCACGAGACAAGGAAGCCTATCATATAGGCTTTCATATGATCAAGGGAGACTTTTCTGTGGCCATTCATGATATGAAATTTCCTTATCAATGGTCCTTCGTGATATTAGGCTCACATGTCCACGGGACTTCAAGTTACCAATGATGATATATATGGGAGTCTTCTTCAGATGAGGATGAATGTTTAATAGGTTATCACTTGATCACGAGAGACTTTTCTAGGGCCCTTCATGAGATCAAGTAGGATTGTTATAGGAAATTCATTAGATCAGGCCAAAATGTCAATGTTCCTTTATATGATCATTGAAATTATCACATAAGGTGGGAAACCCCTTCACATGAAAAATAGTGAAACTATAACTCGCATGAGGTTTCTACCCTTTTAATCTTTAATTCTTTAAATTATAATACTTATTTTCTTTTCGTATTAATTTTTTTTGTAATGGTATCACATGATCAATAATAGATCTTTTGATAGTGTGTGATAACTTTCATAGATAGTTGTTATGCTTTTTGGGTGTTTTGAATGGTTAATTATGGATATTGTGATGTTACATGGGTAAGTCATAGAATGTTACCCCACTTGTATCTAGATCTAGTGGATAATCGCATGATTGAATGGACGTATCTAAGGACCTTCTCATGATCATGGGGGTATTTGATAATCTTTCATATTAGGAGTCATGTGATTCATGAACCAATCCACTTGGTCCCCCGATAGTCATTCTCATACTTCCTTGATTTTATGATGAAAATAATACGCATGATTTGTGTATTTCATTGAGTCCAAAATTATTTCTGCTAATTTGGCTTGCATCAATAGTGAAAATACTCGAATATTATAATACATATAATAAACATTCATGTCCATTCATATTATAATGTAAAAGTAAATAATGGTTCACTCAATATCGTATAAATAAAAAGGAACCTCATTAAAAGAACACATGTTTCTATATCCCTAATATCCATAGTGAATCATCCCTAAATATCTCAAAATCACGAAATAACATTGTTTAGTATTTAGATTAACATTTATAGAATCAGTTTCTTGTGGAAACTATACCATAACATACTTAACCCTATAATATAACATAACTATTCTCGGTCATTGAAAAATAAATAACATCACATAGATAAAAAATTCATAGTAGTGTTACAATATAAATAAGTATTTTTTATATACCACTAGTATCAAAAAAATCCAATATTTGATGACCCATATCACCTTGAGGATATAGAATCACAAAAATTTCTAGTGACAACCTTCTATTCCAATTATATTGGTAAAATGAATCATATCATAGTTGAATTATAGAATGATATAGCAATCATCAATTTTTGGTGAATTCATAAAATCACCTAGATAAACCCTTAGTATGAAATATATAAACTCATAGTACCAACATGTCTTGGGGAAATGGTATAATGAATACCCATATATGAAATATAGGTACATGGGTCGAGTCTACCACTCTAGACTTACCGTTTAGTCTAACATGACACTATAAAAATCATAATAGGTAATAAAATTCCATAATAGGATTCTCATGTCAATAAAAAAATCAACACTAAGTACAATTATTATAATCATTTTAATTTCATTTATAACAATAAATTTTTACTTTATCCTCTATCAATATGTTATCTAGATATTTTTACAATATAACAATAGTATCCATTAAAATAAAATTCATTTATAAATTTATGTCATCTGTTTAATATAATTTACATTTAACTGTATCTTCATCCAATATATTCAGTTATTCCATTTATTCATTTACCAATCATTATTCCATCACTAATCATACTAATATCAACACCCTATTAACCCAAGATTCTATCATGTTATTAATCTATTCCTCACTATATAACCCCTTCAATTTATTGAACACAGCTAAAAAATATAAACAATATTTATAATATTCATATAATACAAAGTTCATAACAATACACACACTCCATAACCACTATATCCCAGGAAAATCATATGAACCATTATTATACCATGTTCATGATATAGAAATAATTTAATAATTAAATCATCATAAGAATAATGAATTATAACAATAATAATACCCATTTACTCAAATAGACAAACATGATTATTCATTCTCGAACATTTGAGTTCAAAATGACAAAACATTATGGATGAATCCACATTTAGATATGTCTTCCAGTATAAATATTATTTATTGTCATTTATTAATATTATATTACACATTTAAAATATATATTTATAATTTAAAGTACTTAATTAAATGAAAAAATTAGTCTCAATATTTATATGATGTAAAATTAGGTTCCATAATTTGTTACTCATCAAATTATTCTAATTTCATAATTATAACATTAGAATGATAATTACCGTCATGGGATTCCACTCTCTATGGTTAAAAAAGTTTTAGTGTGGAAGCATAAATTATTGGTTCCCCTATTCTTTTTCCATATATAAATCAAATTAAAACAAAAAAAAATAATTTTCATTGATTATGAAATGTTTCAGAATACATATCTCATATTCTGATTATATTTCTTTTTTGATAATCATTGTTTGAATCAATTTAATCAATTTAAAAAAACCTTCGTGAAAACACTAAAATAATTTTGTTTAATACAGAACCCAAATTTTTTTAATAAATTCTAAAAAAACTAAAAGTATTTCCTCTATAATAATGACATGACACAGCTTCCACAAAGGGATATATAATATAACATCTGAAAAAACCATGGTAGAAGAGAGAATAAAAATGATTGGAGAGAGAGATAGAGAGGAATAACCACCTCTATATTACATACATTCTATCTCATGAACCCATATGTGGATCATAAAATTAAATATATTAGATAAATCATCATTTTAAATCCATCATAAAAAAATCATATCCCTTCACTAAAACTCAAATATCCCTCCGCTAAAACTCTTATGTTGTGACTATGGATATTTTCTATAATCTACTTCCATTAAAACTCTAGTGGAACTCTGAAGAAATACTAGTTGATACATTAATGCTATAAAATTTCCCAATATTTATAAATCATACAAATTTCCATCTTGGTAATCATTTAAATATTCATCCACTGACTAAAAAGGGAAATTATTTCTAAAAAATCATTATGAGAAAAAAATTAAATATAAAAAAAATGTTTTCCATTATAATATAATATATTATAGTGTCTATGGATAATGACATTGAAAAATATTGGTTTTACTTATATCATAATAAATGATATAGGGAATGTCATTTTCTATGACATAGGTTATTAAAATTTTACAAAAACCATCACTCTAATTGGCCTTATAGGATCATGTTGAAACCATATGGATTTAGAACATGCCAATACATTTTTAATAAAATATAATTATCTAAGGATGTAATATTTCACACATAAAATCATGGAATTTTTATATTTTCCTATTTTAAATACTAGAAATATTAAATGTTTGAATTAGGAATATTTTAATCATTAATTTAAATTATTTAATTGTGTTTTTATAAATTTTATTTCCTAAATCCAAAGAGTTCCATGCTGCTTATTTCATAATATTTAATTTTGTTAAACTAAAATTCATGTAATTTTTATTATAATTCTATGGGGAATGATTATGATAGTTATTCCCAATTTTTTTGAGTTCAAATTATATTAAAATTTTAAATCAACATTGAGTAATGATTAATGGAGAGTAGGAATTGCAATCATACTTCTCATTTGACTAACGATTGGGGATATATTTAGAAATTTTTTGTTGGATACCTATCTCACCATAGATGTTATTATGTATGAATTTGATTTTTTGTAATTTCATTCATTTTCAGGAATGAAGTTTCATGTAATATTTTTATGTTTTTAATATTGATATGTATGGGATTTGATAATTAAATTTTTATTTGAGAAAACCAACATAAGTAACTAGTTTTACGAACGATATGCATTAACATGATTGAAACCAACTAATTTTCTTGAATACATGATATTAAAATATTATTTTTGTAGTAATGTGGTATTCTTCCTCTAGATCATGTGGAAATCAATACTTCAATCTATTTTAGTGTTTATTAACAATTCACTCTATCCATGACTCTTTAAAGGTTGTGGTGTGGTTTATTTTTTTGTTCCCCCCATTATCATTTCAGAAGGTGTCATTTATCAGTGTGATTGGTGATGTTGTGGGGTCATTTTTGTGTGGGGATGACTAAAATTTGTTTCTTATAAATTCATCATCATCATAGATTTTCATGGAGGTTGAATTATCATCTCTTATCCCTAACTAAATCCTTTTTAAAGTAGAAACTCCCCCTTGGTGGTAGAATTGGATCCCACAATCCTTGGTGAATTTTTCTTCATTCTATCAGTTACATGGCCATTCATCCCTAACAGGTTGGAGAGATGGGTTTGATCTTTATGACTCTCATCATGGTGGTCTCCATTAACCCCTTATAGAACACTCTACTATTTATATGGTAGATATATATCCTCCTGTAGAGCGACTCACCTCATCCTTGATGAAATATTATCATCCTCCTTCAGCCACACCTATGGTCCTCATGGATTCTCCTCCAAGATGGAGGTCCTCATCCCATTTTCAACCTCCTTTGGACACTTTCTCTTGTAAGTCATTTGGTTTTTTTAGGAATCCTATGAAAAATAAGAACTTCTCCCCTCCCAAGTGAAATATTTTACTAAGAAAGGATAATGGGTACATTTTTTCCTCACTACCTTTCTTCCAGATAAAGGATCTTGGGCCACCATGTACCCCCCCCCCCACTCCCTCTATATAATTAATTTTTATCATGATCACATTCCCTCCACTTTGTATCAAAACATGACCAAGTGGACCTTCTAGATCTTATTTCCTCTTCTTCAATAACCAGAGTCGAAACCAGATCCCAATCCATCCTTCTTTGTTCATCAAAATTAATTATAGTAAAACCATAATAGTAGTATCCATTACTTCCCTCCCCCTCCATAAATGATTTCATTGTTAATTTGGAATTCGTGTTACATGGGTAACTGGGAAAATACATACGTTTCTGCTCACAAGTTTCAGCACCACAACCTATCTATTGCAATAATTCTTGAGATGATGTAGTCTCCCAAAAAATAATAGATTTCATGCATATAATTAAAGTATATTGTTTCATGCATAAAGACCTGAAAAATAAATATCTTTTTATTTTTTTGAATTCAAAAATTTCAGTCAAACTTATTGGTTCTTCTGATTTTTCCATAACTATTGATGTTATTTGGGGAATCTGGTGTATTCTCATTACTTTCATCTATACCAAATGTGATATTATTATCATAGAGGATCTATATCATGATCTGTAGTTGTTTGATCCTGGGACCATTCTATGTATTTTCGTAGGTGACCTTAATACTACATTGGATCCCAATAAAAATTAGGGGGAGCCTTCCAAGATAAGGTTGTCACTGCTCTCTCTGTTGTTTTATCTCAAAATGGTTAGTTATATCTTTTCTTTACTCGATATCACTATAATTGATGAAAAAATATGAAAGGGGAAGCTCATACATGGTTTATTATATATTGTTTCCTTTCTAACCTTCCTGATATATCTTCCAATATCAATGTGAAAGTGTATCATCTATTTCAAGATCTTTTAAACCATTATTCTATCCGAGTTTATTTCAATCCTTTTCACATCAGAAAAATGTGATTCATATTTTCACAAAGATGGATCACAGAGCCTGGGTTTCTCCAAATGGTGGACAATTTTTAGGCCAAACCTGTGTAAGTGGAGATGTGTATAGGCCTTTACAATAGGTCTAAACGCATTCAAAGTTATATTCTGAACTCTTGAATGAGTATGAATCCTTGTTTACAATATTTTTAATATCTATCTTATGAAGTCAATAATCTTGATAAAATAATTGAGAATGTCTAGGATGACGGTTTATTTAACAATATATAATACAAAAAGAGTGATTTGTAAGAATTCCTTCTAGAATAGGAATTTTAAACTAGCTATTAATCTAGAATAATAAGGCTCCTAGAGGGTGATAAAAAAACATTATATTTCAATGATTTTATTATGGGTAGGCACCAAATCAATAGGCCAAATATCCTTTGAGACTATGGGCCCTTTTCCTAATGACTGGTATAGGGTAGTGGACCTTTCTATAATCCAATTAAAAACTATATGGGATCACCATAATCCTTGTGTATTAGCTAGATATAATAGGGGTTTCTTGGGTCTATTTTAAGTTATTAATCATGTTGTTTCATTTTAGGATAATTTGGGGGTGGCTGTTATTCTTAATAAACATGAGATCCGTGAAAATGCTCTTACACATAGCCCAGATAGTGTGCCCAAAACTGAAGGTTTCCCAGGTTCATTCTTTGTCACCTCCTAAGATCTGGTTAAGAACTCAATTTAAAATGTGGTCTAGGATTTATTTTGTGGAAGGATTATTCCTTGCGTCGAGAGTGAAACATCCATGGTTTTTTTCAAAGTAGAAGGATACATTCTCTCTGAACTATTATAGATCTATTAGTATCTGCAATTATGTGTATAAAATTTTTATTATTATTCATAATTGATGGTTGTCATTTAATCAACATGGGTAGATCTCAGAGGAATGACATGCCTTTATCAAGGGAAGAACTATTTAAGGTTTGACCATCCTAGCAATGGAAATATTACATGTTTTTAACAAAACGGTGCACAAATATAATTTCACCAACAATATGGACATGGAAAAAAACTGCATGACTGGATGGGGTGATCCTTCATCCTCATGGTAGCCTCTTGAATGGGTTTTTTGTATTTTAATTTATATATTTTTCAGGTGTTTTTCTTCCCATGGTTTCTAATTTCTTTTCTGGGTATGAATTGTGGATTCTTCAAATAGGTTTTGGGGGATTCTTCAAGGAGACCAATTTTCCCCCCACCTTATTTAGTTGATATAGAAAACCTAAAGTAGGTATATCAACTAGAGCCTCACTGAGGGTATGATTAGTCTGTTTCAGTGTCGGACCCATTTCCAAGGTTTTTCTAATACTAAGTATGAAGATGACACTATAATCATTAAAAATGGAGACAAACACTCCATAAATGTTTTGAATAAGATTATTGAGGTATATTTTCATTAGAGCATGTGATGTGTCAATAATGATAAGAGTGGAATTTTGATATTAAAAAATTGTATAGAAATTATAATCAGTTTCTTAGAATATAATTTAGGGATTAACAAGAGCAGTCTCTCCATGGAGTATCTCGGTGTACACATTTCATTAAGTCCTCTTCGAGTGTGTCATTTTGAAAAGGTGGTGGATATTCTTACTATCCAAATAACCAACGGAAATAGTTACTTCTTATACATAGATGGATTAATAATGTTTATTAATAGTTTTGTTTCATCTTCCTTTATGCATACCATTTTAGTTTGTAGAGTCATGAAAAAGTTTTGTATCAAATTAGGAGAAAATCATGGGAACATTCTTATAGGCTGCTCATTATGAAGAGAAATTCCATTGGGCCACCTGGGGAAGACTCTCTAGACTAGTGAGGGAGCGAGGTATTACAATATTTTGTTTTTTTGAGATAATAAATGGGATGCATGATATTTTTTTGTTGGAGTGCATGGAGGTTTGAACCCTTTGGGGGAAGTTTATTGTTGGGTAATTTCGGTACAATTATGATCCTTTGATGGTGAGGGAATCCAAAATTTGGTGTTATGTTGGTCTATGTTTTACAAATCATGAGAATAAGGTGTTATGGATTGCTGTTCAGGCTGACATTAGTTTTTGGTTTCAAAAATAGACTGGGAAAATCTTGTTTTCACTAATTTTCCCACTATGCGTATCACATTCAGAGTATCCCAAAACCATCATGCGTTTATAAATTTTATTCTAGAAAATGATCAATGGGGTGGTAATGATTAAATTGTGTTGTCATCAGAACCTTACTTTTTGTTGCTATTTTCTCAACTTTACGGGTGTTCTCTCTTAAGGATTATCAAAGACAGGCTCACTCGATGGAGGAAATGGATGTATGTGGAGGAAAGTTTTGGGGTAAGATTATTACCTCTAAACTGAACTACCTTGGCTGGCATATCAAGAATAATTGCATCCCCATTGTTGAAAACATCCATCATTCAGGAATTCATATCACCTTTATATGTCAATATTACAGCATGTCTAGTGTTAAAACAGTAAAGAATTCTTTCTTCATTGGCCAATGGGAATGATGGTTATGTGTCTGTTTGGGTATCTTAGCTGGTGTGGCTTCATAAGATACAATGGGTGAAATGTTTTTTGATATTTGGTTCTAAGGTGTAGGGGATAATACCTATGACATGAAAGTCGGAAGCTTTAACCTCACCACTGGCTGTTGGTTTCCATGGACCACTCAGAACAAATATCGTTTTTATGATATCCATAGTTCTCAGATTTCCATTTCCATCAGAATGAAAATTTTATAGGTCGATTTTATCCAATAGATGAAAAACATGGATTCTTATCCTTTTTTCAAATCTCTTATGTTCAAAGATATGCTCACTGTTTCTTCTATGAATTCCATCCTTGGTTACTGGATTCAATGGATTCCTTATAAGATCGGTTTGAAGCTCAAGACTAATGGATCATGTACCTAGAGAGTTATGTGAGGTGTAATCCTTTTTTTTGATAGTAAAGAATATATTTTTATAGATTTCAAAGCCTCTTTTGTACATGGTTAACCACTCTAGGATAAATCCAATTTGGTACTTACTATTATTGAGATATAAAATGATAGGAACATTAGTCTTGGTACATTAGAGACTGAATCCTTGCTTATTTGTAACTCTCTCCATGGACATACCTACATTCTTTGGTCTATTAATTACTTGGTTTGTAGGTGCAAGAGATTAATTATTGAAGACATGATAATCTCTCAAAATTGAAACTAGTTTAATTAAGAGGAAAATTATCTTTCCCCATATGCTCTACATTCTGATTTTGTTACCTACTACTTTGGTTTGGGGTCCTTTCCTCGGGCGAGAATTGTAACACCCCAAGCTTCCACGGTACGCTTCTCTTTGAATAATACATTAGCATGTATTGTACGCAACTTCGAGTTCTAACACACCACAACCAATCAAACTAGTCGTTATGAATAGTAATACCAACTTTTTGAAATTTTATAAATTTTATCTTTCAAAATGGACTTCATTTTTGGATTCGGAATATTGAAATTAGCTTAGGGTTAATTTTTGGTATTTTTCTGAAAACATTCAATTTTTAATAAATACTGAAAAACACTGAGTTATAGTTTAAAACCAAATTTTTATTTAAATAATTATTTATTTTATTTAATTTTATTTAAGGTAAAAATAGATACATAATACATATACAAGTTCAATGTAATTCATTGGAGTCAGCTTATAAAAATTTTAGATATATAAAAAGATTATTGAACTTTTTACCATCTTTTACCCACCTCCTAGGAGAATTTGCAAATTCACATAAAACATAATTTTACCACTTCTGTGAGTGGAATTTCAAAAATTCGAGATACACGATTGATATCAGTAAGTAAAATGTGGTTCAATATGATAAAAATAATTTTTGGTGAATAGTAACTTTTTACTTTTATTTACCACGGTTAAAAGTAAATTGGGTAAGTAAGGGTAAAAATGATATTATTATTACTCTAACACATATCCTAATTATATTGGATAAGTATAATTTGACTAAAAAACCATAGTAATAAAATATGAACCTCTTTGGTCCACTTAGATTAGATTAGGACACTTATTATTATTTTATTTAAAGAAGAGTTAAAAGAGATAAAATCAACGTTTAATAACTAAAACATTTTTAATATAGGGTTATACATAAGATAAATTCTACTATAAATATTCATTAGAAATATAAAAATATTTCCTACATAATTTTAGTTTATTTATATTTTTTATACATTAAATAATCTAATTTATTTATGAAACAATGATGATATAGTAATTACCTAATTTATGGAATATTAAAATAATTGATATTATAAATATCCAAATAAATGTAATTTGAGAATTTTTATGAATTACATTAATTTTATACGTTAATATGACATCTTAGGGTTGGTTAGATGAATTCTGTTCTAAGTAATAATGTTTTTATGAACTTAGCAAAAACAAAATACCAAATAGTGTCAAAATTGACATAAAAGAGTTTTTTAAAAAAATATTATATTATTAATTGATATTCTATTCCTAAAAATTTAAGGTTCAGCCAAAAGACTTATATAATGATAGGTGTATCATTAATTAACCACTTGGGTTTTTCTTAGAAGTATATAGTATGTTTATTAACCATATAATATAAAAATACAAAGAGACATGGTAAATAGAAAACTATTTAACTAAGAGTTAAATCTAAAATATAAAGTTATTATAGTGACACAAACCTGTCTAAAACCTATTGGTTGAGTGTTTTTCGACCCATCCCCACCTTATCCTTTAAATAATCTACTTTTAATCCATTAGAAACCGAATATGATTTTATTATAAAATAATATTTCAAGATTTTCCTAAGGTGCCCCTCACTCCTCTTATAAAAGGGCACTCCCCCTTATCTCTAATTAACTCCTTCAAAGCCATTTGTCTTGGCCAACCCCTGACCAAATACCCTCTCAAATGTACTCCCTTAATTCTATAGGCCTTTCTTTAGTCAAAAATCCAACCTAAGGATCTATTTTGATGAAATCAAAAGGATGAACTCGAAAAAGAGGTAAATATCTCACCACCCCTTTCAAGTTCCTTTCTTCTTCCACTTCCTTTTTCTTTTTTGTTTCCATTATAAAACAATAACTCCTGTATCATCTATATACTATAATTTTAGTATAAATATGGTACAACCAAATTCATTATTCTATCCATCCTTTGAATGACATGTCACCATACATGTGTAGGTACGGCTTACCGTCTCCACGTCGTGGTGTAATTGTTATTCAATACATTATTATTTGGATGGCTATAATAATGATGTGTAATTGATGTAAATAATAAATATAAAATGATAATGATTATATATATATGATATACCATCCAATTATATATTATTTTAATATCAAAAAATGATATTGTTGCTTGTGCGTATGTACAGATTACCGTCTCCACGAACGCGATGAGATTCATTCCTCATCGTATCCATTCAAGAATAACTTTACTTATGTTATTAAAAATAATATTTAAAGACTTGATATAATTATGGATATGAATGAGATACATCCCATCCATAATAAATATGACTCACATAACAAAGAATATAAAGGAAAACGAAACCGTTAACACCTGAAACAATGATAATACTAAGATATTATTAACAAATAAATGTTAAAAGATCATATATGATATCATATTAATGTATATGATTCTTGTATAATTTAATAACAATTATTTAACCATTATATAGGAGGTTAACCTACCCTAGACTAAAAAATAGTACAAAGTAAGGGTTAATTTCACAATCTCTTTATTATCCAAGGTTGTTTTTATGTAAGTATCTACTGGGACCTCTTTATCATCCACATCCATGTTTCTTAAAAATGTATTCCAAAACATTTTTACTATTTACTATACTATGGGTTAAATTCATTTATACCCTTGTTTTACTTTTTATAAAATGTTTGAAATGAATCTTTCGGTCATTTTCCAAGGAAGGTACTTTTTAACCTTTCGACAAAATCAAGGTAAGAATGTCTTTTTTTTAACTTATACGGAGGGTGCGGCTATTTTCTGCTGTTATAACATCGTCGAAGAATCCCTTGAAATATTATAATAATATTTTCAAATATAAATGTTTTCTTTTATAATTATGTGACTTTTAAATGATTTCAAAAGAGAAATTGATATTTATCTAAAAATGTTTTGATTTCATCTATGTCAACATCCTTTGATGGATTTTAAGTTTGTTTGATGTTGATTTATTATGATACAAAACTTCCATATTTTATTGAAGGTTTTGTGATATGTTTGATTGTGTATGTGTTATTTCATACCATTCATGCTTTATGGATAATTTATTGAAATTTCATATGCCAGTTTTAATATGAATTTTTATGTTATGTTTAATCCTTTTCATATAGGGAATACATTGGACTTAGTAAGTGACGGGTGGAGCCCGCTACAGATTTTTGATGCATTGGTAGGTCTAATGAGAAAAACTAGTGTCTTGGCACAAGGCCTTTACAAAATATTATTTGTATTCTTGGCACAAGGCCTTGACTATGTGGTTATGAAAGATTGGCATTATGCATTCCATCATTATGATAGTGGCTGTTGATATTGCATATGATTACTTGAATAGTAGAATATCCATGTGAGTAAGTAAATGACATTAGTTTGATTTATATTTTCCATATTATGATTAAGGTTTTGATAAAAAGGCTTTTGTTTTAGTTCTATACATTTCCTTAAATGTGTATGCTTATTCATGAAAGATTCTGCTATATTGTTATCCTTACTGAGCATCTGAGCTCACCCCTTTCTATGTTTTATTTTTCCTAGGATGCGAAGAAGTATATTATGACTGACCCGCAGGGATAGTCTATGGTATCTCAATGTTTTTCCATGGAAACAATTTTGTTGTAGTTTTCCATTTTATGATGTAATGTAAACCTTATGAATGTATCTTGTACTTCCATGGCTACAAAACTAATCAGTATTTAGAGACTTGATCTTTTGTGATCATTCCAATGTTATGTAATAATGCACAAACTCTGGGTAACTATGGTTGGGGCATTACAGTTGGTATCAGATAAATTTTAGTACAAACCTTGGAATCTAGATTTAGATAAACTCTAATTAGAGCACCTTACCATATGATAGACATTGAGGCTTAGTATAGAAGAACTACCTAGAATTTTGGTATTGTAGAGATTTTGTGAGTTTTCTAAGAAATACATCCTTGTATGGATATGAGATAGTGTAGGAGGCTCTGGAAAAGATGTACCTAGGGGTAAAACCCAAAAACAGCACTTTGAGATAGACTCGAATGGGAACTGGTGCACGACAACGGGCCATGTTGCACTCTTGGTTACAACACTCCTGGGGGATATGATTCGGATAATTCTCATTTTCTTTACAAAACATTATGAATGGTTTAGGAGTATATACTTTCTCAATGAAAACATTTTTATGATTATGGATTATATCCATAAACTCTTCAATTTATGTTAAGTATTTTACAAGTTTGGAATTATGTATTTTGATTCATAAACTAATGTAGTTTATCCCATTGTTTAGAAATGGCACCTAGTGAAAGAAATGGAAACTGTATCAATGCACGTGCTCCATGTAGGGATTTCCCTCCTTCTCAAGATAGTTATAGTGGAGCTATTAATACAATTGGTGTTGATCAGCATATCACCATACTGGGACAACTCACTTAGGTTATGAATAATAACCTTACCCGTATGAAGCACCCTGATCCGCAGCGTGGAGGATCAATGTTAGATCACTTCATGAGGCAAAAACCACCAACATTCAATGGGGGTAAAAATCCACTAGTATCTAATCAATGGATAAATTCCTTAGAGAAAATATTCCACACCTTGGGGAGTAGTGAAAGGTAAAAAGTTTTCATTGCAGTTTACTGCCTCACTGGAGATGTTGATCAATAGTTGTCATTTATTCAAAACACAAAGGAAGATGATGAAGTATCAAATATGGAATGGAGGTAGTTTAAAGAGATTTTCTAAGAAAAATACTTTCCTCGTGACCATCGAGCAGATGTGGTAAGGCAATTTCTGAGTCTAAGGCAAAAGGATGATGAGAATGTCACAAAGTATGAAACTAACTTTACAAGGTTAGCAAGGCATGCTGAAGATTATATGTGTAACCCAAGAAGTAAGATTTATCATTTCTTGGATGGGTTAAAACCATTTCTCCATTGAGAATTTTTCTCACAATCCTTCTCATCATACAAAGATATTGTCTCCTGTGCTATTAAGACATAAAAAGAATTCTCTAAGTCTTACAACTTTAAAGCAATGCAAGAGAAGAAGAGATCTGCTGAACACTCTGGAAATGGAAATAATGGGAAGAAGAGAAAATTTGAATATCCATCTTGTAGTAAATGTGGTAATAAACACCCTGGTACTTTCTTGAAGGGAATGGGAGTCTGTTACAAGTGTGGTGAAAAAGGCCACCAAGCTCGTGATTACAAGGGGAAGAAAGAGGTTGTCGATGTTGAATGCTAAAATTGTAGAGAAAGGGGGAATTATGCAAATGAATATCCTAAGCATCAGTGGAACTTACCTCAGCAGAGTCCAAGGTATCAAGGCCAAGCTTATGCTATCACTACTACTAAGGTTGAAGCTCTGAAAGACGTAGTGGAAGGTAATTTGATGGTTTCGTCAAGTTTATCCAATGCTTTATTTGATTCTGGATCATCGCATTATTTCATATATTCCCAGTTTTCTAAGAAAATTATATATTTCCAATTTTATTTAACAAGGGAGTTGTCAGTCAAAACTCCAAAGGGAAGTATCATTGCTACAAATTTTTGTGAATCAGTTCCCATTAGGGCATATAAATGTTCTCTATCTGCTAATCTCATCTTCATACCCATGATTTAATTTGATATAATCCTTGGTGTGGATTGGCTTTCGAACTATGATGCAAAAATTTATTGTAAGAACAAGGAGGTTAGAATTTTTTATGATGATAATGAGTACCTTATCTTTAGAATAGAAACATCACCACCTAATTCTTATCTAGATCCACCCCCAGTAGCTCAACTAAATTCAATTATTGGGGAGGAATAGAATGAAATAACTATGGGTGAGGAAAGAAATGTTCAAATAGAATATTTACCTATTGTGAAAGAATTTGTTGATGTGTTTCCAGAAGTTTTACCTGGACATCCTCGAGAACGACAAATTGAGTTTTCTATTGATTTAATTCCTGGATCAAGGCCCATATCGAAGACCCCTTAGAGAATATCCATTGTGGAATTAGTGGAACTAAAGAAACAAATAGAGGAATTGAGTAATAAAGGATTTATTCTCCCTAGTGTTTCTCCATGGGGAGCCCCTGTCCTTTTTGTTAAGAAGAAAGATAGATCTATGAGGTTGTACATTGGCTACAGGGAGATCAATGCTATAACAATAAAGAACAAGTATCCCCTATCTCGCATTGATGATTTATTCGACAAAATTCATGGAGCTTAATACTTTTCAAAGATTGAACTTAGATATAGATTTCATCAGTTGTGTATGAATAAGGAAGACATTCTGAAAACATCATTTTGAACCAGGTACGGGCATTATGAGTTTACAGTAATGCCTTTTGGATTGACTAATGAACCCTCTGTCTTCATGGATCTAATGAATAGATTTTTCAAGGAATATCTTGATGAATTTGTAGTGGTATTTATTGATGACATCTTGGAATACTCCAAAAGATACGAATATCACAGAAATCACTTGTGAATTATTCTAAAGACTCTTAGAAGACATGAATTAAATGGAATTTTTATCAAGAGTGAATTCTGGATTCAATAGATTTATTTTCATGGCCATATTCTCTCTAAGTGTTGAATCTATGTTGATCCTTCTAATACAATAGCAGTCCAAGAATGGCCAACACCAACGAGTATAACTGAGGTACGCAGTTTTATTGGTTTAGCAAGTTATTATCGGCGTTTCGTCCAGAATTTTTCCGAATTGGATAACCCATTAACCAAGTTCACACGTAAAGGGGTTAAATTTGTTTGGAAAAAATAGTGTAAATAGTGTTTTTAAGAATTTAATAGAATATTAGTCAATGCTCCTATATTGACTCTATCATAGGGGATTGATGGGTTTTTTATTTATAGTGATGCATTGAAGAAAGGACTTGGTTGTTTCCTTATGCAGAATGATAGAGTTATTGCATATGCATCACGACAGCTGAAAATTCATGAGCAAAATTATCCTACTCAAGATCTTGAGTTAGCAGCTGTGATCTTTTCTTTGAAGATTTGGAGACACTACCTCTATGGTAAAAAATGTGAGATTTATACTAATCACAAGAGTTTGAAGTATATTTTCTCACAGAAATAACTCAACATGAGGAAAAGAAGATGGCTTGAACTACTCAAGGATAATGATTGCATGATACACTACCACCCAGGGAAGGAAAATAATGTGGAGGATGCTTTCAGTAGAAAATATCATGGAGTTTTGAACAAGATGAGAATTGAAAGGGATCATATTCTCATGGATCTAGTAAAGATGGATATGGGAATCAACATGGAAGGTGAAACATCAATACTTTTTCAAATGGTTTCCAAACCATATTTATTAGAAAGGATAAAAAGTTCTCAAGCTGATGATTAGGAGTTTCAAAAGAAGATTAAAGCTATGAATGATGGGAGATTGAGTGACTTTTTGTATGAAGATGGAATTTTGAAATTTGGGAATATACTTTGTGTTCCTGATATACCTGATCTAAAAAGGGAATTTTTAGATGATGCTCATAGTTCCAATTTATCTATACACTCTGGTATCACCAAGATGTATAGATATTTGAAGGAACATTTTTGGTGGGACAACATGAATAGTGAGATTGATGATTTTGTGTCAAGATGTATGGTTTTTCAACAAGTGAATGCAGGAAGACAACAGCCTGGGGGAGTCATGCAACCTCTTCCCATACCTAAGTGAAAATGCGATAATATTATGATGGACTTTTTCATGGGACTACCAAAGACTCCTAGAAGGAATGATGCAATATGGGTCATTGTTGATTGTCTTACCAAGTCATCACATTTTCTTGCTATAAAGAAAAGATTTACCAGTTAAACATTCAGCAAGACTATATATTAATGAAGTTTTAAGACTTCACGGAGTACAACTATCTATATTTTTTTATTGTGATCCACGTTTTACAACAAGATTTTGGAAAATTCTTCAGAAAGCCCTGGATACTGAACTTCGTTTGAGCACTGCCTACCACCCCTAAACTGATGGAAAATCAGAATGGACTATTCAAATGTTAGAAGACATGTTGAGATCATGTTCACTTGACTTTAAAGGTATGTGGGATCAATATTTACCTCTGGTAGAATTTTCCTATAATAATAGCTTCCATTTAAATATTCATATGGCACTATATAAAGTTGTATACAGAAAGAGATGTCGCACACCAACCTGTTGGGATGATGTTGGTAAAAGAAAACTCGTAGGCCCAGAACTTGTGGAGGAAATGATAGAAAAGGTGAAGGTAATACAAAACCACATTAAAGAATCTCAAAGTAGGTAGAAGAGCTATGCTGATAACCAAAGGATTTGGAATTTTAGGTAGGAGATTATGTTTTCTTGAAGGTATCTCCATCGAAGGGTGTTATACGTTTCAGTAAGAAGGGAAAATTGAGTCCCAGGTACATCGGACCTTTTTAAATTATAGAATGAATTGGGGTTGTAGCTTACCATTTGGAAATGCCGCCAAGTCTTTCCAAAGTTCACGATATATTCCATGTATCACTATTGAGAAAATATATGCCGGACCCAATGCATGTACTAACCTATGATGAATTAGAACTAGAACCTGATCTGTCTTATTGTGAAGATTCTATCAAGGTTCTTGATACAAGAGAACAAGTGCTGAGAAACCGGATGACTCTTCTGGTAAAAGTTCGATGAATAAACTATAAGATAGAAGAGGTAAAGTGGGAACCCAAGGAACATATGATGAAGAACCACGTGAGTCTTTTTATGTAGTAATATTCTAAAAATTTAGAGGGAGAAATTATTTGAAGGAGGGAAAAATGTAACACCCCAAGCTTCAATGGTACGCTTCACTTTGAATAATACAGTAGTGTGTATTGTATGCAACTTTAAGTTCTAACACACCACAACCAATCAAACTAACCGTTATGAATAGTAATACACACTTTTTGAAATTTTATTAATTTTATCATTCAAAATTAACTTCATTTTTAGATTCAGAATATCGAAATAGATTAGGGTGAAGTTTTTGTATTTTTCTAAAAACTTTTAATTTTTGATGAATAGTGAAAAACACTGAGTTATAGTTTAAAACTGAATTTTTATTTAAATAAATATTTATTTTATTTAAATTTGTTTTAGGTCAAAATAGATACATAATACCTATATAATTTCAATGTAATTCATTGGATTTAGTTTATAATAATTTTAAATATATAAAAATTTTATTGAACTTTTTACCGTCTTTTACCCACCTCCTAGGAGAATTTCCAAATTCACATAAAACTTAATTTTACTGCTTCTGTGAGTGGAATTTCATAAATATGAGAGACACGGTTGATATCAGTAATTAAAATGTGGTTCAATAAGATAAAAATAATGTTTGTTTAATAGTAACTTTTACTTTTATTTACCACGGTTAAAAGTAAATAGGGTAATTAAGGGTAAAAATGATATTATTATTACCCCAACACATGTACTAATTCTATTGGATAAGTATAATTAGAGTAAAAAAACTTTACGAATAAAATATTAACCTCTTTGGTCCACATGGATTAGATTAGGACACTTATTATTATTTTATTTAAAGAAGAGTTAAAAGAATTAAAATCAAAATTTAATAACTAAAAAAATTTAATATAAGGTTATACATAAGATAAATTCTAATATAAATATTAATTAGAAATCTAAAAATATTTCCTACATAATGGTATTTTATTTATATTTTTTAGTCATTAAATGATTTAATTTATTTATGACACAATGATGATGCAGTAATTACCTAATTAATGAAATATTAAAATAATTGATATTATAAATCTCTAAATTAAGGTAATTTGAGAATTTTTATGAATTCCACTATTTTTATAGGTTAATATGAAATTTTAGGGTTGGTTAGATGAATTTATGTTGAAGTAATAATGGATTTATGAATTTAGAAAAAACAAAATACCAAATAGTGTCAAAATTGACATAAAAGAGTTTTTAAAATAAATATTATATTATTAATTGATATTCGATTACTAAAAATCTAAGTTTCTCCCAAAGGACTTATATAATGATAGGTGTATCATTAATTAACCACTTGGGGTTCTCTTGGAAGTATATAGTAAGTTTTTTAACCATATAATATAAAAATACAAAGAGACATGGTAAATGTCAAACTATTTAACTAAGAGTTAAATATTAACGATAAAGTTAATATAGAGACCAAAACCTATCTAAAACCTATTGGTTGAGTAGTTTTATGACCCATACCCACCTTATCCTTTAAATAATCCAATTTGGATCCATTTTAAACTGAAAATGATTTTATTATAAAATAATATTTCTAGCTCTTCCTAAGGTGCCTCTCACTCCTCTTATAAAAGGGCACTCCACCATCTCTCTAATTTACACCTTCAAAGCCATTTGGCTCATCCAAACCCTACCCCAATACCCTCTTAACTGTCCTCCCTTCATCCTAGAGTCCTTCCTTTAGTCATAAATCCAACCTAATGATATCTTTTTATCAAATCAAAATGAAGAACTCGTAGAAGAGGTAAATATATCACCACCTCTTTCAAGTTCATTTCTTCTTCCACTTACTTTTTCTTTGCTGTTTTCATACTAAAATAATAACTCCAGTATTTTCTATATACTTTGATGTTATTATAAATATGTTACAACCAAATTCATTATTCTATCCATCCTTTTAATGACATGTCACCATACGTGCATACGTACTGCTTACTGTCTCCACGTCGTGCTGTAATTGTTATTCAATACATTATTCTTTGGATGGGTATAATAATGATGTGTAACTTATGTAAATAACAAATATAAAATGATAATGATTCTGTATATATGGTATAACATCTAATTATATATTATTTTAATATCAAAAGAATGATATTGTCGCTCGTGCGTACGTACGGATTACCGTCTCCACGAACGCGATGAGATTCATTCCCCCTCATATCCATTCAAGACTAACTTTCATTAGATGATTAAAAATAATGTTTAAAGACTTGATATCATTATTTATATGAATAAGATACATCCCATACATAACAAATATGACTCACATAACAGAGAATATAAAGGAAAATGAATTCGTTAACACCAAAAACAACGATAATACTAAGATATTATTAACAAAACAATGTTAAAAAATCATATATGATATCATATTAATGTATTTGATTCTTTTATAATTTAATAAAAATTATTTCACCATTATACAGGAGGTTAACCTACCCTCGACCAAGGAAAATTACAAGGTAAGGGTCAATTTCACAGTCTCTTTATTATCTGAAGTTGTTTTTATGTAAGTATCTATTGAGACCTCTTTATCATCCACATCCATGTTCCTTATAAATGTATTTCAAAACATTTTTACTATATACTATACTATGGGTTAAATTAATTTATACCCTTTTTTTACTTTTTATAAACTTTGTAAAGGAATCTTTCGGTCGTTTTCCAAACAAGGTACTTTTTAACCTTTTTGACAAAATTAAGGTAAGAATGTCTTTTTTTAACATATACGGTGGGTGCGGCTATTTTCCCCTGTTATAACATCTTCGAAGCTTCCCTTAAAAGCTTATAATAATATTTTCAAATATAAATTTTTTCTTTTATAAATACGTGACTTTTAAATGATTTCAAAATAGAAAGAGATATTTCTCCAAAAAGGTTTTGATTTCATCTATGTCAACATCCTTTGATGGATTTTAAGTTTGTTTGAAGTTGATTTATTATGATACAAAACTTCCATATTGTATTGAAGTTTTTGTGATATGTTTGACTGTGGATATGTTATTTCATACCATTCATGTTTTTTGGAAAAAGTATTGACATTTCGTATGCCATTTTTAATAGGAATGTTTATATTATGTTTAAACATTTTCATATGGGGAATGCATTGGACTTAGTAAGTGACGGGTGGAGCCCGCTATAGCTCCTTGATGAATCGGTAGGTCTCATGAGAAACAATAGTTTCTTGGCACAAGTCCTTGACAAAATCTTATTTGTAGTCTTGGAAAAAGGCCTTGACTATGTGGTTATGAAAGTCTGGCATTATGAATTCCATCTTTATGAAAGTGACTATTGATATTGCATGTGATTATTCTACTAGTATAATATCCATGTGAGTAAGTAAATGGAATTATTTTGATTTATATTTTCCATATTATGATGAATTTTCTGTTGAAAAGGCTTTTGTTTTAGTTATATACATTTTGCTTAAATGTTTATGCTTATTTATGAAAGTTTCCGCTATATTGTTATATTTACTGAGCATCTGAGCTCACCCCTTTCTCTGTTTTATTTTTCCTAGGATGCGAAGAAGTATATTATGACGAACATACAGGGATAGTCTATGGGATCTCAGTGTTGTCCATGGAAAAAATGTTGTTGTAGTTTTCCATTTTATGATGTAATGTAAACCTTATGAATGTATCTAGTACTTCCAAGGATACTAAACTAATCGGTCTTTCGAGACTCAATCTTTTGTGATCATGCCAATGTTATGTAATAATGCACCAACTCTGGGTAACTAGGGTCAGGGCATTAAAAAGAATTATTTTTGTCATTAATTATACCCTTGGGATTTATTACATTAGTCCCTCCTGATTCGGTGTACCCCTCCCTAACCCTGTGTTATTATTCTAAGTTTTTTCCTACTTCAATAAAATAACTTGTTGTTGTTCAATTGGATAATAATTATTATTAATTTCTCATAAATATAAATTTTATTTCCTTTGACATGATTAAAATTTTCCACGGTATTTGGTGTATGATTAATGGTTTTTATATTCTAGAAATATATAAAATATTTTATAAAATTCAATATAAGATTATTAAGGTCATCGATTCAAATAAAATTTACATTTGAATTATTTCATTCGCCATATAATTTAGAAAAACCTAAAAAAATCCTTAAAGTTGGTTTGTTAGAATTATTTTCCAATGGAATATTTGATACATTTAAATATTTTTTATTAGGATGAAAGATAAATATATATTTTTAGTTAAAAATTTGAAATAGATAATGTGATATTGGGTTTAATAAAAATTTATGTATCTATTTTAATGAACTCAAAATCTTATGGTGTTTAATGTTATTTGGTAAATTTCACTAGCGACTCTATTGGGAATGGTTATGTTTCCTAATAAAACATTTGTTTGAAAACATTGAAATTTTCATTGTGTTTAAAAATAAAAAGAAAAAATATTTTTTAAATTTTATTATAATACCTAGATTATATTTATGTGTGGAATACAAAAAAATAATAATTTTTTTACCATATAAGAGATTGTGGAATTTATTAATAACATACATTTCTATGTACACCATATTGGGATGTCGTATAAAAAAGTAATAATTACAAAATAATAATCATAGTTTGATAATTACTGAGTTCATTCAATATTCATATATCTATTTGGAGTTATTTACTTGGGACAAACTTTTTCAAATTAAATCACATAATATTTTAGGTAATTATGACAACACCAAATGAGATATATACTTGGAACCATACTAGAATGTCTTCCATGGGAAATTATGGTCAAAAATATTTTGAGCTATATATTTTTTTAGGTTGTATTAGACCTAGATTTTATATGTTTATATTTATTATGTGTATAAATGAAATAAAAATATCTTATTTTGAAAATTCCATTTAGGAAAAAGTGTGAATGGATTGATGTGGAGTATTTATTAAGAATGAATGTATTTATCTTAAAAATAGTAAGAGGAAATTAAAACATAGTGTAGTTTAATACCAACATATAATAATTTTCTATAATAAGAATGATTATACTTTCCAATCAATTTTTAAAAAAAATTAATCCAACCAAGGTAACACAAGAACCATGAAGATATTTTGCGACTTCTTAAGGGCCATGATATATAGATTTCCTGTGGAAAATGTTTTTGAGGATAAATTTATAAAAAATGAACTGGAAACATATCTGGTGGCCCTCATGATTTTTGATTCCTAGAAATGGATTAAAGCTATCATATTTGAGATTGATACAATGTAATAAATATAGATTGGAATTTAGATGATACACATGAAGAGGTATATCCCATTTACTGTAAGTGGAATTTCCAAAAGAAAACTATCAAGTATGGTAGATTTTATACATATAATTCTCTATTATTGTAAAGGGTTACAAATAAATTCCAAGATTAAACTATGAATAAACCATTCTGTGAGTATCCATGGGAAATATCATTTGGATTTGATATTTTTTTTAAATACTATTATTTTTTTAAATTTTTGGTTTTTTACTTAAAAACTAATTTCTTTATTGGGAATATTATAAATATTGTGTATATTATACAACATGATGTCTTTAAGGATCCTAATTATACTACTAATGTATCATAATTTAAATGATAAATTTATATATCATTGAATAATTTAGAGATGAATAATATCTTTTTTTACGACTATTATAGATTTTAATTTCATCAACATTGGAAACGAGTCTTATTCATATAATTGGGTTAGTGGGACCATTATTGTACTTATAGTGTTCTATAAAAATGAAATAATATTGATGATAAATGGTATATTAAATTTAAATTATGTAATGTATTGGTTCATAAATATTTTTTCAACGAAATACAAGGTTTAGGAAATATATATATACTATATAATAATATTTATAGGGATAGGTTGAATAAGTTTTTCATACTTTGTAAAAAAAATATTTCTATAATATTTATTAATGTTTTAGCATGTAGAACACTATAAAGAGGTTTTTACTAGTGTTTCATGGAATGAGTCTTAGGAAGACTCAGTAATATTCTAGTAATACATATTAGAGACAAAAATGGGGTTCATTGTGCTTTTATAATTGTATCAATTAAATATTCAATGTTTTTTACTCATTTCAATTTCACCTATTTAGTGAGAATAACAAGTAATTTCAAAAAAAATACCAAAAAAATTCACTTGATTATAATTAATAATAACATTTAGTACAAAATAATAAATAAGGATGTATTCTTAGTCTTTGGAGGTAAGGAATAGCTCATTATAAGAGGTTTCACTAATTATGTACCATAAATATATAAATATGGTAATAATTATTTTCTTATTTTTTTCTAATTTATTGGTGGATCTATAAGTTATAATAGTTCTGATTAACCTACTACATATATTTCTACAATGAAATATAAGAATCATATTGTATTATATACTACTATAATGAAAAATTCTGAAGATGTTCATTATTAAACTAGGTGTAGTTTCTAACATTCCAAAATTGATAAATCCCTATTATTGATTAAATATATCAAACAAGATAAGGAACTATAGTCTTATCAAAAAACCAAAAAATTCTTCAAAATTTACATGTAATTTGATAAATTTTTGAGATGGGTATTATAAGTATTTTCTTAGTGGATTAATAAGATAATGTAGTGAATCCTATGAAAAAATAACTATATTGAAAAAAACTTGGTGATCATGTAAATTCATTCAGTATAAGATATGTTATGGGAAAAATTTACTTTATTTTTTTTTTCCTCTATCCCAAATCAATCTTATATAATATAAATCTTGTGATTATAAAATGTACCTTGTATTCAGTATAATTGAAAATTTCCAAATTATCTTTTATTAAATTGTGATGCATTTATTTAGAGTTTAATAATATTAAACTTTATAATAAATTATTGATACTTCCCTAAACAATTATCATTATAAAAATTAATGGGTTTTTATGAAATATTAATGCCAGTTTAAGTAGGGTCTTGTATATAAGAACATATTTCACTTTTATAGTGCATGTATGATTTTTTTTTATAACTAATATACTTTTATTATATTATATAAAATTTCATACAAATATGAAATTAGAATACATTGGATGTGTACATCATAATAATATCCATTATATTAAAATAATAAATTCCCTAAATTTCTAAATATCATTTTTTGGTATATTTTTTACACTATTATTAAGAATTTATCTAATAAATGGGTGGTTGAGTGTGTTATTGGTCATTTTGGGGGTTTTTGTTAATTAAGATAATATTTATCTTCCTATAGGATTGATATCATTTCCCTTGATTGAGTTAGAGAGATTAAATTCATCACCATAATTAATTGACTTATATATATGATATAGTAACTATTTTGTTTAATAAAATCTAATTTATTTACCTAATTTGGATTTTTTTTCATTAGGCAGTTTAGAATTTCTGAGTTTGTTGATGAGTGATGTTGTGGTTTCTCCCAATTATTTTTTAATTTGGCTAAGTGTAGTGTGGTGGTTGGAATAGATCATTCTATTTAAGAGTAATATGATTAAAAAAATTATATGTTGATAGATGAAATTAAATGAATTTAAAGGAACTTAAATAGGATAATTATTTAAAGGGTTTCATAATATAATGAATCGAGTATAAAAAGTACTTTTTTAACATATTTTTTGATAAATTACAATTTTTATGACCTGACACTCTAACAAATTGGTTATCTTAAAAATTTAATTGAATATTCCTTGTCAATATGATCCCTAGTTTTTTGAACCTTCAAACTCTCTAAAAAATAATATGACCAAAAAATCAAAACAATTTATGTTTAAGATAATTTTAGGTAATGATAATCATGATATCGTGCTTTGATTTAGCTTCAAAACTGACCACATGGTTAGTGACCAATTGAGTAATGTTCTCTTTACTATAAATTTTAATTAATTGACTTAATAAATTATATATGAACCCTATAATTCAGTCCTATTTGGTTAGGTTTTAGCGATATGGATTTCACTTTTACAATTAACACTTTACCCAACCTTTCACAGTATGAAATAATTATTTTATTTATTTGGAGTTTATAAACACAATTAGTAGAATATAAATGATTAGATATTATAAATCTGCTCTAAATTGAAAAATAATTAAATAGGTAAATATAGAGATTAATTATTAAAATCAAAACTCTATTCTATGGGGAAATGAATCATTATAGATTTTTCTTCATATGAAATGATTTAAAATCGTGAAACCCAATTATATTTCAACAAATATTACACCAAAAAAGAAGTGAAATAAATTATTAATATAAAATTAAAATTAATCAGTGAAATATAATAGAAAGTTATAACTTTCTCATAAAATTAATTAATTAATTATTAGAGGAATAGGAAGATAACTTGTGGGATAGATCCTTATATCAATGATTTTCATCTTTAATTGGCTTTCATAAATGATTATATACCACTTATAATTTATTATTTAGCTAATAATCCACATAATATTTTATCCAAAGGTGAAAAATAAAACCATATCTTTGTATGAGATTCTTGTGTTAGAAGTTATTATAGGTTTTAATGGGGGGACCTAGGAAACTATTTTAACTAAACTTTTACCGACTAGTTGAAAACCTTTGTACATAAACCCTATATATTTATAGTATAACAACACTTATATTTATTAAAAATTAATTAATTATTTAGTATATAAAAGTAAACATAAAATGACAATGAATACATATATGTTTAGTTTATTTTGGAATTAGGTACATTACATAACAACTTAAAATAGGGAATACATCATGATTATTGGAATCTTCCTTAACATTGTCATATTATACATTCATGCATAACATTCCATGGTAAACTTGGAGATATACATAAGAAATGGGTGAGATATAAATCCTAGTAAGGGAATAAACATGACATAACATGATGAAATTAATACATGTTATAAAATTGGAATAACAATGAGACATAAAATGGTTGACAGTCATAAACAGGAACTGTGAGGCATGATATATCATTATAATCACAAAGGTAACATGGGAAATGTAGAAAAAACATAAAACACTGAATCATAAACATAGTTAAATTGTAAATACCAATATATAATGATCAAAAAGTATCATGATATATTAGGTTCAATCCCCAATACCTTTAACGACATCTCATAAGATTAAATCATTACCCAATTCATTAGAATAATATAAAATTTTGGGTGCACCCGTCACTTTCATTTCAATCTCATGCTTAAGTGTGGCACAAAGATCATAAAATATGGAATAATTTTTCATCAATTTTTATTCCACAATCCAATAGTGTTGAATATATACATGTAAGTCCGAAATAAAATAAGTAAAGGTGTATAAAGGTAAACGCCCTTCATAAGAATTGTCTATGGACATTCACAACACATTTTTTTGTCATGGAAAATCGATGTGAAATATTGGAAAAATAAAAGGTATGTATAAATGTTAATGGAAGTCATTAATGAAAGGGGAAGGGGATAACATCATTTAAAAATTTTAAGGGACATAAGGGGGTTATGAAAGATCATATATCAACACTAGGTATGGGAGAAAATTTCATAATATAATGAAGATACATGAAAAATGAGGATAAAGAACTGAACCTTTTTCATGAGAGTGTGACACCAAATGCTTGGGAGGTGCTTATTGAGAGTTTGGGGGGCCCTTAAGAGGACTATAGATATAATGGTGAAGAGTAAGGACTTACTCTAAGGATTTTTAGTTAAGAGAAACAAGACCTTGGGTGGGTATATAAAGGAAAAGAGAGGGGGGCCCATTATTTTTTCCCAAACATAGGTTTTGGATACTATTTAATAAAATAATTAAAATAACATTCCCCAATTTTTTTCCAATTTAGTCTCCAAAATAGGTCCGGTATTTTAATATTTTATAATTTCAATGGCCTAAATTAATAAAATAATACCCTTTCTAGGGTGAAAGTTAGTCAAACTTTGAATGAAATTATTTTAAAACCATAAAATGTATTACAGGTTTTGGATGATTCATAAAGTCTTCACAAAATTACTAAAAAAACATATTATATTAAAGGGGTGACAATTTTTGTCATGGATAACCTTTATAGTATTTATTACATCAGTATAATGTGATAATACACACAATATATTTATAGTATATTTAATTTTTATCTGATAATTTAACTATCTCAGAAAATTATAAAAAAATAATTGTTGCATAATTTTGAAATTATGATTCCAAAAATTATAATTTCAATTTTATCAAATAAATTTTTAAATATTTTTATTTTATACTTTAAAAAAATAATCTTCATTATTTATAAATGATGTGTTTTTTTACAGTAACTTTTCTAGAACAATTATAAAAAATAAATTTAACTTCATAAAAATTATGTAATCATTTTAATTTAATAAAAACTATTTAATAATAACATTTAATTAAAATATTATTTATTTAAAAAATAAATTAATTCATCAAAATATTGGTACCAATAGAAATTGAATACTAATTAAAAATATTATGTCTGTTTTATTATATAAAAGTCAAAGTCATTTATAATGTAATGATCATAAGTAAATAAAAACATTAATCTATTGAAAATAAAATACACATTTCCATATTATTATAGTCTTAATATATATCCCTTAATACACTAGAGAATTACCTAAGGTTAAGGTGCATGACAGTGAGATTTGCAAGGGGTGGTTTGGCGTACATGGTTTAGGACTTGATCTCGATGTTATTGAACATCTCCCATAAATAGTTTTTCTCTTACTTCAGTTGTTGGATATCATCTTTGTCTTAGTCAAGGGTTGTTCATATTGATGCTATATACCATGAAATCTTTGATAAATGGACATTATAGGGTATGGTCCTACTTTTTTAGGTCATTACATCCTTTTTCTATTTCAATTGGATTTATCAAACCTCAAAATTTATACTAATAATAAGATCACAATTCAACAGTTATATTGACTATGGTAAAGATACTTAATGGACATTTAAATCTGATAGAATATAATAAAATAAATGAAGATCACGTGGTTTCTATAAACATAATACATTGTAGTAAATTTAATTAAATTATAAGGTGTATTTTAATTATTATAGTTCATGTTGCTACAATATTCCCCTGTTTAGAAATTTCCCTGTTGAATTTTTCATTTCAACCTTTAAAATAGTTGAGGTTAATTATTTTTCATCATTTTTTCCAGTTCCCACATTTATTCTTCAAACGTGTTGTTTCTCCACATCACTTCACCCATGTGGATTGTATTATTTCATAGAACATTGTATCTGCAATATATGATCTTTACTGGTTTCGTATCTTATGAAAGGTCTTTATCGAATGGTACCACCTATGGATTGAGTACATGGTAGGGTTTTGGTATGTGTTTCCTCAAGAGGGATACATAAAATACATCATATACTTGAAATAGGTTAGTTGGGAGTGATATTCGATAGGGAACCTCTACAATGTGATCAAGGATCCAAAAGGGACCACTTTATCTTGAAAAAACTATTCCCTTCTCAAATATTAGTAAATTATTCCATGAAGAGATGTGGAAGAATACCTTATCTCCAACCTCAAACTCTTGGTCCCGTCGATGACTATCATAATATAAATTTAGCCTACTCTAATAATCCTTGAGGTGATGAAGAATGTTATTCAACATTTCTAAAATTTTCTTAACCATTTCAGAACCTAGAATATTTCATTCCTCTACCTCATCCTAGAATTTTGGTGTCCTATACCACTTCATATAAATGTCTTTATAGGGATCCATTTGGATTCGTGAGTTAAAATTGTTACTATAATGTGAATATACCAGAGGAAGGCATTAATCCCATCCTCCTTTGAAGCCAATTGAGCATTCTCTCAACATGTCTATGAGTTTCCACATAGTCCAATTGGATTCAATATCATTTTGAGGGTGATAATCCATTCTTTAGTTAAACGTAGTATTTAGATATTTTTGGAAACTCTGTCGAAACATAGAGGTAAATCTTACATCGCAATAAAATACAATCAATAGTGGTGTTATTTGTAACCTCACCACTTATTCTATATGTATACATCCATGTTGATCTAGTGAGAAGTCCTACCAGATCATAATGATGTGTGCTGTAATTATAAAATGATCCATCACATCCCATATTGAATTATTTCCACATGTTGTCTTTAGAAAACCAGGGAAAATTCCATGGTGATTTTCTTATTTTCATGTAGGTATATGTAATCGTGGTATAATACCCTTGGATTTTTTCATTTCATCCTTCATTTTCTAAGAAACAAGACATTTTGATGTATATTCTATGATCCCATTCTTCATATTTTCCCACCAATACTCTTATTGAAGATACCAATAAATCTTTGTTAATCATGGATGGATGGAGAATGTGGAGCTCTATGCATCATCTAATAGCTATTTCATTAACTCAGGATTTAATGGTACACATAGTCATGACCAAAATCTCACAACTCCTTCATTACCATTGAACATAGATGATTTACCTTTTCTTCTAAATTCCAATTTTTTCTAAATTTTGACATCATCCCTTTGAGCATCCTTTATCTTCTCTATAAGGGAAGGGTGATAAATCATTTGTGAAAGGATTGATGATTTTATGTCCATTATGATTCCCAAGAATAAATTTTTATGTATAAAAATATTGGATCATTTTAAATTATCATCAATGATAAAAGTGTACGATACTTTTTACTTATAGAATATTCTACATTTTCCTTTTTTCTAGGATAGTAGTGTATTGAGAAGTAATTGTCTTTAATCAACTTTAACCATCACAACTAGAACATATTTATCTTTTTCATTGTAAATATATACATTAGGATTTTGTGACCCATATTTATTTCAAAATTCACTCCAAAAATATAATTTCACATGATTTTCAATGTGAATATCACTACAACCAAATATAGATAATTTTTTGGTCAATTATATTGGTGGACCTTTAATTTTCTATAATAATAGGGTACTACCTTTTAATTTTGAATTAACACATATCCCAAGACCTTCTTCCAAACATTGTTGAATACCATGTAAAGTTTCCACTTGTGGGTCGTGTGAGTACAAGTGAAGTGATCAGACCATTTTCAACTCCATGAAGATCTCCTGAATGTCATTATTCCAAACAAACATGACTCCCTTCCATGTTATCTTGGTTATAGGATTTGACAATCATGATAAATTTCTCACAGATCTATGATAGTACCCAGATAATCTGAGGAAACTATAGATATTTATCACAGATGTTGGCCATATATATTATTCAGTTGCTTCTTTAATTGAAGGGTCCTATGATAATATGACATAATAACGGGGCTTCCTTCAACCTAAAATCACATTCTTTATACATAGAATAAAAATTCTCCTTTTGTATGATATTTAACACAACATTCAGATTCATCTCATTCTCCTCATTCTGTGTAGAGTATATTAGAATATCATCTATAATGAGTACCAAATTTTTTCGAGGAAATCTATAATGACTTTATTCATTTTGTCCATAAATTTTTATGAATCATCAATGAGTGTGAATTTCATTACTATTAACTCATGGTGTTTGTGCCTTATAAAAAATTATTCTTGGGGATATCTTCATACTTGAACCAAAATTGCTAATACCATGACATTAGATCTACTATAGTTATGTATTGTGCTCCGCATATCTAATAGAACAAGTCATAAATTCATTGGAATGTATACTTGTTCTTTATCATGATCTTTTTGATCTCATTATAATCAATGAATAAGTTTATTGACCCATTCCTATTATTGATAAAGAGGACTAGTGCACTCCATAGTAAAGAACATGGGAATATGAACACCTTACATAGATTATCATGAAGTTTTTTATTTAACTTATCATGTTTCACAACATCCATTTTATATGGTGTCTTTGATAATGTAACATCCCAAGTATATGCTCGATTAAAAATTCAACTTATTTGCTAAGAATATGAAAAAGTAATTAATCTGGAAACAATTAATTTTATTTTCTCATAATATTAATTTATTTTTGGATGATCATTTCATTAGACTCAATTGTTTTTTCATGAATTTATTTCTCATAGGAAAATAATATACATTCCTGATATTTTGGGGATAAATAATATTCAACCATATCCTTGCATTTGTAAAGAATCATAGGATGTTTTGCGATATAGAGAGTGATTTCATAATCACAAGATTTTTATCTATATTGGTAAATCCAATAAATACTTATAATTGAATCAAATTTCTCTGAATGAAGTATCACAATATTTTTTGGGAAGTTCAGCCAACATGCTTTGATAGGTGTGGAGATATATACTCTAGATGCAATAATTTCCCCATTTTTTTAACCAAAAACTCCTCATCCTTACTTAGTGGTGGTGTTTTATTGTTCTACTAAAATTGTGTGAAATGATGGAGTGAATAGAATTTTAATTTAAATTTTTTCACGATATTCTTGAATTAATAACTATTGTACCTTTCACCACTTCTTTATTGGGATCCACCTCAGTGGGTGTGATAGAATAATATCTCCCTTTCTACCTTAGAGGTTGTTGGTTATCTTTGAAAACCCTTGGCATAGTGCATTGGTTTTCAAAGTGTCCTTATTCCTTGAAATTGAAATATTGAACAATGCACTGATGGTTTACTGGAGTATCCCTTTACTCCATCACATTAATGGGTTTCTATAATATTCAATCTCTAGGTAGGTTGTACTTCATTCCTACAATCAAATCATTTCCCCATTACCCTGTGTTAATTTATAGGGTGATTATTTCTATAGTCATGACAAGTGGGGTGTTGAAATATATTAGTACCATTAGATTTATCTATGAGACCACCAAAATTAGATACCACTTAACTCTTATTATCACCGTGATACCCCTGAGATTCACTAATCTCCATTTATACTTTGAGGATACATATGAAAATTTTTTTATAGTTATCAAAGTCTTATATTCACAATGCTTTTCATAAACTAGGTTTTATCCCACCAATAAGCAGGAAACTTTTCATTCATGGGTAATAAAAAAATATAGAGGTGTATCGTGAAAGCCTTGGGATGTTTTACTCAAACACCCTGATAGACCCATAGACATTTTTTTAAGGGCACGGAGATCCCTTTCCATTTTATGTTGGGAAGATATAAGAACATATTTATGAAAAAAACAATTTCTAGAATTCTGTCCACCCCCATCACTTCAATATCTTCCTCATGCTTCATATTCTTGATCGATGTCCACCACTGATCAAATTCTACCTCCATATAATAAATAGAGATTAGAACCTTCTCTTACTCAGAACATTGATGGACTAAGAAGATATTATCAATGGATTTTATACATTGTTCTATGATTAACTGACCAGATGATACATTGAATGTCAGAGGCCTTTATATCATAGAGATATCAATTGCAACTTGTTGATTCTTAGGGGGATTTGGTTGCTCCTCCTACTATATGTTCCTATTCATAACCTGATTGAACAAAGATAGTTTCATCACAAATTTCATCATTATATCTCCTATTAGGTTGGAAATCTCTTTTGGGAAGACGTCGCATTTCCCTTAAAAATGGTTGTTTACCTGATTCCTTCTATGTCTATCCATTGGCATGAATAAAGGGAAAATTTAGGGTTTATTATTATTATACTATTAAACACATAAACATGATTCCAATGACATTAAATGTATAACTTATAAATGATATTTATTTCTTAACATATGAATTTCTAGGATTCATTCTATGTTATCCATGTTATATTTTCATACATATACACTTATAGTCAGTTTTTTTCAATTAATAATGGTTCTTAATGATGTTATGAATTTATCAAATCACTTACTACTAGTGTATAACACCAAAAAAAATTATTCTATGTTTCTTCATAAATAATTTAAATTAATTATATAGATTATATTTCACTCAACACTGATTAACTATGAAAAAACACATTGTTATTATAATTATGTAAACATAATAGTTATAACCTAGACATTAAACCTATTTTTGTCACTTATGTGAATCAATTTTTGAAAAATGGACATACATGGTTGTGATTAGTAAGATATTTAAATTCGGATAGAATCAAATTAATTCTTTCATGAATAGTAATAAGACCCTTTTAAATAGTAATGTTAACCTTATGAATAGTAATATGACCAATTTAATAGTAACATCACCCATGAATGTATAAATAATATTTAGTCATCTTATATATTAAAATATGATATAATTATAGTAAAAAAATTAGACAAAATTAGTTATGTATTATTATTTTTATAAAATCTAAATATTTATTTAAAATTTTATGATTAATATAAATATTAAAAAAATTATTTTCATAAAATTTATTCATAATTAAATATTTTTTTGTCTTGTGATTTTAGGATAATTTAGTGAGACCTTAGTTAATTTTTTTGACTTTTATAAAATGAGTTATAAATTTAAAATTTATATTTTTTTAGTAAATGATTATTTTAATTATTAAATAAATTTAGCATATTTAGAAAAAAAATCCTAAACTATAGATTATTTTTGGATTCTAAATGTTGAAAATGGTTTGGGTGAATTTTTTTGGATTTTTCTGAAATACATGAATTGTTAGAGAACAGTAAAATACGGTAATTTACGATATATACAAATTATAACTTAAATACACTATTCATTGAGTAATAAATGATTTAAGTACCATTGGTTAAAAATCACATGCCCCAATTAATATATTTATCCATAGGAATCAATAATATTTTTTTTCTTGATAAAAATAATGAAATAATGAAAAAACAATGTGAAATTACCCCTCTCATCTACTATAAAACCACCCCACCCCCTCTTCTCCTCAATCCTCTAACCCTTTAAACTTGTCAATGTTCCACCCAAATACCCTTAATTATTATATCTCCATGTCCATAAGATCTTGGTCTTACCAAAAAAACAAAAACCCCATTCATTAATTTGGTTATCAAGGAGGAGTATTCAAGAGGTTAAATCTTATTTCTTCTCCTTTTATTTTCTTTTCAAGTTCTTTGTTGTTGTTATAATATCCTCACTCCTCTATCCAAATGATCATGAAAACTATATAGTAGTATATATATATTGTACTAATATCCTTCCAATGGTATATCCTTTATTAAAATCCTTTCTCTCTATCTTTTATTTTAAGGAATGAAATCAACATCTGTGAGTTGTCGATTTACAACCTTAATAGATGACACATTTTCATTCATCAATTTATCCCTCATGGATGGTCATGAAAAAAAATTATAGTTTAACCAAGTTATGAAATATTTATTACATCCTATTTAAGGTTTTGGAAACATTATATATACATTTTCTTAACTTATTATACAAAACTAGTCTGTGATGAACAAAAAAAACACTAAAATAATCTAAGCAATTATCACTAAAATTTTATCTAATGATTCATCATCAAACCATTTAAAAAAATGATATATCTAACAAAATACACTTCTTTATTTTCATTAATAATTCCAATTTTGGATAATTATACCCATTTTTAGCTTTATTACTTATAAATAAACGAATCGATCATTAAAACCAAGGAAATGAACGCTCTTGTTCCCCCATTTTTCATTCAGGTTACACTTCCTCTTTCTTATTCCTCCAACCATTCCATAAAAAATAACTAAATGAATTAATTAGGAAGTAATTTAGTTATATATTAATTATGTTAATATACCATAAGTGTCATACTACTATATATTAAATATTAAAACATCTTCTTCCCACTCTCCCATTAATGTCCCATCAAAGGTCGGTCAACCACCTATGGTGACATTTCAATGTCAACACAGAAACACATCCTCAATAGTTGATTTTATAAACTATATATAAAATATAAACCTATATTATATGAATAAAATAATTCTTTAATTAGTTAAATTAATTTATAATTTACTTTTAGATAAAATATCAAAAGAATTTCAAAATTTGATTTTTTTTAAGTAAAACATGATATCAAATGCTTCAATTATCATCAAAAAAAATTGATAAATATAATAAAATTATTATAATTGATAAATATTTATATATATGAATATAATTCACCTTTGGATATGACTTTTAATTAATATTATTTTGTTGTTCAGGAGGCGCAAACGCAACAAATTTAAATGGGAATTATGGTAACAGACTTTGTCTCAATCTCCATTTCATTGAGAATTACTCAGTATTGTAAAACTAATAATTCTTATGTGGTCTATATACTTCCCATTTGAGATCAATTTTTATTTGAAATTATATATCAATTAAATATACATAATCTTGTACCCTGGATTTTATTATTTTCTAAGTCGTATACAATTTTACATACGGTTTTTATTTTGAATGTTGTTTTATCTAGGGAAATATTAATGAATCCATATCCTCTAACCAATATAGATATTTATGAGACATATTTATCTTTAATTAAATCTATAAATGAATAATTATTTTGACTTTTTATGATGGGTGGGGACCTTTATATCCCCTTGATGCATCAACAGGTCTTACGAGACAACGCAGTTGTTGACAAACCCATCTTGGTTGTCTCTAAACAGAATTTGATGGTTTTATACACAAAGTATTAAATAATATATATGGTATAATGGTTGATGTTATAGATAAATTATGTCCACTAAATGATAATTTTCTTCATTGAGTACTCATTCAATACTTTGTAATATGCTTTCACTTTGAAAAAATCAATGGATGTATTGTCATTCCCAGTTTATTGATGGATTATGTTTTTTAGATTATTTACCTTGTTGTAATTTATATGCCTTATTGATTTTACTTTAATTTTTATTACTTCATGTATCCATTTCAAGAAATTTTATCTCACCCTTATTATGTTTAATTTCCCCAGGTTATGAATAGGAATTATTTTAATGAGTTTCAATTATGCTGTTTATTTCATTTTATTATGTATCATGTGGTATTATTCATATTTTCTAATGTGAAATGAGTATCATGTACATAGTTTGGTATACCAAATCTACTAAAATAATCAGTTCATTGGGATTTTATTTCTTATTATCATGCCAATGTTGTAAAATAATGCATCAGCTCTTGGATTCTAGGGTCCGGGTGTTATAGTTGGTATAAATGGATGTTTAGCAGAAACCTTGGAAACTAGATTTAGAAAAAAAAAAATTAGAGGACATAACCCTGTAACATACATTGAGGATAATCCTACAAGAATATTCGATAATTTTGGTAATTTATAGATTTTGTGGGTCCTCCATGAAATACATCCATGTTTGGATACTACAAGTGAACGTAGTTCAGACATAGATATACCAAGGAGTAATAAGTCTGAAAAGGTGTTCCATACCTAACTCAGGGTAACCTAGTGCACGACAATAGGGACTTACTATACACCTTGTTTGAAACTCTCATGGGATATTCTTAGGATAATTATCATTTTCAATACAAACCATTATGAAGGGTTTAAAAGTAAATATGTCCTCATTGAAACCATGTTTACAGTTATGTGATTATCTATGGATAAATTTTCAATTTCTATAAACTATTTTGATAGAATGAAATTATTAATTACTATTTATAGCCTAATTTAGTGTATTCCACTATTTAGTGATGACCCATAAAGGAATTAAGGTAATCAATACCCACAGACAATGTATGGATTTCCCCACTCAGTAAGTCAACACAATTAGTGTTGGTGTTGAGCCAATCTTGACCATATTAGGACAATATAATCAGGTTTTAAAATATAATCATACTACACCTACGTTATATCATTTCATGTAGCAAAATACCCCTTCTTTTAGTGGTACTACTAATCCAGTGGTAACTGAGTAGTGGATCAAATCCCTTGAAAATAAATTTCTATCTCTGGGACGAAATGAAAATAAAAAGGTAGTACTGGCAGTATATTATCTTAGGGGAGATGTTGATCAATGGTGTTCAATGTTCCAAAATATTAAGGATGAAGATGGAATATAAGACATGTATTGGTGAAAATTTAAAATAACATTCTTTGACAAATATTTTCCTCATGATCATTGAACAGAAATGAAGAGAATATTCATTAGCCTAGAGAAAAGGAAAGAAACGAGTATCATTGAGTATGAATCTACCTTAACAAGACTATATAGGTATGATATAGATTATGTACATGATTAATAAGACAAGATTGGTCATTTCTTAAAAGGTCTTAATCCATGTCTCTAAAGGGAAATAACTTTTCAAACATTTTCATAATATGGGGAAATAGTGTTAAGTGCTATCAAAATAGAAAAGTAATTTTCTATATAATCTTTTTTCAAGGGAAATCGAGATAATAAGAGGTATTTTAATAACCATGGAAAATATGAAGCACTAAATAAGAATAATGGAACAAATAAATTCCCATTATGAAATAATTGTGGAAATAATAATCCTATAAAATTCTTGAAAGGCATGGGAGTTTATTATAAGTGTGTAGAAAAGGGTCACTGGGCTAATGAATGCAAGTGGAAGAGACAAATAAATGGTGTTCAATGAAACAATTTTAGGGATATTGGACACTATGAAAATGATTTTTCATAGAGTTAAGGATACTTTCTTCAGAAAATGACATGGGAGCAAGGACAAGTTTTTGCGATCACAACTACTAAGGTGGAAATTCCTAATGATGTAGTGAGAAATACATTAATAATTTCTCCAAACATAAGAAATGCATTATTTTATTTTGGATCATCACATTATTTATAACTTCTAGGTTTTTAAATAAAATTAGACATTTCCCTTTCGATTTAATAAAGGAGTTGTCAATAAAAACTCTAATGGGAAGTATCATTGTAACAAAGATGTCTCATTCAGTCCCCTTCATAACACATAAAAATAATTTTGTTACTGAACTTATCATCATACCTATGATTGACTTTGATAAAATCCTTGATATGAACTGGCTTTCAAACTATGATGAAAAAAATTATTGCACTATGAATGAAGTAAAAATTTGTGATAAATGTGTAGAATCCCTTATCTTTAAAGAAGAAACCTCATCATCTAATTCTTATCTATATAATACTCCAGTAGCTCTACTAAATGATATTCATGGGGTGGAATTGCAAACAACATATAAGAATAATGAAAGTAACATTCTAATTAAGGATGTACCAAATTTTCAAGAATATATTGATGTATTTCGAGAGGATTTACCTAGACATCCTCCGAAGCATGAATTTCATCTCTCTATTTTTATATTTCCTGATACAAGACTTATATCAAAGAAACACTATAGAATGGAAATTTTGGAATTAGTCGAACTGAAGAAAAAATAGATGAATTGAGTGAAAAGGGATTTATTCCCCTAGTGTTTCTCTATAGGGAGCCCCTATTTTATTTTTCAAGAAGAAAGATAGATCCATGAGGATGTGTATTGACTATAGATAAATCAATGATATTAAAATAAAGAACAAGTATTTTATTCCTCACATTAATGATATATTTGATCAGTTTCATGAGCTCAATGTTTATTTAAAATTAACCTTCGATATATATATCAATAATTACATGTGAGGAAGGAATATACTGAAAATAAAACATTTTTAACTAGAGTTTTCAAGTAATATATTGATGATTTTGTTGTGGTTTGTATTGATTAAATCATGATATATTCCAAAAGCTATAAGTACCATGAGAACCACATGAATGTCATTCTAAAGACTCTTAGAAGAATAAAGTTATATGTGAAGTTTATTAAATGTGAATTCTAGCTTCAAACAGTTTCTTTCCTTGGTCGTATTATCTCTAATGATGGAATAGTAGTTGACCCAATAAAGACAAAGGAAATCCAAGAATGACAAGATCCAATGAACATAAATGAGTTAAGTAGTTTTATTAGATTACTAGGTTACTATCAATGTTTCATATAGAATTTTAAACAATTGTATAACCCAATAACCAAGATCACACATAAAGGTCTTAGGTTAGTATGGAAAAAATAATGTACATAGAGTTTGGAAAAATTAAAGAGATGATTGGCCAGTGATCCAATTTCGACTCTTTCATTTAGAATTGATGGGTTTTTTACATACATTGATGCATCAAATAATGGACTGGGTTATGTTTATATTAAAAATGATAAAGTTATTTCTTATGCATCAAGGAAATTTAAGACACATGAACAAAATTATCAAACTCATGATCTTAAGTTAGCAGCTCTAATCGTTTCACTGAAAATATAGAAACAATATCTCTATATTAAATGATATGAGATATATACAGATCAGAAATGTTTGAAAGTTATTTTTACATAGAACGAAATCAACATGAGGAAATGGATATGGCACGACTTACTCAAATTTATGATTGTTCAATACACTACCACCGAAGAAAAGAAAATATTATAGCAAATTCATTAAGTAGGAAAGATCATAGACTTCTAACCCAAATGAGGATTGAGAATATCCTTTGTTCATAGATCTAGTAAAAATGGATATAGGAATTTTTAAGGAATGGGAAACATCATTAAATTTTCAAATTATTGATAAACCATCTATATTATAGAAGATAAAAAGATATAAATATGATGATGTAAAATTTGAAATGAAAATAAAAGCTATAAAAGATGAGAGATTAAAATAATTTATGTATGAGGATAGAGTTGAAAAATGTGGAAAGAGGTTATGTGTTCCATTAATACCAAAGCTAAAAAGGGATCAATTAGATTATTCTCATAGCTGAAATCTATTTATACACCCAAGTACCTCCATGATTTATAAATATCTAAAAGAACATTTTTTGTTAGAAAACATGAAGTGGTAAATTATTGACTATGTGTTAAGGTGTCTAGTTTGTCAACAAGTGAAGGCTAAGAGATAATGACCGGGAAGTTTCGTTGACCTCGAGTGAGAAAATTAAAATTTATACACCTACTTACTACTTAGTATAGTGGTAATACAGGGCCGAATCATAGGGAGGACTATTTTTGTGTTGAGTGATCAAAATAGAAAAAATAGAACAAAAATAAAAACACACACCAAAATAAACAATGGTACAAATAGTGGTGGTGATGATGGATTTGTAAAGTGAGTGGAGTTATGGGTGAGTGTGAAAGTGAAGAGGTGAGTGATGTATAATATAATACAAGTAGACAGGTAGACAAAATGTAGTGAGAACTATCAATATGATGGAGAGGAGGAAGTCCATTGGTAGGTTTCAATACTACTTACCCTTGTTCAGACACTGAAGTTTAAAAATGTGGATCTTTCTTGAGGTAATGGGTCATATTTTTCATCTCGTCAGCAAATAAATGAATAATCCTTTCCATCTTTCAACCGTAGGAATCATTCCATCACATAATAGAAGAATTCAGAAATAATTGGGCTCAAATTTTCAGTAGATCTCAATGTGTCTCTCTCATTTTTATTTGATTCATTCTTCAATGAATTCCTTGGATTGAAAAAAATCATTTAAATATGTTCAAGATCATTTTCCACTGATATTGTTGGTTTGAAAAGGAATTGTTTAAAAACTGAAAGAGAGACTATCCAGTAAAAAAATTTGCACATGAACTAGAATATGTAGATGTAACTAGCCATATTATTCCCTCGAAGAAGTTTAGTTATACATAATTACTGAATTAAACATGATAATAGAATTAAAATCAATGAAGTTCATTCTGAACAAGATTAACCGAAAAAAAATCACAAGGAAATAGAATTTGTGTCTCCCTACTCAATCTCTAGATGCTCTGAATCTACGATTTTCCTGGTGGTTGTGAAAAAGAGTTCTCCAGATCTCTTTCCCTAGGAATCTAGAATGGAAATGGTAATCAACTTCTCTGATATGATGGAATCTGATCCCTAGAAGTGTTTATGCCTAGATTCGATGGATGAAATATGGATGATGAAGTCCCCCAAGATATTTGGAGGTTAAAATGCTTCAATCCCTCTTCCCATGTGTAATGCTCTGTTTTTCACTTCCACTCTATGAATCAAAGACTCTGTAATCTCCTAGAAGTCTTCCCCGGCCTCCATGTAGTACTTACATCATGCTGCCTTTTCCTCAATTTCCAATGAATTGTAACCTCATAATAGACTTAAAAAACATGCTCCATGAGCCTCCCCTTGAAAATAGAAAATAGATAAAAGAAAAAGATTTAAAAACTACGTGTTATAGTATATCATATTATAAATACTTAGAATGAATAAAAAGAGAAAAGAAATGAAAAATTACTAAAATTACAACTAAAAAATGATGAAATAATATATTATAAGTATTCCACTTATTACATAAAATATGTACATATATAACTAAAATTAATAAATGAAATACATAAAAACAATATTTATAATAAAATAATTATACATAATAAAAGAATTAACGAATTACTATATTAAATATATATTAATTAAAAATCAACATTATTAATATAATTTTATTGTTATAATTTTATACATATGTATATATATTACTATTATCTATATTTATTAAATAATTAGTACAAAAAATATATTATGTAAATAATTATATTATTTATGTTACATATAAAACATGTTGTTATTATTATGATTATATGTTATATTTTATGTTATATAAATTTAATAGTGTATTATATTATTATGATATTATTATTATAATTATAAAAAAGAAGAAAAATAAGAGATGAAATGGGGGTTGGCGGGAGTTTGGTGCATAGAGGGGGGAAGGGAGACATGGGAAAGGGAATGCCAGCAATGGGGGTTGGTTTTTAGGTGGGTCGACTCATGGTGGAGGGATGGAGGCTCGTGGTAATGTGTGTTGGATCAGCTTTCTGAGGCAAGGTGAGTTTGGTTCAGGTGTAGGGAGGTGGAGCCAGTGGCTATAGGGGAGAGAGGCACAACGGAAGTGAGGAAAGAGGATGAGGTGGGTGATTCAGTGCGGCATGGGATGATAAAGCAAGTGCAGCGCAAGGGAAATAATATATGGTTGTTGGGAGGAAAGAGAAGATAGGGAAGGTTCATGAATGTTTAGGGTCTAGGGTGTGAAGTGGCTAGCAGAGTATAGTGGCGGCACTTGACACTGCGAGGTAGGAGGAAGGAGCGGTGGTGTTGAATGGTTAAGAGGAAGAATGGGAGAGGTGTGGGAGGATTGGTGGTGTTATTCAGCAGTGGGATGTATCTGGATCCAATTTTGGGTAATCATTTTGATTTGAACAAATTTACGTCTTTAACTTGTGTATTTTTTTGTATCTGGTTCACTACTGGAAATAAGCACATTTTCAAAGGGTCATTTGCGACGGGATCCCGTCGCAAATGGGCTTTTGCAACGGGGGTCCGTCGCAAATGACCCATTGCGGTAAATGGCATCGTGACTAACCCTATTTGCGACGGGCCCGTCGCTAAACATATTATTCGCGACGGGAATATTTCTCGTCGCAAATACAAATCGATATATTTTTAAAAACTTTAAATAAGGCTTTTGCGACGGGACCGTCACAAAAAACATTTGCGACGGACCCCTAATCCTGTCGCAAAAAAGTTAAAAAAATTAAAAAGAAATAAGGAATTGTGACGGGCCCGTCGCAATTTCCTATTGTGACGGGCAAATATTCCCGTCGCAAAAATTTTTTAAAAAAAAAAATTTAAAAAATTAAGTATTTGTGATGGGCCCGTCGCAAATATGTATAAAAAATAAAAAATATTAAAATATTAATAAAAAAATTTAATTAATATTATAATAGTAATAATACAATTATAATTAATTCAGATATTAAAACAAAAAATCAATCAAATATTTAAAAATTTATAATTAAATTAAAATATTTTAAAAGGTAAATATATATAAAAAATTAATATTGTAAAATATTATTAATATTATTAATCATATTAATATTTTAATACAAATAATATTATATTATATAATATTATATAATAATAATAATAATACCGAATTCATATTATTATAAATAATTAAAAAATTAAAATTTAAATTTAAATTTTTGAAACTTTTTATGTATTAAAAATACTGAATATAATATTATTAAAATAATTAGAAAATAAAAAATATGAAAATTATCAACATTTTCAAAAAGAAATATAAACAAATAATAAAATACTAAGAGTAATATTATTATTAATAAAATAAATAAAGATTAAAATAAATACCAATAATAAATAATAAAGTATTAAAAATAAATAGAAATTAAATAATACAATATTGACACCAGTATAAGAGAGACAGAAACTCTGAATAGAAAAAATGTCATATTTTAAATTTGCAAACATTATAACATCTAAACAATAACTAATCTGAAGGAGGAGAGGGAGGGGGGATCTTCTGGTGGAGGAAACTTCATCCCTAAGGCACGAGTGAGTCGGCGCATGTACTCCATCTGCTCTTGTTGCTGCTGACACCGACTCATCTGCTCCTCGTACACCTGCTGTTGTCGTCGGCGCTCCTCCTCATGCTGCTGCTGCTGCCGACGCATTTCCTCATGCTCCTTTTGGAGACTCTCTATCAACTCAGTCTGAGATCGCATCTGATCCTCATACTGTGTAGAGGAAGAAGACGTACGAGCTCCTCTTGAGGTGGACGCCGACATCGCAGAACTGCCATAATAATCTCCGGAAGTCAGTCGAGAGCCGATACCAACTACCCGGCCCTTCTCGAAGGCATATTGGGTCGCCTGCATCCATGCCGCCTCATCAAACTGATGGCCACTGGTCTGATCTGATGCCTCGGCATGACCCTAAGGTCGGGTCTGTGACGCTACGGTCTCATATGACTCATGTAGTTGCAATTTAAAATTAAAATTGTGAATATATTATATGTAGTTAATTTTTAAACTTGAAAACAAATAATACTGACCACGATGTGACGCTAGTGATCACCTCTAAGCTCCCCAGTAGCTAGATCACTATACATCCTCCGATATACGTCGTACTCCGTAATAATGGGGTGCTCGACAACCTATAAGAATATAAAATAAATTTTTAATATTTAATGTTATATAAAATATTTATAAAAAATGTACGTATCAAATACTGTCTATGAGTACTGAAAGTACGACTCCCAGCTTGATGAGCACCTCATGTCTCCCCCGATTCTACCTCCCCACCGATGACCTCCTCTGAAATCCACCACTCAACCAGTGTGCACATAATCCATCCCATACGTGGGATGAAATGTACTCTGGTCAGTGTGCTCTACATGACTCGTCAAAATCTGACACTCCTGCTTTCTTCATGGCAGCTCTTCTTAAATTGTGCAGAAACTAACGAAAGCGATCATGCATGACCACCTCTCATGCCTTATGGATGGCGTCACGCATGGTATCCTCGATCGGATACCATAAACCCTACAAATAATTCAAAATATCAAGTTAAAAATGAAATAAATTTCAAAATAAAAATTATTTATTTATGTACATACCAACCAATGGCCGAACATGACCTGCTGCACATCAACGGGGATATGCTCCCATGTCGTCCATGGCTGAGAAAAATAGTTGCAAAAAATAGTGCTTCCCTTTCCGACTGCTATATGTGGAAAACTGTAAAAACAATAATCAAACATTTATTATTTAAATAGATTAATGAAATCTTAGTAAAATACACAGGTTATCACACTTCCGGGTACGTGGATCGAACCCAAGACGTGGATGTCGCTCGGGGATGGGTTCAGGAATCATCAGTTGTGCAAGACCGCTCCCCCTCCGCGTACCCCCTGAAGCGCCTTCAGGCTGAGGGTCAGGTGCCAGCAACTCGTCCGCATTGAAAGATAGGTCAGCATTCTCCAACTCACGAAATGTTTCCTCATCCATCTGAAACAGAAAAAGAATGTTGTTAGCAAATAATTGATAATTATTATTATATATGCATATATATTAGTTATGATTATATATAACTACCATTGAATTTTATCAATGTTCAGATTCATCATCATCTTCATATCTGTCAATGTCATCTTCATATTCCTCCTCAATATCATCGATATCCATTTGAGTTCCAGTTTCTTCATCTCTTACCATTTCAAATTCATTTCTGACGTCATTAACATCATCATCATCATCACTGACTCTTAATTGAAGGGTGTTATCATCGATACACATGTCTCTTTGTAACAAATATTGATTTTGAGTACTCTCTTGAAAAACTTCAACTCCTTGATCTTCAGTGAAAGCACATTCACTTTGACTAAACTGATTGTCTCGAATTTTCATTTTTATTATGCTCCACCAATCAGTCATGTCTCTTGACGTAGCACATTACTTTGCATAATAAACTTGATGTGCCTGTTGAGCCAGTAAGAATGGTTCATTTACTGCAAGAATGCTTTTACATTTAATATTGATGATTCCATGAGTCGGATGAACATGCACACCTCTCTCAGTATCCAATCACCGATATTTGAACATCGTTATGTAATGTTGTCCTAGATAATAGAGTTCAATGATTTCATCAAGTATGCCATAAAAGTCAACTTCATTTTCTCTATGATGAGATCCTCTCAAGAAAACTCCATTGTTCATTGTTTTTTTTGATTCCTCATATGCATGTGTATGAAATCAAAAACCATTCACCACATATGCATTATAAGATTTCACAATTTTGGATGGTGGGTTGCTCAATATACAAAGTCGTTTTTCAATTTTATCAGCATGTCGAGAGACCTGAAAATTTGTGAAATAATTATCAATATAGTAAAATATAAATTGAAGGATATGTTAAAGTATGAAAAATTTATGTTACCAGTATTTGAAACCACTGAGAAAAAAAAAATTGCCTGCGTTCTTCGAGAGCAACTGCTGTAATTTGTGAAAGTTGTTTCTTGATACGATTATCATAAAATCTATAAAAAAACAAAGTTATTTATTATAACATAAATAATAGAATAAGTGATAGAAGCACTTACAGTACAAATGATTTCATCTCTTCACAGTTGAGAAGAACATACGTATGAGCTCTATGATGTTCATCATCTGAAAGCCATCGTTCATGAACTCCACCAAAACCAAGCTCTAACTGGTTAAAAACAGATAATTTATTTTTTATTTCATCAATATTCCCCTAGTTTTGTCTCAGGTGGTTGTGTTTTGAAGGATACTCAGATACAAAATAGTGGGAGCAGAAAAAAGATATCTCCTCTTGCAAATAAGCTTCAGCAATAGATCCTTCAACAGATGATTTGTTACGTAATTTTTTTTTCAATTTCTTCATACATCTTTCAAATGGGTACATCCATCGAAACTGTATCGGACCTCCACATTTTGCTTCATATGGAAAATGTAATATCAAATGTTCCATTGATTCGAAGAAAGACGGCGGGAATATTTTTTCCAGTTTACATATAATTACAACCACATCTTCTTCAAGTTTGTATAGAGCGTCGTAATCTATTGTCACTGCACAAATGTCCCGAAAAAAATATGATACGTCTGTTATGGAATCCCATATCACAGAATTCAACAGACCTCTTAATCCAATGGGTATAAGTCTTTCCATTATAACATGAAAATCATGACTTTTTAATCCTGTAATATGACCATTATTTACACATCTACCCAAATTGGAAGCATAGCCATCTGGAAGTCTCAAATCTATAATCCATTGACAAAATAATATGCGGCTTTCTTTGGACAATGTATAAGATGATTTTGGTTTGATTAACCTTTTTGTTCTGACAATCTCAAACAGTTCGAGTTTTGGACGCCTGAAAATTTGAGCAAGATCTAATCGTGCATTTACATTATCTTTGCTCTTTCCTGGTGTATCCAAAACTATATGAAACAAATTATCAAAACAGTTCTTCTCAATATTCATGAAATCCAACATGTGGCGGACCAGCAAATCAGACCAATATGGAAAATCCCAAAATATGCTACGTTTTAGCCAATTGTGTTCTTTCCCAAAACCAGAAATTTTCTGTTGGTTTATTGTGGGTCCAAATGTGATGGGAGGTAATGAATATACAACTGATTTTAACTCCGTACCTGATAGAATTTTTGGAGTTCCATCCCTTTCAACTATGCCTTTTCTAAAATGAGATCTGTTTCTGCGAAAAGGATGATCCGCTGGAAGAAATCTGTGATGACATTTAAAATAGCAAGGTTTTTTTCCATGGAAGAGCATAAATGCCTTGTTCTCTCCCATAAAGTAAGGACATGATTTCGTCCCATGTGTACTCCAGCCAGATAACATTCCATAAGTCGGGAAGTCACTAATTGTCCAGATCAATGCTGCTCTTAGTATGAAATTCTGTTTCGCAGCAACATCATAAGTACTGACACCAGTACTCCACTATATATTTAATTCATCAATCAATGGTTTCAAATAAACATCAATATTTTTCTTCAGATGTCCTGGGATTAGTAAGGTCAATAATATATAGGGCTCCTTCGTCAACATCCATGGAGGTAAATTGTACGGAGTTAAAAAGATAGGCCAACATGAATACTGACTACCATAAGATCCGAATAGACAGAAACCATTAGTGGAAATACCCAGTCGCACATTTCGGGCTTCTAAAGAAAAAGATGGATGCACTCTATCAAAATGTTTCCATGAATCACCATCGGCCAGATGATTCAAGCTTTTATCGGTTGAAATATTCATTTTGGGCCATGACATCATTGTCACTATATTCTTAGACATGAATAAACGCTGAAGTCTGTATGTAAGAGGAAAATATCTCAACTTTTTACAGGAATCAAGCCAGACTTCCCATGTTGAGCTTCTTTATACCTCGATTGCCCACAAGTGGGACAACTATCCAACGACTCATTTTCCCTAGAATATAAAATGCAATCATTTGAACATGCATGAATTTTCTGACAAATAAGTCCTAAATTCTGAACCATCCTCTTACTCTCATAGTAATTTGCAGGCAAAACATTTCCTTCAGGGAATAGTTTTTTAACCAAAGAAAATATTTGATCAAAACATGTGTTTGACATTCCATTATCTGATTTGATAGCCATAAATTTTGCAACTACTTCTAATTTTCTTATCTTGCAACCAGGATATAACGCATCCTCAGGATACCTCAACAACTCATAAAATTCAGAGTGTTCCAACTCAGGAGTTGAATCAATATCATCCTGAGTTTCTGTATGTTGAATAGATGGACCTGCAACATCATGTACTAAATTTTGAAACCGGGATGGATCCGGAATCAAGTTTGTATCACCTTCTGTAGAACTGCGTTCACCATGTTGATACCAAAAAACATAATCCCATTGAAAAACAAAATGCAAGAGATGTCCCCCAACTTTTTCAAATGTGTCAGATGTTCTCGGTGCACATTTTTTACAAGGAAATTTTATTGTGCCTTCTGAAACAAATTCTGGATTTGATGCTGAAAATGCTAAAAAAGTCTCCACACCCTCAATATATACTGGATTTAAATCAGAACCATTTGGATTTCTACGTTGATTTATCCATATACGGCCATCTAATAATGGCTGTTAAAGACCTCGTTGTTCCATATTTTTCTATAAAATATAAAATCATTACTGGTTTTGAATAATTTGTTAGAAAAAACACTCAAAAAGAGAGGATAACTAATTACAACTACTTCTTAATAATTACCGATATTTATCGATAGTTATTTTTAATTATTATTATATGATTAATATTTATAAAAAATAATATTAATATGATCAACCAAGCAAGGATAATTATAGAGTTTACATCAGACACGACTGACACAAACTTTTTATTGGGATAGACCTAAAAATTAACCCTTTAAGAATTGAACATGTTAAGAATATAGCAAAACCTGTTACGAATATTGACAATTTTAATATTTTAGAATTTTTTTATTATTTTAATAATACTAATATTATTTTTTTCATAAATATTAATTATATAATAATAACATTATTACATTATTAGTACTTTTTTATTATTAATATTAAAATAATATAATTTTCTATATTATGTTATAATTCTCTTTTCATCTGTGTGTTTAAAATTCTGTCTCCACATGTAATATTTGCATTCACTTTCACCTATCTATTGGTGAGTAGGTTGATAATTTTGAAAATGAATGCAAATATTACATATGGAGACATAAGTTTTCTTAAAACCAATACAAAGATGAAAAGATAATTGAGAAAGATACTAATCACACTAGTTTTTTCCAATTAGCTTATTATTACTAATTTTTACTAATTATTACTAATTATTGGTCATTATTGCTAATTATTGGTAATTATTACTAATTATTGCTAATTATTGCTAATTATTGGTAATTATTACTAATTATTCCTAATTATTGCTAATTATTCCTAATTATTGCTAATTATTGGTAATTATTGGAAATTATTGCTAATTATTGGTAATTATTGGTAATTATTTCTAATTATTGCTAATTATTGGTAATTATTCGTAATTACTTCTAATTATTTCTAATTATTGGTAATTATTCCTAATTATTGCTAATTATTGATAATTATTCCTAATTATTGCTAATTATTGGTAATTATTACTAATTAATGGTAGTTATTGCGAGTTATTGCGAGTTATTGGTATTTATTGCTAGTTATTACTAGTTATTGCTAGTTATTGCTAGTTATTGCTAGTTATTGGTAATTATTGCTAATTATTGGTAAATATTGGTAATTATTGATAATTATTTCTAATTATTGTTAATTATTGCTAATTATTGGTAATTATTCCTAATTATTGCTAATTATTCCTAATTATTGGTAATTATTCCTAATTATTGGTAATTATTCCTAATTATTGCTAATTATTGCTAATTATTGCTAATTATTGCTAATTATTTCTAATTATTTCTAATTATTGGTAATTATTACTAATTATTGGTAATTATTGGTAATTATTGGTAATTATTGCTAATTATTGGTAATTATTGCTAATTATTGCTAATTATTGCTAATTATTGCTAATTAATACTAATTATTGGTACTTATTGGTAATTATTGGTAGTTATTGGTAGTTATTGGAACTTAAAGGTAGTTATTGCGAGTTATTGCTAGTTACTGCTAGTTATTGCTAGTTATTGCTAGTTATTTCTAGTTATTGCTAGTTATTGTTAATTATTGGTAATTATGGCTAATTATTGGTAATTATTGCTAATTATTGGTAATTATTGCTAATTAATGGTAATTATTGGTAATTATTGGTAATTATTACTAATTATTGGTAATTATTACTAATTATTGGTAATTATTACTAATTATTGGTAATTATTACTAATTATTGGTAATTATTACTAATTATTGGTAATTATTACTAATTATTGGTAATTATTCCAAATTATTGGTAATTATTGCTAATTATTGGTAATTATTTTTAATTATTGGTAATTATTGCTAATTATTGGTAATTATTGCTAATTAATACTAATTATTGGTAATTATTTGTAATTATTGGTAATTATTTCTAATTATTACAAATTATTGGTAATTATTGCTAATTGTTACTAATTATTAATAATTATTGCTAGTTATTGCTAATTATTGCTAATTATTGCTAATTATTGGTAATTATTGCTAATTATTGCTAATTATTGGTAATTATTTCTAATTATTGGTAATTATTCCTAATTATTGGTAATTATTGGTAATTATTGGTAATTATTGGTAATTATTGGCAATTATTGGTAATTATTGGTAATTATTGGTAATTATTGGTAATTATTGCTAGTTATTACTAGTTATTGTTAGTTATTGCTAATTATTGGTAATTATTGCTAATTATTGGTACTTATTGCTAATTATTGGTAATTATTGGTAATTATTGGTAATTATTACTAATTATTGGTAATTATTACTAATTATTGGTAATTATTACTAATTATTGGTAATAATTCCTTATTATTGGTAATTATTGCTAATTATTGGTAATTATTTCTAATTATTGGTAATTATATCTAATTAATACTAATTTTTGGTAATTATTGGTAATTATTGGTAATTATTGCTAATTATTACAAATTATTGGTAATTATTGCTAATTATTGCTAATTATTGCTAATTATTGGTAATTATTGCTAATTATTGCTAATTATTAGTAATTATTGCTAATTATTGGTAATTATTCCTAATTATTGGTAATTATTCCTAATTATTGGTAATTATTGATAATTATTGGTAATTATTGGTAATTATTGGTAATTATTGGTAATTATTGGTAATTATTGGTAATTATTACTAATTATTCCGAATTGTTGGTAATTATTGGTAATTATTACTAATTATTACTAATTATTACGAATTATTACTAATTATTGTTACTTATTACTAATTATTGTTAATGTTTTCTAATTATTACTATTTTTTTGAATTATTCCTATTTTTTGTTAATTATTGCTAATTATTACTATTTTTTTTGAATTAATCCTATTTTTTTTTAATTATTGCTAATTATTACAAATTATTACTAATTATTGGATAATTTTACTAATTATTACTAATTATTACAAATTATATTCATTAATTACTAATTACATTCATTAATTACTAATTACATTCATTAACTACTAATTACATTCATTAATTACTAATTACTATCTTTAATTAAAATTACAGTTATTAATTACTAATTACAGTCACTTAATTATTAAATATTGTTAATTTCTAGTAATTAAATCTAACAAATCAAATTTAATTCAACCTTAATACAACATAATTATATCTAATTATAAATAATAAAAACTAATGTAAAAATATAAAACGAAAACATTAAATAAATATTAAATTAAAATTCAGATAAAAACCTTAAACTGGTTTTCGAGCTTTGGATTTGTTGTACTTGTAGGATGATCCCCACAACCACCTTGAAATCGGCTTGTAAAACAAAATTCACTTAACTTATATAAACTAGTAAGAAGTAGTTCAGATTTAGAAAATATGTCAAGGCTGGCCGTATTTATAGGTTAGATTATTTGCGACGGGGTTTATTGTGACGGTATTCCCGTCGCAATTGTTATTATTTGCGATGGGACCGTCGCAAATAACCCCAGCCACATTTATTATGGGCGGCAATAAAAGGGATTATTTGCGACGGGTCCCGTCGCAAATAACCCCTGCCGCCAGGTTATTTGCGACTGGAACCCCTTCCCATAGCAAATAACCTGTTACCGCCGCCGGTTATTTGTGACGGGAAGGGGTTCCCGTCGCAAATATCTTTCGCGCGGTTTGGCGGGCAAGTCGCGCCAAACCATTTGCGACGGGTGAGAATATCTCGTCGGAAATAACTCGTCGCTAATACCACTTTTTCCTGTAGTGGTTGAATCTTGTTCGGAATCTGGTTGCGTCGAATCTTCTTATGGAATTCTGTTTTCCTTTGAATTTGTGCAGTTGATGGGGTTTGTGTCTCATTGGAATTATTTTTTTTATTGTTGTTGTGATATTTTTTCCGAGATCTGGTGGTACCAGTGGGTGATAGTGGTAAGAGATGTGAAGCGGTGGCACTTTTTCCGCAGATGTTGAAGGAGTGGTGATAGTGACACCGTAATGGAATAGTGGTAGTGACACCATTCTAGGGTAATAGTGGCACTATAATGGAGGGTGGCATTTCAAAACAGCAGTAGTGAGTGGGAACTATGCCAGGAAGGCACCGGTGGATGGATGACGGTGGGAGGAGATGTGAAGCAATGGCACTGTAAGGTAATGGAACTATGGCAGAGTCTCAGAAGGAAATGATGGAACAATCTGAAGGAAACAGTGGCACAATCAGAAGGAAACAGTGGTACTGTTACACCTACAAAACAAAAATAAAAGACCAAAAATTCAAGAAAGCAATAATTAAATAAAGCTAAAAAGTGATAAATAAATTAATCAATTAAATTAACAAAAATAATTAAAAACAAAATAAAACAAAGATAAAAACCTAATAAAATTAATTATTCATTATTCAAAAGAATGAATTTATCTGGCATGAAAACTATAAAAAATTAGTTTAAGGAAAAATAAAATATTTATAGGCACTTGTTTAAATTAATTAACCAATTAATTAAGAAATTCCTTAATTAAATAATTAATTAAGAATTAATTAAATTAAAGAATAAAAATATTAATTTGAATACAATTAAATTGTTAAATCTAATTTAATTATTTAAGACAAAAAACTGAAGTGAGTTATTTACTTACCATTAAAATAGATAAATAATAAATTAAATTGATAAATTGATAAACTAATTGTTTTGAAAATTAAAAGAAATGAAAAAATTGATTGAATGAAAAATTGTACTTTTAAAAATAAAAGAATAAAAAATTAAATTCAAATTCACCATATGATTTAATTTAAGACCTATTTAAAATTACAAAAATGAACATTAAAACACATTATTTACACAACGAATGATTATTTTACACAAAATGTACAAAAACACAACAATTGTTAGTTATTTCACAAAAAAAACATTTTAAATTTAAAAAGTCATTAAAAATTTTAAAAAGGATGTTCCAAAGAGAGTAAAAACTCAGACACATCAAATTCGCTCACACTTAACACTTTGTTTGTCCTAAAAAAAGTACATGATTTTGACTTTAAAACAGAAAAAAGATTTTTGAGATACAGTTCAAAATGGGCATGACTAATAATTAATCACTAGAGGAACAATTCCAAGCAGTGGGTAAGGCTTTCTAGGAATGTGTTAAAAAATGATGTCTTGCCTAGCTTCAATAACTCACTAGAAATTAAAAGTCTCACAAACTCATACATGTTCAAGTATGTCATGCCTCTTATATGAATCAATTAACTATCCTACATAATTTCTAATTCATGTTTGAATTCAAAAATTGATGACAGGTTAGATCAAGTAGAATTTAAACATTAACCAAATGAACCATCGATTATCACCTTCTTCTAGGTTCCAAAAAATAAATACCATTAATTTCATCACTCTCTTAATTCAAATCAAATGAATTTTAATAAGTCAATTGCTCCCTTCATCATATAGGTTCATAATTACCCTCAAATTAATGAGTTCATTTTTTATAAGGGACGTTTATTTTATTTTTTCCCAGCCATATTCCATGTATAGAGCACTATGTGTAGCACTTATTCAAATTGAAATTGGCTTTATTTATGCATGTAAATGCACCCAGTGCACCTTGTCTCAGATACTTACCCTGGGACCCCATTTTCCCATTTTACTCTTGTTACAAAGGACTTAACTAACAATCATTTGAGTTGACTTACTAATGTTATTAGCTATTATTTAATAAAAGTGTGAGTCCCCTAGGTTCTAGTGAAAACTTCTAGATACCCTAAGTTATGATCCTCATCCCACAAAACTGATCCTATCACACTCACGTCCTTAGTTATTAAACAGAAAGTCCATATAGATAGTGAATAACTCCACTCATCAATCATTCATCCTCAATAGTTTCAAAATATGTGCAACTCTCAAAATCCAACAAGTAGTAATCCACTAGATATAAAAAAATTGATGTTCCAATTGAACTCAAATGACCCTATGGTGATAATAGAATTTGAAAATTTATAAAGAATTTAAACAATTTTTGAAGAAAAATTAGACCATGTTTTTAACAAACATAACAAGATTTAGGTTAAAGAAGGGGAAATTTTAAGTGACATATAGAATTACCCCTCTCCCCCATACATAAAACCCAAAACATACCCCAATGTTGAATTCTAAGGTAGGAGAAAATATTCAAAGAAGATTGAAAATTCATCACCTAAAAGAATGTTGAGGGGTAGAAGGAAGGTTCAAAAAGAATATTTGCAACATCAAAAAAAGAAACAAAAAGAAACAAAAATATTTGTACAAAAATGTGAAAAAGGGTGGTTTTTTTATTTTTTTATAGTTCATAGCAGTAGCATAAAACATGATGTAATTAGAAGAAAAATTTTATGTGATGAGTACAATGCACAACAATAGTTGAATAAAAGTGAGATATAGGGTTCAATCTTGTTCCATAATTTTGTTCAAATAAAATATTCAACTCATTAGATTAAAATAAGTAAGCACCCAAGCAGAAAATCAACACTAAAAAGACTCAAGGGGAAATCCCCCGCACTTAAGTTCATTTAGAATATTAGTAAAAATTGAGCAACGAATTTAAGTAAAAAACATCATAAAAACCTCCATGAAAAATTAGATCTTTGACCATTGTTGTTTATTAAAAAGTTACTATTTTGAAACACCATGTGATTGCTCATTTTCATATCCTGCATGTTCAGAAAAATAAGCATAAGAATCTAGAGTTTTATGCTAAATGATAATAATACAAGGGATGAGTTGAAGGGTTTTTATCCAAATAATTTAGCAGAATTCTCCCTTGGTTTTCCTTTTTCGAGTTTCTGGGAGCAACAGTTCTCTCTCTCAAGTATTATCAAGTAGTGAGACACCATCAAACAGACTAAATTACAGACCAAAGAATCAAGCAGTAGGAGTTAACTTTGTTGAAAATATAAATAAAAAAACAAATATGAAACCATGTGTTAGTTCCCCCGAAACATTTAGTTTATAGTCCACAGTTAGACTTGATATAGATCATTTTTTCAGTAGAGATATGGTAGCCAAGACCTTTGGATTCAATTCAAAGAAATGCTTAATCCTCTGACCATTGACCAAGAAAGGCCTATTCTCTTCTCCAACCAGCTCTATAACTCTATTAACCAAGACTCGCCCAGTGGTAAAGGGTCCAGACCACTTGGATTTCATCTTTCTAGGAAACAACTTCAATCTATAATTGAATAGTAGAACCCTCTCACCAAACTTGAAATTTCTGTTTTAAATGATTGATTCTTGAAAGGCCTTTGTTCATTATTTTTAAATTTTATCTTTCTTGTAAGATTCTATTCTAATATCCTCAATCTCACTCATCTACAACAGTCTTCTCTCACCAGTAGACTTTAAATCCAAGTTGATGGCCTTCACTACCCAATACAATTTTTGTTATAACTCAATAGGCAGATGAAATGTTTTTTCAATGAGAATCACATATGGTGGCATCCCTATAAGAGTCTTATAAATAGTTATATATTCCCAAATATCCTCATCTATCTTCACTTACAAATCCTTCATAGAGCTAGACATTATCTTCTCTAAATTTTTTAAGCCCTCTATTATACACTTCTGCATGCCCACTGGATTGTGGGTGATATGTGGTACCTGTCCTATGTGAGCATCCATACTTCTCTATTATACTCTCGAATTTATAATTCATGAAATTAGAACCATTATTAGTGATGAAAACTCTAGGCACACATAACAAGGAAAAGATTTTTCTCTTGATGAACTTAACGACGCTTGCAGCAGAATTGTTGGGAAAAGATACTACCTCAGGACACTTGGACACATATTCCATATCAACCGAGATTTATTCATTACCATAAGTGGATGGGAATTCTCCCATGAATTCCAATCCCAACACATCAATGATTTAAACTTCTAGAATTCCTTTTTTAGGAAGATCCTTCCTTCTTCCAACATTCTCTAGCAGTTGACATTTTTCACAGCCAATGACCTAAATCCTAGAATATTTGAACAATGTTGTCTAGTAGAAACTATCCTAGAGGAACTTCTGAGTAGACCTATATCCTCCATGGAGGCCACCACAATGTGATTAGTGTAATCTATCAAGTATGGGCATCATCTCTTCCTCAGCAACACATCTTCTCAAAATCCCATCATCACGCCTCTTAAAGAGAAGTGGTTCATCCAAAAAATAATATTTCAACTCAGATATAATCCTCTTCCTTTGGTTGTGTGAAAGATCCTTTGGAATGATACCCATGACTAAAAAGTTGGCATAGTATACAAACCAAGTAGACTACTACACAGAAGTAGAGAACAATTGCTCATCAGGAAAAGAAGTGTTGATCTCTCCTAGTTACTCACTTTGCATATTGGGAAGCCTTGACAAGTGGTCTACAACTACATTCTCATCCCCTTTATTATCCTTAATGACCAAAGAAAACTCTTGTAGTTGCAGGGTCCATCTCATGAATCTGATTTATGAATCCTTTTTAGATAGCAAGTACTTAATGGAAGCATGGTCTATGAAAATAATGATTCTTGATCCTACCATGTACTGCCTAAGGGTTTCCAAAAAAACATCACAATATCTGACTCCTTTTCAATGGTATAGTAAATTTTTTGGGAATTATCCAAAAACTTGTTGGAATAGTGAATGACTTGAAACTTCCTATCCTTTCTCTATCCCAAAATAGCTCCTATTTTAAAATCACTAACATCACACATTACCTCAAAAAGGATCTTCAAGTCAAGAGCAGTGATCACATCTGAACTGGTCAACTTCTCCTTGAGCAGATTAAAGGCCTCTAGACATTTCTCATCAAAAAAGGTGTGTCCTTAACTAGAAGGGAGAACAAGGGTTGAGTAATCTTATAAATTTTTATTAATGAACCTCTTGTACAACCTAGAATAACCCAAATAACTTCTAATTCCTTTGAAATTTTCAGGTGGGGAAAACATTTGTATGACCTCAAATTCAGAATTACTGGACCCCAACCCCCTCTTAGATACATTGTGACCCAATAATATGCCCTCTGTAGCCATGAATTGGGCATTTTCCATGTTTAAGACCAAGTTGTTCTCTTGACACCTTTCTAACACAAGTTTTGTATTTTCAATACATTTCTCAAAATCACTTCCCGTAATAGAAACATCATCCATGAAAACCTATATTATCATTTCAATCATGTCTAAGAATATTATCGTAATACATCTCTGAAAAGTGGTAGGAGCACCACACAATCCAAAGGGAATCCACCAGTAGTTGAATGTCCCAAATGGATAAGTGAAGGTGGTTTTCTCTTAGTCCTCAGGTAAAATGGGAATCTAGTTTTAACCATAAAAACCATCATGAAAGTGGAATAATTCATTGCCTACCAACCTCTCCTAAATTTGGTCCAAAATGGCATATGAAAGTTTTTCTTTCTTGTGGTAATATTCAATTTTTTGTAGTATATACAGATTCTCCATTTATTCACTACCGTTGTTTGGATTTTCTCATTATTTTCATTGGTGACCATCGTTACACCACTCTTATTGGGTAATAACTAGATAGGACTTACCTAGGGACTGTCAAAAATGGGAAAAACTATCCCATCATCAAACAACCTAATCACCTATTCTCTAACAACTTCCTTCATTTTTGTATTTCATCTTCTTTGGGCATCCACTCTAGGCTTACACTCAGGTTACATGGGAATTTTTTGCATGCATAAGGATGGACTTATCCCCTTGATATCAGTTATCAACTAGCCTATGTAAGATTATTACTTATTCAAAACACTTAGAGTATTTTTATCTTGAATTTCATCTAGATTATCTGAAATGATCATAGGAATGGAAGAACTCACTCCTAAAAAGAATATTTTAGATCGGTAGGGAGGGGATTGAGTTCAAGGATGGGTGGTGAATCACATGAGGGAAGAAACATGGGCATGGATGTCCAACAGTCTTCACACAACCTCTTGAAGAAAGTAGTAAAGAAGGATTCTTTCTCATCATTATAGCTACTAGAAAAACATTCCTCACACTTAGACCCCTCTATTGGGGATAGAGCGTCCTCTATAGAAAACTCATAATGTTGCTCCAAAAACTCTCCCTCAAAATCATCTGTAGGCTCTTTATCCTTACTTGAGGTGATCCCCATGCAAGTTGCATTAGGGATCTTAGGTTCACAATTGATCTCGTCTATCATCCTTAGGAACCCCTCTTCCTCTACATCAATTATAATCTCAGCAACTAACAACTCATCTTTGGGAAATATTCGGTGGTTGGTTTCCTTGATTTTCTTGAAAATAATGAATTTTTCTTTTTGTTTACCCAAGTTAAAAATCAACATCCCCTTAGAAACATCTATAATATCCCCTGTAGCCTGGAAGGGACAACCATGAAAGATATGAACCTCTTGGTCACACTTCATATAAAATAAAATAATGTTGTCATGAAAAAAGTGTTTTCCTACTCCCATTAACAAATCATCAACCCTACCCACAGGATGAGTAATGGACATATCATCAAGTTGTAACAAAATTGTGGTGGGTTGGGGAACTCTTAATATCATGTGCTAGAAAATTGAATAAGGGATCAGATTGATCCAAGCACAATTTTTAAACAGACAATAGAACTTACCACCTTTATCCATAATGGTGTAGGGGATAAAGAATATTTTTGGGTCCTTGTATTTAAGAGGTATCCTATTCTACAACACATCACTACTCTCCTCAATCTTTCTATAGGGGGAAATTTCATCCAATGACTTTTTATTTGAATATATTTTTATAGTTATTTCAGATATGATGGACTCTGAATTAAATCTTCAAGGAATGGGATATCAATGTTCAACTTCTTAAACACTTTGTGAAATTTTAGCAATTCATAATCATGAGTTGGTTTCTTTATTCTTTCATGAAAATGGATGACAAGGGCACAATTTCTCACAATTGGGAGAAAAAATACATTTTATTCTTAAAGCTTGTTCTTACTGTTATTTTCATAGTGGTTCAATACATTTTCATTGATTTTTTTAGCTGGAACAACAGGAACATGGGAGTTCCCGGAGCTGATGTCCAGTTTTCCAGATTCAACATTTTCCATATTCAGATTTTCAGCATCATCCAGTTTTTTTATTTTGAGTAGATTGGGGTTCTTTATTTGGTTCTTGGTAGGTTTGGAGACCAATTATAATGGTCACAACCATGGAATTTTCCCTAGTATTGTCTTTAGTGGTGTTGGACAGCCTACCCTTTTCTCTATTCCCCACATCCATGGCCAACTGCACCATTTGAATTTTCAGGTTATTCATTCTGCCATCCATTTGAACTTTATCATAATCATTTTTGAACATTGGTTAGTAAAATATCCCTATAAACTGATGGAATATGTCTCTCTCATCATCTTTTGAGTCGGATGACTGAGCCTTGGGTTGGGGTTAGGGTTGGAATTGCTGCCTATGAGGCTACTAGCATCCAGGAGGGGTAGGAAGTCAAAGGACTTCCTACTCCCTCCAAGACAAGTTCAGGTGGTTCCTATACCCCTGATTATAGGTGTTGGAAAATGGATCTTCCATAGGCGGCATCCTAGGTCTATAGCTAGAAAAAATGGAACTCTCATGAGGCTTTGCAGGCATGTCAATGTTTGAAAAACAAGTCTGTGAATCGAAATACATGTCACAATGGTGACACTGCTCCCTATATGTGTTTTGGGGGTTCTCATTATAGAACCCCGCAACTTGGGTTTCATATTGAGGAGTAAGAGTGGGATCCTTTCTCGCAGGTTTTTCTCATAGAGTATTTGTTCTGGGAGTTTTGAGCTAATGTATTGAATATTTGTTTGAGCTCCTCAACAGTCCCATCACTAATGTCTTCTCTCGAAGATTGATCCACCAAGGTTTTATGGTATGGGGTAAAAATATTATTGAATGTATCCATAAGGAATTGGGGTGTGACCTGGTGGTTTGGAAATTGTCTAAGTAAACCCCTAAAACCATCCCAGAGATCATGGAACAGTTCTCCCTCATCTTGAAGGAAGCTAGTAATCTTGGGTCTAATATTTGATATCAACCTCATAGGATATATTTTTATGATGAAAGCATTGTAGATTTTATCCCAGGTGACAAATATTTCATCATCCAATTGTTGAGACCATGTCCTCGAATTTCTCTTTTGGAAGAAGGGGAACACTCTCAATTTCATCCCTTCCTCACTAAATATCCCAAGTGTCATCTGTTGGACACTAAAATAGAAGGCTCTAATGATGTCCAAATGGTTTTCATTAGGCATCCCATTGAAGGTCAGCAGCTCACAAAGCATGGATTTCTTGATTTCATAATTACTAGACCTAGGTGAGGGCTTAATGTAGGATGGGTTGCTAGAAACATATAGTAGAATGAATTCTATCAGACTGTGCCACTCAGCTATCTCATTTTTAGGTTGGTTCATCATTCCAGGTTAGTTCAAATTCGCAATAAGGGGATTGTTCAAGTTTTCATTTCTGTTGTTTTATATTTTAACTTTCTTTCTGTTCTCTCTCAAGTCTTTCAGGTGTCTCTCAATTTTAGGGTTTGCAAGTTATATGGTCTCAAAAATTCACCTTGTGAACATGCACCGGGTTCTTCACATATTTTTTTTGAGTTTTTTTTTAAAAATTTGTTGTTTTTCTTTTATATGTGAACTTTTGTTTTGTTTTTTTAAATCACACATGGACTCCCCGAAAATGGTGCCAAAATTTGATTTTCATCTGTTGTTGGGCATGAGTGAGAAAAATAAAATTCATAGACCTACTTACTACATAGTATAGTGGTGAGACAGGGTCAAACCACATGTAAGTCTATTGTTGTGTTGAGTGATCAAATAATAAAACAGAACAAGAATGAAAACTCACACAAAAAATAAAATGGTGAAAACAGTGGAGGAGATGATGGATTTGTGAAGTGAGTGGATTTATGGGTGATTTTTTAAGTGAAATGGTGAGCGCAGTATAAGAGACAACAAGAATATAGGAAGACAAGGGCAATGAGAACTATCAATAAGATTGAGAGGAGGAAGCCCACTAATCGGGTTTGATACTACTTACTCTTGTTCACACACTAAAGTTTAAAAATGTGGATTTAAATTAAGGTAACTGGTCATATTTTTCATCTGGGCAGTTTATGACAAAATAATCCTTACAGTCCTTCAACTTTTAGAATTATTCCATCACGTAACGAAACAAGTTAGAAATAACTGGGCTAAAATTTTTGAATAACTGGGCTAAATTTTTTGGTTGAGCTCAGTGTGTCTCTCTCATTTGAGTTTGATTCATTCTTCACTGAATTCCTTAGATTGATTTTTTTCATTTTAATCTGGTAAAGATAATTTTCTATTGATCTTGATGGTTTGAAAAGGAATTGTTCAAAAATTGAGAGATGGACTATCCTGTAAAGAATGATGTGCATGAACAAAACTAAGCAGATCTAACCATCCATATTATTCCTGTCGAAGGAGTTTAGCTGGACATAATCACTAAATTAAACATGATAATATAATTAAAATCAATGAAGTTCAGGCTGAACAAGAGTAGCATAAAGATAGAGCATAAGGAAAATAGAATGTTTCGTCTCCCTACTCAATCTACAGATGCTCTGAATATATGTTCTGCCTAATAGTGGTGAAGAAGCGTTCTCCAAATCTCCTGCTCTGGGAATGCGGAATGGAAATTGTGATCTGCTGCTATGATATGCTAGAATCTTCTCCCAAGATGTGGTGAAGCGTGAAGTCGACGGATGGAAGATGGATGATGAAGTTCCCCTAGATATTCACAGTTCAAAGTTCTTCAATCCCTCTTCCCCTATGCAATGCTCTGTTTGTCATCGCCTCTCCATGAATTGATGTCTATGGACTCTTCCAGAGGTCTTCCCCGACCTCCACATAGTACTTTCACCATGCTGCCTCCTCCTCAACCGTCACTTAAGTGAAACCACATAACATAATGAAAAAACGTGTGCCATGAGCCTCCCCCTGAAAATAGAAAACTGCTAAAATCAAAAGATATTAAAACTACATGTTAAATTATATCATATTATAAATAGTTAGAATGAATGAAAAGAGAAAAGAAATAAAAAGTAAATAAAAATACAACTAAATAAATAATGAAAGAACTTATTATAAGTATTCAAATTATTTCTTAAAATATGTATATATATAAATAAAATTAATAAATGAAATACATAAATACAAAATTTACAATAAAATAATTATACATAATTAACGAATTAAAAGATTACTATATTAAATATATATAAGTATATAAAATCAATACTATTAATATAATTTTATTGTTGCTATTGTATACATATATATATATATATATATCACAATTATCTATATTTAATAAATAATTATGTACAAAAAATATATTATGTAAATAATTATATTAGTTATGTTAATTATAAAACATATTATTATTATAGTTATATATTATATTTAATGTTATATATATTCAATAGTGTATTATATTATTATGTTATTATTAATATAATTATAATTAGTATAATATTATAATTATAAAAAAAAAAAAAAAAAAAATTAAGAGACGAAATTGGGGTTCGGGTGAGTTCGGCGCAGAGAAGGGAAGGCATACAGCGATGGGGGTTGGGTTTCAGGTGTATCGGCTCGTAGTGGAGGGCTGGTGGCTCGGGTGTGCAGCAGAGGCGGGTTTGGATTGTGCAGAGGGAGGCGGAGCAAGTGACCGCAGGGGATAGAGACACAGCGGTGGCGAGGTATGAGGATGAGGCGGGGGATTCTGCACCGCTCGGGAAGATGAAGAAAGTGAGGCGCAAGGGGAAGAAGATTTGGGTGCTGGGTGGACAGAGAAGATGGGGAAGGTTCATGACGGTGCAGAGTCCAGGGTGCGTGGTGGCTAGCGGAGTATGGTGGCGGCGCTCAACAACGGTGAGGTAGGAGGAAGGAGCGGCGGTGCTGAATGGCTTAGAGGAACAACAAGAGAGGTGAGGGAGACGAGATGGTGTTCTTCAACAGTTGGTCATATCTGGATCAAATTTCGGGTAACCATTTTGATTCGAACACATTTAATTCTTCAACTTGGGTATTTTTTTGGATCAGGTTGAATCTTGTTCGGAATCTGGTTGCATGGAATCAGCTTCTCGAATTGTGTTTTCCTTTGAATTTGTGCTGCTACTTGGGTTTGTGTGTGGTTGGAATTATTTGATGTGGGGTCCACTTCCAATATGGGGTGACTTTTTTCGGTGGAGGAAGTCCTTGGGCGGCAACCAACCCTGCTGTAGGTCTTCTTTGGTGGGCGTCAAGCTGGACAACAGGCAGCGGGAGGAAGTTCCACGGGTAGATGAGCTACCCACCAATCGAAGGAGAAGGCTGAATTTTTTCCTCCATTTAAACGGGATCAAATACCATTGTTTGTAATGTGTGATTGTGTGATCCTCCATTTTTATCCGGAGAGAAGAGAATAGAGAAGGGGCCCGTTCCTCCCGTGGACGTAGGCTTTAAAGGCGAACCACGTTAAATTCTTGTGTTGCTCTGTTCTGATTCCGTTTTTGTGTGTTTGAGGTACCACGCATCTTCGCTGCGCCCCAACAAATGGTATCAAAGGGAAGTCAGAGCGAACAGAGGTGAGACAGCGAGCCGACAATGATTTTTCGTGGTTGGAAAATTGAAAGTGGTCGGAAAATTTTTCCGAGACCAGATCTGTGAAGAGGACGGTGAGACGATTGCAACGGCGCAAGCGGTGATGAAAACGGAGTTGAAACGAGCCTCATAGCATCGATCAAAGTTTGGTCAAACTCGTGGGTGAACAGTACACCGTGCCGAAGAAGACACCAGTGTTCACGCCGCCGGCTACAATTCCGGCGAGTTTTCCGCAGTAACTCCGGCATGCCATGTCAGCGCCACGTCAGCGGATGATATGGACCGTTGAACATGTTTTGGCGATATCTCGGTCAATTGGTGTCCGATTTCAGCGATCCAGGAGTCAATTCCGACTATTTCGACCGTTCCGGACGCATCCGTATGGTTAGTTTTTCAAAATCCACACTCTATCAGGTGGTGACTAAGAGGTGCGACATTGACGGTGGTGATCGCATTTTGCGATATCGACGATGGCTGGTGGCGGAGCACTACCAAGATTTGATATTGAGATGTTCGATGGTCGAAATAATTTCGGCTTGTGGCAAAGCATGGTAAAAGATCTTTTGGTGCAGCAGGGCATGATCAGACTATTGAGCGGAGAAAAGCCCGAGACAATTAGTGCCGATGATTGAGAAGAGCTCGAGATGCGGGTCGTCGGCACAATTCGGCTATGTCTGGCGAATGAGGTAAAGTACTCAGTGTTGGACGAGACATCACCGAAAGAGATCTGGAAGTAGTTGGAGCAGCGGTATATGGCGAAGTTGCTGACCACCAAGTTGTTCTTAAAGAAGAAACTGTACCAGTTGCACATGGACGAGGGAACAAATTTGTTGTATCACACCAATGAATTCAACAAGATCATGACACAGTTATTGGGGCTCGTTGTGAAGGTTGGAGAGGAAGATAAAACGTTTTTGCTTTTATCATCCCTACCAAGCTCATTTGATGGGCTTGTGACTGCATTGCTCGTGGGGAAGGAGACATTGAAGTTGGATGAGGTGATGTCGTCATTTCAAGATTCGGAGGCATTCCGAAGACCCGTGACGCATTCAGGCGAGCAAATCATGGTGATGCGAGATGATCAACGTGAGAGGAGACGACATCGACAGTCAGTAGGTAAAGAATGACGGCCAAAATCGAGGGGACATGATCCTAGCGAAATCACCTGTTTCTAGTGCGAGAAGAAGGGTAACTATAAAAGTGACTGTGGAGAACACAAACGGTACATTGCTGGGAAGAAAATTTTTTGAAGAGGAGGAAGCGAACATCACAGGTTTATCAGCAGATGATGAAATCGGCGTGACAACGGGTAGCGTGCACTCAGATGAGCGAGTTGAACGGTGAGAAGTGCAGTATCATTACTGCAAAAGATACGGGCACATGCAGCGGGAATGCCGATTTCTAAAGAAGAAGAACGAGTAGGCTCAAAATCCAAAGGAATATGGATCTGTTCTGGATTCGGGGAGCTCGACACACATATGTACAATGAGAGATACATTTGATACTTTTCAGCAGGTGCGAGACTTGGTGAGACTTGGTGATGGGTCTACATGCGATGTTCGGGGAGTCAGGATGGTGAAATTGAAGACACCCGATGGAGCAGTTCGTAAATTGGCTGACGTGAAATTCGTTCTGAGGATGAGACGAAACTTGATATCATTAAGTAGGCTCGATGCGAGAGGGTTCAAGATTTCCATAGTAGGTGGAGTGTTGGAAGTCTCACGTGGGGATGCAACGATGTTTACTAGGAAGGAATCCCAAGGGTTGTATCATTTGATGGGGACCGTAGTCAGCCCGAGATCGATTGAAGATAGTGGAAGTGCTACATTATCTGGCGTGAAGAAGCGTGTTCAATTTGCTGATAAAGTTTTCAACACCTGCAAGGAGACTGCAGTTCAAGCTTCTACCCCAAATTGGTCATGAGGGGGAGATTTGTGGGGTCCACTCCCAATATGGGGTAACGTTTTTCTGTGGAGGAAGTCCTTGGGTGGAAACTAACCCTGCCGCAATTCTTCTTTGGTGGACGTCAAGGTGGACAGCAGGCAGCGGGAGGAAGTTCCATGGGTAGATGAGCTACCCACCAACCGAAGGAGAAGGCTAGATTTCTTCCTCCATTTAAACGGGATCAAATTCCATCGTTTGTAATGTGTGATTGTGTGATCCTCCGTTATTATCCAGAGAGAAGGGAATAGAGAAGCTACCCTGTTTCTCTCATGGACGTAGGCTTTAAAGCCGAACCACGTTAAATTATTGTGTTGCTCCGTTCTGATTTTGTTTTTGTGTGTTTGAGGTACCACACACCTCCGCTGCACCCCAACATTTGATGTTGGTGTTGTTGTTGTGATATTGTTGCTGAGATCCGGTGGTATCGGTGGGTGATAGTGGCATGATATGTGATGCGCACTACTGGAATGAGAGGTTTTCCCCACGGTTCTTTACCAACGGTTTGCTTAAACTGTTGGTAAAGAAGGGCCAAGACACCCTTTACCAACAGTTTCCTAGAACCGTTGGGAAAGGGGTGTTTGAGTCAACCTTCACCAACGGTTCTATAGAACCGTTGGTAAAGGGAACCCCTTTACCAACGGTTCTAGTGAACAGTTGGTCGAGGGTGACTCAAACACCCATTTCCCAAAGGTTTTTAAAAACCATTGGTAAATTTTTACCCCAAATACAGTCGGTCGTACCTCTCCCCCATTCATGATAGAACCCTAAATCCGCGGCGCTCGGCTCCTCTTGCGACTTCCCCCATCCAAACCACTGAAACTCCATCGGATTCATCTCAAATCAGGTATTTTATTCTTTATACACATAAAATATTTAAGTGCTACCTTGTTTTTATTGTTATTCATCTAATATTTTAGTTTTATGTTTTGATTTTGATGTTTATATCATTTTTTTGTGTTTTGATTTAATCTATAATTTCTCCATCCCAATCCATTTAATTAATTAACTCTTTAACCCTCCATCGAAGAAGAAACATCTCAAATTAATTTCGGTTGGATTCCAGATTTTCTAAGTATGTGTTTTTATGATTTTTCTTTATCTTGTAATTAATTGTTACTTGGAAATTTATTTATATGTGTTTATTTATTTTTAGAAAAGTTTCTATGAATGTTTTCCTTGAAATTCCTTGTGAAATATTATTTAACCCTATTCTCATTGAATTGAACAAGTCATGAATTTGATGACTATAATTTTGAAATCTTTCAGGTATTTATGAATTATTCAATTAAATGAGTGTTTAGATTTATTTTCAAAGAATATTTAAAGAATTAATAAGTGAAATTGATCCTTTCTCTCGATTTTTTATTAAAAGAATGAAATAAATTGATTTGCATGAAATGAGTTGACCTATTTAATGTTTGCTAAGTAGTTTCAAATGATTTAATTTGTGAAATGAAAATAAATCCTTTTGGAATGATTTTTTTGGAAATGATATTTCTTTGGTAATTTTAAATTAGATATTTATTCATGTGGAAATAAGTTATAATCCTAAATTTTGAATTAATATTGAGAATTTTTAATTGTAAAACATCCTTTAATGCCTTTGGGATGTTTTGAAATAAAGGACTTTTTAAAGGCCTATTTAGAATTACATGTTAGTTTTTGGAAGGAAGTTGGTATAGATAACCTTTCTAAATATTGAATTAAATAAGGGGTTTTGAATTGAATTGAATATTTTTACCACTCAGTTGGAACTTTATGAAGATCCTCAATTGTAGTAATTCATTAATGTAACTTGCTCAATTCTTGTAATTACAATTGATGGATGTTGAAAATGGGATTATTCACATCGATGGAGAGTGGGGTGAGATTGATATATGATTTGAGGTCTGAATAATATGATTGATATTGATAAGGATCCTCATTGTGATCCTCATAACTTCATTATCTTACTCACCTCTTTTGACTAGTCATGGTGACATAAATAGTTAGATGGGAAAATCTAGATTTATGATTCACAAGTGGACTCATACCTCATCTAGTGGAATCCACTACTGGAAATATGGGTTTTCCTAACGCTCCTATACCAACGGTTCATAAAGGGGGCCTTTACAAATGATTTCATAAAACCGTTGGTAAAGGCAGACACATGTGATTTAAAATGGATTTCGAAAGATATTTTCGAAATGATTTAATCTTGAAGAAAGTATTTTATTAAAATGAGAATTTTTTCAATAAGGCTTGTGTACTGTAATTTTTTACAGTACACTTGTTATGTGACTATGTTTGGTATTTAGTAACACATGAGATAACTGGTGTGTGAGAATGTATTGTGAAAGAGATTCCATAGTTGGTTGAAGATTACATTTACATTTTGAGCCTATTAATGAGTTGTTTTAAAGATATTTTGAGATATTTACCTTATGTTTATTGGTGAAAAAATGGGAGATGTAGAGGTGGTTTATGATTAAGACATATCATTACTACTAAAAATGTGGATAAACCATGCATAATAGTGAATTCTTGAAATGTTTGATGTTTTTAGTCCTTTTTTATTTGGAGTTTCTTTTGATGCGGATGTTTCTTATTGATACCTATGATAAGAATTTATTTTAGTTTCTAAATTGGCGAAGACTTCCCCACCATGCATAGTGTATGCAACCTCTACCCTTATTTAATCATTCTGTCTACACAGTCTATGAAACCTCTACCCTTATTTAGTGGTTGCGGTGTATCTTGATCATGTTTATAGAGTTTTGTGTGTTTGGGAACTCCCTGGACAACCCCCCTCCTTCCTGGACCCTTGACAACCCACCAACATCCTCCTTGGACCCCAGATAGCCCCCCAGACAGCCCCTCGAACAGCCCCCCCACCCTCCTCCTTGGTCCCTGGACAGCCCCCGGACACCCCCCGGACAGCCCCCCGGAAAGCCCCCCGGACAGCCCCCCCACCCTCCTCATTGGACCCTGAACAGCCCCCCAAACACCCCCCGGATAACCCCCCGCACAACCCCCCGACCCTCCTCCTTGGTCCCCAGACAGCCCCTCGGACACCCCCCGGACAGCCCCCCAGACAGCTTCCCCACCCTCCTCCCTGAACCCCAGACAGCCCCCCCGGACAGCCCCCCCCAGACAGCCCCTCCACCCTCCTCCCTGGACCCCCAGACAGCCCCCACCCTCCTCCTTGATTTCACATGCCTTTTTTTATTTCTCTGATCATGCAATGTTATTTAGGATTGTTACATTTTTTTATGTATTTAATTATATGAATGTCTTGGTAAGCTTATTAGCTCATGTTCATCAAATGCATGTGATGATATTCTTTAATTTGAATACAAAGCCTTGTTGTACATTCTCCATGTTATGTGAATTATGCCTTGTTTGATTTGGTTTACTTTTCAATTGTTAGGATAAGACATGGGTTACATGTTAAGGACTCATGGACGGACTCATCATTCTCAGGGAATCTAGACTTGAAATTCTAGGATATATGCTTTGGTTTCTAGGTGAGGGCTACCAGGATGGTTTTTATTACTCCTGAGTGATATTGATTCCTTGAAGATAAACCGAGGACATGTATATTTTTCAAGATGGTAATACCATGCCTCAGGTGTGGCCGACACCACTCAAAATGTCTCAGGTTTATTTGAAATAGACAACATTTTAAGTGAAAATAACAACTGACATACAGAAAACTGATCAAACGCATTCGGATTGTGTTGATACTTTATAAAAATGATCCATGGGCATTTGTGACATGTACGAGTCAACCCCGTCTAAATTCGAGGTGCAGTGTGGCCGGTAGCACTCTAACTGTGTCTCTATTGTTTAAAATGGATTGGATTTTAAGTGAAAAGAACAAATGACATACGGAAAACTGACCAAATGCATTTGGATTCTATTGATACTTTATCAAAACGATCCATGGGTCATATGTGACATGTAAAAGTCAACTTCGACTCAATCTGAGTCGCGGTGTGGTCGGGATCACTCTAAGTGTCTCTCTTATGTTTAAAATGGACAACATTTTAAGTACATATGGAAAACCGACCAAACAGATTCTTATTGTGTTGATACTTTAGAACAGCGATCCATGGGTCATATGTGATGTATAAAAGTTATCCCCGCCTAAATCCGAGGCACGGTGTGGCCGGCACCATTCTAAGTGTCTCACTTTTGTTTGAAATGGATAACATTTTAAGTGAAAAGTACAACTGACATACGAAAAACTGACCAAACGCATTCATATTGTATTGATACTTTAGGAAAATGATCATTGGGTCATTTGTGACATGTACGAGTCAAACCCGCCTCAATCCTAGGCCCAGTGTGGCCGGTACCACTCAAAGTGTCTCAGGTTTATTTGAAATGGACAACATTTTAAGTGAAAATAACAACTAGGATATAGAAAATAGAACAAACACATTCGGATTGTGTTGATACTTTAGCAAAATGATATATGGGTCATATGTGACGTTTACAAGTCAACCCCGCCTCAATACGAGGCCCGGTGTGGCCGGCACCACTCAAAGTGTCTCAGGTTTTTTTGAAACAGACAACATTTTAAGTGAAAATAACAACTAGTTTACGAAAAACTGATCAAACACATTCATATTGTGTTGATACTTTCACACAACGATCCATGAGTCATATGTGACATGTATGAGTCAACCCTGTCTCAATCTGAGGCCCGGTGTAGCCGACACCACTAAAAGTGTCTCTCTTTTGTTTCAAAAGGACATCATTTTAAGTGAAAACAACAACTGACATAAGAAAAACCGACCAAACGCATTCATATTCCATTGAAACTTTAGTAAAATGATCCATGAGTCATATGTGACGTGTAAGAGTCAACCCAGCCTCAATACAAGTCATGGTGTGGCCGACACTACTTGAACTGTCTCTCTATAGTTTAAAATGGAAAACATTTTAAGTGAAAACAACAACTGACATACGGAAAACCGACCAAACACATTCAGATTCTATTGAAGATTTAGGAAAACGTTCCATGATTCATTTGTGACATGTATGAGTCAACCCCGCCTCAATCCGTGGCCAGGTGTGGCCAGCACCACTCAAAGTGTATCAAGTTTATTTGAAATGGACAACATTTTAAGTGAAGACAATAACTGACATACAGAAAACCGACTAAACGCATTCGGATTCTGTTGAAACATTAGGAAAACATTCCATGGGTCATATGTGAAATGTACGTGTAAACCTAGCCTCAATCGGAGGTGCGGAGTGGCTGAAACCACTCGAAGTGCCTCTCTATATTTTAAAATGGACTTCATTTTAATTGAAAATAACAACTGACATACGATAAACCGACCAAACACATTCAGATTCTTTTGAAACTTTAGGACAACGATCCATGGGTTATATGTGACATTTACGAGTCAACCATGCCTCAATCCGAGTCATAGTGTAGCCGAGATCACTCTAAGTGTCTCTCTATTGTTTAAAATGGACAACATTTTAAGTACATATGAAAACCGACCAAACTGATTATGATTGTGTTGATACTTTAGAACAACGATCCATGGGTCATATATGACGTTCAGAAGTCAACCCCAGATAGCCCCCCTGGAAATCCCCCCCACCCTCCTCCCTGGACCCCCAGACAGCCCCCCACCCTCCTCCTTGATTTCCCATGCCATTTTTTTTATTTCTCTGATCATGCAATGTTATTAAGGATTATTCCATTTTTATATGTCTTGAAATATATGAATGTCTTGGTAAGCTTATTAGCTCATGCTCATCAAATGAATGTGATGATATGATTTAATTTGAATACAAATCCTTGTTGTACATTCTCTATGTTATGTGAATTATGTCTTTTTTGATTTGGTTTACTTGTCAATTGTTAGGATAAGACATGGGTTACATGTTAAGGACTCATGGATGGACTCGTCATGCTCAAGGAATTTAGACATGAAATTCTAGGATGTATGCTTTGGTTTTTAGGTGAGGGATACCATGATGGTTTCTATTACTCATGAGTGATATTGGTTCCTTGAAGATAAACTGAGGACATGTCTGTTTTGCAAGATAGTAATACCATGCCTCAGGTGTGGCCGCCACCACTCAAAATGTCTCAGGTTTATTTGAAATAGACAACATTTTAAGTGAAAATAACAAATGGCATGCGGAAAACAGACCAAACACATTTTTATTGTGTTGATACGTTAGGAAAATGATCCATGGGTCATTTGTGACGTGTACGAGTAAACCCCATCTAAATCTGAGGCGCGGTGAGGCTGGTAGCACTCTAACTGTGTCTATTTTGTTTAAAACGGATGAGATTTTAAGTGAAAAGAACAACTGACATACGGAAAACCGACCAAACGCTTTAGGATTCTATTGATTCTTTATCAAAATGATCCATGGGTCATATTTGACGTATATGAGTCAACCTCAGCTCAATCCGAGTCGCGGTGTGGTAAGGATCTCTCAAAGTGTCTCTCTTATGTTTAAAATGGACAACATTTTAAGTACATACGTAAAACCAACCAAACTGATTCTTATTGTGTTGATACCTTAGCACAACGATCCATGGGTCATATGTGACGTGTAAAAGTCAACCTCGCCTCAATACAAGGTGCGGTGTGGCCAACACCATTCGAAGTGTCTCACTTTCGTTTGAAATGGATAAAATTTTAAGTGAAAAGTACAACTGACATACGAAAAACCAACCAAACGCATTCGGATTGTGTTGATACTTTAGGAAAATGATACTTGGGTCATTTTTGATGTGTACGTGTCAACCCTGCCTCAATCCGAGTCCCGTTGTGGCTAGAAACATTCAAAGTGTCTCGGGTTTATTTGAAATGGACAACATTTTAAGTGAAAATAACAACTTGTATACGGAAAATAGACCAAACGCATTTGGATTGTGTTGATAATTTATCACAACGATCCATGGGTCATATGTGACATTTACGAGTCAACCCCGCCTTAGTCCGAGGCCCGGTGTGGCCGACACCACTCAAAGTGTCTCAGGTTTATTTGAAATGGACAACATTTTAAGTGAAAATAACAACTAGAATACGAAAAACCAACCAAACACATTCGGATTGTGTTAATACTTTATCACAACGACCCATGAGTCATATGTGACATGTATAAGTCAACCCCACCTCAATACGAGGCTTGGTGTGGCCGAAACCACTAAAAGTGTCTCTCTTTTGTATCAAAAGGACATCATTTTAAGTGAAAACAAAAACTGACAGATGAAAAACTGACCAAACGCATTCATATTCTGTTAAAACTTTAGGGAAACAATCCATGAGTCATATGTGAAGTGTAAAAGTCAACCCAGCCTCAATCCGAGGTGCAGTGTGGCCGAAATCACTTGAACTATCTCTCTATAATTTAAAATGGACAACATTTTAAGTGAAAACAACAACTAACATACGAAGAACCGACCAAACGCATTCAGATTCTTTTGAAACTTTAGGAAAACGTTCCATGAGTCATTTTTGATGTGTAGGAGTCAACTCCGACTCAATCCGAGGATAGGTGTGGCTGGCACCACTCAAAGTGTCTCAGGTTTATTTAAAATGGACAATATTTTAAGTGAAAACAAAAACTGACATACGAAAAACTTACTAAACACATTCAGATTCTATTGAAACTTTAGAACAATGATCCATGGGTCATATGTGACATGTGCGTGTCAACACATCCTCAATACAAGGCGTGGAGTGGCTGGAACCACTCTAAGTGTCTCTCTATAGTTTAAAATGGACTTCATTTTAATTGAAAACAACAACTGACATACGGTAAACAGACCAAACACATTCTGATTCTGTTGAAACTTTAGGACAATGATCCATGGGTCATATGTGACGTGTATGAGTCAACTGAACATCAATCCGAGTTGCAGTGTGGCTAGGATCACTCTAAGTGTCCCTCTTTTGTTTAAAATGGACAACATTTTAAGTACATACGGAAAACCGACCAAAGAGATTCTGATTGTGTTGATAATTTAGAAAAACGATCCATGGGTCATATATGATGTGCACGAGTCAATCCTAGACAGCCCCTAGATAGCCCCCTCACCCTCCTCCCTGGACCCCAAGACATCCCCCACCCTCCTCCTTGATTTCACATGCCTTTTTTTATTTCTCTGATCATGCAATGTTATTTAGGATTATTCCATTTTTGTATGTCTTGAATTATATGAATGTCTTAGTAAGCTTATTAGCTCATGATCATCAAATGCATGTGATCATATGCTTTAATTTTAATACAAAGACTTGTTGTACATTCTCCATGTTATGTGAATTATTCCTTGTTTGATTTGGTTTACTTGTCAATTGTTAGGATATGACATGTGTTACAGGTTAAGGACTCATGGATGGACTCGTCATGCTTAGGGAATTTAGACTTGAAATTCCAGGATGCATGCTTTGGTTTCTAGGTGAGGGCTACCAGGATGGTTTCTATTACTCATGAGTGATATTGGTTCCTTGAAGATAAACTGAGGACATGTCTGTTTTGAAAGATAGTAATAACATGCCTCAGGTGTGGCCGACACCACTCAAAATGTCGGAGGTTTATTTTAAATAGAAAACATTTTAAGTGAAAATAACAAATGGAATACAGAAAACTGATTAAACGCATTCAGATTGTGTTGATACTTTAGTAAAATTATCCATGGATCATTTGTGACATGTACAAGTCAACCCCATCAAAATTTGAGGCGTGATGTGTTCGGTAGTACTCTAACTCTGTCTCTTTTGTTTAAAATGGATGAGATTTTAAGTGAAAAGAACAACTGGAATACGGAAAACTGACCAAACACATTCAGATTCTATTGATACTTTATCACAACGATACATGGGTCATATGTGACGTGTACGAGTCAACCCCAGCTCAATCCGAGTCGCGGTGTTATTGGGATCACTCTAAGTGTCTCTCTTATGTTTAAAATGGACAACATTTTAAGTACATATAGAAAACTGACCAAAAAGGATTCTGATTGTGTTGATACTTTAGCACAACGATCCATGGGTCATATGTAATGTGTACGAGTAAACCCCGCCTAAATCCGAGCCGCGGTGTAGCCAGAACCATTCGAAGTGTCTCACTTTTGTTTGTAATGGATAACATTTTAAGTGAAAAGTAAAATTGACATATGTAAAACCAACCAAACGCCTTAGGATTGTGTTAATACTTTATGAAAATGATCCTTGGGTCATTTTTGACATGTACGAGTCAACCCCACCTCAATCCGAGGCCCAGTGTGACAAGAACCACTCAAAGTGTCTCATGCTTTTTTGAAATGGACAATATTTTAAGTGAAAATAACAACTTGCATACAGAAAACTAACCAAATTCTTTCGGATTGTGTTGATACTTTATCACAACAATCCATTGTTCATATGTGACATTTATGAGTCAACCCCACCTCAATCCCAAACCCAGTGTGGATGACACCACACAAAGTGTCTCAGGTTTATTTGAAATGGACAACATTTTAAATGAAAATAACAACTAGCATACGACAAAACGACCAAATGCATTCGGATTGTGCTGATACTTTAGAAAAAAAAATCCATGAGTCATATGTGATGTGTATGGGTCAACACCGCCTCAATTTGAGGCCCGGTGTTACCAGCACCACTAAAAGTGTCTCTCTTTTGTTTCAAAAGGACATCATTTTAAGTGAAAACTGCAACTGACATACGAAAAACCGACCAAACACATTCGAATTCCATTGAAAATTTAGGGAAACTATACATGAGTCATATGTGACTTTTACGAGTCAACTCGTCCTAAATCATAGGTGTGGTGTGGCCGGCACCACTTGAACTATCTCTCTACAGTTTAAAATGGACAACATTTTAAGTGAAAACAACAACTGACATACGAAAAACCAACCAAACACATTCATATTCTGTTGAAACTTTCAGAAAATGTTCCATGAGTCATTTGTGATGTGTAAGATTCAACCTCACCTCAATCTGAGGCCAGGTGTGGCCGACACCACTAAAATTGTCTCAGGTTTATTTGAAATGGACAACATTTTAAGTGAAAACAACAACTGACATATGGAAAACTGACTAAACGCATTCATATTATGTTGAAACTTTAGGAAAATGATTCATTGGTCATATGTGATGTGTAAGTGTAAACCCATCCTCAATACAATGCGTGGAGTGGCCGGAACCAATCGATGTGTCTCTCTATAGTTTAAATTGGACTTCATTATAATTGAAAACAACAACTAACATATGTTAAATATACTATTCATTGAGTCATGAATGATGTAAGTAACATTGGATTAATCTCACATTCACCAATTAGTATATTTAGTCACAATAATCAACACTATTGATTATCTTGAGAAAAATAATAAAATAATAAATAAAATAATGAGAAATCACCCCTCTCATCCACTATAAAAACCACCCTACACCCCTCTTATCCTTACTCTTATAAGCCTTAAAAATTGTCTATGTTCTACATAAATCCCCTTCCCTAGTTTATCCCCATGTCCAAGAGCTCTTAGTCTTACAAACACAACAAAATTCCTTTCCTTAAGGAGGTTCTCAAGGATGCATATTCAAGAGACAAAATCCTCTTCCTTTTCTTTTTATTTTCTTTTCATGTTCATCCTTTTATTATACTATCCTCAAATAATATATAAAAATGATATCTATAACTACAATATAATATATATACTATAATTATATCATGTTAAAGGAATATACTTCATTAAAATTCTTTCACTCTATCTTTTATTTTGAAAAATGAAATCATCGTCCGTGAGGTGCCGATTTACAACCTTCGCGGATGAAGGATTTTTGTTCCTAAATTTCTCCCTCAAGGTTGGTAATGAAATAAATTTTAAGGTTAAAACAGGTTATTAGATATCTATTAAATTCTACTTAATTTTATGGAACAATTATATATATATAGTATTAATTAATTATACAAAAATAGTGTGTGATGGTCGAAAAATGCCAAAATAATCTAAGCAATTATCACTAAAATTTTATCAAAAGATTTATCCTTATACCATTTAACCAAATGATATATATTACAATATAAAATTATTTTTATTCATTAATAATTCCAATTTTATATAATTATAACCATTTTTTAAATTCATTACTTATAAATAAGTGAACCGATAATTAAAACCAAGGATACGAATGCTCCTGAAACAACATTTTTTTCTTCAGGTTACGCTTCATCATTATTTTTACACCAACCATTACACAACTAATCATTAAATGCATTAATTATGTATTACTATAACTATATATTAATTATGTTATCCTAATGTAAGTGTCATACTACTATATATAAAATTTTAAAACATCTCTGCCCACTCTTCTGTTAATGTCTCGTAAATGGTCGGTCAACAAACTATGGTTACATTTCCATACCAACACATAAAACCATCATAATGGGTGGATTTTATAAAAAATATTTAATATATTAACATATAATTATATTCATTATATTCTTCTATAAGTATTCATATTAATTTATAATTTATTTTTAGATAAAATAGAAAAATATTTGAAAAACTGGATTTTTTTAAGTTAAACATGATATCAAATGCTTCAATTTTCATCAATGGAAATTAAGAAACATAATAAAATTATTATAATTGAAACATAGATATATAAATAAATATAATAAACATAAGTACCAGTCTTTTATACAATATATATTTTTTTAGGAGGTGCAAACACATCAAATTTAAGCGGGAATTAAGGTAAGGGACTTTGTCTCAATTTCCATTTCCTTTTGACTTAAATAGTATTGTGTATCTAATAATTCTTATGTGGTGTATCTATTATAAATTTGAGATCACTTTTATTTTGAAATTATATTTTTATTAAATATCCATACTCTTTTATCATGGATATGATTATTGTCTTAGTCTTATATCATTTTACATACGATGTTTATTTAGAATGTTGTTTTAACTGGGGAAATATTTATAGCATCCCGCCTTTTTATAACATAAACTTTCATTACATTACACATAACTGAGGATCTTTAAGGTCTAGTGTCTTGGAAACCAGAAACAAAATACATGAAAGCAACACAAAGAATTCTTCTTAAACACTTGAAAGACTTCTCCTTAAGTTCATCCTAGGTTCATTACGGCATCTCATAACCTGGGGACATACATCAAAAGAAAGGGTGAGCAGGAGGCCCAGTAAGGGAAACAAGAGGAACATTTTACATGTGAACTTGATATACTTCAATAAGAACAGGAAAAGAACTTTAAGGCATGAGAAAGAAATCATGAGGCATTTCATAATAAAAACAACATTTTTCATAACTTGAAGATGTGGCTACATCATTTAACATAGACAATCATGAACATATCAACAAGTTCCATCCCCAAGGTGTCATTTGAAAATTACCAAGGTTATTCACCAAGGTATCGTGAAAATTGTAATCTCTAGTGGTTACATCATTACCCAATGAATTGGAGCGCTATCAGGGCGCACCCTTAAATTTTCCTTTATTATCATGTGAGCCACATATATCATCATAAAACATTTCATAAATAACCCATATAGCATAAAATAAAAGGGTTTCTTTTCATAATAACAACGTTTTAAAAACTGCTTTAAAGACATGATCTTTACGTCACTTTAAAACCCATAGAAAAGGAAGGTGGGTCTCATGTATGTAAATCCCAGAATTTAAAATAGAACAATTTGGTATATATGTGAATACCCCTTTAGAATAAAGAGCTTTGAGTATTCACTTAATAATATAAAATAACTTTAGAAAAAGAGAGATACATTTTGAGACGTAAATTCTGCAGCATAACGGCTATGTTACGAGGTTTTAGAAGATATTAAAAAGAGAGGGAAAATGGGTCAAACATTCATAAATGACCCATAAAACAGTATATGGACAGAATAATAAGGGTAAATGATCATGGTAATGAAATTTCAAGGACATACCATTTGAAATGAAAAACGTGGAAGGAAGACAAAAATTAGATTTCTCTTAAGAAAGTTCGGCAGCCTAAGAGCGTTACTTAAACTTCAACAAAAATGATTGAAAAGATCAAGTAGGGTTTCTCATCATGTGAACATAAGAGTTAAGTATTATAGATATAGAGATAATTACCCAACATAAAAAAAATAACTTGAAAGAATTGACATGAAAGTAGAACTTCAAAACGAGAAGGGTGAAGAACCACTTAAAAATTCAGCAGCCTAACGGCGCCACTTAAAACTTCAAAATACTGAATTAAAGAGATAAAATGGGGTCTCTCATAATATGAACATAAGAGTCCAGTATGATAGATATAGAGATCATACCCCAACATAACAAAAAGGAACTTGAATGAATTGACATGAAAGTAGAACTTCAAAACGAGAAGGGTGAAGAACCACTTAAAAATTCGGCAGCCTAACGGCGCCACTTAAAACTTCAAAATACTGAATTGAAGAGATCAAATGGGGTCTCTCATCATATGAACATAAGAGTCCAGAATGATAGATATAGAGATCATACCCCAACATAACAAAAAGGAACTTGAAAGAATTGACATGAAAGTAGAACTTCAAAATGAGAAGGGTGAAGAACCACTTAAAAATTCGGCAGCCTAACAGCACCACTTAAAACTTCAAAATACTGAATTGAAGAGATCAAATGGGGTCTCTCATCATATGAAAATAAGAGTCCAGTATGATAGATATAGAGATCATACCCCAACATAACAAAAAGGAACTTGAAATACTTTACATGAAAATAGATCTTAAAAAATGAGAAGGGAGAAAGAATCCGTTACAAAACTTTCGGCAGCCTAACGGCGCCACTTAAAACTTCATAAAACGAAATAATGAGAGTAAGAGGGGATCTCCCATTATATGAACATGAAAAGGGCAGTAAGAGGAGTATAAAAGAACATCCTCCAACATAATAACATGGAGCATAAAAGGAATGACATAAAAGAGATTACTTGAAATGAAAGAGAGAGGTCGGATCCCTTACCTTAAAACATGACTCTTGAAACTCAAAGGATTGGACCTTGAGGGCTTGGGGGCACCTTGGGAGGACTCTTTTGAGGGTAAGAAGACCAGAACTTCGTTGTGGGAGAGTTGGGAGTGAAAACTAAAGGAGGAAAGGGTGGGTATTTATAGGGAAAGTGAGGGGACAAAGCATTAATGGCCAAGGGACACCTCACATGTGCTTTTCTCAAACCCATGTGCTCTCCCTTGTCATTTATCATGGAGTTAGGCCACATGGGGCCCCCAAAACAATAATTCATCACCCTTGGCCGGCCAACCCTCAAAAGATCTCATGACATCATCATGACACCGTTATGATGTCATTAAACATACCGAAACCCTAAAACTGTATTTTTACTATTCACTGAAAATTCAACTTTCTCAGAAAAATCCCAAAATTTCACATTAACCAAATATCAATGCTCTGATTTCAAAAATGAAATCCATTTTATAAAAATAATTTTCTAAATATTTTTAATTTAATTTTTAACTAAAAACACTATTCATCGAAAATTCATTTTTTTCAGAAAAATCCCCAAAATTTACCTTAACAAAATATCGATGCTCTGAGTTCAAAAAAAAGTCATTTTTATAAAAATAATTTTCTAATTATTTTTAATTAAATTTTTAATTAAAAAACACTATTCATCCGAAAAAACTAATACTTGAATAATAATTTATGAAACCGTTATTTAACTATTTTATTGAATCACATTACTTAATCAAGGTGCCTAGATTATTTTAAAACTTTCTTTAAGTGATATTACTAATCCATTTGGTCACCTTACTAATCCTAAGCGTAAAATCACTATTCATAATTTACTATTCATCAAAAATTAAGTTGATCTTATTAGACTCCAAATTTTGTACTGAACATAATTGTAGAAGAGCATTTTTTGAAAATCATTACACATTTTTAATTATTTAAGGTTTACATAAACATTTTTTTAAAATATCATTTTTCTAAAATTCATCAAAAATATGCATACTATATTTATCCGGTCATTTCAAAATTCATAAACTTCATCATAAGAAGAAATCCCAATTTTTATTTAAAACAAGGATTACACAAGGTAGTTACGGTCTCATTACATAGCCCCTTATAATACCAGCATAGGACCTAAGAGTAAGGTGTGCTAGGGTGATAGAAGCTTGGGGCGGCTCAGTCAACATTGCCCGAGTAGTAATTTCTATCAGTTTGAACTTCTCACGAAGGCGATTCTGTTCCAGCTTCACATGATGAAGTTTGGCTTGGATTTGATCCAGAGCAAAGCCCAGTGGTGCTAACTCCTTCCCAAGCTCTGTTAGATGGGCTTCGATCGGTCCAAGACTACTAGGTGAGGCCATCAAATCTTCTTTCTATAATAATTAACCAAGATTACTTATATTTAGAGACAATAATCAAAACATTTTGTTCACAGCGGTCATATTGACCGATGGTTATATAATAGTCAAAACCCACTGATCTCATTTTAATTATAATCATGTTTATCAAATAAAACATTTTTGTTGAGTATAAAAATAAAATAAAATAACACATGAAATTAGGAAACAATATTTATTCAAAATTTCGGGTCATTACAATATTGATGAATCTATATTCTATAATCAAAACAGATATTTATGAGACATATTTTTTCTTAATTGAATCTATGTATGAATAATTATTTGTAATTTCAGTGATGGTTGGGGCCCTCTATAGCCCCTCCATGCATTGACATTTCTCATTAGACAAAACATTTGGTGACAAAACCCTTCATGTTTATTTCCAAAGAGAATTAGAAGGGTTTCTACCCACAGAAATAAACTATCTCGATGGTATAATGGTTCAGGTTATAGATACATGATGTACACTAAATTATTTTTCCTTCATTCATTACTCATTTAGTACTTTCCTTGATATTTTCACTATGAAATAATCTATGGATGCATTTTCATTCCTGGTTTATTGATGACATGTGTTTTTCATATTATTTACCATGCCATAATGTCAATGTATTATTGAAATTACTTCAACTTTTTTTTGCTTTATGTTTCCCTTACTATGAAATTTTGGTCACCCTAATTATGTTTCCTTTTACAAGGTTTTGAATAGGAATCCTTTGAATGAGTTTCAAGGATGTTTTTTATTTCATTTTGTTATGCATCATGTCGTATTTTACATCTTTCCTAATGTACTATGAGTTTCATGTATTTAATACAGTCTTCAAAAACTAAAAACATTATTAGTGCTTTAATATTTGTTTCCTTATAACCATTCCAATATAGTAAAATATTGCACCAGCCCCAGTCTTTGGCGGCTGGGGTGTTACATGGAGTTTCAAAACAAGTGTATAGCAAGGCCCATTTTCATGCACCAATTCCCGGTTCAGCTAACTCAATAATATGTTTTTGGGTTTTACCCCTATTTACATATATTCCAAATCTATACCCAATTTTAGTATCAACAGAGTGACATATTTTCTTTATAAACCACATAATCTATACGTAAAAATATTTATGGGCATTTTCTTATACTTAGTTTTATATGTAATGCCTTCTATAGAGTTTTCTAATCCTAATACAAAAAATAACTAAACTTTCCCCTTGATACCAACTATAAAAACCCTCCTATTTATTACATATTAATTCATGATTTATTACATAAACATACTCTCAATACAACCATGAATATCAAGAAAACTATTTTCTTTGTGATGTAGGAACATTACATAACAATTTAAAACATGGAATACATCAACATTATTGAAAAATTCCCGAACATCATCATATAATTACTTCATACATAACACTATAGGGGACTGCATCGGTACATATATAAGAAAGAGGTGAGATATGAACCCAATTATGAAAATAAACATGAAATAACTAGAAGAAAATAATACATGTTGTAAAATATGTATATCAATGAGAAATAAAAGGGGTGAGAATAATAAATATGAATAATAACACATGATGTGGCAAGATATTCATAAGGGAAACATGAGAAATGTGGAATTAACATAAAAAACATCATAAACATAGGTCATGGATAAATTTCAATTCATCATGACAGAAAAATTCCCATGATTGATTAGGTTCGATCCCTAATCCCATGAATGATGTATCATTTGACTAAAACATCACCTAGTTCATTGGAGTGCTATATAAGTTCGAGTGCACTGGTAGTTTCATTTCACTCCCATGCTTATTTGTGCCACATAGATCATAAAATAAGTAATCAATATCTATCAATATTTATTCCACGATCAAGAACTATGGAATAAATACATGAAATTACTAATTCAAATAAGTATATGTTCATAACTATGAACACCATTGATACAAATTGGTTATTAGTATTCACTACACATTTTTTGGGATGGAAAATGATGGTGAAATTTTGGTAGCATCACTGAGACATATAAATGTTCATGGAAGAGATTAATGAGAGTGTAAGGGTTCCATAATCAATTAGGATTCATAAGGTCAGTAAGTGGGATATGGAAGATAATACCCTAACATTATGAATTAGAGAAAAAAGGTATAAGATAATGAATATACTTGAATAATGTGCAGAAAGAAAATAACCCTTACATTGAAAGCGCGACTCAAAACACTTGGGAGGTGCTTCTTGAGGGATGGGGGTACCTTGATATCACTATATAGAGGTGTGGGGGGGGGGGAGTATATAAAGAGTACAAGTATTTTTTTAGTGAATATAAATGGGATATTTTGTGGGTTTATATAGGAAAGGAGAGGAGAGATCTTTTTTATTTAACAAGTATATGTTTTGGACTTTATATAATAAAATAACCTAAAATACAAACCTTAAAACGGGTTTTTTCACATTTTTTCTTTCAAATAGGGGTAGTTTCTAATTTTTCTATAAGACCAAGGGACAAAATTAATAAAATAATACCCTTTTGAATGAGTAAGTGAGTTATAATCTTAAAAAAAGTAATTTTAAAACCATAAAATATATTATATATTTTGGAGGATTCATAAAGGATTTACAAAATTATTCAAGTATAGTTAATATCAAAATAATTTGAATTGAAAGTATATATTTGGTATTTGATGCCATTTATAGTATTTATTATATCACTTTTGGGTCATTATAATATCATAATACACACTTTATATTTATATGGTATTTAATTTTTACCCTAAATTTTGATTGTCATAGAAAATTTTGAAAAATTAACAATTCAAAAATTTAAAAGTTGTAATTAAAAATAAAATTATCATTATATCAAAATATTTTTATAAATATTGTTATTTTCACTTTACATGATAGAATCAACATTTGTTGAGAATTAATAAGTTTTTTTAAAAATAAAATCAAACGAATATTATAAAAATTACATTTGACTTCATAAAATTTATATGAAAAATTAGATTTAATAAAAAAATATAATAATTTATGGAAAAATTATTTATTACAAAAATGTGTTGATTCATCAAAATAATAAACTCATTTGAAAATGATTACTAATTAAAAATAAAACTTGTGTCTTATTATATATAAAATTATTCATAAAATAACTTCAAGAAGTAAATATAATCATTAGTATATTGAAAATAACATATAAAACTTCATATTATAGTGGTCTCAATAAATATCCTTTTAATGCCCCAGAAAATTCCCTATGTGTAAGGTGTGTGATAGTGAGATTTTTATGGGGTCATTTAACATACATGGTTTGGGTCGTGATCTTGATGATCATGAACTTCTCCTATAAATTGTTTCTCTCATTCATTCGTTGTTGGATCTCATCTTGGGATTGGTCAATGAAAAAATCTAGTGATTCTATATCCCTCAAAATGTATGATAAATGGGATTCATAGAGTATTATCCAACTAGTTGAGGGCATTAATTCCATTTTTTGTTGTCAATTTAATTTATAATAACCTTATATTTTTACTAATAATCACTATTCAATGGATATATTATCCATGGAAAGGATTCTTAATAGTCTTTTAAATCAGAGAGGATATAATAAAACCAAAGAATTTCATGTGTTTTCTCTGACCACATGACATAGTAAGACATTCAATTATATAATAAAGGAAGATTTAATTATTATTTTTTGGGTTGTTATGTATAAAATGATTAACTTATGGTGTTTTAATCTTAAAATAGATGTAAATATCTTATCCTAATTCAATCTTTAATTAATATTTTATGTCCTGACTAGTGATATGGTTTCCAATGTGAAATGTTAGGTTTGATGTTTTTTGAATGAATAATTTTAAACATTATAACACAGGATCCAAAAATGATGATAACAATGAACATGTTATCATAATTAGAGATGAATATTTTAAAGAAATTTCATATAAAAATATTGTTAATAAAAAATGTATAACTGAAATACTATAGTGTGGCTGAAATGGTCATCACTAAAATTTTTATTTTATTTTAAAATATATTTTCCAACAATAATTTTTAATTAAATAAACCTATTTAACTTAATATCTAGAAATTATATCATTTATTATAAATAAAGTGTTCATTAAAATTTAGTTCACACTCTTCCTTACTGTAACAACCCTTAAATTGTACACCCATATGTAACAGATCTATGTTGAATATGTGACCTCATGTGAACCTCTCCATATGCCAGAGGCTACTGACTAGTAGAGAAGGTGTAAGGAACATAATGGGAAGACTACACCCTTAGGTCTAAATTTGAAGAAACGTTGTAAATAATAATAGATTTGTGGGAAAATAGAAGAAACAAGATAAATAATCAATAGAAACCCACATCATATTAATGACCAAATAGAAGAATCCAAATAATAAATTGTTGTAGTAATGACAGAATAAATTTATCTAAATGACATACTAAATGTCATATAATAAAAGGAAAAATTAGAATCAATAAAAGAATTCAAATCCATAATCTTGATCCAATTGTCTATCTTGTCTTAATGCTCTAACCAGTTAAGAATTCAATAAAAAAACATAGGACACCATTTCATTATCCATACCTGCATCCATGATAATCTAAATGGGTATCAAATAGCGGCCTAAATATGGTCTGAGTAAAACTCAGTAGGTTACAAAAAATGGTGACTAAACAAATACTATCAATTTATATAGTACATGATTTAAAGTGATAAATATGGGTATTAATTTAAAAAGTTAATACTTTATAAGAAATAAACTAATTAACCCTAGAGTTCCAAGATGGCACACAGGGCCTACCCAATATGCTTCATCATATTGTCAGATATCTTTGAGCATGTGCTGAAACCATTCCAACCATAGCCATAATCCTCCTAGGTTATTACCCACACATCATATTAGGATAAATAGTAAGATCCCCATAACCATTTCATTATATTTGTGAAGAGCCCCATAATTATTAAAACGTGTCTGGGAATATCTCTATAAAAATTACAACATGTTTGGGAGGATCCCTATTAGCATTAAATCACATTAGGGGAGATCACTATAAGAATCACATCATGTTTGAGTAGATCCCTATAAGTATTATAGTGTATATTTGAAAATAATAATAATAATTATTATTATTATGTTGTGAAGGCCACTATAAGGGTTACTATATGATCAGGTAGATCCCAATGGACAACACCGCAACCTACTTGGTTAAACTACAACCAAATATCATGACTATTACCATTCCATAGATTCTATAAACCTATGTGAAGGGGAATGGAAAATCCCAAAATACCGCACTATAGATCCTATAAACCAAAAATATAGACACACAATAGTCGAGCTTAATGCCACAAGCGTGTCCAATCAGTCAAAACTGACCAAATTATTCCTTGTGGTCTATACATTGTATCCATACTCTCTACTCTATAGTTCTCAATCAACCTATACCAACTCCTATCTCCATGACATCATTATACAAAAAAATGGATGTATATTTAAAATAAATCCTATTATTATGCTATATTGTAGCTATGTTATTAATGCCACATCCACTAGCCATATAGGGTACCCATAGATCTATGGTACTGAATATTCATTAGCGGATAAGTTCATATCAACTACCTTTTTCATCTTAAAACACCATGGATCCTCACAAAAAATTCCCATCCAGACTAATTATTGATTAAAAAGGTTTAAACCAAAAAAAACATCTGCAATTGGTTTAAAAAACATAAATAAGGATGAACCTAGAAAATGAAGAGATCTTATCACATCCCCACCATATAACAACCCATCCCCGAGTTATTATCTAAAGAATCTTGATGGGTATCAATGAACAATAATGGACTCTATGACCATATATCAAACTCCCTCTCTATGATATCATCTTTCACATTCCCATGAAAACATTGAAACTGAATAAGAGGTACGGTATTCCCTTAGAGATTATTCATACTATGATCTAGTATATGAGTATGATGGTCCTCAATGGACACATCAACATCCATCTTAACATCATAAATGTCTATCATGTGAGAAGGTTTAGGGTGATATCTTTAAAGTAGTGACAAGTATAAAATCTCCTGAATTAGATTGTGTCACTATAGAAGTGATAAATGTTATGCCACTGGATAGACCCTTTCAACTATATTCAACAAACTAAAAATACTTAGTGTAATTTTCCCCTATTTCATGATATGTTGTTTCCCCTGACTAGGTGACACCTAAAGAAAGACATAATAAATAACCTAAAACTCTAGAGGTTTTATATGATTGAAATAATATAATTTTTTCTAGATCTAGGTGGTGAAAACTTATTTTTGATCAACTGAACCTAATCAGTTGATCCAATATGAGGCCAGGTTTAGTGTGGGATAAATCCCCTCCCTCAATAAAAAGAAGAGGTGAATGAAAAAAAACATCCATAAAATCCTCAATATGATACATTTGTATTGATACCTAGATGATATTAATATTAGATAAATCCATGAGTACTAAATACTGCTCCCAAGAACCACTGAAATCTAAAAAATAAGCTTGAACCACATCCTATAGAATCTAAATCATTTGTTCTTATTGTCGATCAGTCTATGGATGGCAACTTGTACTCATAAGAACCTGCGATCCCAATTTCTTATGAAATACCTTCTATAATGTAGACGTAAAATACAGATATCAATCTAAAATAATACACCATAGAACACCATATAACCAAAATATATCTTCTACATAGAGACAACATAAGTCATCGATTGTAATGGTCTCCCTAATAGGTAATAAGTGGTATTCCTTTATCAGTGGACCTATGATTTACCATACCAAACTATTATTGTGAGTTTTCTTGGATAATAATATCTTGAAATCCATAGTGTAATAATCCAAGTTCTATTATAGTTTGGTTATTGGATACATTAACCCAAATGGGCTCTGATTCTTGGCATTCACCTGCTGATAGGTGATACATCTCACCAAAAATTCTGTCATCTTATTTTTAATCCATGACCCCTGGTTTTTTCTACGATTCTCATGATATATATTTTTCAGTATTGGATGTACCACCTATTTAGAATCATTAAAATCCCTCATTACCTCCTCACACAATCCCATAGGAACCCATACACGACTATGAAAAATAAAGACATTACCGCTTCCAAGAGATTATCTTGATGCCGCCTCACCACCATATAAACTATCCATTAGTGCTAATAACATGAGATTTGATAAATACTCTATCACAATACATTAAATATGTATTATTATAAATTATTTCTAAGTTATCACTACATGTCCATGGGACTCCTGGCCTTCTAGATTCTTGACTGTAAAGAGTTTCATTAGAACCCACTCATCACAAGACTCGTTCACTACCACTATCTGCATCATTAAACTCAATAATCAATAACGATGTTTCCTTTTACTAGTTTTTAATCCAGATAAAATTCAAAATAATCCAGATACATAACCCAAAACCTTTGATGAAGGTTCATGTCTCACCAAGGAAATATGTACTTTAGGCTCTTACGGTCTATATGAACAAAAATATATATCCTAACATATAGGTTCTCTAACACCTTAGTGTTCGTAAAACCAAAATTTACTCTAGATCAGGAGTATTTTAATTAATATTATGTAGTCTCCATTTTATATATCCATAAATAGCTACACAGTCTTCTATTAATGGAACTACATCGAATCTAATTCTTGTTGTTCCACAGTACACAATATATTCTTATTCTCGCATAGGAAAAGTGAGGATTTGTTTTATGTCCATCCTACTCTTTAGATCCTGGAAGCCTATCTCACAAACATATGCCCAAGTAAACATCACTCCATTCTTGGTTATCCCATACATTGGTGATTCCCCCCATCCGTTTTTTTCAAATCATTCTCAAATTCCATCTTCTTCTTCTCTCAAAATTTTATTTCTACAGTTCAGTTTTTCTCAAGTTTAATTTCTTTCTCCGGAGTTGATATTGAAGTTTTGAAGAACGAACAGAGATCAACCTCAGATCAATCTTCAAGGTATTTATATTTATTTTAATTTATTATTTATTTTTAATGTTTTATTAGTTTTAATTATTCTTAATTAGTTGTAATTTAATTATGTTTACATTGTTTTATTACTTAATAATTAGTAATAAATACTAATAATTAGGAATAATAACATTATTTAATTATTAATATATTTTATTATTAATATTAAAATAATATAATTTTTTATATATATACAATTCTCTTTTCATCTGTGTGTTTGCTGTCTTCACATGTATTATTTGTATATGGAGATAGAAAACACACAAATGAAAGGAGAATTGTTTATAAATTAGAAAATTATATTATTTTAATATTAATAATAAAATATACTAATAATGTTATTATTCCTAATTATTGGTAATTATTCCTAATTATTGGTAATTATTCATTTAATTACTCATAATTAAGAACAATTACCAATAATTACCAATAATTAGTAATAATTAGTAATAATTAGGAATAATTAGTAATAATTAGTAATAATTAGTAATAATTAACAATAATTAGTAATAATTAGTAATAATTAGTAATAATTAGTAATAATTAGTAATAATTAGTAATAATTACCAATAATTAGTAATAATTACCAATAATTAGTAATAATTACCAATAATTAGTAATACTTACCAATAATTAGTAATACTTACCAATAATTAGTAATAATTACCAATAATTAGTAATAATTATTAATAATTACCAATAATTAGTAATAATTATTAATAATTATCAATAATTAGTAATAATTAGTAATAATTATTAATAATTATCAATAATTAGTAATAATTAAGAATAATTACTAATAATTACCACTAATTAGTAATAATTAACAATAATTACCAATAATTAGGAATAATTAGTAATAATTACCAATAATTAGGAATAATTACCAATAATTACCAATAATTAGGAATAATTAGTAATAATTCGGAATAATTAGTAATAATTAGTAATAATTAGGAATAATTAGTAATAATTAGGAATAATTAGGAATAATTAGGAATAATTAGTAATAATTACCAATAATTAGTAATAATTACCAATAATTAGTAATAATTAGTAATAATTACCAATAATTAGTAATAATTACGAATAATTAGTAATAATTACCAATAATTAGTAATAATTACCAATAATTAGTAATAATTACCAATAATTAGAAATAATTACCAATAATTACCAATAATTAGTAATAATTAGTAATAATTAGTAATAATTAGTAATAATTAGTAATAATTAGTAATAATTACCAATAATTAGTAATAATTACCAATAATTAGTAATAATTAACATTAATTAGTAATAATTACCAATAATTAAGAATAATTATCAATAATTACCGGTAAATAGTAATAATTAGTAATAATTAGAAATAATTAGAAATAATTAGAAATAATTACCAATAATTCGTAATAATTACCAATAATTAGTAATAATTACCAATAATTAGTAATAATTACCAATAATTAGTAATAATTATCAATAATTACCAATAATTACCAATAATTACCAATAATTAGTAATAATTACCAATAATTAGTAATAATTAGTAATAATTAGTAATAATTTCCAATAATTAGTTATAATTACCAATAATTAGTAATAATTACCAATAATTAGTAATAATTAACAATAATTAGTAATAATTACCAATAATTACCAATAATTAGTAATAATTAGTAATAATTAGTAATAATTACCAATAATTAGTAATAATTACCAATAATTAGTAATAATTACCAATTATTAGTAATAATTACCAATAATTAGTAATAATTAGTAATAATTACCAATGATTAGTAATAATTATCAATAATTAGTAATAATTACCAATAATTATCAATAATTAGTAATAATTACCAATTATTAGTAATAATTACCAATAATTAGTAATAATTACCAATAATTAGTAATAATTTGTAATAATTACCAATAATTAGTAATAATTACCAATAATTAGTAATAATTAGTAATAATTAGTAATAATTAGTAATAATTACCAATAATTAGTAATAATTAGTAATAATTAGTAATAATTACCAATAATTTGTAATAATTACCAATAATTACCAATAATTAGTAATAATTACCAATAATTACCAATAATTAGTAATAATTAGTAAAAATTACCAATAATTAGTAATAATTAGTAATAATTAGTAACAATTACCAATAATTAGTAATAATTAGTAATAATTAGTAATACTTAGTAATAATTACCAATAATTAGTAATAATTACCAATAATTAGTAACCAATAATTACCAATAATTAGTAATAATTACCAATAATACCAATAATTAGTAATAATTAGTAATAATTACCAATAATTAGTAATAATTAGTAATAATTATTAATAATTACCAATAATTAGTAATAATTAGTAATAATTAGTAATAATTAGTAATAATTACCAATAATTAGTAATAAATACCAATAATTAGTAATAATTACCAATAATTAGTAATAATTAATAATAATTAGTAATAATTAGTAATAATTAATAATAATTACCAATAATTAGTAATAATTACCAATAATTAGTAATAATTACCAATAATTAGTAATACTTAACAATAATTAGTAATACTTACCAATAATTAGGAATAATTACCGGTAAATAGTAATAATTAGTAATAATTAGTAATAATTAGTAATAATTAGTAATAATTAGTAATAATTAGTAATAATTAGTAATAATTAGTAATAATTAGTAATAATTACTAATAATTACCAATAATTAGTAATAATTACCAATAATTAGTATTAATTAGTAATAATTAATAATAATTACCAATAATTACAAAGAATTAGTAATAATTAGTAATAATTAGTAATAATTACCAATAATTAGTAATAATTAGTAATAATTAGTAATAATTAGTAATAATTAGTAATAATTAGTAATAATTAGTAATAATTAGTAATAATTAGTAATAATTACCAATAATTAGTAATAATTAGTAATAATTAGTAATAATTACCAATAATTAGTAATAATTAGTAATAATTAGTAATAATTAGTAATAATTAGTAATAATTACAAATAATTAGTAATAATTACCAATAATTAGTAATAATTATCAATAATTAGTAATAATTATCAATAATTAGTAATAATTATCGATAAATACCAATAATTACTAATAATTACCAATAATTAGTAATAATTACCAATAATTAGTAATAATTATCAATAATTAGTATTAATTAGTAATAATTACCAATAATTGGTAATAATTTGTAATAATTACCAATAATTAGTAATAATTAGTAATAATTAGTAATACTTACCAATAATATTAGTACTATGAAAATAATAAAAAATTTATATAATATCAAAATTATCAATATTTGTAACATGTTTTGCTTTATTCTCAACATATTTAATTCTTAAAGGGTCAATTTTTAGGTCTATCTCAATAAAAAGTTTGCGTCAGTCGTGTATGATCTAAACTCTATAATTATCCTAGCTTGAGTGTTTTTTCTAACAAATTATTCAAAACCGGTAATGCTTTTATATTTTATAGAGAAATATGGAACAACGAGGTCCTCAACGATCATTATTAGGTGACCGCATATGGATAAATCAACGTAGAAATCCAAACGGTCCTAGTTTAAATCCAGTATATGTAGAGGGTGTGGAGACTTTTTTATCATTTGCGTCATCAAATCCAGAATTTGTTTCAGAAGGAAAAATAAAATGCCCTTGCAGAAAATGTGCATTGAGAACGTTTGACACGTTTGACAAAGTGGGAGAACATCTCTTGCGTTTTGGTTTTCAACCAGATTATGTTTTTTGGTATCAACACGGTGAACGCAGTTCCAGAGCAGGTGATACCAACTTGATTCCGGATCCATCCCGGTTTCAAGATTTAGTACATGATGTTGCAGGTTCATCTGTTCAACATACAGAAACTCCGGCTGATATAACTTCAAATCCTCAGTTGGCACCGTCTGAATTTTATGAGTTGTTGAAGTCTGCTGAGGATGCATTATATCCTGGCTACAAGATGAGCAAATTAGAAGCAGTTGCAAAATTTATGGCTATCAAATCAGATAACGGAATGTCAAACACCTGTTTTGACCAGATATTTTCTTTGCTTAAAACACTGTTACCCAAAGGAAATGTTTTACCTGCAAATTACTATGAGAGTAAGAGGCTGGTTCGAAATCTGGGACTTACTTTTCAGAAGATTCATGCATGTTCAAATGACTGCATTTTATATTCTGGGGAAAATGAGTCGTTGGATAGTTGTCCCACATGTGGACAGCTGAGATATAAAGAAGGACAACACGGGAAGTCTGGTTTGATTCCTGTAAAAAAATTGAGATATTTTCCGCTTACATCCAGACTCCAGCGTTTATTCATGTCTTAGAATACAGCGACAATGATGTCATGGCATAAAGAGAATATTTCAACCGATAAAAGCTTGAATCATCCAGCCGATGGTGATTAATGGAAACATTTTGATAGAGTGCATCCATCCTTTGCTTTAGAAGCTAGAAATGTTCGACTGGGCCTTTACACTGATGGTTTCTGTCCGTTTGGATCTTACGGTAGTCAATATTCATGTTGGCCTATTTTTTTAACTCCGTACAATTTACCTCCATGGATGTTGATGAAGGAGCCATATATCTTTTTGACTTTACTAATTCCAGGACATCCGAAGAAAAATATTGATGTTTATTTGAAACCATTGATTGATGAATTAAATTTATTGTGGAGTACTGGTGTCAGTACATATGATGTTGCAACGAAACAGAATTTCATACTGAGAGCAGCATTGATGTGGACAATAAGTGACTTCCCGGCTTATGGGATGTTATCTGGCTGGAGTACACATGGTCAGAAATCATGTCCTTACTGTATGGGAGAGAACAAAGCATTTATGCTCATTCATGGAAAGAAACATTATTATTTTGACTGTCATCGCAGGTTTCTTCCAGCTGATCATCCTTTTCGCAGAAACAGATCTCATTTCAGAAAAGGAACAGTTGAAAGGGAAGGACCTCCAAAAATGCTATCAAGTTCGGAGTTAAAATCAGTTGTATTTTCATTACCTCCCATCACTTTTGGTCCCACAATAAACCAACAGAAAATTTTTGGTTTTGGGAAGGAACACAATTGGATTAAATGTAGAATATTTTGGGATTTTCCATATTGGTCTGATTTGTTGGTCTGACACATGTTAGATGTCATACATATTGAGAAGAACTGTTTTGATAATTTTTTTCATACAGTTTTGGATACGCCAGGAAAGAGCAAAGACAATGTAAATGCACGTTTAGATCTTGCCCAAATTTGCAGGCGTCCAGAATTGGAACTGTTTGAGAATGTCAGAACAAAAAGGTTACTGAAACCAAAAGCAGCTTATACACTGTCTAAAGAAAACCATTTATTATTTTGTCAGTGGATTTCAGATTTGAGACTTCTAGATGGCTGTGCTTCCAATTTGGGTAGATGTGTAAAAAATGGTCATATTACTGGATTAAAAAGTCATGATTGTCATGTTATAATGGAAAGACTGCTACCCATTGGATTAAGAGGTCTGTTGAATTCTGTGATTTGGGATTCCATAACAGAAATATCTCATTTTTTTCAGGAAATTTGTGCCGCTACAGCAGATTATGATGCTCTAGGCAAACTTGAAAAAGATGTTGTTGTAATTATATGTAAACTGGAAAAAATATTTCTGCCGTCTTTCTTCGACTCAATGGAACATTTGATGTTACATTTTCCATATGAAGCCAAATGTGGAGGTCCAGTACAGTTTCGATGGATGTACCCATTTGAAATATGCATGCAAAAATTGAAAAGAAAAGTACGTAACAAAACATCTGTTGAAGGATCTATTGCAGAAGCTTATTTTCAAGAGGAAATATCTTTTTTCTGCTCCCATTATTTTGAATCTGAGTATCCTTCAAAATACAACCGAATGATACAGAACGAGAGGAATATTGATGAAATCAACAATCAATTATCTATTTTCAACCAGTCAGAGCTTGGTTTTGGTGGAGTTTATGAACGCTGGCTTTCAGATGATGAACATCATAGAGCTCATACGTATGTTCTGCTCAACTGTGAAGAGATGACATCAGTTGTGCTGTAAGTGTTTATATCACTTATTCTATCATTTATGTTACAGTAAATAACTTTGGTTTTTATAGGTTGTATGATAATCATATCAACAAACAAATTCCACAAATTACAGCAGCTGCTCTCGAAGAACGTCGACTGAAAAATTTCTCTCAGTGGTTTCAAAAACTGGTAACATAAATTCTTTATCTTTTAGTAACTCATTCAATGTATAGTTTACTATATTGATAATTATTTCACAAATTTTCAGGTGTCTCGACATGCTGATAAAATTGACAAACGGCTGTGTGTATTGAGTAACCCACCTTCCAAACTTGTTAAAACTTATAATGCATATGTGGTGAATGGATTTTGATTCCACACACATGCATATGGGGAATCGAAAAAAACAATGAACAGTGGAGTTAGCTTGAATGGATATCATCATCGAGAAAATGAAGTTGACTTTTATGGCATACTTGATGAAATCATTGAACTCTGTTATCTTGGACAACATTACATAACCATGTTCAAATGTCGGTGGTTGGATACAGAGAGAGGCGTGTGTGTTCATCCGACTCATGGAATCATCGATATTAAATGTAAAAGTGTTCTCGCAGTAAATGAACCATTCTTATTGGCTCAAAAGGCACATCAAGTTTATTACGCAAAGTACTGTGCTACATCAAGAGACTTGACTGATTGGTGGAGTGTAATAAAAATAAAAATTCGAGACAATCAGTTTAGTCAAAGTGAATGTGCTTTCACTGATATGCAAAGAATTGAAGTTTTTCAAGAGAGTACTCAAAATCAATCTTTTTTACAAAGAGACATGAGTATCGATGACGACACCCCACATTTAAGAGTCGGTGATGACGATGATGTTAATGATGTCACATATGAATTTGAAATGGTAAGAGATGAAGCAACTGTAACTCGAATGGATATCGATGATGTTGAGGAGGAATATGAAGATGACATTGACATATATGAAGATGATGATGAAGATGAACACTGATAGAATTCCATGGTATTTATATACAATGATAATATGTATATATGTATATATAATAGTAATTATGAATTATTTGCTAACAACATTAACATTTTCTATTTCAGATGGACGATGCCACATTTAGTGAGTTGGCGGATGCTGACCTGACTTTCGATGCGGATGAGTTGCTGCCAGATGACCCTCAGCCTGCAGGCACTCCAGGGAGTACGCGGAGGGGGCACAGTCTTGCACGATTGATGATTCCTGACCCTGTCCCCGAGCGACGTCCACGTCTTGGGTTTGATCCACGCACACAGAGGTGTGATAACCTGTGTGATAACCTGTTGATTTGACTAAGATTTCATTAATCTATTCACATAATAAATACTTATTATTTTTACAGTTTTCCGCATATAGCAGTCGGACAGGGCAACACTATTTTGCGCAACTATTTCTCTCAGCCATGGACCACATGAGAGCAGATTCCCATTAATGTGAAGAAGGCCATGTTCGGCCATTGGTTGGTACGTACGTAAATAAATAATTTTTATTTTGAAAATTATTTCATTTCTAACTTGATATTTTTATTTATTTGTAGGGTTTATGGTATCCGATCGAGGATACCATGCGTGACGCCATCCACGAGGCATGGGAGGTGGCCATGTGTGATCGCCTTCGTTAGTTTTTGCACAATTTAAGAAAAGCTGCGATGAAGAAAGAAGGAGTGTCAGATTTTGATGAGTCATGTAGAGCACACCGACCAGAGTACATTTCATCCCTTGTATGGGATGGATTATGTGCGCACTGGTTGAGTGGTGCCTTTCAGAGGAGATCATCGGTGGGGAGGCAGAATCGGGGGAGACAGAAGGTGACTCATCGAGCTGGGATTCGTTCTTTCAATACTCATAGACAGCATCTGGTACGTACATTATTTATAAATATTTTATATAACTATAAATATTAACAGTTTATTTTTTATTCTTATAGGCTGTCGAGCACCCCGATATTACAGAGTACGACGTATATCGGAGGATGTATAGTGATCCTGCTACTGGGGAGCTCAGAGGTGATCGTCAGCATTACATCGTGGTTAGTATTATTTGTTTTCAAGTTTAAAAATTAACTGTATATAATATATTCACAATTTTAATTTTAAATTGCAACTACAGGAGTCATATGAGGCCACAGCGTCACAGGCCCGGCCTGAGAGTCAGGTCGAGTCATCAGATCAGACCACTGGCCGTCAGTTTGATGAGGTGGCATGGATGCAGGCCACCCAGTATGCCTTTGAGAAGGGTCGGGTAGTTGGTATCAGCTCTCGACCAACTCCCGAAGATTATTATGGCAGTGCTGCGATGTCGGCGTCCAGCTCGAGAGGAGCTCGTGCATCTTCTTCTACTACACAGTATGAGGATCAGTTGCGATCTCATACTGCACTGATAGAGAGTCTCTGACAGGAGCAGGAGAAGATGCGTCAGCAGCATGAGGAGGAGCGTCGACGCCAGCAGCAGCTCTACGAGGAGCAGACGAGTCGGTGGCAGCAGCAGCATCAGGAGCAGATGGAGTACATGCGCCGACTCACTCATGCTTTAGGGATGGAGTTTCCTCCACCACCATCTGCGGATCCCCCCCTCCCCCCTCCTTCAGATTAGAGTTTGTATTTATGTTATAAAATTTGTGAAATCAAAATATGATTTTTTTTCTATTCGTAGTTTCTGTCTCATTATAAAATATTTATTAATATTCTATTATTTTTTATTTTTGAATTATAATTCTATTATTATTATATTAATTAAAATAATTTATTATTTTTATTTTTGAATTATAATTATATTATTATATTAATTAAAATCATTTATTAATATTTTATTATTTTTCATTTTTGAATTATAATTGGATTACTATTATATTAATTAAAATAATTTATTAACAATTTATTTTTTTTATTTTTTTATAGTATTTGCGACGGGATACTATTCCCGTCGCAAATAGTATTATTATTTTTTTATTTTTTAAAAAATAGTTTTTGCGACGGGCCCCGTCGCAACAACTTTTTTACAAATATACGGAGTACTAGTTGCGACGGGGATTCTCCCCGTCGCGGAAAAGGGCTTTAGCGACGGGCCCGTCGTAAAAAAATGTTATTGCGACACCGTTTTCAGCAACAGGTCATTTGCGACGGGCCCCCGTCGCAAAAAGACATTTGCGACGGGATCCCTTCGCAAATGACCCGTCGCAAATACCTGTTTTTCTAGTAGTGATGATCATTTGTATAATAAGAGTAAACTATGATTCCATCGATGAAAACTACAAAAAATCTATCTAATAAGGGTTGAAAGGTCTAATTCATCAAGGTCATGAATATGGGAAGTGTCTTATTCAAACCAAATGGCATCACTAATAACATATATATTCCATACTTACATCTAAATGAATTCTAGGTTATATTGAGTGGCTCACTATACAATGGTGATAAAATCTATTCAATTGAATCTTGGATAAGATTTTGGCACCACATAGCGGATCAAGGAAATAATTGATACATGAGAGGGAATACCGGTTATTTAAATTCATCTAATTTAGCTTCTGATAATCCAAATGTAAGTTAAAATTCCCATATTCTTTCATCAAAAAATCATAGGAATATCCTATGGAAAATTACTTGGCTATATGAAACCCATTTCTTTTAGATCTTTCAACTAAATATTTAAACCATGATTATTTTCTAGAATCATTATATAAGGTGGGATAAAAACTGGAATTCCTCTTCGAAACAAATTGATCAGGAACTTGATCTCTTTCATTGGTCGTAAGATGGATAACGCTTTTGAATAAACATCCCACAAATGGTTCACTACACGAGGAAAAGTAACATTTTTCATTCCACCTTCAACCAGAGAATTACTTTCTATATGATCTATGAGGTAATATAATCTATAAAAAATTGTTCCAATATTCCCATAATGAATATTAAACTAACATTTTTAGAAATATATTACTCCATCTAGAGATAGGAAGGTAGTTGTGATTTTATGAAATTTGATACGAGTCTAATACAGAACTATAAATACATAACAAGAATCCAATGAAAGATTATCATTTCTGGAAAAAAAATATCCGAAAATAAAATGAATCAATAAATCTCAAAAGATCATTACTTGTAGAATTTTACATCCTCTAGAAACACTCCAAATGATGTGGTAATGGTCAAAACACTATCAATGTTCTCCATAATAAAACACATTTCATTTGGATATTTTTCATAGAAAAATAATTGTTATGATACTATATCAAAATAAATATAATAAAGGATACATGATAGAAGAATCATATATCATATGGTAGAAGTTATTGTATCCAAACTAGCTGAGGAATAATGTATAGTGTTTAGTTGAATTTACATTGTATATTATTCTACAGTCTGACTCCACTGTATTATTTCTTCTAGATGGTACTACCACACCAGGACTAGGGTACCGCATCCCCTGACTCACCCTGAACATCTAGTAGAACTCTAGTTATGAGTCTTTTGAGGCATATCTAAGTATTTCTGGGACACAAATGGATACCCTAATTCCCTAACACTATTATGATATTGAGGGTTCCTACAAAACCTCTTGAGCTATCCCAGCCTACCACAAGAATGATACTCCATAGTGGTTCATGGACAAAGATAGATCTTGTGGCCCAATATTTCACACTCAAAGAGCAATAATGGACCATAGTTCGAAGACATATTCCCACTATCATGGCTACACTTCCTTCTAGGCCCTAGTGGTAGCAATCATAGAACCACTTCCTGCTACTTGATTAAGGGTAACAAGAATTCCCCACAAAAAGTACCTAGTCACCACTTAAAACCTCTCTCAAATTTAATTCAACGATTATAAAAATATTCATCAAATCTGTAAATTTTATTAGGAGAAATATATTCACATATTTACTTATCATGTAGTGAATTCCATTATAGAAATGTATTTCCATGGAGACTTTATTATATCATAAGGATGAAGAAAAATGCTATAGTTTGTTGAATCTTCTGACATAGTCCATCAATTACATTCTTCCCAATGTTAAGTTCATTAACTCATGATCCCTCTCAGTCCTCATATTATACATATAAAATTTTCTTATAAAACTCTCCTTGAACTCATTTTATTATAACTCCTCATACTATCTAATTTTATCTAAAATTCTCATCTAGTGTTTGGTTGGTCTTTGAAGCTTGTAAGAGAAATTCTATAACCTCTAATGTTTGGACATCTTATGATGCTTGAATATTATCTATAATGAATCAATCTCAAATAAAAATTTTTATGGGAATCACCCCCAATGATCATTGGTGGATTATGTTTCTGGATCTCTCTCTTCCACTAAAACATGAAGGGAAATGTGTAAACAGTCACCCTATCCTTAGATCACATGATAATTGAGAAGCTATTGTGGATCTGTTCATCCATCTAATTCTTTGAAGTTTCATGAAGATCTGACTCTATAGTGTTTTTATTTTTATAGTTCCAACTCTTTTAACACTATATTAGATGACGATGAGGAGTAATTTTATCTACAGGGTTTTACACACTCAATTAAACACGGGTTACACAACACAGTTAACTTCAACCATTGAAAATGATAAAGAAACATTGACTAAGTTTTAATACCAGACTATTTTTTATGAAATATTTCTCTTTAAATAATTCTAATTCTTCAATTTCTTATGTTTCACAAAACCATGAGTTTAAAAGAACCGTAGGACACTATTAAAATGATCATAATAATCTAGTCATTAAATTGGGGGAAAAATATGAATAAATAGTTTATGAAATAAACTTAACGTTCTAACTCAATTTTAATTTATTGATATGTTCATATATAATAATCACACAATTTTTAGTAAAACCATTTATTTTTCAAAAAAAAAATTTCTTCATAAATGTTTTTTATTTTTATGAGTTAATATTAATTTTTAAAAGTTCAAGAAAATAAATTTTACAAAATTAATTTCATTTTTGAATTCCAAATTTTAAAATTATCTTAAAACATCTTTCTGAAAAAAATTTATATCTTATTAAAGAAGAGTGAAAATAGTGATTTAAATTGAAAACTGTATTTTCTTAGAAATTATTTACAAGGAAAAGTATGTTTTAGATTATTTTTAAATTTAAATTAGTTAATTATTATTTATAATAATTATTTTTTTAGAAAAATATTTATCGAATAATTTTTTATAAAAAACAAGTAATCTTTTAAAAGGGCATTTTTTTGAAAAACTATTTTTCATAGTAGTATACCTATTTTAATTTAGATTTAATTCTGAAAATTCTATGTTTTGAGTTTTTAAAAATGGAATTAAAATTAGGATTCACAATTTATGATTTTAATGAATATTTACCTTTTATTTATGAACAATCTGAATAATAACCTTGGTAAAGTTTTTTTACTATGATAAAGGGTAAATTCTGTAATTTATATTAAAAATAAAACAATAAATACTATAAAATGACTATGACACATGAAAAAAATTAATGGATGAATATAATATTACCCTTAACAGATATTGATATAAATTAGGTTTTTGAATGGAGAATTGTCTAGAAAAATGACATAAATATTATTTTAATCAAATAAAGTCACAAAATGACACTATCTATGACATTAATATCCCATATGTGTCAACATGGGAAAAAAGTTATGTTATGACTGAATATAAATATAATTTTTTAAGATAATAAACATATAGTAATGATATAAATTTATTTTAGACATTTTTGGTCACTTAGATGAAATTATAGTATTTACAATATTATATTTAATAAAAATTTAAAGATGTCACATTCATGTTTTAAATAATATATCCTTTTTTATACAGGGTTATAAAAAATATATATTCAACTATAAATAATATTATAAAATCAATAATATTTATCTTTATCGTGGTATTTTATTTCTAATTATTATTGAACAAATAATCATGTTTTATAATTACACAATGCTAATGTAGTAATTATTTTATTAATGGAAATATCAAATAAATGTTTCTAAAAATATTAGAATAAATTGAATTTTATATAATTAATGTGATAAATGAATTTACTAAATAAACCTAACCTATTAGAAATATAATAAAATATTTTGTTTGATGTTAACTAGTTATATTAATATTTTAAAATGTTCAAGTAATGAATAGTTTAAAATTTTCAACTAATGATATTTTATCGAAATAATATTTTATTGAATTATTTTAAAATCATAAATTTTTTAAAAAATATAATATTGTCTAAAATTTTATAAACCATTCATTTATGATTTAATTTACAAAACATTATTAGAATATATAACTTTTTAGTATTAAAATATTTGTTACCTTAGTCAAAACTGAAATAGATTAACTAAGGGTTAATCAAAATGATAAGGTTTGAAATAATATCAAAAAAATTATAAATTATATTGGATTTTTATATTAAAAACATATATAATATTGTCTTCTAATACATGTCTTTTTGTGGGTATTTTTATTGAGATTTAATTTATTATAAATTAATATTTTGAGAAAATTCCAATGGTTCCCCTCACCTCATTTATAAAAGGCAACATCATCCCTATATTCTTCACATCACATTGGGCCTTCAATCTTGAAAATACCCTTCCATTTTATCTTATAAACATCCCCATCCAAATTATAGATGTTTTTTTCTTCTCAAAATACCATCCCTAGTGTCCCTAAGAGGAGATCTAAATGAAGTTCTCTAATGAAGTGGTAATCATCTATAATAATTCATTCAAGATCATTTTGTCTTCTTCCTCCTCTTAATTTGTTGTTTCCACTCAAAAGTAATGAATAAAATTCAACCTATATGATTAAATGTTATTATAATTATGGAATAACCATATTCATATATTTATCCATTCTATGAAAAACAAAACCACCATGCGTACGTATGTACATATTAAAGTATTCACATCATGGTGTAATTTATTTTCATCACTAATTTATTTGGATAGGTCTAATTGTAATATTTATCACCCAAATTCCACTTAATGGGTTACTCTATCCCAATGGGCCATATGGCCTCAAGCACATCTCCCAAAATGCTAGAGGTTTCTGACTAGAAGTGAGGGCCTACAGTGTGTCTGTGGGGAGACTATTCCCTTATTAATAGTGGATATCATAAAGGATAAATAATAATAGAGGTATGTAGAGGAAGAAATAGAAGTAGAAAATAAATTATATCATAAAATAGAGAAAATAGTAACAATAATTGAAATAGCTGGAATACTATTCAAAAACTTATGATGATATGTCATGTATCTAGAAAACTAGAAAACATTGACTCAAGACAGCAGGAATTACATGTTTTGAAAAAGTAAAAGGAAATCAAAAGATTATCCCAAAAATCCCGAGCTCCAACTCAGTCATCTATTATCAAGCTCCATCCTAAACATCAATCAATCATGTGTTTGAATCCATATACTTCCCTTTATCATCACATGAATTCATGGAATCTTCCCTGATTACCAAATGATTCCTAAAGAGGGTGTGAGATAAATCTCAGTGGGCCACCACCATACTTGTCTATAACAAATGGCCCCTATAATGGATATGTAAAAATGTTAAAGAATGCATATAAAATGTAATGAAGTACAATGTAACTAAATACAAAAGTATCTGCTTCATCCCTTGGCTGCTGTCTAAACATAACCATTCCATTAATTTTGAAAAAAGGGAATTCCCAACATTGGCCTTTTTGAACCCTCCACGCCCAGCAACACCCCTCCCCATGAAGAGGCCATTCAGATAAGCCTCAACCGGGAAGGAGTCGTTTCCATCCAAGATGAAAGAGCGTCCCACGAGGTAACACCTTGATCAGCGATGGTTTGACACAAAAATCTATCAGCTACTTGATGTGCACCCTTCTGCCCACCTGGTGAGACACCGGGTGGCACGACAAGATGAGCAGAACATGGGGGTAGAAATTCCCCCATGTGTGGGCTCCCAAGAATTGAACCCCAGACCTCAACGAACACCGGTGTTATGTCCCTCGACCACATACCACTGCGCCACCACCGAAGCGGATCATAACCATTCCATTAATTGATTATTACTAGTTTATAATCAACTCACATGTTGCAATAGTGAAGGTTCAAAGTTATAACAGAGCAACCTGTAATGAAATTTAATAAATAAGTTCCTAGGTAATAATTGAGGAAAATTAGACCTCAAGGGTCACCAAACCAGTAAAAATTGTTCCCTGGATAAGGGTAAGAGTGAAATCCAAGGATCCTATTCCAAGGCATTCCAAAATAATATTACTTCTGAATCTATGGTGATTGTCCAAGGTAAAATGGGGCTAAGCAGCGATTGGGACCTCTAGTATTTAACCATGGAACCTACATGTCATTGCTATATCTAAAGAGTGTATCAAAGGCATCCTTTAATAATATTTGAGGGTTCTTATGGTGTCATACTGAGAATAGAAGAATAGAAAAGGATCGAGATCTAGGTGGGTCTCAACCTAAGCAAGATGTATCATTGAATCGGAATGGGGTTCTCGAGTGATCATGGAATTAGCTGATAATAATACAAGGAGATATTGAACCAAGACAATTTTATTTGATAAATAAGTCACATAATATACCATTTGGTTCAATCCTTTCCTTTCATCAGTGTGATAAGGCCAAGTGTCATGCAACCCTTTAATCAATTCAGAATTTATCAATAAGACCATTTGGGTCAAGACATTCCTTTCATTAGTGTGACAAGGCCAAGTAGCATGAAACCATTTATTTAATTCATTTATGCATATTCAATAATCATAGATCATTCTGTTTCTTTCAATTAACTTGGTAAGGGGTCTATTGACATGCAACCTATTAATCATTTACATTTAATCTGGTCAAGTCATATACTTAGTATACTTTCCGATTACCCATTCAAATTTAATTATAAATTAGAATCACTTACCAATAGTGGATAAAGTGGAAGTGAAATGGTATATTCTATTCACCATTACATGATACATCATGAATTTATGGTAAGGAAACTTACTATTAGTGTGTTCAAGCTTGAGCACATCTGAACGATGGCTCAAAAGTGTCAAAACACTAAATACTCAACTATTGAATGTCATCCTAAATGGGATGTTGACCATTGTAGAAATAACTAAAAACATATAATCACATACATAGAAAGAGAATAATCATACAGTTCTAATGATTATAATAATGACATATAATTTCATTAAATGATAGCTGATGAAATTGTTAGGCCACACACGAGAATTCAAAAATCAACAAACTTGAAGAATTAGTTATAAACCACCTACCATAGGGTCGTACGACCATCCTTCTTCATTATTATCCATTTATTCATCTTGGAATGATTTAGTTCTATTAAAAATGGAAAATCTCTCATACATCGATAACTAGGTCGATAGCAAGAGAGGAGAAGAATAACTAAAAAGGAATCAAGTACTTATTGTTGCGGATCCAATTTTATGAATGAAAGATTGATCATATCCTAGAAAAAGGATATCATTTAATCCATACCTTAAGCCTTTAAAGATATCCAAAATGAGATAAAAATAGGTTAATCCCATAAGAATTTGAATTATGAGGGATAATTAAGCTTAACTAGATCATAAAGGGAAAAATGGTTATTTTACCCAGAAATTAGCATGTGCATAGTTTGTCTACACGGTTTGAAAAATCGTGTGTAAACCGTGCATAAGTACCTATGGAAGAGGGGGAAATCACACGGTTAGACTAAATATTTAGGTAAACTATGAACCAATCATGCGGTAAGTCTCTATCAAAAAACATACCACCCGTATGATTTTCTCTAATCATGCGTCCTTCCTGCATGGTTTACTATAAACTGGGCATCATGCATGATTTCCAAAAAAGCTAGGTTCTGTGATTCAAATAAGCCCCGAACGCCCTTGGGACTATTAATAACTCATTATTCATCCCAAATTGGTCTAAAATAAATAATTAGACTGAAATTTAAAGGATCTATTCTTGATTGAAAATCCGGGTTCTTACAGTCTTCCCCCATAAAAGAACTCGTCCCCGAGTTCACCTTCTAAGGGTGTGGAAACACTATCTGACAACAATTGTGGACACTGATCATGTATGTCAGCCACCCACTCTCAAGTCTCATCCTACATGTGTCCATACTGCAATAACACCTTTACTAGAGGGACAGACTGGCCTTGGAGAACCCTCATGCTTCGGTACATGATGCATACTAGATATTCCTCAGAGGTAGAATCATCATCTAACTCCAAAAACTTAGGATCAAAGTTATGAGATAGGTTAGCATGATATTTGTGAAGCTGTGAAACCTGAAAGATGTTGTGCATGGAATGATACCTCTGAGGTAGTAGCAACTAATAGGATACTGACCCAACTCTCTCTAGGATCTTAAATGGACGTACATAATGACGTGACATCTTCCCCTTACTTCTGTAACCATTTATTCCTTAGATTGGAAAATACTTTAAGGAAAACATGATTTCCGACCTCAAACTCTAGAGGTCATAAATATCAATTGGAAAAAGATTTATTCTCTAGTCTGGGTAGTATTTATATGATTTCTGATTAGCTAAAGTCTCCTGAACAAGATGGTGACCTAGTAGGGCTGCCTCACCTGCCTCTAGCCAGCACAGGGGTAAACGACACCAGACTACAATATAAGGCCTCAAAAGGATCCATCTGAATTGTTTACTAACCTTTTATATTATAATAAAAATCAATGAAAGGAGTATGCTTCCCACATGAACCTTCGACATCAAGGATATATGCTTGGAGAATCTCTTCTAGAACGTGTATTGTCTGTTCTGTCATAGGGTGAAAATTTGTGGTTAGAAGCACCTATGATCCCATAAAATTCTGCAATCCCTTCTAGAACTGTGATGTGAAATGAGAATTCCCATGTGAAACGATAGTGTGAGGTACCTATGGAGTTGTATGATCTAGTAGAAATATAGTCTTTCAAGATCATAAACCGAGAAAATCTCCCAAATATAAATGAAGTGGGATGATTTCATTAGTCAGTCAATAACTACCCATATAGCATTGCTACCCCTCGAAGACCTAGGTAAGATGAGTTAAAAATACATAGTAACATCTTGCCATTTCCATTATCGGACTAGAGGAAGCTGAAACAAGACTACAGGTCTCTGGTGATGTGGCTTTACCTATTGACAACCGTAACACCTAGTGATAATGCTTGTTATCTGATGCTTCATCCAAGGCCACCAATATTGGTGTCACATGTCTCAATACATCTTTGAGATGCCTAGATGAAATTACTAATGATAAGTATGTGACTCACGCATCAACTCCTCTATCATATTTTTAGGAATATATACACATCCATCAATACACAAGATTTCATCTCGATCTATAGACCAATCTGAAGGCAGGTTATCTCCTCATATACACTCCCAGAGTACCAATCCTTTTGAATTTGAAAATTGTCTAACCTCAAACTTGTCCTTAATGGAAGAGGTAACTGCCAAAGATGGACAATAAGACTACTCATGCCTATCATAAAACTATAGGTACAACTCAGATTAGAGGGACATTATCTTCCATTCATCCCTGGATTCTCGTATTTCTTGTACCTGAGTTTTCTGAATCAATGGAAATGCAACCAAATTTACCTTACCAGGCATATATGCAAGATCAAAGTCAAAGTATTGTAAATATTCAACTCATATTCACTTTCTGAGGTTCAATTCACACTGAGTAAAGATATATTTTAGGCTATTTTGGTCCATTTACACAACAAATAGTTGAAATAAATGATATTGTCTCCAGAAATGTAGGTATTGGACCACTTCTTCAAGATCAAGGTCATGTGTCATGTAATTTCTCTCATAATTCCTCCACGACCAAGATCTATACCCAATAAACATGTCTTCATTTATTAGTACTGCTCCTAGTATGATTCTTGATGGGTCACATAAGATGGTATAACCTACACTGGGCACTAGAAGAATTATAGTATGTGACAATACAAGCCTCCCTTTCAGCTCCTGAAAGGATTTCTCGCATGATTCTGACCAAAGGAACTTGAAACCATTCTTTGTAAGGCCAGTGAGAGGTGAATAAAGGCATGAGAAATCCTATATGGAATTCATGTAATATCCAGCCAGCCCCAATAAGCTTTGTATATCAAAAAAATTCTTGGGACACTCTTAGGAGTCTAAACTACTATCCTTTTCAGGGTCAACAGATACTCTTGATTCTGATATTACATAACCCAATAAGTGACCTTTGTCAATCCAGAAGTGGTACTTAGGAAGCTTGTTATAAATCTGATTCTCTTTTAGCATACTCAGAACGATCTCAAGGTGTTTATAATGTTCATTATGAGAATGAAAATACACCAAGATTTCATCTACAAAGACCATGAAAAAAGAGTCGAGTAAGGGAAGAAAATAATTATTCATTAGAGACATGAAAATTGAAGTCATGTTCGTAAGACAAAACAACCTAACAAGGTACTCATACAGACCATACCTACTATATAAATCTGAATGCAGTATGTCTAATAGCCTAACACATAGCCAATGATAACATGATCTCATGTTAATCAAAGAGAAGATCCTATCTCCTCGGAGAAGGTCAAAGAGATCATCAATTTGAGGTAGTAGATATCAAATCTGGATCATAAGCTGGTACAAACTTATGTAATCCATGAATACACGTAATGTTCCATCCATTTTCTTGGTGAAAAGCATGGAGCACCATTCCCTGAAAATGTATGAGGATGATGCTACTAGAAATCCGGAGTCAGATCATCCATCGTAGGTGGAAACCATGGAGCACCATCAATAGACTGCATGAGATGAAGGAAACTATCATGAACATGGGCATTTGTACCCAGATCAATTATATCAGGAACTTCATCAAGTGGAACTCTTAGTGGTAAGACATACAGATAAAGGCCTTCCATGTTTGGATCATAGTCATCACTACCCTACTTGAATACGATATGAGGACGTCGTGGTGACATTGGTCTATAAATTCTAATCACATGCCTCAGAACATGATTAACCAGAAAGATATCATCACTAAAAGAAGATGAATGTAAGAAAACTCACAACCCAAGGTATACTACTCCAACTACCTGCTTTGATGGCCAAATATCGATAAGTTCTCATGTATAAGATTTATTTGAATTTAAATTTAATTACTAGTTTCACTCATTTACATTTAATAAACATAAAAAGGATGGGCAATGAAGTGAAAAAAATTCATTTTATAATTCATTTTTCACTTTTTGATGGATATCTATTCCGGTTGAATTAGTACCCATACACCTTATCACTAGAAACGAAACATATTTATTTTCGATATAATGTCTCAATATTTTAAATTACTCATCCCAACCCATGAGGTCCCATTCACCTCATGAATTGAGACCAAAAATTACTCAATCACAAGGAAATGTAGTAAATGTACAAGTAACTTTCACATCATCACTCAATAATAAAATTCATATAAAGAAATGGCAAATAGTGAAATACACCTATCTGGAATAGAAATATAAATGGAATGTGAATTCTAGGTTCCTAACGTGATGCTTATAACAATTATCCTTTCCCCTAATATCATCAGCTCAAGGATGAAAGAAATCCTCAATTATAATAATAATCAACAACTCCACACAGCATGTGCGTCACCCAAACGTGAAATAAAGTCAATTGTAATACGAAAAACAGAATAATAATTATATTTTGGGTAACATGAATTTTAACCTGAACATGGGTTCATGATGTCAAAGAACATCCTATGACCAAGTCCCAAGCATTTCTAATCTCAAATCTATTATCTCCAAAAAAAGAAACATGACAAGGAACCTCCTCTAATTCCACTTTGTGACATATTGGACCCAGATTCCACTTAATGGGTGTTCTATGCCCGGTGGGCCACATGGACTCAATTACATCTCCTCAAATGCCTGAGGCTACTGACTAGTTGTGCGGGAATAGGGTGTGTCCATGGGAAAACTATGCACTCATTACCAGAGTGTAGCATACAAGATAAATAATAACATAGGTAAATAGAGGAAGTCCTAGAAGTAAATAGAAAGCATAATGGGAAATAGGGACAATGATAAAAATACCATAAATAACTAGAATAAAACACAACAATTGTTGATGATATGTCATGTATCTAGAAAACTGGAAAACTTGGATACAATAAAACATGCATAACAAGTTCAAAAACCATATAAAGTAAATCAAAAGACAATCCCAATAATATTGAGCTCAAGAACAATAATATAATGTCAGGATCCATCCTAAACATCAATAAATCAAGTTTTCTAATCTGTATTCTTCCCTTTATCAACATCTTCTTTCATATAATCTACCCTGCATACCAAATGACACAAGGAGAGGGTGTGAGATAAATCTCAAGGGGCCACCACCAACGGTTTATATAACATTTGTTCTTTGTAATGGATATGTAATAGTGTGAAAGCATGAATTTATAATGTAAATTAGTACAATGTAACTAAATACCGAAGTACCTACTTTTTCCCTAGGCTGGCATCTAAACATAACCATACCATTAATTGATTACCAGTAGTTTATAAATAAGTCACATGTAACAAAAGTTATGGTTTCATGTTATGACAAGGAAAACGATAATGACATTTATGAAAGAATTTCCAAGGTAATAACCAATGAAACATAGAAATTAAAGGTCTCAAACTCAGTAATAACTATTTCCTCAAAAAGGGTAATAGTGTAACATAAGGAACATATTCCATGGAATTCCATAATAAAATTCCTACCAAACCTAGGTGATAATCCAATGTAAAATGGGGCTAAGAAGTGACTGGGACCTATGGAATTTAACCATGGAACCTACTTTTCAATGTTGGATCCAAGGAGTGTATCCAAGGAAACCTTTAATACTATGTGAGTGATCCTACGGTTTCATACCAAGCATCCAATAATCGACAAGGATTGGGATCTTAGTAGGTCTCATCCTAAGAAAACAGTATCCTTGAATCATAATGGGGTTCTCGAGTGTTCATGGAAATCCCTGATAAGAATCAAAGGTGATATCAAGTCAGGACAATCCTATTTTATAAAAAATTCATATAATATATCATTTGGTTCAAGAAATTCCATTCATCAATATGATATGTCCACGTAGTATGCAACTGTTTAATCAATTCATAATTTATCAATAAGTCCATTTTGTTTAGGCCTTGCCTTTCATTAGTGTGACAAGGGAAAGTAGTATTAAACAATTCATTTAATACATTTAATAATATTCAATAATCAAGGCTCATTCTACTGCCTTCCATAAACATGGTATGTGGTGATACAAACATTCATCCTATTAATCATTTAAATTTAATATGTTCAAGACATAAAATTAGTATACTTTCTAATTTTTCATTCAAATTTAATTATAAATTTGAAGCACTTAACTTAGGCAGGTCAAGTGGAAGTGAAATAGTACATTCCATTCACCATTACATGATAAAATTTTCTTTCTGATAAGAAGGCATACCATTAGTGTGGTCAAGCTCAAGCACATTCGAACGATGACTCAAAAGTGTCAAAACACTAAAAACTCAACAATAGAATATCATCCTACATGGGATGTTGGGTGTTTTGGGTGTAACCAACAACATATAATCACATATATGTAAATATTACAATTATATGGTTCTTATTATTATAATCATGGCATATGAATTCAATAAATGACACCCGATGAAATCAGTGTGCCCTAGACAACATTTCCAAAATCAATGAACTTAGGGGGTGAGTTATAAACCACATAGATTTGTGTCATAAAAATCTCCGCCTATGATATTGGCCACTGATTCAGCTTATAATAGAGTATATCTGAAAAAAATCACAAAGCAATCACTCCATTATAACTAGTTCAAGAGAAAGAGAGGATACGAATGACTAAAAGTAATCGAGTACTAACCGTTTCACATCCAATGTGGTGAACGAAAGCTCGATCGGATCCTGGATGAAGGATACCATTCAATCCCAACCATAGTCCATCTTCAATCTCTAAAATTAATGAAAAATATGTTAATTTCATAGGAATTTGGATTAGAAGGAAGGAGGAGGCTTAATTAGATCATTAAGGGAAAATGGTTATTTTACCCAGAAATTTTCTCCTGCATGGTTTGTCCATACGGTTTGAAAAAATGTGTGTAAACCATGCACGAGTACCTTGGGAAAAGGGGAACTCACAAGTTTTGACCACATGGTTAGGAAAACTATGCACCAATCATGTAATAAGGGTCTGTCCAAAAACATGCCACCTCGATAGTTTTCTTTAACCATGCAGCCTTCCTACACGGTATACTATAAACTATGTGCCAATAATTTTTTTACCAAAAATCTTGGTTCCTGGCTTCGAACAAGCCCTGAAAACCCTTGGGACCTTCAGAAACTCATTTGGTGTCCATAATTGGTCCAAAATAAATAATTAGATCAAAATTAAAATGATCTATACCTGAATGAAAAACCGGGTTTTCACCATTAAAGAATTATTATATAAATGTATATAATGAATAAATAGGATATATATTACCTTAATATTATTATGTAAATTATGGAACTATATTCTATGTGCAATAATTGGTACTTATTTGAAAAAATGCATATGAAAATGGAGTAGTTAATACCTAAAAGAATAATAATAATGTAATATTATTAACAGATGATAATATGATCATATAAGATATCAAAAATATAATTATGGTTATATAATAAGTTAATAACATTACTTAATCCATTATATAAGAGTTTCTGATATGTATAAAGGAAATTAGACCAATGGTAAGAGTTAATTTCACAATCTCATTATTATTTGGGGTTGTTTATACATATGTATCTGCTATGGAATATTTATCTTCTATATCCATGATTCATAAAAATATTTTCCAAATAAATTTTACTATTCTTTAGAAAATATTGATTCCATTATTACCCATTTTTAAATTTTTACTAAACCGTATGAAATGAATCGTTTTGTTATTTTCTTAATGAGGTACCTTTTGAATTTTTCTGGAAAAAGCATGAGACATAAGCTTGTTAACATATATAGAATGAACATATTTTTATGATTTCATGATGCCTTAATGCCTTGAATCATACCTTACAATATTAAAATTTATTTTTTAAATAAATTATTTTCTTTTAAAATGTAACATTATTTTAAGAAAATAAAATATTTCCAAAGAATAAATGATAGTTTTCTCAACAATTGTTTTCACATGATCTCTCAAAATTATTTTTCATTTACAATAACATTATTTGATGATGATTATGATAAATTGGGTATATTTTTCAAGAATATTATTCCTATTATTTTTGTGGTTGGTTTATTTTTATGATGGAATGATATATATGAATTTTATTTCTTTACATGGTTTATGTTATGATGGAATGATCTTTATGAAACCAATTTTTATTATATGATGAATGATTTATGTTTTTTTCAAACACATATGTATTATTTTTATTTTATGATTGGTGGGACCTATATCTCACTCTAATGAATTGGTAAAAGATTCATATCTACTGAGATAGACAAGAATGAAAGGGGTAGTTAACTCATGTTAGTTATACTGGGACAAAACAAGGTGTGGGATTGGTTAAGTAGGGGATATTATCCACTATGATTTTCTTGGTAGTTATCCTTGAATTATATATAAATGATTTTTTATTCTTATATGTATTCCACAATTTCATTTATTATATTATGCTATCATGGAATATGTTCTTTGATTCTTTATAAAATTCCATGATTTGTTCCATGACATGATATCATGATTTTCGATATGCAATGTATAATTTTCAAAAGTTATTTTCATTTTCTTGGGTCCTTATGTTTATTTTATATCCCATGATTACCCTTGCTAATCATCTAAGCTCACCATTTTCTTATAATTATTTTTCCTAGGATATGAAGAATTATATTATGTAAGAGGTGTCAAAAAGTGTGGTAGTTATGAAATAATAAGTGAGAGATGATGTAGATGTTTTATAAATTAGTTTTTAATGTTACACAATTTCTATAGAAACTGGTCCCATATAGTTATGTCATGGTTGGTTATGTTATGTAATGAATATTAACCTATTTTGATGCAATAACTATGTATAAAATTTATGGGTTGTTATAGTTGGTATCAAATAATGGTTTAGTTTACCTTTGTAAACTAGGATGGGAAAACCTTTGTAAGAACCCTAAATATAATTTCTAACTTTAGGATAAAATCCTATTTTTTGGTAATAATTATTAATAACCTTAAATTTAAGCCTATTTTGTCTCAAATTGAAATTTTATAATTAATTGTTTTTGATTATGTGGTTTTACCCTTAAGATTGGTATTGCTCGCACTACTCTTTTGGGTTTTATAAAATGGATAGAACCTGAAGGAAATGTGTTAATACTAATTAAAAATGGTAATGTAATAATTTTACTCCTTAGAAACTGAATTTTATGAGAGTTGGAATGAAAAATATTATTATTATTATCACAAAAAATTCTTAATCTATTAATCATGTAGGACTTCCAAACAAGAAAATTAGTGAACAACCTGGTGTTGAGTCATTTATTAGAAAACATCCACCTTATTTCAGTGGTTATTCTAATCCCCTACTTTTTGAACAATGGATTAGTACAACTGAAATGATATTTGGGTTCTCCAATGTTTATAAGATGAGAAGTTCATTCTAGAAGTTTATCCGTATGAAGGTTATGTGGATCAAAGGTAGAATGTTATCAAGAATACGAGGCAATTAGGTTTAATTGAATCTATATAATGGGATGAGTTCAAGAACTTATTTTTAAATAATTAATTTTCTCATATTCTTTGTACAATGATGGGGAAGTAGTTTGTTGAGCTTAAGATAAAGGATGATGAATATGTTGGGACCTGTGAAATTTTTTTGGCAAGTCTTGCTAGGTATTCTTATGGAATTATCATTCAACATGAGAATAAAGTTGACCCATTATTCAATTTCTTAAAACCTAGTCTCCAAAGGGAATTATCCATAAAATATGTTAGTAGCTATTAGAAAATTATTTGATGTTCTCTCAATGTTGAGATGAATATTGGAGTCACCCATCAATGTTATGGGTTTGATAAGAAGAGAAAAATGGAATACAAGGGAAAATCCAAAAACCATAGTGAAAAGAAGAAGATACGCCCTTTATGATAAATGTGTGGAAACAAAAATGAAGGAAATTGTCTTAAGGTGACCAGTAAATTTTTGAAATTATATAAATAATGTCATTGGGAAATTAACATCCAATCTGATGAGAAAAATATATCTAAATATTCAAATAGATAAAAGGATACAAATAATGAACCTCCCACACTTAAATGTTACAATCACAAGGAAAATTGACATTATGCCAAAAAATACCCTAATTCAAGGGTTATTAATGACGATCGATGTTTTGAACCTCTTATGGACAAAGGAAAATTGCATGTGATCACTACTGGTGAGGTGGAGTATGATAAAGAAGTGGTGAAATATAAACAAAAATCCACTCTAAAATAGGTAATGTTTTATTTGTTTATGAAACCACCCAATCATTTATTTCTAAAATTTTTCTAAGGGAATCATCAAATTACCTCAATAATTAGATGTTGTCATAGTTGTAAAAAATCATAATGGAACCAAGTTAACATAAAATGTTTATTACTCTTCTTCAGTTGATGTTTGTTAGAAGGTACTTCCTGTAAATCATGTGATCCATCCTTTAGTTGAATTCTATTTGATTCTTTTCATGGATTTTATTTATCTATATTGATCTCATATCAATTTTTGAGGACGGAAAGATATGTTTCATATACTGAATGAATCCATGGTCATCAATCGATTCAAGGGTGAATATGAACATATATTGGAAATTACTTCCATATTATTGGTCTTAATTTCTATAAAGGAAGGTTATCTATCTAGTATGTTTGGGGAGAAAAAAACCATTAAGGATACAACCATTTTATGGGAATTTGTTAATGTATTTAAGGATGAATTTACAGGTCTTCCACTGAAACATGAAGTTGAGTTTTCAATATAACTTATATTAGGTTCTATGAATATTTCAAAGACTCCTTATATAATATCCCCATTTGAGTTGTAGGGATTGAAGAAGTAACACCTAGAGAATCCTAATAAGGGATTAATACACCCCATTATAGTGACTTTGGGGAAACCTATTCTGTTTGTTAGGAAGAAATATGGATCAATGAGACTCTTCATTGGTTATCGATAACTTAACAATATCACTATCAAGAATGAATATCGCCTCCCCCGTATAGATGATTATTAGACCAACTATGTAGAGATGAATACTTTTATAATGTTTATCTTCATTACAGATATCGTAAATTAAGGGGAGGTAAGGAGGATATATCCAAAAAGTAATTACATAAAAGCTATGGACACTATGAATTCATAGTGATGCAATTTTGTCTTACTAATGCTCCCACTGTCTTCATGGATTTAATGAATAGTGTATTTAGAGACTATATTGATCACTTTATTATAGACTTTATAGATGATATTATTGTCTGTTAAAAGGGAAATTATGAACATGATGATCACTTGAAGATTGTGTTTAAGACTCTAAGAAATGATAATATTTATGTAAAATTTACCATGTGTGAATTTTGGCTTCAGAAAGTTTCACTTTTAGGGCACATACTCTGAGGATAGGGTATATATTTTGATCCAAAAAAGATGAAAGTTATTTAATGAAATCCTATACCAATAACGATAACTAAGATCTGAAGATTTATTGGTTCAGATAGATATTATTGAATTTTTTAAATATTTTTTCATGATTATCTAATCCACTCATAAAGTTGATTGGGAAAGGAGTTAATGTCATATTGATAGAAGAATGTGATGATAATTTCATGAAGTTTAAAATAAGGTTATTCCATGAACCTATGATCATACTACCCTATAGTTTAGAACATTTTTTATCTATAGTGACACATCAAATAATGGTCTAGTATATTTCCTTAGGAAAAATTATATGTTGATATCTTATGCCACATGAAAATTTAAAATCAACGAGAAAATTTACGAAACTCATGATTTGGAGTTAACTATGGTAATTTTTTATTAAATATATATATGCATTATCTTTATGGAGAAAGGTGTGATATATATAGTTATCATAAAATTTTAAAGTATAATTTCACAAAAAAGGATCTAAATATGTGCAAAAGAAGATGGTTGGATTCGATAAATGATTGCAACTCTTTAATACATTACCACCCTAGGAAAGAGAATGAGGTGGCTAATGGTTTGAGTTTAAAAGACCACGCTAGCCTATCTATGATGAGGATCACAAAATATCCAATATATATGGATTTTCAAAGGTTGGATATAAAAATCATAAATTAAGGGTAGAAATGTTATATTTCTAAAATTATTTTTGCAACCATCTATACAAATGATGATTAAGGAGGCATGAAAGTGAGATGTAGAGATACAAAAAAATATGAGAAATGTTCCTTAGTTTAACCTTGGTTCTGATGGAATAATAATTTTTAGGAGTTATGTTTTTATTCCTCCCATAACGTAATTAAATAAGGATCTATTGGTTTAGTCTCATAGTTCACCATTCTCAATTCATATTTAAAGCACAAAGATGTATAGGGACTTGGAAGAGTCTTTCTTGTTGGTGTAATTAATAAAGATATTACAAGATATATTTCTCAGTGTTTGGTTTTTCATTAATTTAATGCTGATATATAGAATCCTACAGGGATGTTATAAAAATTTCAAATAATATAATGGAAATTAGAAAACATAACCATTGAATTTGTCTTCACACTTCCTAAAATGTCTAAATACCATAATACTATATGGGTTATAGTTGATTTCCTTACAAATTATCCACACTTCATTGCTATTATACAAGACTTATCTCTTGCACTTCTTTCCAGAATATATATTAAGGATGTGGTAAGATTTCATTGAGTACCACTTTTCATTATATCTCATCGGGATCTAAGGTTTTCCAAAATATTCAACAAAATTATTCATCAGACTACGGATACGAAGTTGTATTTTATAACTTCTTATAATCCTTATAAATATGGTCAATATGAGAGGAAAATTCAAACTCTCAAACACTTTTTTTAGTAAAATCAATTTACTTTTCAAAAATATTTTTTTGTCAAGAAATGATTTTATTTTTTTAGAGTGAATATTACTTTTTAAAAGTTCTAAAAAATTCATTTGAAAAAATTAAATTCATTTTTAAAATCTTTATTTCAAAATCATCGTAAACATATTTTTTGAAAAACATTTATATTTTTTATAGAATAGTGAAACTACTAATTTTTATTAAAAATTGTTTTTTATTTTGAAGTATTCACGAAGAAAAAAATATGTTTAGGATTAGTTTTATATTTTATTTAGATTAATTTTATTTAAAATAATATAATATTGTTTTTGAAAATGGGTCTATATAGAAAAATTATAAAAAAAATTTATGTTTTAAAAGGTTATTTCTTGGAAAAAATATTTTCATGGAAGTTTTCCATTTTTATTTTTAATTTAATTCCAAAAAATATGTGTCATGAATTTGGGAAAATGGATTACAAATTTTGATTGATAAGTTCAAAATTTAGTAAATATTTCCTATTTATTTTGGGACAATATGAATTGTAACCTTTGTAAACTTTGTTACTACTATAAATTGTAAATTGGGTAATTTAGGATAAAAATAAAATTAGAATGATTATAAAATGACTCAAAAAAATGAAAAAAATTCAATGGATGAAGATAAATAGACCTTTGACACCTAAAGATCTTATTAAAGCTATTTAATGGACACCTTTCCATATAAATAAATTATATATTACTTAGATTAATGAAAGTCACAAAATGTAACTTTCTTTTTCTGTAATATCTGTTATGTGTCCTAATTTGTGAAAAAGTTATGTTATGAATGAATATAATTATAAAATTTTAAATTAATAAACATATATTCAGTATAAAAATTTATCTTCGACTTTTTGTGTCACATAGATGAAATTATGGTATTTATAATATTTTATTTAACAATAATTTAAAGTTCACACATTCATGTTTTAAATAATATATCATTTTTTAAATATGATTACACAAAATAAATATTTGAATATAAATATTATTCTAAAATATAGATGATTTATATTCATATTGGTATTTTATTTTTAATTTTTAGATAAAAAATTAGTATATTAATAATTACAAAACACTAATATAGTAATTATTTTATTAATGGAAATATGAAATAAATGTTACTTAAAATATTAAAATAAATATAATTGGCGATAATTAATAAGATCGACCAATTTTTTAAACTAATTAGACCTCTTAGTAATATAATTGAATATTTATATTGAAGATAAATTTTAATCTTGATATTTTTAAAAGTCCAAGTAATGAATAATGTCAAAATTGACACTATTGATATTTTATCAGAACAATATTATATTAAATTAATAAATATTCATAAAAAATATTTTAATAGAAAAAATATAAAATGGTCAAATATGTTATAAATTATTTATTAATGATTTAATTTAGACAACATAAGTAAAATATACAACCATTTAATATTGAAAAATATGTTACCCTATTTAATGTTAAAATAGGTTTACTAAGGGTTAATCAAAATGATAAGTTTTAATCTAAATAAAAAATTATTTAAATTCTATTTGTTGATCATATCAAATAAATGGACTTTTTGAGGTATTTGGAATAATATTGAAGTTATTATAAATTAATATTTTTAGAATATTTGAAAAGTTCCCCTCACATAAATTATAAAAGTGAACCTCCTCCCTCACTTTTTCAAATCACACTAAGCCTTAAAGTTTAACTATCCCCTACCAGTTTATCTTCTAAACTTCTCTATACACATTATATTGATTCTGGTCTTCTCAAAATACCAAATCCAGTGTCCCTATGAGTAGATAAAAAGGATGTTTTCCAAAGAAGAGGTAATTGTCTTTATCGATTATTTTACAACCATTTCTTCTTATATTTCTTCTTCATATGTTGTTTCCACTATAAAGTAATGAATAAAGTTTAAAATATATTCTGAGATTCTATTCTGATTATGGAACAACCATATTCCACCTTTTATTCATCATATTAAATAAAAAATTCCATGTGTACATACGTACAACTTACTATCTCCATGATGTTGTGTAATCTATTTCTCATCACTACTTTATTTAGGTCAGTATAATAATGGAAATAATATATATATATATATATATGTATATATATATTATAATTATAACATGTTATATCTTATGTAAAAAAATATATACAATTCATTTCCATACCATTTTACTATTAATGGAATGATAACATCACTCATGCGTACATTCAGCCTACTGTATCTACAATTAGATGTGATTCATTTCCTATATTCAGCAATAAAGAATGTTTAAATAAATGTATTTAATGAATAAATATGTTATGTATAACCTTAAAAAAAATCTTCAAATTATGTAACTATATTATATGTACAAGAATTTAGACTTATTCAGAATTGTCTATACGTAAGTTTCTACTATGGAATATTTATCTTCCATGTTTGTGTTTTATAAAACATTTTTGTCATTCTAATAAAATTTTAATGTAATTTTTACCCATATTTATTTATTTTTTCAAAATGGTTTTAAATGATTATTATTTTTTCATATTCCTAATGAGGAACTTCTTTAATTTTCCAAAGAAAGTATGAGGGTATTTTTTTAACTTATACGGAAGGAATGTATTTTTACACTTTCATGATGCATTAATTCCTTGAAAATTACCTTATAATATTAAAAGGTTATTTTCAAATAAATTTATTTATTTTAAAATTTCATGTAATTTTATGAAAATAAAATTATCTCAATGTAGAAAGGGAATTTTTCTTAAAAATATTTTTCAAGTGATCTCTCAAAATTATTTTCTATTTACAATAACATTATTTGATAATATTTTTGATTTATTGTGGTTTTTTTCAAGCATATTATCCCTATTATTTATATTATTGAGTTTTTTTATTATGAAATGATATTTGTGAAACTTGTTTAATTCCAATGGTTATGTTATGATTGAATGATATTTATCAAGACCATTTATTTTTATGGGTTCAGATGTGATGAAGGATTTGTGTTTTGTGGAACACATAAGTATTATTTTCATTATTTGATGTGTGGGGACAATATATCCCAACAATTAATTGGGTAAATATTTATATATCATGTGATAGACATCACTGGAACATGTAGTAAAATAAATTCAATAAAACAAGGCTAGAACAAGGAGTTATCTTGGTTCAGTAAGGAACTTTTTCCACTATGATGGTCCTGGCAGTGAGTTATGACTGATATGGAAATGATATTATATTCTTACTTATAATCCAAATTTCAGATATTATTTTATTATATCTTGAAATATGTTCGTTTATTCTTTATTAACTTCTCATATTTATTCCACAACACAATATCACACTCTGTGATATAATGGGTATACTTTTAAAATGTTTTTTTTTCATGTTCTTATGCCCTTATGTTTATGTTATCTCCCATGATTTCCCTTATTAAGCATATGATCTCACTTTTTTATTATGTTTATTTTACCTATGATATGAAAAATTATATTAAGTAATATCGGTAAAAAAAAATAATTATAGTTATGAAGTAATAACTAAAAGATGATTTAGATGTTTTAAAATGTGTTGTTTGTGTTCCCAATTTCTATTATAAATAAACCAATTTGTTTATGCCATGGTTTGGTTATTTTACACAATGAATTGTATTTTATTTTTATTTAATATATTTTTATGAAAATTATGTAATGTTATAAAATATTTCTATACACCAATATTACTAATAAAATTTTAATAACATAATAGTTTCTTTCATTTTTTTATCAGGTATATCATAGAATTTATTTTCATAGTTTATATGGGAAGATATATCACATGAAAAAGATATTCCCCTATCATGAAAAACTATTTTTAACATATATCTATACATACCAACCTTTATTCAAGAATAATCATATTTTTCCATATTCTCTAATGAGAAAAACTTAATAAAAAAATCATCACACCAAAAGTGAATCACTAAAGGTGAAGTAACATCAAAACTATAACAAGAAAATAACATGAACAATAACACTGTAATTGGGAGCTTGTAATTTCCCCCACACATGGGTTAGATATTCCTATGCATGAGATTGTTACCAAAATGAAACATATCCTAGTATCCTTTATACCTTTCCCAACTAGTACAGAAACAAAAAAGAATCCTGCAATTGATACCGCTATTTAATGTCCTCACCTAGGTGCTTCCTCACCTAGGTTCTTCCTCACATGATAAAGAGGGTAGGATACATGAATTCAGGAATGCCTCCCCTATATTCTAAAGGATTCCAATTAGTAGTAATGGTGTGAATAAAATATTAGGGATAATGTACCGACAGGTACATAGTAGACACAATATCATAAATAATAACTGAGTAGAAAAAATAGATGAAATAAGTTAAATAATCAATTGAAAACCATAGTGGAATAAAGACCAAACAAAATATACCAAAAAATAATATAATAATGTATTTAATATCTTAATGTACCTAACTTATGTGTTGCATTTCATACAATTAAAGTGATAAATCGACTATATAAATGACTCCAAAACCCTAGTCCCAAACCCTATCTCGATCATGTAAACAAGCTCCAACCCATACAACAACTATTCAAACGACATAGGTACCCTTTACCATGTCCATACTAGCATGTATGAAATGTTTTTGGGTACCCAATAGTTCCCCAAACATTATGTGAGTACAACTCAGTAAGACTCTTCCAATAGAATCTAAAAAATCCAATCTTAGTATATATTACAGGTAATAAATCAATAAATATGGGAATTATTTTAATAAATTAATACTACATAAGAAAAAATATATCTAACTCTCATGTTCTAGGATGAAACTTAAGTCTAGAAAAAAATAATTTAGCATTTTATTAGAAAACTTTGATAATTTCATGTAACCACACTAACTTTAGTCACAACCTTTCTAAGGTATAGCCTATAAATCATCATAGGAGAATTGGGAAGAGCCCTATAATCATTTATCTATTTTCGTGTAGATACCTAAAAGGATTAATGAAAATATTAGAAGATACCTATAGGAATTATATAGTGTCTAAGAAGGTCTCTATAAGAATTATAACTTGTCTTTGTAGTTTCCTATAAGAATTATAACATGTCCTGGTAGAACCCTATAATCATTACCAGAAAATTGTGTAGATCAATATAAGAATTATAATGTGTGTGAGAATATAACTATAATAATTACAATATAATATGGTATATCCCTATCAGAATTAATATATTACTAGGTAGACCCTAATAAGCATTACAACATAACTTGGAAGATCCATATGATAATTACAGCATAACCAAGAAAAATCCTATAATCGTTACAAAATATAAAACATACCAATACTAGACACATTGGTTCAACATTTCATTACCAATATTTCCCCATTCATTCCATTGAGGCAAACATAAATTATCATGATAACCATTTTATGTTTCAATTTGACCCATTTATGATTCTTATACAAATAAAACCGTAACACACTATTTTATTATGACACTCCATCCCATCTAGTAAAGTGATTCACATTCATGTTTATTACCTAATAACCAAGCTATGTTAATTACAAGGGTAAGAAAATTCCTACAATAACAATACCATTACACTATAATTTCAAAGGAATGTTCACCTATAGGTTGGCCATAATTCCATTATCAATTCCAAAGACTTAATAAGAACCAATGTAGGTCTAATAATATAATTTTTCATCAAGGAAGTGTATTATCCATTTAGGTAGGTCATGTGAATGGTGTACCAGAATGATAAAATTTACTGTATAAACTAAATAAATTTAAATTATTATTTGGGAAATCATGTTAGACCACCCACCTAAGTCTTTAGTCCTGGAACACTGAGATCTTCAGAATCTTGCTTCTATTTTGAAGAGGATACTCAGAGGTTGTCGTTTTGATTATTAGATCACAATAAATTGATCGATAAGAGTTTTGGTCTGTATATAATTTAAAGGATATTCAAAATCCTTTAAAAATAACTCTAGGGTTCCAAAGATTCAATTGGATGCAAGAGGAGACAAATTAGTTTTGATAGTTCCTGGTATTTGTAGACAACTTATAAAACATCTGACCATAAAACAACCTCCCAAACCACACCATAGAACTAGTTGACATGGGTAGGAATAAAACATAGTGCATGGGACTAGGCCACAACCTTCTCAGTCAAACCATGTTTGATGATTGTTTCTAAGATCACACTGTAGATTCTATAAATTGAGGATGATGCTACTAGAAATCCGGAGTCAGATCATCCATCATAGGTGGAAACCATGGAGCACCATCAATAGACTGCATGAGATGAAGGAAACTATCATGAACATGGGCATTTGTACCCAGATAAATTATATCAGGAACTTCATCAAGTGGAACTCTTAGTGGTAAGACATACAGATAAAGGCCTTCCATGTTTGGATCATAGTCATCACTACCCTACTTGAATACGATATGAGGACGTCGTGGTGACATTGGTCTATAAATTCTAATCACATGCCTCAGAACATGATTAACCAGAAAGATATCATCACTAGAAGAAGATGAATGTAAGAAAACTCACAACCCAAGGTATACTACTCCAACTACCTTCTTTGATGGCCAAATATCGATAAGTTCTCATGTATAAAATTTATTTGAATTTAAATTTAATTACTAGTTTCACTCATTTACATTTAATAAAAATAAAAAGGATGGGCAATGAAGTGAAAAAAATTCATTTTATAATTCATTTTTCACTTTTTGATGGATATCTATTCCGGTTGAATTAGTACCCATACACCTTATCACTAGAAACGAAACATATTTATTTTCGATATAATGTCTCAATATTTTAAATTACTCATCCCAACCCATGAGGTCCCATTCACCTCATGAATTGAGACCAAAAATCACTCAATCACAAGGAAATGTAGTAAATGTACAAGTAACTTTCACATCATCACTCAATAATAAAATTCATATAAAGAAATGGCAAATAGTGAAATACACCTATCTGGAATAGAAATATAAATGGAATGTGAATTCTAGGTTCCTAACGTGATGCTTATAACAATTATCCTTTCCCCTAATATCATCAGCTCAAGGATGAAAGAAATCCTCAATTATAATAATAATCAACAACTCCACACAGCATGTGCGTCACCCAAACGTGAAATAATGTCAATTGTAATACGAAAAACAGAATAATAATTATATTTTGGGTAACATGAATTTTAACCTGAACATGGGTTCATGATGTCGAAGAACATCCTATGACCAAGTCCCAAGCATTTCTAATCTCAAATCTATTATCTCCAAATAAAGAAACATGACAAGGAACCTCCTCTAATTCCACTTTGTGACATATTGGACCCAGATTCCACTTAATGGGTGTTCTATGCCCGGTGGGCCACATGGACTCAATTACATCTCCTCAAATGCCTGAGGCTACTGACTAGTTGTGCGGGAATAGGGTGTGTCCATGGGGAAACTATGCACTCATTACCAGAGTGTAGCATAATAGATAAATAATAACATAGGTAAATAGAGGAAGGCCTAGAAGTAAATAGAAATCATAATGGGAAATAGGGACAATGATAAAAATACCATAAATAACTAGAATAAAACACAACAATTGTTGATGATATGTCATGTATCTAGAAAACTGGAAAACTTGGATACAATAAAACATGCATAACAAGTTCAAAAACCGTATAAAGTAAATCAAAAGACAATCCCAATAATATTGAGCTCAAGAACAATAATATAATGTCAGGATCCATCCTAAACATCAATAAATCAAGTTTTCTAATCTGTATTCTTCCCTTTATCAACATCTTCTTCCATATAATCTACCCTGCATACCAAATGACACCAGGAGAGGGTGTGAGATAAATCTCAAGGGGCCACCACCAACGGTTTATATAACATTTGTTCTTTGTAATGGATATGTAATAGTGTGAAAGCATGAATTTATAATGTAAATTAGTACAATGTAACTAAATACCGAAGTACCTACTTTTTCCCTAGGCTGGCATCTAGACATAACCATACCATTAATTGATTACCAGTAGTTTATAAATAAGTCACATGTAACAAAAGTTATGGTTTCATGTTATGACAAGGAAAACGATAATGACATTTATGAAAGAAGTTCAAAGGTAATAACCAATGAAACATAGAAATTAAAGGTCTCAAACTTAGTAATAACTATTTCCTCAAAAGGGTAATAGTGTAACATAAGGAACATATTCCATGGAATTCCATAATAAAATTCCTACCAAACCTAGGTGATAATCCAATGTAAAATGGGGCTAAGAAGTGACTAGGACTTATGGAATTTAACCATGGAACCTACTTTTCAATGTTGGATCCAAGGAGTGTATCCAAGGAAACCTTTAATACTATGTGTGTGATCCTACGGTTTCATACCAAGCATCCAATAATCGACAAGGATTGGGATCTTAGTAGGTCTCATCCTAAGAAAACAGTATCCTTGAATCATAATGGGGTTCTCGAGTGTTCATGGAAATCCCTGATAAGAATCAAAGGTGATATCAAGTCAGGACAATCCTATTTTATAAAAAATTCATATAATATATCATTTGGTTCAAGAAATTCCATTCATCAATATGATATGTCCACGTAGTATGCAACTGTTTAATCAATTCATAATTTATCAATAAGTCCATTTTGTTTAGGCCTTGCCTTTCATTAGTGTGACAAGGGAAAGTAGCATTAAACAATTCATTTAATACATTTAATAATATTCAATAATCAAGGCTCATTCTACTGCCTTCCATAAACATGGTATGTGGTGATACAAACATTCATCCTATTAATCATTTAAATTTAATCTGTTCAAGACATAAAATTAGTATACTTTCTAATTTTTCATTCAAATTTAATTATCAATGTGAAGCACTTACCTTAGGCAGGTCAAGTGGAAGTGAAATAGTACATTCCATTCACCATTACATGATAAAATTTTTTTTCTGATAAGAAGGCATACCATTAGTGTGGTCAAGCTCAAGTACATTCGAACGATGACTCAAAAGTGTCAAAACACTAAAAACTCAACAATAGAATATCATCCTACATGGGATGTTGGGTGTTTTGGGTGTAACCAACAACATATAATCACATATATGTAAATATTACAATTATATGGTTCTTATTATTATAATCATGGCATATGAATTCAATAAATGACACCCGATGAAATCAGTGTGCCCTAGACAACATTTCCAAAATCAATGAACTTAGGGGGTGAGTTATAAACCACATAGATTAGTGTCATAAAAATCTCCTCCTATGATATTGGCCACTTATTCAGCTTATAATAGAGTATATCTGAAAAAAATCACAAAGAAATCACTCCATTATAACTAGTTCAAGAGAAAGAGAGGATACGAATGACTAAAAGTAATCGAGTACTAACCGTTTCACATCCAATGTGATGAACGAAAGCTCGATCGGATCATGGATGAAGGATACCATTCAATCCCAACCATAGGCCATCTTCAATCTCTAAAATTAATTAAAAATATGTTAATTTCATAGGAATTTGGATTAGAAGGAAGGAAGAGGATTAATTAGATCATTAAGGGAAAATGGTTATTTTACCCAGAAATTTTCTCCTGCATGGTTTGTCCATACGGTTTGAAAAAATGTGTGCAAACCATGCACGAGTACCTTGGGAAAAGGGGAACTCACAAGTTTTAACCACATGGTTAGGAAAACTATGCACCAATCATGTAATAAGGCTCTGTCCAGAAACATGCCACCTCGATAGTTTTCTTTAACCATGCAGCCTTCCTACACGGTATACTATAAACTATGTGCCAATAATTTTTTTACCAAAAAGCTTGGTTCCTGGCTTCGAACAAGCCCTGAAAACCCTTGGGACCTTCAGAAACTCATTTGGTGTCCATAATTGGTCCAAAATAAATAATTAGATCAAAATTAAAATGATCTATACCTGAATGAAAAACCGGGTTTTCACCATTAAAGAATTATTATATAAATGTATATAATGAATAAATAGGATATTTATTACCTTAATATTATTATGTAAATTATGGAACTATATTCTATGTGCAATAATTGGTACTTATTTGAAAAAATGCATATGAAAATGGAGTAGTTAATACCTAAAAGAATAATAATAATGTAATATTATTAACAGATGATAATATGATCATATAAGATATCAAAAATATAATTATGGTTATAGAATAAGTTAATAACATTACTTAATCCATTATATAAGAGTTTCTGATATGTATAAAGGAAATTAGACCAATGGTAAGAGTTAATTTCACAATCTCATTATTATTTGGGGTTGTTTATACATATGTATCTGCTATGGAATATTTATCTTCTATATCCATGATTCATAAAAATATTTTCCAAATAATTTTTACTATTCTTTAGAAAATTTTGATTCCATTATTACCCATTTTTAAATTTTTACTAAACCGTATGAAATGAATCGTTTTGTTATTTTCTTAATGAGGTACCTTTTGAATTTTTCTGGAAAAAGCATGAGACATAAGCTTGTTAACATATATAGAATGAACATATTTTTATGATTTTATGATGCCTTAATGCCTTGAATCATACCATACAATATTAAAATTTATTTTTTAAATAAATTATTTTCTTTTAAAATGTAACATTATTTTAAGAAAATAAAATATTTCCAAAGAATAAATGATAGTTTTCTCAACGATTGTTTTCACATGATCTCTCAAAATTATTTTTCATTTACAATAACATTATTTGATGATGATTATGATAAATTGGGCATATTTTTCAAGAATATTATTCCTATTATTTTTGTGGTTGGTTTATTTTTATGATGGAATGATATATATGAATTTTATTTCTTTACATGGTTTATGTTATGATGGAATGATCTTTATGAAACCAATTTTTTTTATATGATGAATGATTTATGTTTTTTTCAAACACATATGTATTATTTTTATTTTATGATTGGTGGGACCTATATATCACTCTAATGAATTGGTAAAAGATTTATATCTCCTGAGATAGACAAGAATGAAAGGGGTAGTTAACTCATGTTAGTTATACAGGGACAAAACAAGGTGTGGGATTGGTTAAGTAGGGGATATTATCCACTATGATTTTCTTGGTAGTTATCCTTGAATTATATATAAATGATTTTTTATTCTTATATGTATTCCACAATTTCATTTATTATATTATGCTATCATGGAATATGTTCTTTGATTCTTTATAAAATTCCATGATTTGTTCCATGACATGATATCATGATTTTCGATATGCAATGTATAATTTTCCAAAGTTATTTTCATTTTCTTGGGTCCTTATGTTTATTTTATATCCCATGATTACCCTTGCTAATCATCTAAGCTCACCATTTTCTTATAATTATTTTTCCTAGGATATGAAGAATTATATTATGTAAGAGGTGTCAAAAAGTGTTGTAGTTATGAAATAATAAGTGAGAGATGATGTAGATGTTTTATAAATTAGTTTTTAATGTTACACAATTTCTATAGAAACTGGTCCCATATAGTTATGTCATGGTTGGTTATGTTATGTAATGAATATTAACCTATTTTGATGCAATAACTATGTATAAAATTTATGGGTTTTTATAGTTGGTATCAAATAATGGTTTAGTTTACCTTTGTAAACTAGGATGGGAAAACCTTTGTAAGAACCCTAAATATAATTTCTAACTTTAGGATAAAATCCTATTTTTTGGTAATAATTATTAATAACCTTAAAATTAAGCCTATTTTGTCTCAAATTGAAATTTTATAATTAATTGTTTTTGATTATGTGTTTTTACCCTTAAGATTGGTATTGCTCGCACTACTCTTTTGGGTTTTATAAAATGGATAGAACCTGAAGGAAATGTGTTAATACTAATTAAAAATGGTAATGTAATAATGTTACTCCTTAGAAACTGAATTTTATGAGAGTTGGAATGAAAAATATTATTATTATTATCACAAAAAATTCTTAATCTATTAATCATGTAGGACTTCCAAACAAGAAAATTAGTGAACAACCTGGTGTTGAGTCATTTATTAGAAAACATCCACCTTATTTCAGTGGTTATTCTAATCCCCTACTTTTTGAACAATGGATTAGTACAACTGAAATGATATTTGGGTTCTCCAATGTTTATAACATGAGAAGTTCATTCTATAAGTTTATCCGTATGAAGGTTATGTGGATCAAAGGTAGAATGTTATCAAGAATATGAGGCAATTAGGTTTAATTGAATCTATATAATGGGATGAGTTCAAGAAATTATTTTTAAATAATTAATTTTCTCATATTCTTTGTACAATGATGGGGAAGTAGTTTGTTGAGCTTAAGATAAAGGATGATGAATATGTTGGGACCTGTGAAATTTTTTTGGCAAGTCTTGCTAGGTATTCTTATGGAATTATCATTCAACATGAGAATAAAGTTGACCCATTATTCAATTGCTTAAAACCAAGTCTCCAAAGGGAATTATCCATAAAATATGTTAGTAGCTATTAGAAAATCATTTGATGTTCTCTCAATGTTGAGATGAATATTGGAGTCACCCATCAATGTTATGGGTTTGATAAGAAGAGAAAAATGGAATACAAGGGAAAATCCAAAAACCATAGTGAAAAGAAGAAGATTTGCCCTTTATGATAAATGTGTGGAAACAAAAATGAAGGAAATTGTCTTAAGGTGACCAGTAAATTTTTGAAATTATATAAATAATGTCATTGGGAAATTAACATCCAATCTGATGAGAAAAATATATCTAAATATTCAAATAGATAAAAGGATACAAATAATGAACCTCCCACACTTAAATGTTACAATCACAAGGAAAATTGACATTATGCCAAAAAATACCCTAATTCAAGGGTTATTAATGACGATCGATGTTTTGAACCTCTTATGGACAAAGGAAAATTGCATGTGATCACTACTGGTGAGGTGGAGTATGATAAAGAAGTGGTGAAATATAAACAAAAATCCACTCTAAAATAGGTAATGTTTTATTTGTTTATGAAACCACCCAATCATTTATTTCTAAAATTTTTCTAAGGGAATCATCACATTACCTCAATAATTAGATGTTGTCATAGTTGTAAAAAATCATAATGGAACCAAGTTAACATAAAATGTTTATTACTCTTCTTCAGTTGATGTTTGTTAGAAGGTACTTCCTGTAAATCATGTGATCCATCCTTTAGTTGAATTCTACTTGATTCTTTTCATGGATTTTATTTATCTATATTGATCTCATATCAATTTTTGAGGACGGTAAGATATGTTTCATATACTGAATGAATCCATGGTCATCAATCGATTCAAGGGTGAATATGAACATATATTGGAAATTACTTCCATATTGTTGGTCTTAATTTCTATAAAGGAAGGTTATCTATCTAGTATGTTTGGGGAGAAAAACACCATTAAGGATACAACCATTTTATGGGAATTTGTTAATGTATTTAAGGATGAATTTACAGGTCTTCCACTGAAACATGAAGTTGAGTTTTCAATATAACTTATATTAGGTTCTATGAATATTTCAAAGACTCCTTATATAATATCCCCATTTGAGTTGTAGGGATTGAAGAAGTAACACCTAGAGAATCCTAATAAGGGATTAATACACCCCATTATAGTGACTTTGGGGAAACCTATTCTGTTTGTTAGGAAGAAATATGGATCAATGAGACTCTTCATTGGTTATCGATAACTTAACAATATCACTATCAAGAATGAATATCACCTCCCCCGTATAGATGATTATTAGACCAACTATGTAGAGATGAATACTTTTATAATGTTTATCTTCATTCCAGATATCGTAAATTAAGGGGAGGTAAGGAGGATATATCCAAAAAGTAATTACATAAAAGCTATGGACACTATGAATTCATAGTGATGCAATTTTGTCTTACTAATGCTCCCACTGTCTTCATGGATTTAATGAATAGTGTATTTGGAGACTATATTGATCACTTTATTATAGACTTTATAGATGATATTATTGTCTATTAAAAGGGAAATTATGAACATGATGATCACTTGAAGATTGTGTTTAAGACTCTAAGAAATGATTATATTTATGTAAAATTTACCATGTGTGAATTTTGGCTTCAGAAAGTTTCACTTTTAGGGCACATACTCTGAGGATAGGGTATATATTTTGATCCAAAAAAGATGAAAGTTATTTAATGAAATCATATACCAATAACGATAACTAAGATCTGAAGATTTATTGGTTCAGATAGATATTATTGAATTTTTTAAATATTTTTTCATGATTATCTAATCCACTCATAAAGTTGATTGGGAAAGGAGTTAATGTCATATTGATAGAAGAATGTGATGATAATTTCATGAAGTTTAAAATAAGGTTATTCCATGAACCTATGATCATACTACCCTATAGTTTAGAACATTTTTTATCTATAGTGACACATCAAATAATGGTCTAGTATATTTTCTTAGGAAAAATTATATGTTGATATCTTATGCCACATGAAAATGTAAAATCAACGAGAAAATTTACGAAACTCATGATTTGGAGTTAAATATGGTAATTTTTTATTAAATATATATATGCATTATCTTTATGGAGAAAGGTGTGATATATATAGTTATCATAAAATTTTAAAGTATAATTTCACACAAAAGGATCTAAATATGTGGAAAAGAAGATGGTTGAATTCGATTAATGATTGCAACTATATAATACATTACCACCCTAGGAAAGAGAATGAGGTGGCTAATGGTTTGAGTTTAAAAGACCACGCTAGCCTATCTATGATGAGGATCAAAAAATATCCAATATATATGGATTTTCAAAGGTTTGATATAAAAATCATAAATTAAGGGTAGAAATGTTATATTTCTAAAATTATTTTTGCAACCATCTATACAAATGATGATTAAGGAGGCATGAATGTGAGATGTAGAGATGGAAAAAAATATGAGAAATGTTCCTTAGTTTAACCTTGGATCTGATGGAATAATAATTTTTAGGAGTTATGTTTTTATTTCTCCCATAACGTAATTAAATAAGGATCTATTTGTTTAGTCTCATAGTTCACCATTCTCAATTCATATTTAAAGCACAAAGATGTATAGGGACTTGGAAGAGTCTTTCTTGTTGGTGTAATTAAGAAAGATATTACAAGATATATTTCTCAGTGTTTGGTTTTTCATTAATTTAATGCTGATATATAGAATCCTACAGGGATGTTATAAAAATTTCAAATAATATAATGGAAATTAGAAAACATAAACATTGACTTTGTCTTCACACTTCCCAAAATGTCTAAATACCATAATACTATATGGGTTATAGTTGATTTCCTTACAAATTATCCACACTTCATTGATATCATACAATACTTATCTCTTGAACTTCTTTCCAGAATATATATTAAGGATGTGGTAAGATTTCATTGAGTACCACTTTTCATTATATCTCATCGGGATCTAAGGTTTTCCAAAATATTCAACAAAATTATTCATCAGACTACGGATACGAAGTTGTATTTTATAACTTCTTATAATCCTTATAAATATGGTCAATATGAGAGGAAAATTCAAACTCTCAAACACAATTTTTAGTAAAATCAATTTACTTTTCAAAAATATTTTTTTGTCAAGAAATCATTTTATTTTTTTAGAGTGAATATTACTTTTTAAAAGTTCTAAAAAATTCATTTGAAAAAATTAAATTCATTTTTAAAATCTTTATTTCAAAATCATCGTAAACATATTTTTTGAAAAACATTTATATTTTTTATAGAATAGTGAAACTACTAATTTTTATTAAAAATTGTTTTTTATTTTGAAGTATTCACGAAGAAGAAAATATGTTTAGGATTAGTTTTATATTTTATTTAGATTAATTTTATTTAAAATAATATAATATTGTTTTTGAAAATGGGTCTATATAGAAAAATTATAAAAAAAATTTATGTTTTAAAAGGTTATTTCTTGGAAAAAATATTTTCATGGAAGTTTTCCATTTTTATTTTTAATTTAATTCCAAAAAATATGTGTCATGAAGTTGGGAAAATGGATTACAAATTTTGATTGATAAGTTCATAATTTAGTAAATATTTCCTATTTATTTTGGGACAATATGAATTGTAACCTTTTTAAACTTTGTTACTACTATAAATTGTAAATTGGGTAATTTAGGATAAAAATAAAATTAGAATGATTATAAAATGACTCAAAAAAATGAAAAAAATTCAATGGATGAAGATAAATAGACCTTTGACACCTAAAGATCTTATTCAAGCTATTTAATGGACACCTTTCCATATAAATAAATTATATATTACTTAGATTAATGAAAGTCACAAAATGTAACTTTCTTTTTCTATAATATCTGTTATGTGTCCTAATTTGTGAAAAAGTTATGTTATGAATGAATATAATTATTAAATTTTAAATTAATAAACATATATTCAGTATAAAAATTTATCTTTGACTTTTTTTGTCACATAGATGAAATTATGGTATTTATAATATTTTATTTAACAATAATTGAAAGTTCACACATTCATGTTTTAAATAATATATCATTTTTTAAATATGATTACACAAAATAAATATTTGAATATAAATATTATTCTAAAATATAGATGATTTATATTCATATTGGTATTTTATTTTTAATTTTTAGATAAAAAATTAGTATATTAATAATTACAAAACACTAATATAGTAATTATTTTATTAATGGAAATATCAAATAAATGTTACTTAAAATATTAAAATAAATATAATTGGAGATAATTAATAAGTTCGAACAATTTTTTAAACTAATTAGACCTCTTAGTAATATAACTGAATATTTATATTGAAGATAAATTTTAATCTTGATATTTTTAAAAGTCCAAGTAATGAATAGTGTCAAAATTGACACTATTGATATTTTATCAGAACAATATTATATTAAATTAATAAAAAATCATAAAAAATATTTTAATAGAAAAAATATAAAATGGTCAAATATGTTATAAATTATTTATTAATTATTTAATTTAGACAACATAAGTAAAATATACAACCATTTAATATTGAAAAATATGTTACCCTATTTAATGTTAAAATAGGTTTACTAAGGGTTAATCAAAATGATAAGTTTTAATCTAAATAAAAAATTATGTAAATTCTATTTGTTGATCATATCAAATAAATGGACTTTTTGAGGTATTTTGAATAATATTGAAGTTATTATAAATTAATATTTTTAGAATATTTGAAAAGTTCCCCTCACATAAATTATAAAAGTGAACCTCCTCCCTCACTTTTTCAAATCACACTAAGCCTTAAAGTTTAACTATCCCCTACCAGTTTATCTTCTAAACTTCTCTATACACATTATATTGATTCAGGTCTTCTCAAAATACCAAATCCAGTGTCCCTATGAGTAGATAAAAAGGATGTTTTCCAAAGAAGAGGTAATTGTCTTTATCGATTATTTTACAACCATTTCTTCTTATATTTCTTCTTCATATGTTGTTTCCACTATAAAGTAATGAATAAAGTTTAAAATATATTCTGAGATTCTATTCTAATTATGGAACAACCATATTCCACCTTTTATTCATCATATTAAATAAAAAATTCCTTGTGTGCATACGTACAACTTACTATCTCCATGATGTTGTGTAATCTATTTCTCATCACTACTTTATTTAGGTCAGTATAATAATGGAAATAATATATATATATGTATATATATATTATAATTATAACATGTTATATCTTATGTAAAAAAATATATACAATTCATTTCCATACCATTTTACTATTAATGGAATGATAACATCACTCATGCGTACATTCAGCCTACTATATCTACAATTAGATGTGATTCATTTCCTATATTTAGCAATAAAGAATGTTTAAATAAATGTATTTAATGAATAAATATGTTATGTATAACCTTAAAAAAATTCTTCAAATTATGTAACTATATTATATGTACAAGAATTTAGACTTATTCAGAATTGTCTATACGTAAGTTTCTACTATGGAATATTTATCTTCCATGTTTGTGTTTTATAAAACATTTTTTTCATTCTAATAAAATTTTAATGTAATTTTTACCCATATTTATTTATTTTTTCAAAATGGTTTTAAATGATTATTATTTTTTCATATTCCTAATGAGGAACTTCTTTAATTTTCCAAAGAAAGTATGAGGGTATTTTTTTAACTTATACGGAAGGAATGTATTTTTACACTTTCATGATGCATTAATTCCTTGAAAATTACCTTATAATATTAAAAGGTTATTTTCAAATAAATTTATTTATTTTAAAATTTCATGTAATTTTATGAAAATAAAATTATCTCAATGTATAAAGGGATTTTTTCTTAAAAATATTTTTCAAGTGATCTCTCAAAATTATTTTCTATTTACAATAACATTATTTGATGATATTTTTGATTTATTGTGGTTTTGTTCAAGCATATTATCCCTATTATTTATATTATTGAGTTTTTTTATTATGAAATGATATTTGTGAAACTTGTTTAATTCCAATGGTTATGTTATGATTGAATGATATTTATCAAGACCATTTATTTTTATGGGTTCAGATATGATGAAGGATTTGTGTTTTGTGGAACACATAAGTATTATTTTCATTATTTGATGTGTGGGGACAATATATCCCAACAATTAATTGGGTAAATATTTATATATCATGTGATAGACATCACTGGAACATGTAGTAAAATAAATTCAATAAAACAAGGCTAGAACAAGGAGTTATCTTGGTTCAGTAAGGAACATTTTCCACTATGATGGTCCTGGAAGTGAGTTATGACTGATATGGAAATGATATTATATTCTTACTTATAATCCAAAATTTCATGTATTATTTTATTATATCTTGAAATATGTTCGTTTATTCTTTATTAACTTCTCATATTTATTCCACAACACAATATCACACTCTGTGATATAATGGGTATACTTTTAAAATGTTTTTTTTCATGTTCTTATGCCCTTATGTTTATGTTATCTCCCATGATTTCCCTTATTAAGCATCTGATCTCACTTTTTTATTATGTTTATTTTACCTATGATATGAAAAATTATATTAAGTAATATCGGTAAAAAAAATAATTATAGTTATGAAGTAATAACTAGAAGATGATTTAGATGTTTTAAAAATGTGTTGTTTATGTTCCCAATTTCTATTATAAATAAACCAATTTGTTTATGCCATGGTTTGGTTATTTTACACAATGAATTGTATTTTATTTTTATTTAATATATTTTTATGAAAATTATGTAATGTTATAAAATGTTTCTATACACCAATATTACTAATAAAATTTTAATAACATAATATTTTCTTTCATTTTTTTATCAGGTATATCATAGAATTTATTTTCATAGTTTATATGGGAAGATATATCACATGAAAAAGATATGCCCCTATCATGAAAAACTATTTTTAACATATATCTATACATACCAACCTTTATTCAAGAATAGTCATATTTTTCCATATTCTATAATGAGAAAAACTTAATAAAAAAATCATCACACCAAAAGTGAATCACTAAAGGTGAAGTAACATCAAAACTATAACAAGAAAATAACATGAACAATAACACTGTAATTGGGAGCTTGTAATTTCCCCCACACATGGGTTAGATATTCCTATGCATGAGATTGTTACCAAAATGAAACATATCCTAGTATCCTTTATACCTTTTCCAACTAGTACAGAAACAAAAAAGAATCCTGCAATTGATACCGCTATTTAATGTCCTCACCTAGGTGCTTCCTCACCTAGGTTCTTCCTCACATGATAAAGAGGGTAGGATACATGAATTCAGGAATGCCTCCCCTATATTCTAAAGTATTTCAATTAGTAGTAATGGTGTGAAGAAAATATTAGGGATAATGTACCGACAGGTACATAGTAGACACAATATCATAAATAATAACTGAGTAGAAAAAATAGATGAAATAAGTTAAATAATCAATTGAAAACCATAGTGGAATAAAGACCAAACAAAATATACCAAAAAATAATATAATAATGTATTTAATATCTTAATGTACCTAACTTATGTGTTGCATTTCATACAATTAAAGTGATAAATCGACTATATAAATGACTCCAAAACCCTAGTCCCAAACCCTATCTCGATCATGTAAACAAGCTCCAACCCATACAACAACTATTCAAACGACATAGGTACCCTTTACCATGTCCATACTAGCATGTATGAAATGTTTTTGGGTACCCAATAGTTCCCCAAACATTATGTGAGTACAACTCAGTAGGACTCTTCCAATAGAATCTAAAAAATCCAATCTTAGTATATATTACAGGTAATAAATCAATAAATATGGGAATTATTTTAATAAATTAATACTACATAAGAAAAAATATATCTAACTCTCATGTTCTAGGATGAAACTTAAGTCTAGAAAAAAATAATTTTGCATTTTATTATAAAACTTTGATAATTTCATGTAACCACACTAACTTTAGTCACAACCTTTCTAAGGTATAGCCTATAAATCATCATAGGAGAATTGGGAAGAGCCCTATAATCATTTATCTATTTTCGTGTAGATACATAAAAGGATTAATGAAAATATTAGAAGATACCTATAGGAATTATATAGTGTCTAAGAAGGTCTCTATAAGAATTATAACTTGTCTTTGTAGTTTCCTATAAGAATTATAACATGTCCTGGTAGAACCCTATAATCATTACAAGAAAATTGTGTAGATCAATATAAGAATTATAATGTGTGTGAGAATATAACTATAATAATTACAATATAATATGGTATATCCCTATCAGAATTAATATATTACTAGGTAGACCCTAATAATCATTACAACATAACTTGGAAGATCCATATGATAATTACAGCATAACCAAGAAAAATCCTATAATCGTTACAAAATATAAAACATACCAATACTAGACACATTGGTTCAACATTTCATTACCAATATTTCCCCATTCATTCCATTGAGGCAAACATAAATTATCATGATAACCATTTTATGTTTCAATTTGACCCATTTATGATTATTATACAAATAAAACTGTAACACACTATTTTATTATGACACTCCAGCCCATCTAGTAAAGTGATTCACATTCATGTTTATTACCTAATAACCAAGCTATGTTAATTACAAGGGTAAGAAAATTCCCACAATAACAATACCATTACATTATAATTTCAAAGTAATGTTCACCTATAGGTTGGCCATAATTCCATTATCAATTCCAAAGACTTAATAAGAACCAATGTAGGTCTAATAATATAATTTTTCATCAAGGAAGTGTATTATCCATTTAGGTAGGTCATGTGAATGGTGTACCAGAATGATAAAATTTACTGTATAAACTAAATAAATTTAAATTATTATTTGGGAAATCATGTTAGACCACCCAACTAAGTCTTTAGTCCAGGAACACTGAGATCTTCAGAATCTTGCTTCTATTTTTAAGAGGATACTCAGAGGTTTTCGTTTTGATTATTAGATCACAATAAATTGATCGATAAGAGTTTTGGTCTGTATATAATTTAAAGGATATTCAAAATCCTTTAAAAAGAACTCTAGGGTTCCAAAGATTCAATTGGATGCAAGAGGAGACAAATTAGTTTTGATAGTTCAGGGTATTTGTAGACAAATTATAAAACATCTGACCATAAAACAACCTCCCAAACCACACCATAGAACTAGTTGACATGGGTAGGAATAAAACATAGGTCATGGGACTAGGCCACAACCTTCTCAGTCAAACCATGTTTGATGATTGTTTCTAAGATCACACTGTAGATTCTATAAACAAATAATAAGATCTATGATGTAGCCCGAAAACCACTTTTTGGAGCCCAAAATCTTGAAATTTGGATATTTCATAAGTAAGATCCATAGAACAAGGGTTTTGATTTTGGAATAATTATCCAAATTATGAATCAAGGTAATTATTCCACTACTATTGTCTCTATTTTATAATAAAAAACCAGCCTACACCACAAACTTCCTTTATACCAAAGCCATGAAAAAAATTCTTTAGCTCCAAATCCTTCCTCTCGAGATCCTACTTCACATATGGGAATTTTACACCGTATCCATAAGCCTTTGGGTGAATCCCATAACTCCATAGTGTATAATACTCCTCACCTAAGAGTTTCTAATCAACTCCATTATATCTTCTCAAAAGACCATCGAATCTCATAGAACAACCCCATTGAGGCTAGGTCATAATAGCCAAGGTCTAAACTATGAACAATAAACTCAAATAGGTTTAAAAAACATAAATTGGGGCACACCTATAAGAATATAGGGTATTATAATTACACTCACCTCTTTTCACCCATCGTAGAAAAAATGAAAATAATATACCTGAACCAAATAAAAACAACGTAGACAAAATTAAAACGTTTTTATAATATTTTGACAAGAATTTTCATCATGATTCCCATTTATTAATTTATTTAAAATAATTTTTTATTAAATTTAAAACAATTTTATTTTTTTACATCTATGCACCATTTATAACCTACTTTTCTTTAAAATGTGCCACTCTTCTCTAATGAGAAAATATATGGAATTTTTTTCTTATTAATTGAAATATGATTTATATTGGAATTTTTTACTCTTATTTATCTAATCGTAGTTACATATTTTTTATATATCAATTGATCTTGATAGGTTTTATTATGAGATTATGGTTGGTGGGTAATGATGAATAACTTATGAATGCTCAATGAGGAGTAAAACTCTATGTATAATGCATGATTTGCAATTCATAATTAAATAATAGATTCCTCATGTAATCATAATAAAACATATATCAATCAACACAATCATTACCCCTTGTAAATTCAATTAATAAAAATTAATTTAATATTAATAAAACATTATTTATCTGTTCTCTATTTTTGATAGTTTTTTATATACCCATTTTCATGTTTATTAACCTATATTCATATATATTGTTTCAATTTTGTAGATAATAAGAGGAATAAATAAATTTTAATGATATATGATTAAAAAAAATATAATTCCTAAATTAAATTACTCAAATCCATATTCTCCCCACATGTAAACCATCTCCCAAAGAAATCAAGAAACATGTCTTACCCTATAAATAGTTTGTAGTATAAGCATACAATCGTCCCTAAAAATGATTCGGTAACGAAATATTTTCTAGAAATGATTCTTCTATATTAGACTATTTTATAAATTATAAATTTATAAATTTGGTCAAATTTACAATTGGTTATAATGGAATTCTATGTGTTTTAATTCAAATAAACTTTCTTGATCACCTGACATATAACTTGAATTTTTTTGAAAACTAATAACACCAAGTTATATATTGAAATATATAATTCATTATTCTATAATAAAATGAAGGTATTTTTATAATAAATTAAATTTTAAATAATATCTCTCAATATTTTGAAATGGATATTTGATAGTAAGTAATGGGAATATATTTCAAAAATCGGTTAAAGTTAATGAAGATGGAAAAAAATAAAAATGTAAACAATAGAAAAATTTTCATAATAATTTATGATTAAAACCATAAAATAAGTATAATATTTAATTAATATATATATATATATATAATTTTTTCTGTTTTGATATTTCTTTCTAAAACATGAAAAAACAAAAAAAATCATAATAAAAATGTAAAAAATGATAAGTTACATATGAAGATGTTAATTTTCTCCCTAAAATATACATAATTCTTATATTTTACTCAATGTAACCTCAATATGATAAATTAACATCAAACTATATATTTTATATTAATATATCTAAAAAAACTAGAGGGTATGGAACAACCAAATAATCCCAAGAGTTAATGTTGTTTTGTAGTGTGATGATATCAATTACATGTGTATAATTTTTTTTACATCATATGATTTAGAAAATTTATAATCATATTTAATATAGTATATATTTAATATTAAAATAATGTAAATAAATATTTATTCATTTTATTATATGAAAAATTGGGATTAAAGAAAAATATGGCCCAAAATATGGATTTTTAATGATAAAATTTTAATATTGAATTTAAATTTTCATAATAAAGATTTGGTTTTATAAGAAAGATGTATTAATGAATCATACACCATCCCACATATGTAACCTCACATATAAAATCAAAGAGGCACCACGATTTCTAATATAATAATGTCAAAAATCATAGTAAGTTGTGACATGTAAGATACCATGTTTTTTATGAGGTACACATCTTTTGAGTTTCAGTTTAATTCATTTGATTTGACCTAATGTGATCACATGAGTTTTAGGGGTTTCTAGGGATTTTTAAAATTCTGGAGGCTCTGTTTTTGGAAAAAGTAAATGGGTTTCATGGTTTGTAGAAACTGTGTCACCCAGGTCACACATTTTGATTAAACTGTTTGAGGTAGTCCAACCAACTATCGAGGACCACATGATATTAGGAAATTGTGAAACTATTGGGGTGAATTCTCTTATAAAGTTTCTACAAATTTTGATAGAGTGTAATAAAACTGTTTTTGAAAGTTTTACCAAACTGTGTGCATGAACCTAGTGAAGTAACTCCTCTTATAGTGAAGGGTGCATCATTTGAAAAAATTTTGACCAACCAAGTGACCAAACCATTAAACCCCTTTATATTGGGTAAAATTACTATTTTCACTTAAAAATTTTAATAACATAAAACCTATCTTCCACTCTTATTTCCAGAGTCTAGGAGAGTCTTTTATATCCTATTGAAACCCCACTCCAATGATTGGGTATCGTTTCTTCATTCAAATATCGATTCAAGCATCATTCATCTTGTTGGATCCACATTAATGTGTTATTCGGTCATATTTTTCCATCCTTCATTTGTATTCATATCGACATAGTTGTTTTGTTGTAAGAAATTATACCATATTTCCATGGTATTCATTCATTCATCCTTTTTCTTTCAATACAAGTCAATTTAGGATCCAATACTGTTTTAGTTTTTACCATGAGCATAATCTAGGTGCTCTATAAATTTTCATGCAAAGTCTAGTTGTTTTATTGCTAGTTACTATTGTGTTGAAAGTCTTACCATTCAATATTACACCTAATATTAATTGACTTTTTTATTAAATTATTGTAACTATAATTGGATTCTATATTATCACCTTGATATGGATGGAGGTTGTCAATATCAACATGGGAAACCCATGGGGTGTGTTTATATATCGTCCCCATGATATACTACTACATTGGGTGTGTGTGAGGTCTCCATAACTAGTGGGAGACTTTATAAATTAAATGAGATATTAGGAGATGGTTTATTAATATTTTCCATGTGATTACATGAAATTAAAATGGTTAAATTGTTTGAATGGAAAATTTTGAATGATTATGATGGACTCATGGTTTGTATATGATTATGAAATGGGTTAAATAAATTGTCCTAATTACATTGCATGACATTGAAATTTCTGCTCCATGGATCCAGATTACATTGGATGCCAATGATATTTCTAATCATTGGATCCATCATTATTTTACCACCTTAGACATGCTATGTTTACATTCTCTTTGGGCTCTACCAAATTATTTTATGAGTTTTCTATGGTGGTTCTAAATGGACTCAATGAGGCTACCTTAATCATTTTATACCATAGATTCATCCCATGTAGGTTAGACTCTTAATTACTTGGAATAAGACACAATTTATTTTTTACCATGATTTATAGTTATCAATTGTTTAATATTTCTTATTTATAGTGAACCTTGGTCGGGTGGACAATATCACACTTACATTTATTGCACCTACATATTCATTTATATTACTGTTTTATATTTCACACAGTTATATTAATATACATTGAATATTATTATTATAGAAATTTTTGGTGGTGGCTTAATGAGTGTAATATTACACCACGTTCGGGCTACTATTGGGTATATGGATAGACGTCATGGATGCAGGTAGGGACTTGGGAAATAATTCTCTTTCTAATTCTTGATTGATTGTTCTCAGGAGCATGAGAGAACAAAAATGAGCAATGTTCATGATGCTATCTAGGTATAGTTATTTTTGGAAATCTGCACATTTTATACATGTATTTTACTATATTCCTATTTCCATATATTTCCTATAATGTTTTTAGATACATTACATACTCATCATGTATATGATATTAACCTTGAAATTATTTATTACACTTACTTTCAAAATCTTATACACTTTTGTTCATTTTTTTATGTTCTTATTTAATTAATTGATGGGATTACACTATTTTGATACTATATGATCATGAGGGTATAGTCTCCCCATAGTACCACCTTAGATCCTCACTACTATTCATAATCATTTGGCTTACAGGGAGGCATGCTTGATGCCATGTGACCCACCTACTCGGGGCACTATTTAGTGGTCACTGATCATAACATTACAATGTGGTAGCATAGCCTTTTTTCATTCATTTTTCATACTATTTAGTAAATTTTAGACAGTTGAATAAGAATGTGTCAGAATTTGGTAATGAGTTTTTCCAGGGATTTTCTAACCCATATTAAATAAAAGGCTAAATTATCTTGGATAGAAAATGTTGTTTTGGATTTTTATTCTATTACAGTGGATTTGAATCCACTATTGGGTGATGCACATGATCTATGGTGTCATTATTTATATGATTGAGGAATTTTATTTTATCTTTGGATCGATAAAGAAAGTAATAATGTACCATGCATCAATTTTGTAACTTTATAAGATTCACATTCCATGCCATATAGGATGCATTTCTTGACTGCATGACGTTATTATGTGTTCCTTATGTTACACAATTTTTATTAAATAACATTTTGTATAGGGGATTGAGAAAAATAACTGGTACATAAAGTGAATTTAGTATCCTAAACTATGTTCTCTTGAATAGACTACTTTAGACACCATAAATAGGTAATTATGGCACTTTTATTCATGTACTATTGGTTGTATGGGATAGATCGTGATCTGGTTGGGATTAAATGGATTTCACAAATCAATTTATAAGGTTAATGGGACCTAATAAATTCTAATGGTAATCAATATAATTCAAAAATATAATGATAATTTTGAAAGAAAACAACGGTTTAAATGATTATGAATTCAGAAATTTAATAGTCACTATAAAATGGATTTTCTAATTAAAGTTGATAGTTTGTATACCAAGACCCATGTTGTGAAAACAATATCTTAACCCAGACCTAACCATGGTAGGGGAAAGTAAGCAGTGTCTCTAGTGATTATTAAGATCTTTCATGTTACCGATTCCTTGATCTATTAGTAGTCAAAGGGGTTTCCCTTGGTTATAAAAAGGATTATACATGTCCTATGCTTATATCTATGAAATTGTTGTTAGTGAGAATTTCTTGAGGGTTGTTCTTGGTATTTGTAAAGATATGCCACCATGAAGCCTCAATTTGTATGCCAGTAGGGTGACAACAACTATTCTTTAGAGGTGGTGGGCCCTGATCCAACTGTAGAACCTCTAGTTGTGCCACTTGTGAAACCACCCTTTTTCATTATATTGGTTCTAATTATTTCTTCCAATAGGGTTTACTTTGTTTTATGTAGGCTGTTCAAGGATCCCCATATACTACACCAACAATTACAGAGCTATCGTGTGTGTTCCAACTATAGCATCCACCCACTTTTTCAAGGGATGGAGGTCCATGGGTTGTGGAGTTGTTTCATGACACTTTTCTTCGATATTAGATCACTTGCAGACACCTATATATAGTATATTTAATCTTTTAATGTTAATACTTCAAGGATATTTTATTCTATAGTGGGTTGTTCTGAACCCGGATGATAAGATTTGAGATATCATTTTGAGGGATTTCCAATTTATATTTTATGATGTATTATTTCCTAAGATTCTGAGAGATGAACTGGATAGTATGTTCATATGTTTGCATTAGGCTGTGAAGACCGTTATGGAGTGTTTTTATCTCTATATAGAGAATTATAAATGTTCACGTATGTATTTTTATATTGAGCCTTCTAGGGTGAGATTCTTTGAGGATGGTATCAATCATTCCATTCGGTTGTAGGAGAACATGTTTCAGTTGGGTTATATAACTAATATAGTGAATCGAGAACAAATTACTAAATGAAATTTGAGGGAAAATAGGGGCCCATGGAAGAGTAGTGCAAATTATCAACCTAGTGGTTTATTTATAGGTGGAAGCATGTGATGTTTTAAGGATTTTTGTTAGGTACCATCAGCCAGGGTGTGAGTGTTAGTAGTTTTATATTCTTTCATCAATATGGAAGGCGATGAAACATGAGGAGCATGTGTTATCGAGACACAATCAAGTGTCAATATTAAAACAATATAGTCCATCTTTAAAATATTTATAGGACCTTCCCTCAAACATCCCATGAGGGGGGGGGCACCAACTCTAGGTTCATGAGTGGGACATACAACATCATGTAAGTATGAGAGAAAAATAACTACCGGTAATTTAGGATTATTGGGTGGTCATGGATGGGGGATCAAGACATCAATTTCACGTCGATAGAAGAGTCAGCCTACTTAGGGTAGTTAGGTTGTTTCATAGGGTACAGATTAGGCTAGATATATGTAGTACATCCTATACCAAAGGAGTAGAGTGTTGGGTTTTCTACTTTGAGAGGTATGATCTCAGTACCTTATACTCTTGTCTCTACCCTTTTTGATACATTTTATTCACATAATTCATATAAATACCTATTGTGGGGATCATTGGGATCAATGTATTGTTCTATGTTGGCATGATGACACTCAATACCTCATTGGTAATTATATCAGAGTGTTTACTCTTGTGCAGAGAGTGTCCCCATGAGGTAGGAGGGTATCTCTTCTTAGGGAATCTCTTTATCCTCAAGATAACAGGTTTCAATGTCATAATACGAATGGATTTTCTAGTTTCATGTCATTCACATGTAGATTTCTATCACTAGAGGGTATACATAAAATAAAATTTTGGTGGTAGGTATATACATCAGTGTGAGTAGAATGTCTAGGAAGGTATATCTAAATCAGATCATCATGGGTTTTATGGAGTGATGGCCTAGATTTTTAACATTTATCTGGATGATCAAGGAATAAAAAAATATAAATTCCTTTCAGTATTAGATCATTTTTGGGATCACATCCCAGTTTAATTTTTTGGGTTACCTATTATGTTAGAGGTTGGTTTCTCTATTGACATAGTTCTAGGAGATATATCATTATCCATTCCTCCATATAGAATGGACACTACTGAGATATAGGAGTTCGGGAGATATCTATAGGACATAGAGGAAAAGGGGTTTATACGACTCAATACTTCTCTATGGGGTTAACCAATCCTTTATACATGAAGATATACATAACCCTCATGATATATGAAGATTATTGAAAATTGAACCTATTGATGGTTAGGAATCAATATCTTTTACTACATTTTGATGACCTCTTCAACAAGAATAGAGGAGTTTGGGTTTCCTAGAAAATTTACTTGAGTTTAGGATTACACTAGGTATGTTTTAGGATAAAATATATACATTGTACAGTGTTTTATAGTACATATGGTGTTTATGAGTATCTAGTAATGTTTTCCAGTCACAAAAATTCACCATTATTTTTCATGGAATTGATGAATTAGGTTTTCCACCCATATATTGACTCCTTTGTGGTGGGTTTTCTAGATGAAATCTTGGTGTATTCTTAGACATGGCATGAAAATTTGAAAGACATTACCATCATTATGAATAATATAATAGATCATAGTTTGTATTCCAAAAACGAAAAATGTTAGTTATGGATAGATAAAGTTCAAACCAAGGTTAAAAACATCTGAAATACATTAGTACCTATGGACCCATATAAGGTGAGTACCGTGGTTTCATTGGATCATCCCAAGAATGTATTTTATATTTGTATTTTCTTGATATTGGTTAGATATTACATTCACTTCATACAATACTTTTCATGTCTAGAGACATCTATTTTGGTCTTAGCCATGGAGTGGCTAAAATTTTTGTTTTCTAAAGAATGTGAAAACAATTTTCAAAAGTTGGAGGGTAGGTTGAATCTAGAACTGATATTGATTATTTAAGAGATTGGTAGAATCTATATGGTTTATTAGGATGCATCAAGATTCAAGAGTTAATATTTCTTAATGCCTATGAATTCCCAATGTGTTCACAAGAGTTTTAGAGTTATTTGGGGATTTTCAGACCCTAAAGGCTTGGTTTTGGAAAAGTCAGCTAAGCTAAATGTCTATTAGAAATCATGAAGCCCATGTTTTATAGTTTTGTGGAACCATGGGTGGTAGTACACACTAGTATCTAGGGACACACGATTTGAATAAATTGTGTAATAAAGGACACTATTTCATGTGAAGTTACCACAGTTTTTGAAAGATGGAAATATAAAGGTTTACACATGGTTTCCCAAGCTATGCTTAGAAATAATGTGAGGTCCCTCCTTTCATAATGAAGGGTCCATGGTTTGGGAATATTATGTTGAACCATATGACCAAACTGTGTGACTCCATTATTTTGGGTAAAATTACTATTTTCCCTTAAAAATTATATTACCTTAAAACCTATCTTCCTCACTTATTTTTAATGGGAATGAGATTAGTTTCTCTTCTATTGAAGCTCCACTCCTAGAATTTGGTGCCATTTCATTATACATATTCTTATTCAATACTCATTCATCTTTTTGGATTTGTGTTGGTGATTTCATCATTCAAATTTCTTCTTTAATCAATTTGCTTTGTATCGATAGATTTATATTGGTTTAAGATAATATTCCCCATTTCTAGGGTATACATCAATTATTCCCTTTTTCCTATAACCTGGTTTGAGTTAGAAGCTGATACTAGATTAGTGTTACACAACAGTCATAAGGTTGCTGGTTTATACATTTTTTTTACAAAATCAATTAGTTTTAACACCTGTTTATATTGGTCCACATGTCAAGCCTTATGATGTTACTCATAAAATTAATTGAATTACTTGATTAAATAATTTGAATGAATATAGGTTACGTACATTGCACCATGATATGGTTGAATGTTTCCAAACTCATCTCGGACCACACGTGAGGTGTACATATGTATATTACCCATGATATACCACCTCGTTGGGTGCATGTGAGCTCTCCATTAATAGTGTAAGACTTAATTAATTCAATGGGAAATTAGAAGAGGGTTTATGCTTCATTTTCGATCTGATTAAATGTTATTAAACATTTTAAATGGGATGAATGTAAAATATGGAATGAGTTGGTTGAACTCATGGATAGTATATCATTATGAAATGAGTTAATGAAATGGTTCTGATTACATTGGATTCAATATAAATTTCTCCTCTATGAGTCCATATTACATTAGATGACAGGAAATTTCTACTCCATGAATCTGGATTTCTTAGACCACCATGGACATTCTCTATATACATGATCCTTAGGATCCACCCAATTCATTGCCTTTTTTTATATGGAGATGCTCCCTGGAATCATTGAGGATGCCCTATTCATTTTATACTGTGGATCTGTACCATGTAGGCCTGAATTTGGATTACTCAGAATTAGCCATAGTGGATGTTTTACCATGAATTATAGTTACCCCTTGTTTTTATTTCATGTTTATAGTGAACCTTTATAGGATATATTGTATCACACATTCATGTATCACGTATTTTTGTTCATTTATATTACTATTATATATTTCACACTTCCTATTCTTATATACACAAATTGGACTTGTTATAGAGAACATTTTTAGTGTCCTTCTGAGTGTTATCTCATACCTTGTTTGGGCCATTGTTGGGTACCCAAAAAGAGTTTGTGGATGCTTTTAGGGACCTAATAAAGCACCCTATTTTCAATTCATGATTGATTATTCTTATAAAAGGGGAGAACAATACTGAGCTATGCTCATGATGATATATAGTGATAGTTATTTTTGGTCTTCTATACTTTTTATACGTGTATTGTACTGGATGTATGTTTCCATGTATTTCTTGAAATATTGTATAGAGGCATGACATAATCATATTGTGTATGATATTACCCTTGGATTTTTCAGTAATAATACTTTCAGATGGTTATATAATACTATTTAGTTAATTGATATGAATCCATTACTGATTGATGTGATTACATAATTGTGATACACTCTAATTTTGAGGTTATCGTCTCCCCACTATACCACCTTTGACACTTGTTGTTAATTATCATCATATGGTGTACAAGGAGGTAGGCTTGCGGCAATGTGACCTACCAGCTCAGGGAACCATTTAGTGGATCTCATTTCAAGATTTTTCATCAATCACTGATGACATGTGAAGAGGAATCCTAGGTTATGTAAGACCTCCGATGAATTATCATGGTGAACCCTCCCATGCCATCTACAAATGAATAAATCCACAAGGTACAACACAATTTTATGTCTTTAATAATGTATGGTTAGGTCATAACACATAATAAATTCACATCACAATGTAACTAGTGCGAAAATGATCAATTTTTAAGGAAATAGTTCTTAAATCATTGACATCGCTTGTAATACAACAAAACATTCCTCATATATCAGTCCAAGCACATATTGGTAAGAAAAAAACTCAAGATAAAACACTAAAATCCATTAGACATGAAGCACACTTTGAATACACAACCTATGATATATTTCTTATGAAATATAATCTCAAGTTCCTATTATGCATTCAATCTACCAAAACACTATTTCATCAGTCGATACCATCCATTTTAATGTGTATACCATTATTTGAGGTCATACAGAAGGATTATTTCTAAATTGATATTCCCAAAAAACTTAGGTAACAACCAAGTGAAAATTATATAGGGAATACATCCATGGTTAGATGTATATATGAATCGTAAGTTATTAAAAACCACCTAGGATAAGACTCATGAAGCCTCATATGTGGAATCATTCTCCCGAACAAGATACTATATGGACTTCATCCATAATAATTGCGGATTTTATCATTATCTATTTAAATGAAACTCCCTATCCATTATAAGATAGTCACACACCTTTCCTATTGATTGAGGTTGTGAAGTACTATAGGATTACTTCTATAATTATATTTATATAATTTTAAAATAATACCCCTTATCTCTATTTATTATTATTTTATATTTTATATTCATACCTAACCATGCCTCCCAAATTCAGAAAATAAAAAGTATATAACCTGAGGGTTGGTCACATGGGATGTGTTTCATGATGTTCTCAAACACTATCTTTAATTTCTCATCTATTTTCATCTTTTTTTAATGAGGTAGAGAGTGTACATTGGTTTGGTACAGTGATGGTAAACCTCTCCAGCACATACATTCAACCTCATTTTATTCCCTGTAAAATCATTATTTTTCCCCTTCTATTATATACCTCATAAAATGATGGAGTTGATTTGGTAAAGGTATTAAAATAAATATGATTGTGTGGGGTCTGGGACTGTGTCACATACTACATTTTGGTGTGTTCATTGTTATGAAAGAATGGAGGTGGTGAGATTGGGTGTGATAAAGATATCTTCTTAGAGCACTTATCCCCATAACATATCTAAGGGATGATATATCTTTTATTATAGGATGATTTATCAAATGGAATTGAAATGATATAAATGGATAATGAAGCAACACAAATATCCAACCAAGGACTGTGATGTTTCCATCCAACTGTGTTTTTATATCGTATTTTTTATTTACTAATTTGAACTCACACAATTAAATACCCTCCCATATTAGCACTTTTAATTTTTCATGAACAAATAAAAATATAAATGACTGATATATAATAGAGGATAAATGGTCAATCTCCTCAATAGAGATGACAATTTCCATCTACCATGGTACATTTTAGGATTATAAACTATTTTTTCTCTTTGACACATCGCAACCTCTCATCTCTCCTGTAACTATTACTAAGGAGTTAATGTAACACCCATGATACATGATAAAACATTTGAAGCTGATGCCACACATCATATATATGATGTGGGAACTTTTTAGTGAGCTTCTTAAACCAATCCCAAGCTTCCTTGTATGATTCTCCATCAGTTTGGGAAAATATCTGGATGTCATTTTGGAGCATCCAAGTCCATATTGGTGGGAAATAATTATCTGGTAACCTGTTGGATAGATCATCAGAGATCGTGATTGACTCAGAATATTGGATTTTGACCAATCCTTAGATCTTTTATGAGAGGATAATGGAATTAAATGAATTCTAATTGCATCTGACATGAAATCAAGGTTTCAAAATGTATTTCAAACATTGAATTTGTTTTAAATATTTTCATGGGTATTTTAAAATTGAAACCTACTAAATTTTCCCATGTTCGTGATCAAATGAATGATTCCAAGTTTTATTTCAATGGTGTTCTCTGGAAAAGAAGGACACACAATTTTGGGCACAACACCACTTATTGATGGAAAACTTTAATCCAAAAATGGTGCATTCCTATAGAAAGGGTTTCTCACATTGATTGATTGGTGGGGAATATTTCATATTTTTTTTGGATTTTGTGGGATTTCTATGATCATCCATTTCATAGTAGAAATGTGTAGTAAATATCAATCAATATCAGGATCTAACAAAATCAACTTTTGAGTGTTCAGGCTCCTTGAACGTGTTAGTTTCCCCTAATACAAGCACTAGAATATTAAAAGCGATATGGTGATGGTGAATCTAAGGGATAAATTTTTTAAATGAAAGTGGGAAAGGTGATGTAATTTTAGGTTCACCCCCAAGGATATTGTGCCAATAAAACAATGATCCCTGACAATAATAAAAAATTGGATATTCCTAGAAGGAGTCATTGATTCCTTTAAGTGTGATCAGATTAGATATTTATTGTTCCCAAGCTACACTTACTACCAATTTTTAGAAATGTGGAAATGTGGGGACAACCCCACATGGATAACTGGAAGACAAAGAAACCCAAAGATTCAAACACTATATAAGGAATCCTCACATTCACTATTCAAGATTGGGGTTTTCTATAATTTTGTATCTTATATTTAAATCATATAACAAAGAATGGATTAGGGTCAATTTTAGGGCTATATGAAAAGGATTATTTGAAATCTATCTTGTCATAGTTTTATGAATTAGGATGGAAAGAGGTCCAAGGGTCACCAATTGGTTATGGTGAAACCTATTGGATCTTCCTATTCTAAATCATTCCCTCTATCTTAGTATAGCTAAAACCTATATGCATTATGCGTAGCTTCTATGAAAGAAATAATCTCATGCTAATAGTCATAGCCTTCTCCACTCCAACAGGGTAATTTTTTTCAATTATACCTCTAATAGTCAGGATTGTGTAATAGAATATGATGAAAATTTATTTTTAAACTAATTATTATCCATTAGGTTAAAAATGTTCAATTATTAATTAATTAGGCTTAGAAACATTCATAGTCTCAACCCAAAATCCAAAGTAGATTAGTCTCACATAATGTATTTTATCAAAATAAAAAAACAATAAACTTGATTAACTAAATCATGAAACAATTGATAAATAAGAATTAAATAATTAAAAAAATAATCAATTAAAACTCACATTAAATAAATAACTAATAAAGAAACGTTCAAGAATTTGATATTGAACATCCATTGATGTTGAAAAGGAAATGACAATAGAATTAAACTTAAAATGATCATAGAAAAGATGAATAATTGAAAGAAATTAAAAAATATTTAATAAAATGACTAAATAAATTAGTTATATGATGTTTAAAGGGAAAAGAAAGAATAAATAGAAGAAAAATGAGAGAAAAATAATTAATTTCTAACTCCTCTTCACAGTAGGTGTTACCAAAATACTTATAGGCACATGAGTTACATGATGTGTAAATAATTCACATCAATATTAAATTTATGTCTAAAATTATAAATGATATCGAATATTTAAACATTGTGTACATTAGATCCACAATCGCCTATGATAATCTTATATCCTCCACGATATTTGGGAAAAATCTTTTACTAGATAGGATCTCAAAATGTTTCACATCATCTACATTCTACTCATCATGTGGGTGAATCATGTATTTCACTTATTTCAAATTGTTTAATTTTAATTGGATTTGGAATTTAAAAATTTCATGATGTGTATTGTATTTACACGTCGCTTAATTTCTACACATAATGTAATTTTCAAATAGTCTGGACTTTTGTTCACAGGGAAGCTATGAATGATGTATACACATCGTGAACTCCATTAAAAAATTTTAATGTCTATTTTTACTCTTTTTATCTTTTATTCTTTTGATTCCAAATTTCATAATTCCTATGAAAACAAACAAGAACCAAGTTCATTATCAAATAAAATCATGAACAAAACTCAGATAGATGTATACAAATTATATACATAAATTCATCTTATAAATCATGTTTGTATACATTTTCCCAAATCTATATTTTCTTTTATTCGGGATGTGATCACTTTTATCTTATAAAAATTTAGTAAGATAACCAATAACTATGGGTTATTAATGTTGGGATATTATAGTTTTAATTAGAGGATGTTTAGTCCAATCATTGGGAGATAGATTTAGAAAAAAAAAATCTTAAATAACGTAACCCATTGGCTGACTCCGATAATAAGTCTCTGTGTACGATAATATCATAAGGTATTAGTAAGGTAGATAATGTGTGGATTATATCAATTATAACCCTATCTATATTTTGGAATGTGGGTTCAGTTGTGGAACTAATAGAATTAAGGTAAATAACCTAAAAATGACAGTTTAGTATAACATTTATCTTCACTCAATAGAAAATGAGTGGGCATTGTCCTGCACACATGGATAAAAGTTCCCATAGGATATGAATTGGTTGATTTTCATTATCTATATAATCCATATTGAAAGATTTTAAAATACCACTATGATTTCATGATATTCCCAATTTATTTAGGTGATGATTAGGATATTATTTATGATTAAATTTTCAATTTATATTAGGTATTTCACCATATATGGAAGTATACACTATGATTCATAATTTTATGAGTTACTCAATTATTTAACATTGTTTAGAAATGGAACCTAGTGCAATTAATAGAAAATTTATCAACACCCTTTATCAATATAAGGACTAACCTCATGATCAGGTCAATATGGCTAGTTTTGGAGTTGATTTGATTATGACTATATCCATAAAGTTGAATTAGGATATAACAAATAACCTTAAAATTATGGAACAACATATTTATTCGTATCATGATTTATTTATGTTTGACCACTTACTGCATTAGAAACCCCAACCTTTAATAGAACTATTAGTCCATTGATAGCTTAATATTGGATCAAGTCCCTTGAAAATAATTTTTCTTCTTCAATAAATATAGAAAGGGAAAAATTTATTCTGGTAGTGTATTGTTTAAAGGATGATGCTGATCAATTGTGGTTATTAATTCAAAATAAAAAGGATGATAAAGGGATAAAGAGAATATAAATGAAGACTTTAAGGACATATTCATTAAAAAATACATTTCTCATGAAAAATGAGCTGATATGGGAAGAAAATTCCCCAGTATATGATAGATTGATAAGTAATGTATCGTAGAGTATAAAGAAAACCATAAAACATTTTAGAGGAATGTTATAGACTATATATGTAATCTATAATTTAAGATTCACTGCTTTTAGTGGGATTATTCTGATACACTAAAGGGAACTGGTCACTAAAATGTTTCCACCAAAATATGGTATGGTATCAAGTTACATCGTATCATATGAGTAGACACAATTCTGATTGATCATGGCTATAATAATTTTACATCAAAATGTGGGTATATTTTTTATCAGAGAGGATCAATGTGTAACATCCTGACATGGAATTTACACACAAATGCATTGATCTGGCCAGTTACATGACATCAAGTTCACCTCCCCATAATCCAAAGGCTGTTGATTGGTTGTGTGGGTTATATATAAAACATGGGGAGACTATACCCTATTTTTCAAAGTAGCACAACAGTGGAAACAAATAAAAATAAAAAAATTAAAATAACCAAAAACATAATATTAACAGAATTATAAGATGAACAAAACAATAATAAAATATCCAAACTAAAACTATAGATATGTCATGCCAAATATGTGTCAAGTGTATAAATAAAACCCAAAAATAAAGACATGCTTAAAACTCCCCATGCAGGTACCAACATCACATCTAGTTCCCTCATGCATGCACCATACCAACTCAGCCATATATCATAGGGATATTTCCATTATGCTATCCAACAAACATGAATTTAATTTGGGTATTGATCTGGAGTCATGAGTTGGGTGTGAGAACAAATCAGTAGGCCACCACTAATGGAATCTAAAGAAATAACTAGTCAATAATAGTGTATAAAGTTGTATAAAGAATAAAGTACAATGCCTAAAGTAAATAGTTATCACATTTCATTATTATTTAATTAAACACATGAATCCTTAGGTTCACAATGACACCCATAATATAAATTCCTTTGTCAGCCCATATCGGAATATGAACTATACATAATGGATATCATACATTAAAATAAATTCTTTTTCATTTATTATTTATTTCAATTCATATCATGTCCATTTAGACCATAGTCCAATTCCAATATCAAGGGCATAGAACATCATGTATAAGACCCCATGGGTATTTATAATATCACTTCATGTCCCGCACCCATGTTTATTTTGAGAATAAATCGTTTTCTTATACAATAATAGCCACATTCATGCATATGGGTCTATAATGTCATGGATAACACCAAATGGGTGTTTGGAAAATTGCTCTATGTCCCACACCACATTTATAAAACATTCACATTGATCACATATATCACATTTGATAATGTTAATCTACATTAAACCTCCCTACATTTCACATAATGGTATATAATTTTATTAATGAAATAAATCATAATATTTTTTCTTTGATTGTATAGAATAATATGAAAAATCACTATTAAACCATTTATTAACATTTAATAAAAATCCACTCACTCTTAATGGTTATGAAAAAACCTCCCTTGATTCCTATTAACAACAAATTAAATGTTCTACCAATTAACCAATTACACATCCCAATTGGAACATAAACTTCCTAATCACCCTTTAACAAATTACAATTCCCCTAGGTTTAACCCAATTCATTATCACATGACAATTGAATATATGATGAAATTTCCCAATAATTGAAATTAAAATTTCACAATTAGATACATGTAATTAAATCAAGACTTTGGGAAATTAAATTTATACCACCTACCTCAATATCATTGATGGACACTCACCAACATAAATAAAAAAATTGAAGCAGAACGTTCAATTGAAAAATGAAGAATGATATATTGATCCAAAATCTGGATCCAATATCAAAAGGATTAGTCCATGAAAACTAGATTTAAACCATGACCAACATATTAAAACAACCCTTAAAATTATTATATAAATATATGGGAGGAGGAAACCAATCTAAATGAAAATATCTTATCGGGAGAGGTGCATAATCTTCAATACGATATTTGATTCATCGAGAAAGGAGCTCAGAAGGCCTTGTAATCCATCAGGAATCCCCCAAAACAAGGTAAAACCATTAGTGTCAAGTTAGGTTGAATTTGGGTGATGGTCAGGGGGTTTGATGATTTTGAAACTAATTTTCAAGGAATTAAATACTAAACTCAGGGTTTCCTAGGCAAGGGTGCATGATTTTCCAAACGGTGTGCCCTAACTGTGATCTATATCTATGGGAGTGCATGATTACTCATAAGACGGTGCACAGTTTGAAAAATTCCGTGCCAACCATGAAATCACTCTCTTTCTTGTGTTACATGGTTTTCTGTGGTAGGGTGTGTGGTTTGGGAAAACCGTGAACCAACTTTGCACTATCCAAACCCCCTCTAAAAAATTTCAAATTTCACCCAAAATCACCCAATACATGTCTCTAATAATGTATAAAAAATAAAAAATAGTACTTGTAAAATAAATTGAAACACTACAAGAAATTATCAGGATCTTACAATCTCACCACCTTATAATATCTTGTCCTCAAGTTGTATTCCCAAGAATCTCTATGATTCTATGCTATAATCATCAGTCCAATTAGCTCTCATATCCATTTCTCTATATTATTTTTAATTCTAAACAATCCCATTTTTCCACAATACCTTAACTATCATCATAGTATTTCCCCGAAAAACATTATCACTGTGATCCAAAACATATATCAGATGCTCCTCAAATAAAGAATTGGTTCAAGCTCAACATCATCCAAATTGATCATAGGATAAGGGTCAGAGTGATACTAAATATGTTATGACACATGGAAAATATCATGCATAACACTATACATGTGGGGAAGAACCAATTGGTACACCATTAACCTGATTGTCTACAAAACCTCAAAATATCAAACAAAATTAGGATCCAACATTCCTTGTTTCTAAATCCTATAGCGACCCAATCTAGGTGTCACCCAATGGAACACATAATCACCCACTAAGAACTCAAGTAGTCAATGATTTCTATCATATTACAAATTATTTCTTCTCATATCCATATACATATGTTTCTGAATAAATTATACCTTCTTAGAAGTCTCATGCATGAGACTCAGTCTTAATAGTTCTAACTCATCTATTTGTATCCAACATTATGGTGGTCTATAAGGCCTACCATAAATATCCTCAGAGGGTTGTATTGGAATATTTTCCTGATAACTATGGTGATAGGTGAAATCCCCAAGTGATAGGTTCTTGTCCCAAGGCCCACCAAACTAAATAACTTATGCCTTTTTCATGTCTTCAATCCTCTATATAGTATGTTCTAACATCCCACACATCTATGAGTGGAAATGTGTACTTAGTCAAATATGTGTACCAAGAGCCTTATTCAAGCCCTTATAGTAGCATGGAGTAAAACATAAATCATAGTATAAAAAAATACTCAATGGAACCCAATGCATACAGACTATCTCTCAAACATACATGCCTCCCAACTGTTCTGCTAAGAAATTATCCCCTATATATAAGACATACACTACCTTCATCAATTGGTCCACAACAACCCAAATAGCATCATTCTTCTGAGGATTCCTTGAGACACCCACCATAAAGTCCATGGAAACGTAATCCCATTTCCATTCTAGAATTAGTAATAGTTGTAGTAAAGAACTAGGTCATTTATGTTATTGTGTCACTTATTGACAGTTATATCATCATGTCACAAATCCTACAATTTATATTTTCATGCTCGACCACCAGTACTATCATCCTAGGTCATTGAATTTTTTTTCAAAACTGAATGCCCCACCTAATTAAATGTATGAAATTCAGGCATCATCTCCTCCCACATAGTCATTGGCCCAACAACATGATTATAGAAATAAATGATCTCATCCTCATCTATGGACCAATTTGAATGTGAATCCAAACCTTCATGGCTTTCATCAAGGAAGAACAGTCTGGATCCTCATACTACCTCTCCCTAATTTGGATAAATAGCGTGGGCTCCCCTAAAACTGAAACATGGGTCTTTTTCTTCTTGTCCCTCTGAACCACTACTTGTTTCTAAACAATTAATGCCATAATTTTCCACTCATATTTAGACCCCTAAATTATATGATTTTGTTTATTTCTATCTAAACTATCAGTAGCTCTGCTTCCCTTCTTGGGTATATTTGATACCTTAGAATAATATTATGAAGTATAGTCAACCCATCTCTACTGTTGAATATTCAAATCCCATTATAAATTATATTCTATAATCTCTTGTGATAATTACATATATTATACTTTTTTTCCCAACAAATAATGATGCCAACACTTCATGGATTAAACCGCTACATTGAACTAAATGTTGTGCATAAGGTAGTTATATTCATGTGTCCTAAAGTGTCATGAATCATATACTAAATATGGACCCCACTACACTAACACTACTCCAAGAATAATCCCAAAAGCATCATAAAACACCGGGTACTCCTCACTTGTATCCGATAGGATCAATATTGGCATAATTTTCAAACAATTCTTCAACTCATATAAATAATTCTCACATGATCCAAACCATTAAAAAAGTATCCCCTTCTTGGAAAATCTATAAAGAGGTTATACCAAAAGGAAAAGTTAGAGATGAACCTATAATAAAAACATTATAACCCCCAAAATCTATGGATATAAAACAATTCTTATCTTACTCCCAAGAAAAAATTTCATTGACCTTCTCTAGGCCCACTATCACACATTCCTCAAACATGATGTGACCCAAGAAATGTACCTTATTAACACCAAACTATCCCATATATATCTTGGAGTATATCCTATGATCTATTAATGTACATATGACTATGTGTTGACGCTCCTTTTTGTCACATTGTCTAAAATAATGGAAAGGGAAATGACTTAGCACAAATTGATTCATCCTTTGAAGAAAATACCAAAAATCGACAAAGGCATGAACAAGGGATCAAGAGCACATGTGCCGCGCAAGTTCTATCACTGTCACACAAGTCTACCTACGCGTCACATTATGGTCTCGCAAGTCACTTGTGCGACCTAAGTGATAACCACCCGGGGTCTTCTCCTGCCTATAAAAAGACACTGTGGGCCCCCCATTGGAGGAGGATTTTTTTCCAGAAACTCAGATTTGAGCTCCCGGTGCCCTAGTCTCTTATCAAAGCTTCCAAAACACTTCTAAGGTAATTTCTTACCTAGAACGGAAGATCTAAAGAGAGGGAAGAAGGCCTAAGTGTTAAAACTCATCAACACTTGCACGCCTAAGTGGCCAGCCCTTAAGGGAAAAGGCCACACTTGCACGCCGCCTTACTCCTTTGATAGAACTTGCGTGCCCCTCTTCTGGAAGAACCTCAAGTGGATTCTAAAGGCTATAATCAAGAGTCTCTCAAGTATTACCCTGCTGGTTAAAATGTCACGCAAGTAACCCATGTGTCGTGCAGGCATACTTGCGCGACCAGGAATTGCGCACCCACGCAATACCTGCGTGCCTACCGGGACTTGCACGCCCCTGCCTGTTTGGGTGCCCTTCTTGCCCATTTCACCCCTCTTAATCCATTACACCTTTCCTATTCAAGATTCAGTCTTCAAGACACTCTTCAAAGCCATTTATGGAATGATTTCTTGATTTGAATTCCTTATCTGAAAGGAATTCTATGGAATATCTCTCAAAACCTAGTGATTTACACATCTTTATGTCACTAACAATTTAGATTTCATTCATTCAACCTCATCCTTTAAGATGATAGAATCCTTAACCTGGGTCTCCTTTTCATGAATAAGCTCCAGTCATAATTCAAAATCTGGGCATCCTCCTTAGGAGTAAGCCCCAACCATAATTCTCTTAACCTGGGAATCCTTTTCAGGAATAAGCCCCAGTCATAATTCTCAAATATGGGCATCCTCCTTAGGAGTAAGCCCCAACCATAATTCTCTTAACCTGTGATTCCTTTTCAAGAATAAGCCCGAGTCATAATTCTCAAATCCTGGAATCCTCCTTAGGAGTAAGCCCCAACCATAATTCTCTTAACCTGGGCTTCCTTTTCAGGAGTAAGCCCCAGTCTCAAACATGGGCATCCTCCTTAGGAGTAAGCCCCAACCATAATTCTCTTCACCTGGGCTTCCTTTTAAGGAGTAATCCCTAGTCTCAAACCTGGGAATCCTCTTTAGGAGTAAGCCCAAACCATAATTCTCTTAACCTGGGATTCCTTTTCAGGAGTAAGCCCCAGTCTCAAACATGGGAATCCTCCTTAGGAGTAAGCCCCAAGTCCCTTAATTTCTCAAATATCTTAACCTGGGCCTCCTTTTCAGAAGTAAGCCCCAGTATTAATTTCTCTTAACCAGTCCTAATTTACCATTGATCTGGGATTCCTTTTTAGGAGTAAACCCCAATCATAAGTCCTCTCCTAATTTGGGCCTCCTTTTCAGGAGTAAGCCCTAAGTTAGAGTATTCAAAATCTCCATGAAGCACATATACCTTTATGGAACCTGATCCTGGATTTATTCCCTAAAGTAAATCGTAACATTCATTTATCTGGGAAGTCATACATACATAAGCCCCAAATTATTTCTTATGATTGCATCTTTTATGGCACAATTGTCTGATTTTTACCAATACCTCTTGTTTCTCACACTAAGCATGACTCACGTGAGCTTAGAGTGTAAAAGTAATTATGACATCCTTCTTTGATCCATCAATCATAAAACTCACACTCCCTTACTCAAACTACGTGGGTTATGATTCATTTTATAAACAAAGGATACGTAGGTAGCCCATTTGCGGGTTCGATCCCAAATCTGAAATAATTCATGTCCTTCTGAATGACAATAAACTTTAAGTTCCCCACTGAGTAGATTTAAAACCAGTATGGTCATCATAAGGACCAATATACTTTTATGTATCAATGGATACCATTGACTAAGAATCTCCAACAAATACAGATGATTATTTATCAGTGAAGAACCTCGAATACATATATTCTCTAAATTTCCTATGTCTCGATCATTGATTGTCAGATCTAAAGGAAAACTCATTTTATACTTGGTAATGTAATAATGATTCACGAATATAACCTAAATATATAAAGAGAGTCCCGGAGTAGACAATAATTCCCCTCAAAAAAGGTGTGATGAGTCCGACCTCCCATCCTCTCGACCAATGCAAATTCCTAAGACTCATCAGTTCACAAACTAATGAGCACCTACCTTGGGAAAGTAGGTCCAAATGGATGTGGAATCATTGGATGTTTCCGGTTCTACGAACAAACCCGCTAGAAACCGATCGGAATGTTTGAAACTCCCATCAATGAGGTCATCCCGAAATTCGAGGGGAACAAAAAATGGTGAACTCGACGTGAATCCTTAACTAAGTTAAAATAATGTTTTACCCATTTGTTAGGCCCCTATTTAAAACTCAATGAGAGGGCCAACAAAAAAATCATTGACAAATGTGCTCATCCAAAAGATGTAGTGGCTGAATTTATATTGATTACGTCTGTTATATCAAACAAGCACTCTTTTCCAAGATCTTATTCATTTCTAGAATGGCTGCTCTCAAGTTCACACCTGTGAATACTACTGCTGCGAATGCCACTACTGCTACTCCTGCTGGATCATCGTCCGTTCTAAGGACGATATCACCTACTCAGCGTCTTCAATGCGGGGTATCAAACGCGCTGGTTAAGGAGTACCATCAACACGGTACCGTCCCAACTCTGGAGGCTTCCCGAAAATCCCTCCAAGTAAAAAACTCACATCGGTCATCCGGACAACGACGACCAGTGATAAAGAAGCAGGCGGTGCTGACTACCGTCTCCAACCGTTTCGGGTCGTTATCCCCAGAATGCAATCACCATTTTCTCCCTTATTTTGGGGAGGTGAATGAGCAGGTCCCTCAGGGCCTTAATTAAAACAGTCAGGAGTCCTTCCTGAGGGATCCCACCAACAATAGCCGCCAGACTCGTGTGGCAGTGCACCCTCAACATGATGAGGGTACCGACTCCAGGTGTTCGGCTCAGGTTCCTCGAACCTGAGCAAGCAAGACGAACCACCAGAGGCGGAATCCGGTCAACAGTGAGCAGGTTCTCATCTCTTCCATCTCCGGAGAAGTCCACCAACCTAACTTGGTGGAAAGCAATGAGCGGGCAGATACACCTGCCCATTTTAATTCCGGTGTCCAGCAAACTCGTCTGGAAGCATCACGCCAATCCCGCCTGGCAATTCCGGCGGAGTACTATAGGCAGGAACATACACCTGTTTATAAATCATCAGCTAGTAAGCAGGCTCGTCTGACTACATATAATGGATCTATTCAACCACGTTTGGCGAAGTTCAATCAGCAGGCACATACACCTGCTAGTATTAATCAAGCCTACCAACAGTCTCTCTTGGTAGCATTCAGAGAAGTTATTCGGAAAGCCCCGACAACAAATAGGAGTCAGACTCAACTCTCTACCCCCACACATGAGTACTGTAAGGATTCACTGACAGGAAAAGGAGGACAAGAGCAGGCACATACACCTGCTCCAAGCCCAGAATGGATGTATATTCCCGTTCAGGCAGCTGAAGTCACCAAGTATATTCTGTCAATGGTGAAAGAGAAGAAGAAAATCCCTGCTCATATTCTGGATGTCTGCCAGGATATTATAAAAACTTCAGCGGCATCTCAGGGAAAGACACATAAATCTATCCCTACCAATGGAGTGACACATCAACAATTCACTCCAGAACAGACACACACATCTGTTCCAGTCCAAGAGGGTTGTGGGGCATACTCCCCCATATCATATGGACAACCAAGTCAGGCACATACACATGATTTGAGTGGAGATCGTCAGCCTAACCTGGCCATCTTTCCTGATCAGGCATATACACCTGCTCAGAGCAGCCACTTTCGTCAACAACTGGTTTCCAAGGTGAGTAAGAAGGCGTCTAAGAAAAAGACCCGCCCAACACAATCAGGAGATCAAGAGCCAATCTGTAACAAGGCCTTGCTCGATGCTGGAGTTCTTGAAGCCCTCAGATAATTATATGTTGAAATTCAAGATTCTACTCCCTCATTTCCCAATAGTGGGAACATTAATTCTGAAGGTCTTCAACAGACACTTCCTCATGAAGGATTTCTTCATGACAATTCGGTCGATCTAGAAGTTTCATCTTCAGATGAGAGCCATAGGAACCCTCTGTGTGGTCAGAAGACCAAGGAGCAAGATATCTCATCTTTTTCTATAACCCATTATGGTGGTCCTCCCCATTATGATGAATTTCTCTTCGAAAGTCCTCTCTGCAGTAGTGATTCACATTGCCCAGAAAATGATCTAGTGGACAATGTGGTGCCGAGAAATCCCTCTTATCTTGAGGCACTTGCAAATGCGAAACCAGTAATGTATAAAGCTTCATCGCTAGCAGGTGAAATACTTTCTCAATCAGAAGATAGCCCAGGGTGTAGGTCATTCTCCGAACCACCCCTAAGTCATGCATCTTCTAGTTTGATCAATGATTTCTCTACCAATCCCGTTGAATCCAATGAAGCAACAAGGAAAACCAACTCTGGTCAAATCAGGTAGAAGAATCTTCATAAAATGATAAAGAGGAAATGATGAACATGAGAAAATAACTAGAGAAAGGTGAAGTGCCAGTCATGTTTTGGCCTTTGGATGACTCTCAGAATAATATTCCAGAAATGTTGACGGAAGATGAAATTCATGATATTCGTCTCAACATATGGAAAACTCTTTGTCAGTTGAAAAAGAAAGTATTATCTTATGATGAATTTGAAAATCATCTTAAGATAATTGAAGGGTTACAACGTCAGATTGATTTGGCGTCTCTATCAGTCTCTCGATATCCGAAGGCTGAAACGCAGCAGAGAGCCCTTCAACGTTCATGCCTTGAAGCACTAAGAAGATTGCGTCAGTTAATTGCCAATGCCCCATCTAGTATTCATGTCAGAGGATGGGGTGTTCATGGAGCACTGCATTTCATTATGCTCTCCAGTCAGCAAAGCCCGCCGAAAATGGTCTCATGCAATGTTATTGCCCATAACCGGCCATAGTCAATGGGATTTGTTTGAAATAAAAAGCTTTCCCAAGAACATGCTTCAACTAGTTCCTCTCAAAATCAAGAATACAGAGAACAATTTGTTGAATTACTCTTACATCAAGAAAACGAGAATATTAAACAGACCTCTCATTTGGAGCAAGCACATCACCAAGTGACAGAAGTGTCAGAAATCATCCAACGGTCTTTTGAACCTGGTGATAAAAGAAGATACAGGTTAGTGCATCTAGCTAATTTCCGGACTAAGGTTTGCAAGATCAGGAGGAATTTCAAGAAATTCTTAGACATATCATGTCAAGAACCACCCCAGATCGCCAGACTGGGGACTCTTTTAAACCAACCCTTGGAATCAACAAATAGGATTCGAGGAGTTGAGCGAGAATAGCAGGAACAGCCCCAGTCCACTGGACTGGGGACTTTTTCAAATCATCAATCCCCTCCTCAGAGAAAGTCAGTCTTTTCTCGATTGGGGAAGAAACCTCAAGAGGAACAAAGAGCCAAATTATTAGGAGATTCCCTCCAAATTATGGTTCGTCAAGATGTTCCAGAGGGATCAAATCAACAAAAGGAAATGTCTCATCAAAGACATGGAAGAAGAAAATATCACAAAAATGATGATAGAAGGGATGCGATGAATTATGCATCAATCAATGTCATCAATGCCGTTGTTTCTGATCCACCAAATGAGGCTCACTCAGGGACTCAGATGAAGAGGTTCCTACTCAAGAAGATGCATGCACTAATACAAATGAAGAATGTGTGCGTACACGAAGTCAAAGGATTACTCAGAACCTAGGTAATCCTTCGAGTAACCCACTTATCCCTCTCCAAAAAGGATCCATAAAAGGGAAGGGAAAGAACCAGGTTACATATCCTTCCTCTAGAGAAGGTCAATCCCTCTCATTAGAGAAAAGGTTTGCACAAAAGGAGGAAGAAATGAAGGAATTAAGAAGGTTGAATGTAGAACTACTTAAAAGTAGTCTTCTTTTTAAGCATGCTGGAGTTAGTCAGCCAAAGGAATTTGTTGTAGCTACTAAGATGGATCAAGAATATCCTCCTCTATCAGTACACCCTCATAGGTATAATCCTACGGGTCAAGTGCAAAAACAGTTGGCAGTGATACCATCAGTTGCAGCACCAATCGCCACATCAGTCCAAGCTCCAGTCATTTCACCTACCCAAGTCCAAGTTCAACCGGATTTTTCTCAAAAGTTAATAACTACTATTGAGTCATTAACAGCTCGGTTAGAAACTATGGAAGGGAAACGTGCGCAACTTCAACCAGAAAATAAATTTTACCCTGAATGGGTATATTCAATTTCTCCTCTATCCAGTTTTGGGAACCTTGTATTCCCTATTTTCAATGGATCAGGCGATCCTGAGCAACATTTGGCGCATTATGTGTCTTGTTGCGATCCTATGATGGGAACTCCAGAGCAGTAAGAAGCAGTGAAACTCAGATGCTTCGTGTGAACCTTGAAAGGACCAGCTTTTGTTTGGTATACAATCTTGCAATCCCGGTCAATTACCGGATGGGAGGATCTTCTCCAAAAATTCCTCCTTCAGTTCAGATCAACTTTTTCAAAGACAACAGTTTTCGATCTTACAAATTGTAAGCAAAGGGATAATGAAAGGGTCTCTGATTTCATTGCTCTATGGAAGGGATTAACATATTCCTTGAGTTTAGCACTCCCTTAAGAAGACTTGTTTCCAATCTGTGTGAAAAATATGCGTGACTAATTACGCATGCTGTTAATACCTGTGAAATACACAGGAGGGTTTCAAGACCTTACTTCAATCGCTCATCAGATTGAAGATTCCCTTATACAGGCTAAGGCTAAATCTCGTGTAATTCCATCATCTCCAGGAAGGGGAATGGGTAAAGCAGAAACTACTACAATTATGCTTAAACAAGCACCAGTACCTGTTTCTACCTCAAAACCTTCATCTTCTCGAAGGGCTCCACCTTCTGAACGCCAACAACAAAGGTCGTTTCGTCCAGACGATCAAAGAGATCAAAGACAAAAACAATTTGAGGATCTAAAGAGAAAAATATACTCTTTCTGAAATGAACAAGTTCCTGGTTATTTCATTCCGGCTCTGGAAAACAATTTGGTTCAATTTCCAATGCCCAAGAGGCCAAACAAGAAAGGAGATGAAGCCCGTCCCAATTATTTCCCTTTTCATCAAATGTTGGGGCATCCCATCCAGGAGTGTTTTGTCTTTAAAGAACTCCTGAAAAAGATGGTTGACTCGGGGAAAGTCACATTGAAAGGCTCCTCAGCCCAGGTAGCATGTGTCACTGCTACAGTTCCAAAGGAGGAAGGTGAATGGTAAGAAGTCAAAAGAAAAAATTCACACAAGTATGATGATTGGATGGTTAGAAAGACAATAAATCGAACTCATGCTATTTTGCGAACACAATTAAAGAAACCAATTGTGTCTTCTGCCATGAATGTTGCGGAAAAACCCTCTTCGTCAGAGGGAAAGTCCTCAAAGAAATGACATGATTCATAGAAAGAAAAAGAATCAGAAGAAGATGAGTATGTGTCAAAACCTAAGTTGTATTTGAGTTTGGCGGACTTCATGCCATCTACTTCAAAGCCATGGGCACCGCCCCACCAAATGGCACAGCCTAAACAGGCTAATCAGGCAGAGTCTTCATCAGACGAAGAGTTAATATTTGGTTCTGTTAATATGATTCAATTAAGAGATCCATATGCCAGTCACAATTTCAATTTCAATGATCCTAAATTCCCTGTATCAAACAGAGGAATCAGAGGATGTTCCAGGGGCTCAGGATATAGGGGAAGATGTGGATCTTTCAGAATCCACTATTCCAATTCTACCCCTACTAGAACTGTGTACGCGGCAGAAACTCGTGGTAGAGCCCTTCAGCGAGCTCAGCAAGAACAAGCAAGTTCTTCTACCAATAGAAAATTCAATCCTGGCACAGTTATTTTGGATGACTGATTGAAGGTTCCATCTTCTCTCTATCCGCAAGTAAATGGATCTAATCGTTCTAATCATCCAAAACTAGGAATATTGCCAACTCCTATCCCAATACAAGATGCATCAACTTCCAAAGCATCTGCTTCCAAGGTACCTGCTAAACCACATATTCCTATTGGGAAACGCAGACCTATGGATCAAAAGTATGATATATTGAAACACTTGGACCAAGTGCCAGCCAAGTTATCAATTCTGGATGCTCTAAATCTGTCAAAAGATCATCGGGAAGCACTCATCGAGGCCTTTTCAAGTCCTCAGGAGTTTGAAACTAAAATTGCTGCAGCTGAAGTCTATCACATTGATAATAATCCTGCATAATGACATGCAATAATATGTTTTACTGATGAAGATGAAGATGATGTTGTGCATGGACATATTAGACCATTGTATTGTCTGGCAAGGTCAATGGCGTGGATGTTCGAAGAGCTTTCATTGAAAATGGTTCAGGAGTCAACCTCATGCCCATTCGTATACTTCGTCGATTGGGCCTCATAGAATCTAATTTGTCTCCTTCTACCATGATGTTACAAGGATATGATAAAAATGAACAAGAACCACTGGGCGAAGTTACACTCAGAACTCATTTTGGAGATCTTGTATCCAATTCAGATTTCATGGTTGTTGATCAAGACTCAGCCTTCAACATCTTGCTTGGAAGACCCTGGCTACATCAACATGCGACTATCCCTTCATCATACCATCAATGTCTCAAATATTGTTTCGATGGTCAAGTTTGGAAATTGTATGGTGATAAGGCCCCGTTCAAGACATGTGAGTCTCAATACATCGAGGCGAAATTCTATCACATAAAGAAAAGGGAGAAATCCATAACAAAGGAGATTACCAAAGTTAATGCTCCATATGGTTTGGAAAAAATTCCAGTAAATCCATTTACACATGTGAGTACAGATTATGTGTTTCCTATCAGTCAAATTGACAAGATAGACCCAAATCAAAATACTCTTATGGAAAGATCCATAATGTCAATTACGGCAATCGAGCCAGACAACATGGGAGAAATTGGTAATCAAACAAGCAGTGATGAAAGTACAAATGGTGTACTCTTTCGTCCTGGCTATATGACGTTAAACTATACAGCAATGGTCCATACATATGACCTTAAACTATTTTCACTTTCGTCCCACATGACGTTAAACTGTGAAAAAGTTGCCTAAATGGTCCAGTTTGACCTTAAACTGCAACTAGGTCCTGTATGACCTTAAACTGCAACTAGGTCCTGTATGACCTTAAACTGCATAATCCACAGTCCATGCATATGACCTTAAAATATTCTCACTTTTGTCCAACATGATGCTAAACTGTATCGTCCCTTTTTTTGTCCAACATGACGTTAAACTGTGAAAAAAGTCCCCAATGCGTCCAACTTGACGTTAAATGGTGTACTCTTTTGTCCTTTCTTTATGACGTTAAACTATACAGCAATGGTCTAGTATGACCTTAAACTGAAACTTTGTCCGACATGACGTTAAACCGTGTCTCCCCCTTGGTCCAGTATGACCTTAAACTGCAACTAGGTCCTGTATGACCTTAAACTGCATCATCAACGGTCCATGCATATGACCCTAAACTATTTGCAAGTCCCTTACGTCCAGCAAGACGTTAAACTGTGACGTCCTAACTACATGACGCTAAACATTATAAAAGTCCCTTACGTCTGGAAAGACGTTAAACTACATAATCATCAAAGGTCCTGTATGACCTTAAACTACACTTTTGTCCAGCATGACATTAAACTGCACCATCCACGGTCCGTGCATATGACCCAAAACTATTCGCACTTTCGTCCAACATGACGCTAAACTGTGGAAAAAATCCCCAATGCATCCAACATGACATTAAATGGTGTACTCTTTTGTCCTTGATATATGACGTTAAACTATACATCAATGGTCCAGTATGACCTTAAACTGCAACTTGGTCCAACATGACGTTAAACTGTGTCTCCCCCTTGGTCCAGTATGACCGTAAACTGCAACTAGGTCCTGTATGACCTTAAACTGCATCATCAACGGTCCATGCATATGACCCTAAACTATTTGCAAGTCCCTTACGTCCAGCAAGACGTTAAACTGTGACGTCCTAACTACATGATGCTAAACTGTATAAAAGTCCCTTACGTCCGGAAAGAAGTTAAACTACATAATCATCAAAGGTCCTGTATGACCTTAAACTACACTTTTTTCTATCATGACATTAAACTGCACCATCCACGGTCCATGCATATGACCTTAAACTATTCGCACTTTCATCCAACATGACGCTAAACTGTGGAAAAAATCCCCAATGCATCGAACATGACATTAAATGATGTATTCTTTTGTCCTCAATTCATGACATTAAAACTGCACAGTCCCCCTTTCGTCCAACATGACGTTAAACTTTATTGTCCCCATCGTCCTAACTACATGATGATAAACTGTACAGAAAGTCCGTGATACGTCCTACATGACATTAAACTGTACTTTTTCCCTGCTACATGAAACTAAACTGTGCAGCACCAATATTCCTAACTACAAGACTCTAAACTTCATAGTCCCTTTATATGTCATAAATGACATTAAACTATGCATCATTAAGGTTGTTGTTACCTCTTTTTTCTCACACCGAGTATGACTCATGTGAGCTTAGAGTAAACCTCAAACATAAAACTCTCTCTGGGCCACTAACCATGTGTAAGTCCCAACATCATTTTTATAGTTCGTTGTCCCCAAGAACAACTTGATCATTAATTCATTCTTTGATTGAACTACACAGACTTTGATCCTTGCCTTCTAGGCTGGGTATGTAGGAAACCTCCCAAGGTTCGAGCCCAAAACCAATCTCTTCACATCGGTTCACCTCTATCTCATACGATGTTGATTCGTGAAACCGCCCCTAGAATCAATATCTTTACATTGGTTCACTTTCGTCCTTGTTATACGACGTTAAACTATACAACACTTTTGTCCAGTATGACAATAAACTACAATATTCTTTGATACCCTCACCTGAGAGGTAACCATTATTTTCATTGATATTTCAATCATGTTTCATTTCAAAGACTACGTGCATACATGGAAACTCCCAAACCTTTTATCTTGGGTTAAACCATCATTGTACTAAAGTCCCCTTTCACCCTTCATATGTACGAACCAAATTTGTACAACGGGTATTTCTAGAACTATGTGGGCTTGATTCCCATCCTTATGGGATATGTAGGAACGTTCGAGTGTCCCTCGAATCCATCCCCAAGTCTTTGGGACTAACCCCAAATTCTACTTTCAGTCCCTTGGCTGAAAAGTCCCCATGAAAACACATACTGTGTATTTCTTACAATGGTCCAAGATCTATGACCCTAAACTAAGATCTCTAATCCTTTTGTCCCACACGATGTTAAACTGTAGTTTAAGAACTACGTATGAGCTTGATCCCCATCCTTATGGGATACATAGTGAAGTCCAACATTTCAATTCAGGACCCAACCACAACATGATTATGGTTAGCATTGATCTGTGTATCTCTGTATACATTGAACAATATCCATCTTTATGTGTCATAATCCTAACCTTAAATATTTTCAGATCCTCATAACCCTTTTCACGACTTCTAGTCACAAAAATGTCAAACTTCTGAGAGTTATTTTTCCTGACTATGCAGCACGTGCCCATAGGCGGCCTTGCATAAACAGTCTATAAAACAGACTTGTCAGCCAAAAGATACTATTATTTGACTATGCAGCCAATTCCCTTAGGTGGCCCTGCATAATTCAACCCCCTAACGGGTTTGTCGGATAGTGGTAACTTCATTCTTGGGAAGAATGCCTCTTTTGTCCTTATTTGTCTTAAATGACAGTATGTAGGGATCCACAAAAGATATCCATCCTTAACATATTTGTACCATATCCTTTATCATGATCTGAAAGTATTCAAGTCTATGGTTTATATTCTCCTTCCCTACATTTGGGTCAGACCTTCGTAGGAGTGATATTCATCCAGTTCTTCGATAATCTTGTTTGGAAATATCTTCTCCATATTCAAGTACCTATTTCCATACAGCAAACTCTATACTTTGGAATATTTGAATCTCCATAAACTTTCACTGGCTTTTAGCACTAGGAAAGTAAATTTCTGAGAGTACTTTTGCCTGACTATGAAGCATGTGCCCATAGAAGGCCTTACATAAAAAATATACATAACAGACTTGTTATCCAAAAGATACTATTTTATTTAACTATGCAGCCAATTCCCTTAGGTGGCCCTGCATAATTCAACCCCCTAACGGGTTTGTTAAATAATGGTAACTTCATTCTTGGAAACTACTTCTTATAATTCCTTTTAGCTCTTTTTCATGTCATTCCTCTGATTCAAATATTCTTAAGTCATAGCTTACATATTTTCCCTCATACTTGAGTATGGTAATATGTTTTCAGATGAATTTTCAAGGAATTGAGTCAATTCTAATCCATTTCGGTCAAAGCTATTTCGACCTTAAACATTAGCCTTTTTTTTATGTCTGACGTGCATGCCTTTAAACTGCCCACAAAAGACAAGGGAACTCTGAATAAAAGTCATGTTCCCAGCTCACTAAACATACATTTTGTATGATTTAGGAAACATTGATCAATTAAAAGGTTTGAAGTTTGTAGGGTTATTTACATTAATCCTAGTAAAAATCAAACTATGCTTACTAGGTCAATTGTCTTAGGTAAAATCTAATGCATGTAGAAAAAGAGAATGCAGGTACAAATGAGTGTAGGTGAAAGTGTTTTTCATTGATGTGAAAGAGTTAGAAGGACATCGACATATTGGAGTCTCTTCTCTTTTCCAAGGAGATTACAAAATACTGTCAACATAAGTCTTCATTTGATTTACGACATCCCGAGATTCATCAGCAACCACTTGGAATTCATTCATTCAACTGGATACCATAAGAGATGCAGTGATACCAACTCTTCATGGAACAATTGTAAAAGAATGTTCTTGAGTACGGTTTGAGAAAATTTTCTACTGATCAAATAGTGACTCTGTATCTGTCCAAGAGACTTGGAAGATGGATACATGGATTTGAGAATGGAGCATTGGAAGTAAAGATCCATTTAGAGAGAGTAATATTTTCAGATATTTCTCTAATTCCATGTTTGTCTTCTCTCCACCAACCGAAAGTGGAAAACATTTCATCCCATGGGTTTTCCATTTTCATATCTGCAAGGAAATGGCATGGAAGGAGAATTTGAAAGTTCACACTATTGTTGTTGCTCTTAATGCACAACATAACCAAAATAGAGGAGTAGCAGTGCAGCTGCATTTCAGGTGTATAGTTCTTTGCATTTGGAACATTGACTCCTTGCAAATGTCCATGACCATACAGGGATAGGTAGATTCTTTGTGGGAAATTAAGATGATATTTCTTTAAGTACTTAGCCAAATCTGGGAGAGTGCTGTCACATATATCATAGTAATCATGGCCAATGATGTTCATCATGTCATCAATCCGCTTGCTAGCCAGTTCATCAGCCATTTCGATTCTCCTGGGAGCCATTGAATCTACACAAAAGTTTAATAAACTAACTCTTAAATGGGTTTATTTTTCATAATTTTTTTGAAAGAATTCAGAAAAATGGAAAAGGAATTAAGGCACGCAAGTCTAAAACTTGGCGCGCAAGTATGGAGGTTATGCACAAGTATTTGGCATGCAAGTACCACTGCACAAGTCAGGATACCTTGACAGCAGCACGCTATCAAGGAAAAAATAGAAAACAGAGAAACCTGCACAGTTAAAGGTGACCTGTGTGGTGAGAGCTCGAAGGTTTGAAGTCCGGAAATCCGGATGCTTTGTACGGAAGTGAGGCCCTCTATTTATAGACACAACCGGGACCCTGTGCAATCAATGGATGTATCCCTATGCGCCAGACCCTGTGCGCCTGAAGATCACTTGCATGCTACCTTTCCATTTGGTTTTCTTCTTTTCCTCAGAGTCAAATTCACATTTCTTTTGGATCCAACTCTGAGGGGGGACTTTTGTTGATGCTCCTTTTCGTCAAATTGTCTAAAAGAATGGAAAGGGAAATGAATTAGCACAAATTGATTCATCCTTTGAAGAAAATACCAAAAATTGACAAAGGAATGAACATGGGATCAAGATCACATGTGCCGCGCAAGTTCTATCACTATCGCGCAAGTCTACTTGCGCGACGCATTATGGTCGTGCAAGTAACTTGCGCGACAGTAGTGATAACCGCCCGGGGTCTTCTCCAGCCTATAAATAGACCCTGTGGGCCCCCCATTAGAGGAGTATTTTTTCCAGAAACTCAGATTTGAGCTCCCGGCACCCTAGTCTCTTCTCAATTCTTCCGAAGCACTTATAAGGTAATTTCTTACCAAGAATGGAAGATCTAAAGAGAGGGAGGAAGGCCTAAGTGTTAAAAATCATCAACACTTGCGCGCCTAAGTGGCCAGCCCTTAAGGGAAAAGGCCACACTTGCGCGCCGCCTTACTCCTTTGATAGAACTTGTGCGCCCCTCTTCTGGAAGAACCTCAAGAGGATTTTAAAGGCTTTAATCAAGAGTCGCTCAAGTATTACCCTGCTGGTTAAAAGGTCGCGCAAGTAACCCATGTGTCACGCAGGCATACCTGCGCGACCAGGACTTGCGCTCCCACGCAGTACCTGCACGCCTACCAGGACTTGCGCTCCCCTACCTGTTTGGGTGCCCTTTTTTCCCATTTCACCCCTCTTAAGCCATTACACCTTTCCTATTCAAGATTCAGTCTTCAAGACACTCTTCAAATCCATTTATGGCATGATTTCTTGATTTTACTTCCTTATCTGAAAGGAATTTTATGGAATATATCTCAAAACCTAGTGATTTACACATCATTATGTCACTAAAGATTGATATTTCATTCATTCAACCTCATCCTTTAAGATGATAGAATCCTTAACCTGGGTCTCCTTTTCAGGAATAATCCCTAGTCATAATTCTCAAATCTGGGAATCCTCCTTAGGAGTAAGCTCCAACCATAATTCTCTTAACCTCGGATTCCTTTTCAGGAATAATCCCCAGTCATAATTCTCAAATATGGACATCCTCCTTAGGAGTAAGACCCAACCATAATTCCCTTAACCTGGGCTTCCTTTTCAGAAATAAGCCCCAGTCATAATTCTCAAATCTGGGCATCCTCCTTAGGAGTAAGCCCCAACTATAATTCTCTTAACCTGGGCTTCCTTTTCAGGAGTAATCCCCAGTCTCAAACATGGGAATCCTCCTTAGGAGTAAGCCCCAACCATAATTCTCTTAACCCGGGCTTCCTTTTAAGGAGTAAGCCCCAGTCTCAAACATGGGCATCCTCCTTAGGAGTAAGCCCCAACCATTATTCTCTTAACCTGGGCTTCCTTTTCAGGAGTAAGACCCAGTCCCAAACATGGGCATCCTCCTAAGGAGTACGCCCCAAGTCCCTTAATTTTTCAAATCTCTTAACCTGGGCCTCCTTTTCAAGATTAATCCCCAGTCTTAATTTCTTTTAACCAGTCCTAATTTACCTTTGATATGGGATTCATTTTTAGGAGTAAAACCCAATCATAAGTCCTCTCCTAATTTGGGCCTCCTTTTCAGGAGTAAGACCCAAGTTAGAGTATTCAAAATCTCCATAAATCACATATACCTTTATGGACCCTGCTCCTGGATTTATTCCCAAAAGTAAATCCTAACCTTCATTTATCTGGCCAGTCATACATACATAAGCCCCACATTATTTCTTATGATTGCATCTTTCATGGCACAATTGTCTGATGTTTACCAATACCTCTTATTTCTCACACCGAGCATGACTCACATGAGCTTAGAGTGTAAAATTAATTATGATATCCTTCTTTGAACCATCAATCATAAACATCATACTCCCTTACTCGAACAACGTGGGTTCTGATTCCTTTTATAAACAAAGGATACGTAGGTAGCCCATCTGCGGGTTTGATCCCAACTTTGAAATAATTCATGTCCTTCTGAATGAAAATAAACTTCAAGTGCCCTATTGAGTGGATTTAAAACCAGTATGGTAATCATAAGGACCAAGAGACTTTTATGTATCAAAGGATACCATTGACTAAGAATATCCAACAAATACAGATGATTCTTTATCACTGAAGAACCTCAAATACATATATTCTCTAAATTTCCTACGTATCGATCATTGATTGTCAGATCTAAAGGAAAACTCATTTTATACTTGGTAATGTAATAAGGATTCACGAACATAACTTAAATCTATAAAGAGAGTCCTGGAGTAGACAATAATTCCCCTCAAAAAAGGTGTGATGAGTCCGACCTCCAATCCTCTTGACCAATGCAAATTCCTAAGCCTCATCAGTTCACAAACTAATGAGCACCTACCTTTGGAAAGTAGGTCCAAATGGATGTGGAATCATTGGATGTTTCCGGTTCTACGAACAAACCCGTTAGAAACTGATCGGAATGTTTGAACCTCCAATCAAGGAGGTAATCCTGAAATCCGAGGGGAACACTATGTCAAGATGTTGGGAATGATCATCATGTGTCTTGGAGTGAACCAATATTCCATCCACAAACACAACCAAAAACTGATATAGGTAATGACAGATGATTCAGTTCATTAAGGATATAAACACTACAAGTGTGTTTGATAGGCTGAAAATCATCACAATGAACACATAAAGGATATATCTTCTTATGAATGCAGTCTTTGGAATATCAAAAGGCAAAAATCACAACTGGTGATACCCTAATATAAATTCGGTTATTGAGAAGATTCAATCTCCCCTAAACTGATCAAAAACATCATTGATATGTGGAAGTGGATACCAGTTCATCACTTCCATCCTATTCAACTTCCAGTAACTGACATATAAGCACAATGTTCTTTCAGCCTTATTGGAAGACAATACTAGGGAAGCCCAGGGTGACATACATGAATGAATAAACCGCTTATCCATCAACTCTTCAAGTTGATATTTAATCTCTTGAATCTATATTGGTACTATTCTGCATGGTGGAATAGAAACTATCTCAACCATGACATGATATCAATTATAAATTCCACATCTCTCATAGGTGGTAGGACTGATAAGTCCTCAAGAAACATGTACTTGAAATAATCCACTATATGTGGAAATGTGTCATGCATCATACCCCCATCATCCAGAAAAAGACTTCAATCCAAGGCAGTGAGATCCCCCAGTTACTGATGATTTTTCCCATCATTGAACACCTTGATATTCCACTATCCATGGTGAACATAATTGTCACCCTCATAAGACGTTAAAGTAACTCTCCTATGGTATTGATCTATGTGGTCTCAATATGATACTAATTAGTCAATTCCCAAAATTGAGTCAATGTATGACATATTAGGCATGTAGAGATAAAAAATCTCCCATAACTGAAGAGAACAACCCTTGAAGAAACCAATGTCTCTTTACTGAACCCCCAATGGTGTATCGATCAACATAACCACAATCACAAAATCCAATTTCAAACTCAACCCACTCAAAATTTGTTCATATATAAAATAATGATTGGATCATGTATCAAATATGGCACTATAAAGAATAAGATCAATAAGAATTGTACGCTTAAATGTTGATGGTCCAACCTTGCTATCTACAATTGTAGGGTGAACTACATGAAACTATCAATGAACTCTTCCATATTATGTAGTCTAAGTCCCTTGAGTTGCATTAATCTTTTGATAAAAGTTTCATTTCTTATAAGCACCATATATCTTACCTTTATTTTCAGGGTATGTAGAACTCTAACTAAACGATTGATAAGGTGCAGAAGATCTCCTTCACATTCTCTAGTTTTTCCTACCAGCTCCATCACTACCCATCTGTCATGGGTTCCTACAGAACCCATTTAGATGTACCATCCTACAACAATCTCATCACTCTACCAATTGTTGGGGACAACATAGATCAATGTAACCCAACCTACTATACTAGTGGAAATGCAGTCGAGTAAGGCCCTGAGTAACTGACCTTTCCCCAGGCTACTCTATTTTATATCACCCTATATGACATTCTCAAAGTGACCCTTCTTACAATTGAATGTTGTACCTCATGATCTTCCAGAAGAAACCCCCTATCCTCCACTGGAATCCACTTCCGGGTTCCCCTTAGAAACGAGAGCATGATTCACCACTTTAGAAAATATTTTCAGTTGAAAGATTTTCATCTATTAATAGGTCTGACATTTAATCCAATCCTGAATTCATTTCTCCAACATCGCCTCATATATTTTCAATGTAGTAACAAAGTGCTATAAATCTACAAAGAGAATAATGTAGTCCGTCATGAATGTATTCCCCTAGGTTTTCCTCATGAAATCTAATTCCCTCTTCTAGCTAAGCATCTCAAAGTAAAGGTTGTCCAAGAAATTATCTTGAATTTCCTTTCACATCATATTATCCAACTTCCAATTCTGAGTGTGAATGTCCCAACAAAGATTATATTGACCACATAACATATAAGGATCTAACATGTCTATATACTCTATAGGAGTTCCCATGTTTTCAAGAATAATATTTATAGACTCAATCTGTATATCAACTACCTAATGTTGACCCTCTTTCGTAAACATTAGAGGGTGATGCAACCGAATCTCCCATTTAGGTCTGATAGACCCTTTATAACCTACCCTGTGTATCTTTCCATAAAATTAATAAAGGAAGCAAAGTTACCATGTAACATATCTCCATATCCCTCACCAAGAATATATCTCCAACCATGTACTTCTTCCATCCTATCAATAAGTGTTGTAATGGAGACATAACTATACAATTCTGACCAAACATCATAGGACATAAAAAACATTGAATCATTTACATAAGCGAGATTCACGTAAGATATAACAAGTCATCCCTTATTCCCTGACACACATTCCAAATCTCGGGATTATCAACACACTTAATGAACCCTAATCTAGGTGTAGGTTATCAAAGGATAAAAACACTTTCACAACTCATGTTTCTTTTTAAACACCCATTTTCAACATTTTTCATCGTTTTAAAATTTCCAATTTCATATTAGGAGCCTTTAAATTTAGATTACACAAGAAAGAAAATAATTTCATATAAACAAATTACCCTAAAACCTTCTTTTTTGTGCGTTCATAAAATGATTCATGTCATAATAAGTTTTATGTGCTTGAAATGATTCATATATTCATAACTCTCATGCCTTACTTCTCCATGAATAAAATCTAAAAAAAACTCAAAATAAATAATCACATCACACAAAAAGTTCTTCACCCAATATAAAATAACATCAAACTGTAACAAAAAACATTAATAACAACCATACCACCCTTGGTCTATTTCCCATATACATGGGTTAGATACTCCCGTGCATGAGCTCATTTATAAGGACTGAATCTTCATAGTCTCCTTTATAACTTTAAAAAATAGTAATACAACATAAAATAAAATAAAACACATCTGATACCACTTTTAATGATCCAACCTGGGTACCACATACCAATACCCTAAGACAGTTAGTCACATGAAATCAAGTGAAACTCCTTGTACACAAGAGGCTACCGACTAGTAGTAAGGGTCAAATAGATAACATGGGGAGACTATATTATCTTTATCAAAGAATCAAAATAGTGTAAATAAATAAAAATAGATATAGTTGGAATTATTACAGTATCACATGATGAACAAAATATGAATACAATATCCAAACTAATATAATAGTTATGTCATGCCATACATGGGCCAGTTTTCTAAATAAAACCCAAAATTAAGGACACACTGATATCTCCCCATGTGGGTCCAAAAATCACATTTTTTTCCCTTATCCATGTCCCATCCTAACAAAACCGTATAAAATAGGGTTCTTGTCCTTTTACTATCCTAAAAACTTCATGTCTATTCGGGTATCGATATGGTAGCCTGATTAGGGTGTGAGTACATTATATTAGGACAACACTAATTATGTATAAAACAACATCCAGAAAAAAATTGTGTATGCAGATGAATAAATAATAAATTAAAATGTGTAACATAAATATTTATAACATTTTATTATTATTTAATTAAGAATATAAATACTTGGGTTCATGATGAAACACATACTATCAACACATGATTCATACCATGGTGGAGTCTAAACTATTCCCAATTGGTATCACATATCATAATACCATGGTTATCATTTATCATTTTAGGTCAACTCATATCACAAAAAATTTGACCATAGTAGAATTCCATTCTCATAGGCATAAAACATCTTGTATAGAACCCCATGAGTATTTAGATCATTAGTATGTGTCCAATACCACATAGGTATTTGGACCATCAATCCCTGTCTCATACAATAATAATCACATGCACACATTTGGGTCTAGAATGTCATGACTAAAACCACATGGGTATTTGAAGCATCATTGTGTGTCCCACAAGCCATTTCTCAATCAATTACATTTAGATAATGTATCACATTCAACAAGGATAATCAAAATTTACCCACCCATAAACATTTTAGATCATGGTATAAAATTTTGACTATCAAACCAATAGTAATAATTTACTTTAATAAAAAAAATAAGAATAATTTGACATTAAGCCATATATCAATATTTAATCAAAACCCATTAACTCTTCAGAGTTATTTCGGACATTGATCAATTCCCATTATTAACCAATTCAAAATTCCATTAGTTAACTAATAACACAATCTGATTAATTCATCAAATTCATGATCACACTTCAAACAATTTCAATTTTTCTAAGTTTAACCCATTTCATTATCACATGGAAATTCAATTTAATAAATTCACTCTCTAATGCAATCTACCAGTCATAGCAAATGAAATTTCAAAATTAAATACATTTAATTCAATCCAGACTATGGGATTTTATATTTAGGCCACCCACCTCAAGATTATTGATATACACTCATCAACGTAAATCCTAAAATTGAACCGAAACATTAAATTTAATAAAGAATAATGATATATAGGTCCAAAACCTAGATCCAAGAACATAATGATTATATCCATGAAAAATGGATTTAGACTATCACTAATAAAGGAAATAATATCTTCAAAACCTAATAGAATGTAAGGATATAGGTAATAAGCTAATCCAAATGAGAATCTCTTACCGGAAGAGGTGAAGATTATTTAATATAGTATTTGATCAAGAATAGAGTTCTAAAGGCCATTGAATCTATCAGAAATACTAAAAAATTATATAATCCATTTATGGTTGAGTTAGATTTAATTAGGGTGATGGTTTGGGGTTCATGAATTTCAAAACAATTTTTTTGTGGAAATAAACCCCACATGCACAGTTTCTAAGGAACGGGCACACATTTTTCCAAATTGTGCACCCTAACTGAGTACCTATCCAACAGGGGTATGTTGTTACTATTAATATGGTGAAAATGTTAAAAAACTATGCCCTAGATGTGAAATACCTCTCTTATTGGTGTTTCATCATTTATTGGTGTTGGGTGCATGGTTTAAAAAAACATGCGCCAATATTGAACTTCCCAAAACCCCTAAAAACATCCAAATATCACCAAAACACACGCAATAAATTCATCATCCAATGTATAATGAAATCTTGTAATTGGAGCACCAATAAATGGGATCTATACATTTCTATAAATGTTAGGAATATTAGAGGGTGGATATTTGGGGAAGGATACTCTTTGATTATAGTGGAATAAGTCATATTTTTTGTCACAAATTATTATAGATAGTATGTCTTCACCTAAAATATATTTTACTAGATAATTGCATCATTTTCAATTTTTTGAGAAATCCATAAGCATCTCACTAGTCTATCTTATATTCAATACATTCTTGTGTCTCACAAATCCAAGAAGTAACCAACATTACCCACACTTGGAGAGAAGGAAACATGTTGGATTAATATACTACTATAAATGGGTGATAAAGTTCTAGTATAAAGGTCTTTTCATCTCATTGAATACTCATGTATCCACAAAATAAGTTTATGATTACAAATGATTTGGATTTTCACTTTTTAGATACACCTATATTTTTTTCATACTCTAGTAGGGTTGACATTAATGTCTCATTAATAAAAATATTATTAATAAAACAAATCCATAAGTATGGTGAAATAAATATCCAAGTCATATATTCTCATAATAAATCAACATAAGAATATAATAAAAGAGCAACAAGAACAAAATAAATGAGGAAAAAAAATAAAGGACTGAACTACCCATATGAGATAATTGTGGAAAGAAATGTCCTAGTATTTTATTATAGTGAATGGATGTTTTTTCAGGGGTGGAGTGAAAATACATAGGTCTTGTGACTATATTTACAATATAGAATACACCAATGTCTAATGTTTCAACATTTATAAAGTTGGAAAAAATGAAAATAAATTCTATAAGGTTCAATAGAATTTACAGTAAAAAGGATAAGGGGTAAGTTCATGTTTATGAAATCACTACAACTAAAGTTAAAATCCAATAACATGTGATAAATTTTAATTTTATCATAAACTAATGATTTATTCGGTGTTGGATCTATATAGTATTTTATATATTTCATAGATATAAAATAAACAATTGAAACACTGTGGAATGAATTTTCATTGAAGACACATAGTTAAAATCTTATTATAATGATAACATATAAAGCAATATTAATTAACATGAATAGTCATTCCTTAGTTTCAATCATAGATACGATACCTTTGTTTGGATTTGAAAAATTCCAATTTTATGGAGTTCATTTATTTTTTAGGATTTTGTAATTAGCAGATGAAGTAGAAAACTCTATATATTTGAAATGTTTTATTATAATATAATGTTTAATGTTTTTTAAAATTTATACAGATGTTATTATCGATGTTTTAGGAATTAATTTAATACATCATCATAATATGGTTTATTCATATTGTGTTTTATCCTTTCTTGTTGTAATCATTATTTAAATTATTGAAATTACTTTTCATTATTTCATGGATCTTGTGATCCATTAATGTTTTACTTTCATTCTTAATGATTGAAAAAATACTCTTAGTAATTAATTGTTAAAATAAGAAGTGGAAACTAATTTAAATACCCAATCAAAGCAAAAACACATTTTTCACATAAAAGTTGAATTGAATAAAGTAAGTATATTTTATTATAATTACTAAAACTCATAAAATAAAAGATAAATATATCATATTTATTGTTGAATGCTTGAATTAATTATTAATTTACTATTTTGGAAACATATTTTTAAGTGGAAGTCCTATAAAGGTACACATATTATTTATTTATGAAATAATATGTCCTTTATTCTTGACCCCAATATTAAAAATCATGATAAAATCAATAAAAATGGAATGAGAAGATAAAAATTAATTAAAATTTTAATGAAATAATCTATGTAAGGAGGGGATAAAGCAACACCAAAATGTTTTAGTATTATTTAAATTAATACTACCTTCAAGAACATGAAACATATATATACCAGATTTTGAACAAACCATCAGATAATATTATTAAAATGTGCATGTAATAACCCATATTTTGGGTTGGTGGGTGTGAATATGAATAACTGAAATATTAAAATTATATAGAAATTTTTTTCATATTACAAGTAGTAAATTAAATTAAAAAATATTTACATTAATCTAATTTTCTACTTGGTAATATATAATAATAAAGATGTTTTATTTCATAAGAAAACATTCTTCATAAAAATTATTTTTATGTGTTTTATGAGATAATAATTATAATTTATTTCTTATATTTTTAACTATTTTATTTTTTAAAACCGTCTTAATTTTTGAAATTATAATTTCAAATTTATATTAGGGTGATTTCTGGGTGAATATTGAAAAATATCGATTTTACGAAAGGTTTTAATTTTATGAAAATATAATTATATAAGAATAAAATAAAAGTTTATGACAGATTTTTTTTTGAAAAAATATTTATGTAATATTTAATATAATTATTTTATAACATTAATTTTGAACTTATAAATCTATGATTATAATTTTGGAAATCTAAGTTGTGTTTTGATTAAATTAAAATTAATTTTGATGATTTTTTCATTATAAATTATTCACATGGTTTCCATTGGTTTTGGTTTAGTTTTAAATAAAAATACATTTAATTTTATTAAAAATAATTTAGTTAATTCTATTATAATCAATATTATATTTTAATTTTTTATAAACTCATTATTATTCTTAAAACAATCATTTTTCTAAAAAAGGTTTTCCATATTTTTTACGAATATCATTCAAAATTAATTTTTACAAATTTTTTAATTTTAATAATATAAAATTAATTTCATATTTGGAATCATAATAATTAATATTATTTAATATGTTATATGTAATATTTGGACTTAATGGTTTTTAAAAATAATAAAACATTATTTCACCTCTTAAGGATAAAAGAGTTCATTACTGGTTAGATTAATAAAAAAGTGTATAAATTACAATTAAAGTTATATAAATATTATTAGATAAAGTTATTTATAAATTATATAATCTTAAACATTATTTACTTTCCATTTGGTTCTAATTTCATATTAAAATTAATTTATATTGTTTAAATCTATGAAGTAATTCCATGTGTGTATGTCCTCTCACTTATAAAAGGGAACCTCTTCTCCACCCTTATTCACAAAATTTTAGAAGTTTATGTTAGTAAATACTATGATAAGAACATTAATTTATTCCTTAAATTAATTATAGAGCATATTTTGTTACCCTAAAATAATCTAAATAAGGCTTAAGGTGTATGCCAATGGAGGTTTCTCAAAGAAGAGTTAATTGCTTTACCTAACTCATTCAATGTTTATTTATTATTTTGCTTACTAGAAATAAAATGTATACATAAAAACATATTAATCTACTATAAAACATATAATATGATTTCATTATGATTATGTTATAACCATTTCCCCCTTCTTTCAATCAATTAGGAAATGAATGTTTCCCTTGTGCATTAGTGTAGACAACTTCCTCAACATATCGATATGGTACATTTTCCATCACCATATAATATTTATTGATATAATTATGGATTTAATATATATATATATATATATGATCACTGTGATATAATTATGATTAAATATTTAATTTTTTATCTTACTTTCTTTATTTTCATTATAAAATGAAAACAACATTCAAGTGTACATATGGACTACCTCTCCAAGAATAATGTAATTAATTTTTTTTTCTAGAATTTCTGGATAGTTGTAAATATTTATATAATGAATATATATATATATATATGATAGTTATTTCTTGCTAAATATTCTGGATTCGATGGAACCAGGATCATGATGCAATTAACATAACCACTAAATCGAAGATTACGTGCAAAATAAAGCAATTAATACCCTAACTGATGATAATAATAAAATGTTTTTAATGAATAGTTAAAATATATTATAATTAAAACATTTATATAATTATTAGTTTAAATATAACTCATTTACATAAATATACACAATTTAAATTTATTATATAGGATGTTGAAATCACATATGATGTAAGACGAACAAGCGGTTTTAGTTCTTTGTTACAATCTCACTTTTTTTTTGTGATTATTTGTACATAAATTTAAGTTGATGATATTATATATATACCAATCATAAATACTATATGTTATCTTACACTATAGTTATTTGAGTAAATTACATTATTTTTCTTTCATTTTCTCCTCTCTATGTGCACAAAATTCTGAATGAAGTTTTAAGGAAAACTGTCTTTTTTTTCTATTCAGTCAGGAATATTCTTATTCCAGGCCTATATTTACATTGAATTGTTTTTAATAGTCACTCACATTTTTAATAAATTGTTTTTAATATAATTACATAAAAATATGGCATTAATAACATAAAATGGCCTTTATAGGTTTAGTTTCCTAGAAACTAGGTACATACTGCATGAATTATATATAGAAAACATTAAAATAAACTTTATTTATTCCAACTAAATGACATATATTTTTTCAATAATAGTTTACATCATTGGAAATGACTGACATACATCATTTTAAAATGGTGATCATAAAATCTTGTAAGGGATACAAAAATGAAATAGAACCAGAGAGATTATTACGTATGAAACCTAAGGCATAACATAAGAGAATCATCATATATATATGATACATAACATCGAAATTTGGTTACAATATAAATATGATACATTTTAATAATATCACCAAGGTTTATTTCCATGGTGTCATAAAACATATTACCAAGGTTATTCATCAAGAAAACAAAAACATGTTTTATCTAGATTTTAATTATTTACCCAATACATTAGAGCACATTCAGGTAAAACCCTTCATTTGTATTAATTTTTTATGCCACATATATAATAATTTATAATTAATAACTTCACCAATAACCCATAGAGAATAATGAGTAGGTATCATATAAAATTATTGAGTATATATATTATTAAAAAAATGAACTTTTCATCATTTTTAACCAATGTGAAGAGAATATGGGTTTCATACATGGTAATACAAAACCATAAAATTATAATTATATTTATATTAATACATTTTAATAGAAATAGGGTTGGGTATTGAAAACATAAAAATATAGTAACAGAAAATCAAAGAATGATTTTGATTGCATAATTGGTCTAAAAAGTGGTTTATAGAACATGTGTACTAGAAGAAAATGAAAGTCAATAATCTATAGAAAAACATTTAGAAAGTAATATAATCATCATAAGTTCATGACAACATAATAACATTGAAATTATAAGACTGACTACAATGGTTTTACATGGATAAAAAAGGGGAAAGGAATCTCATACCTTATGGGATAAATACCTAAAGCTTGAGGAGATTTCCAAGGAACCCTAAAACTCATGTAAAAGTATATGAATAAGGATAATGAGGGGAAATTAAGGATTAATGGACTTAGAGTAAATGAAATAGGGTGGATAGATGGATATTTATAAGAAATGAGGGAGGATTGTTTATTGTTTATTAAACATAGTCCTTGGAATTATAGGTTATTAAAAATGTAAAAACAATGTCTTACCCAATATTTTTTCCCATTGTATTCTATATTAACAAGGTTGGTTTTCAGATATTTTAGTTTTATTACATGAAATGAATATTTTATATTACCCTTATCATGGAAAAACAATTTTCAACAAAATAATGTTTCTGAAACCATAGTTTCCATTTAAAAATTGGAAAGTTACTTATAGTTTTGGAAATTTATTTTAATTTATTATAAAAAATTAATAAAATAACATTGTTTTTGTCATGTATTTAGATTTATTAATTAATAAATCATTATTATATATTTATGAAATCACAAAATATATCAAAAAACCCTATATTTTTAACATTCACTGAAAAATAAAATATTTTATAAAATTCTCAAAATTTTACCCTAACATAATTTAAATTTTTTAATTTAAATATAATGTTTATTTCAAGAAAAAATCATATTTTTTTAATTTTAACTTTTAAATAAATATATTTTTTTACTAAAAAAATAATAATTTTTACGACATATAAATTTTTTTGTCCGTTATAAAAATTTTCTAGTACAATAGAAATTTATATTTATATTTATATTTATATATAATTTAAATGTTTTTTTATAGTACTATTTAATGAAAATAAATATTATTTAAAATAACTCATTTTATTATAAAAGTCTATATATTTTCTAAAATAAATATTATATTTTTTCCCAAAAATATATTTATCATATTCATCATATATTCATGTGTATTTTAATACGAAATAATAATAATAATAATGGAATTTACGAAACCAATGTTTCATTTCTAAAATGAAAATCACACTTTTATTGTACTGAGGTCTATATACAAAACCCCTTATTACCCAAGTGTATTTCGTATGGGTAAGGTGTGAATTTATGAAAATTTTATGGGGTGGCTAAACTAACATTGACCTCATGATGATCTCCACAAAGTTGGGATTCTCTATTAATAAATTTCTCTAATGCCTTACATATTATAGTTCTACTTGGTCTTGTTGAAGTGAAACCCTATTGGTTCTACCTTCCCACCTTTTTCTAATAAATGGTCTTAAAAAGGCATGTTCTTGAGGGTTGAGGCAATCATTTCTCCCTTATATAACAATTATCATTTTTCATTACCATTTATATACACTAGTTAGAATATTGACATTATTATTAATAGTTATAATTTGGAATCTCATATTGGCCACTGATCATATTGACGAGTGGTCATATTGCCCAGGGGTTATATTGAGCAGTAGTCATACAGACCAGTGATTTGGTAACATTCAGATCCTAATGGCCCCTTTACACTTTATACCCTATATATAATACACTATTCACATTCATCAACATTCATTAATTTACTTACCAAGATTATACACTTCCATTGATAATTTATATCATATTTCATGTTCTTGTATTTAGTTTTACTATTTTTATATAAGAAGTGATATCCATTAGAGTGTTCAATATGATGATTTTTTATTAGTGTGTGCATTTTTATATTTTTATTTATCTCCCTATATTATTTTCTTTTATTATAATCAATATTAATTCATGATTAGTAATTTTATTAGAAAATTTAACAGTTATTCAATGTGATCATAATAAAACATTAATTATAAAAAAATATCTCATAATAATATAAAGGAATTTTTCCACTCCTTACATTCTCCCCCTTGAAGAAATATTATACTAACTACTTCTTCCCTTTTATCAAGAATCTGGATCAATTATTTTTCATGTAATAGTACATGTTACCATTCAATACCATTTCCAATGAAGTATATGTTTTTTTTATAATATATAATTTTTTATTATGACACATAGAAGGCATCATGGACATTACAATGATATATAGGTTGTAATACTAGATAGGAAATTTCTCCAACATGTTCTAAAATCTCAAATATTTCAATGTGCCTTGGAATAAATTTCCATTTATCTCTAAATCTCATTACCCCTTTCTATTGTAATATTTTTTGGAATACATAATCTCTAACATGAAACTCTAATTCCAACCTTCTATTGTCAGAATAGATCTTTTTTCATCTCAGGGAACCATTGATGTGTTTTTAGATCACTTGTATCTTCTTTATAGCGTCTTTTAGAATTTATGGTCCCACAAATTTTCCGTCTCTAATTTTATCTCAACATATTGGTGAAAAAATGACTGGAAACTATTGTCATAGGATAATTTGACAAGTGGATTATTTTAATCCCCACTCACTTGAAAATAATGTGTGATATCCCATAACATCTCATTAAATGTCTGAATAGCCCTATCTAATTCACCATATGTTTTAGAATGATAGGTTGTGTTGTGGTTTACTTTAGTGTTTATAGCCTTTTTAAGGTTCCCCCAGAAAATAGATTTAAATATTGGATCATGGTATGAAATAATTTATAGTGGCACCCCATGAAGTCTGACCACTTCTTGAATATACAATTGTTGCAATACTGATTTGGGTTGTTATATCTAAACGTGCACTAATTGACATACAAAATATTTTATAGTATAATCAATAATATCCATTTTTCATGTTATACGACTAATAATTATCTCGTAGATATCTACACATTTTAATAATTCTGATATTTGTAGAGAATGAATAGTTGTGAGATTCATTAATCTTATCATTAATTAACTCTGTGTTAGATGGGATATACATCCTTTAAACAAATCTTGAAACTTATCATTGATCAAAATTTAACTTAGAAAGATTGTCATTTTTAATATCTTATATCATCTTTTTGTGCTTTCATTACCTTCTCTACTAATGATGGTTTGAAAATAATTTGGGAAAGGATTGATGATTTCCCTTCCCATAATACTTCAATGTAAATATTTACTATGTCTTTGATAAATGTATCTCCATTAATCCTCATAATCATAATTATTCAGGGGTATTTCCTACTAAATTCATCAATGACATTGTTAAATTTTCTAGGGTGATAATGGATAAAATAATCATAGTTTATAAGAAGTTATAACAATCTATTTTATCCCGCCTTCAATTCATTTTTTGGGAATATATACTTAAGACTCTAGTGGTAGGTGTATATATCACACTCCTACCTATAAAGATATTTTATCAATATCTTTAATGAAAACATAACTCTAGATATATCCAAATCATGGTTTAAATAATTTTATTCATGACTGTTTAATTCCTATGATGCATGGGGAATCACTTTATCTTTTTTTACATCAATACACATCCTAGCCCATTTAAGGATGCATCACTATTAATTATAAATCCTTCCCCATTAGAGGGTAAAGTAATCACATGTTCAATAACAACCTCTTGTTCAATTATATGATAATTTTTTAACACTAAAAAGAAAGTTAAAATTACATATCAATGTAACGTGTTTCGTGTATTGTAAATGCACAAAAAAATTCACAAATATTGTATAGTATCTTGATTGAACTGGTAATCTACATATCACAATTACTATTATAGTATGTGTCCACTCTTCCGTGGACATTTTTCCCGTGACCCACTGCTATGCATTCATTCATTATGATGTATACAAATAATGAGGCTTGTTATAAACAAAACTCATTTTTTATAAATTTATTTGAAATATTATAATTCATCGGAGTTTTTAATATGAACCATATATATTCATCATTATCCTATATTTTTTTAATATATTAGAATATAATCAATAAAGGCCACCAAAAATTTATTAATGTGGTATCTAAAGAATTTATTCATCAGGTTCATAAATATGTAATGTCTATTAGTTAAGATAGATGGAATAACAAAAAATTGTAATGTATATATATTATTCAAATTTAAATTTCATGATATCAAATTTTTTCACCATTTTCCAATGATACACCGATCAAAGTTCAATCTTGGAGAAGTATTTATCTCAACAATACTGGTTGAGGAAATCATCAATCCTTGGAATATGGTTTTTATTCTTTACTATGATCCCATTAAGTTCTATATAATCAATACATAACTATATAAATATGTACATATTCATTAAAAATATAACTTTTCCTCTATATGGAGGAAATTGGTTGTATAAAAACATTCAAAAATAATCATGAAGATATGTCTTTATGTCCTGAAACTCTATATATTCCATTATATAAGGTGTTTTGGATATTGTATTCAATATAAGTATTAATTCAATTAATAAATCTACCACACTTGTTGGGGGAGGTATTGGTAACACTATAAGATATACATTAATATAATCCCCGACATTAGGTATGTATCCAATTTTTTTACTTTATATTTCTTCTCATTATTCACCAATCAGTTCCATGAAAATGAAATTGGATATGGTTCTTAGAAAAACATAGGATTGAATATCTATAATTTAGAGATAATTATAGGTTTTCCCTTAAAGAAAACAAAAATTATCTTTCTTATTCAATTTTAATTAGTATTATAATTTAACAAACAATCCATCCCATATATTATGTAAAATTACACAATTGGAATGACCATTGGGATTGTGGATACATTCAATTAACCAAAGTTATTAGGTAAATACCTATATATATATATATATGATTTAATACCCCTTCCATGAATTTTACCCAATTAATATACTTATAGAGTTTTAGTATTTTAATTTTTTTTCTTTTCAAACATGAATAAAATAAAATTGGTTATAGAAATGGAATCAAATAATGTACTTTCTGGCTTTGAATGTGTCATGAGTGTACCTACCACGACATAATTTAGAGCCTCTAATTGAAAAATTATGACAGAAAAAGAACTACCTAGATCCTGTATAATATATAGGGGTTTATATTGATTTCTCTCTAATATCTTCTTATTTGAACATTAATATAAAAATTTACATGTTTCCCACACATGAATCGTTGCGTGTTAAGTTTCACTTGCACCGTCATCCCTTTTTCATTGGAATTAATTAATTAATTATTTAAATCTATATAAAAGTGTTGAGATATATGATAATATATTCTAAAGTTTTATGAATTGATAATTTCTTATATAAAATACCCCAAATGCGTAATCCTAAAATTATTTCAAAAATGTATTTGGGGTTTCATTAAATATCTTCCATGGTAAAAATTATTTCTGAAAGTTGGTTTTATCCTCTAATTCTTATCATTATTTCAAAGATACTGCTTTGAATATCCAAAATCTATTTCCACTTTAAGAACACACCATACTATTTTCTACTAATTCTAAAATTCTATAATTTATAGAGAATTATGTAGATGTGGTCTTATCATACCAATGTACCAATCAATATTCCATTTAAAATAAATGAAAACAACAGAAGTGTATCATTAAAACCATTTATATTTCATCTCATAATTACCCACTAGTTAATTTTACATTTTTTCAACTCGAACAATTCCCTCTAAATCTTGGTTTGGGCATATAAGGGAAAAATGTTAAAAACAGGTTTTTTAAGTCTATTAATTAAATGGACTCATCCTTATCCATTAGATTCATGTTTTTGATCAAAGTCCACCACTTAAAAAATTCTTCCTCTATGTGGTATACTACTAATATAACATTTTCTTCATCAAAATAATGGTGTATAAAAATATCATTTAAATGGGTTTTTCCATTTTCCAATAATCATTAGATAATTGATTCTTCTAAAAATTGGTGTTTGTCGACGCATGAAGGATTCAGTGAATAATTCTTTCTACCATGGAGAATCTAGATTCTCCGCATGGTTTAGGTTGTTATTTAGAACCTAAGTTCACTGATCCATCATCATCAAAAAAATTCAACACTAGATTCCTTCATATTAGGAAGATAATCATTGAAAAATCCATCGTATCTGTTTTGCTCATGATTTCTTATATTTCCTATCATTTTTATTGAAGAAGAAATTAAATGTGACAAATGTTTCACTATTTGACATCTTATAATAACAATTTAAAGGAAATATTAACTATAAAATTTTCTCATAATATGTTTCTGGGATGATATAATTAAATCTAAAAAATATATTACATTTCATATATATCCATCATTGTTTTTATAAATTATTTTAATTAACCAATAAATATCCCCTATGAGTGTCAAAAAAATATTTATTAAGGCCAATTTGTCATAAAACGACAGATTTTTGAGTTAATACCCCATCCTCCCTATTTGGGGTTATTATCCCTCACTACAACTATGGTAGATTCATATTCACTTGTAGTATAGATATTATTATTTAATTGAATGGAAACCAATAACTTTATACTTCACCAAAATTTGTTGATGTTTTTCTATATTTACACTTATCACTAGAATTATTACATGGGTCTTAATTTTAATAATTTTGAAATATAACCAAACCTTTACTTTGATACCTTCTATTAAGAATTACTTTTTAAATACAAGAGTTTTTACATAATTCTTTAAAAAATATTACATTTATAATTCTGAAAGACTATTTGTGATTTAATGTCTTGAAAACTAGGTACATAATACATGATGTACATTTATAAAACAAAAACATAATCTTTTTTAATAATCCATAAATAATCATTTTTTATTAAATCCTAGTTCACCTTACTAGAAATGATTTCTAGGTGACATATATCAATTAAAAAGGTTGAGCATAAAACCCAGTAAAGGATAAAAAGGAAAATTTAACATGATCACTCATAATGGATAAAATTTGAGGAATACAATGAAATAATAGTAATAAATATATGATACAAAACATGTAAATGTGGATAAAACATAAAAATGAGACATTCATAAGCATATAACCATGGATCTCCATAATGGTTTCATAAAAAATATAACCTAGGTTATTCCCCTAGATATCATAAATTTGTCATCTATAGAGATTAATTATTTTGCAAAATAATATGAGCACTTTACGGGTAAAACCATCATATTTCTAAATTCTCATGTTCAATAAATGGAATCTATCATAATTAGTCATTTCATAAATAACTGATGAAGAATAAATTATGGTTTTCATATAAAATCCTTGATTACATAAACGTTTAAAGACCTGAAGTTTTTATCATTTTTAACCCATTGGAAGGGAATGTAGGTTTCATACATGGAAATATCCAATCAATAAATAATAATTACATATATACGAATACCATTGAATAAAAATAGTTTTGGGTATTCTCAATATAAAAAGGGAGGCATGGAAAACAATTGGATGATTTTTGTAGTATAATTGGTATACAAAGTGGTTTTTGGAACACGTTTTGTAAGAGGAAAAAAAGCCTCTCACTGAAAGAAAAACATTTGGAAATTAATGTAATGATAATAAGTTCATGATAACATAATAACATGGAAGTTATAAGACTATCTTCATAGGAAATACTTGGATAAAATGGAGAGGAATAGAATATTATAACTTCCGTGATAGCTTCCTAAAGCTTGAGGACAGTTACATATAACCTTGTAAACTCCATGTATATGATATAGAGAGGAAACAATAGGGAAACTTAATGATTAATGTATTGGGAGTGAATGAAATGGGGTGATGAGGTGGGTATTTATAGGGAACGTGGGAGGATTATTTATAAATTTTTAGAAATAGGACTTGAAATTCAAGGTTGTTGAAAATGGATAACCAATAGCTTTCTGAGGGTTTTTACTAAAGGTTTTTTATATTAAGAAGGTGGTTTTGAGATATTTAATTTTTATAAATATAAATTAATTTTTATATTATTTTTTTCTTAGAAAATTAATTTTACCACTAAATAATGTTTTTAAAACATTAATTTACATTTTAGACTTTGGTATAAGATTTGAAATTTATATTAACTTATTAAAATATAATATATTAATAAAATTAATTATTTTTTATATTTTGTTCATTTTTATTAATTATTAATTCAATATAAAAAATTTATAAATTCATAAAATATATTGAAAACACAAAGCTATATTTTTAATATTCACTAAAAAATTATGTATTTTAGAATCTTTTAAAATTTTTGACCTAAACTAATTTTGACATGATGATTTCAAATATAATTTTTATTTTAGTTAATATAATTTTATATATTTGATTATTTTAACTTTTATATAAAAATATATATTAATTAAAAAATTATATTTTTATGACATAATCATCTTTCAGATCTTTATAAATATTTCCAAATAAATTATAAAATTATATTTTCATCTATATTTACAAAAATAGTGTTTTAAATGATTTTTATGGAAAATAAATTTTATTTATAATACCTAAATTTTAAATAAAAATTTATATATCTTATTTAAATATAATTAAGTTTTATTTGTGTCTAAAAATATATTTATCATATTTATCTTATACTCGTGTCTATTTTATAAAATAAAATATTTAATAAAATAGAATTGAAAAAACCTTTATTTCATTTATAGAATGAAATCACACTTTATAATAATATTTTTTAGATACATAACCCATTGTTATACTAGTATAAGACCAATATTTATATTTTATGATGGTGTTACCTTCATGGGGTGGCTCATTTAACATTCACCAAGTGGTGTTCTCTAATATCTTAAAATAATCCCATAGTCAAATCTGCATGATCCTTACTTTTTTCAGCTCTCTTTAGTATTTGTCAAGGGTGAACCACAATAATGAAACCTACCTCCCATATTATAGTAAATTTTCTTTAAAATTCATGATCCTACTAGTTAAGGACATCATTTCTCTCTTCTGTATCTATTATTCTTTTCATTACCCTTTATAAACACTAATTTTAATAGTAAGAATACTACCAAAGGTTATAATTCCCAAAGATCATATTGACCAACAATCTTATTAACCAACATTGATATTGACCAATGATAAGGTAAATGTCAAACCCTAATGGTCACTTTACCATTTTACCCTATATAAACTCCACCATTTTAAGACTTAGAATTGATTACACTAGTTACAAATGTTCTACCCTTCCCTTGATAATTTTATAACATTCCTAACTCTTCTATTTCTTTTTACTATTTTAATAACATGATAAATATTTATTGAATAATTAAATCCCATGGCGTTTATATTTGTGTGTGAATTTCTATTTTTTATTTATCTTCTTTTATTACTTCTAGATTTTATACTCAATATTAATTCATGATAAATAATTTTTATATGAAATTTAACTGTTTTTTTCATAATAAAACAATATTTTTAAAAAAGACATCTTAAAAACATAAAGTAATTTTCTGGGGGCTATTATAGCTTTCATTAATTTTTAATACTATATAATGATTGATACAATTATTTTTTAACTAAGTTTGTTATTTTATAAAAAGGTTAAAATTGAATATTCTTATCATTTTCTAATTGTATTATTCTTTACCAAAGTTATTAATTAAATATTGTTTTAACATTTACAACAAAAAATATCCTCCCACCATCAGGACTATTTATTTCTTGAATGATTCCATCAAAATTTGCCATCATTCTTCTCAGAGTAATTATTTTTCCTCATAATATGGTTATTTTTGAAATTTAAATAAGTTATTTCAAAATGAAAAGGGTATTTTACTTGTGAAATAAGCCAATTATCTTTTAAAATTATTTACATATATGTCAACCCCCATTTAGAAATAAAATAATTTATTAAGGATATACTCTAATGATTCATTCCATTATATTATTTTAGATGCTTTATGGTCATATATCTCTAGAGATTGACTGGGGAGAATATCAACATTTCATATTTTAGTTTTTAAATATGAAATTTCATTTTAATTATATATTATAATATCATTCACATTATTCATATGTAGAATAAATTAGAACTATTATATGATTTGAAGAGTTTGTTATTTCCCCTGGATAGATAGATAGGTCTCATGAGACAAACTTGTTTTGGAATTTTTTCATATTCCTTTCCTATTTATGAAATATTTCTAGACCCAATATCTCAGTGATAAGATTTTGATGTCAAACATTATGAATTATATCATTACGAAACCTTTTATTCTAATTCTTGTGATTATTTATGTTTCCATATCATCTATTGATATATTCTCTTTTTATGATACTAGTGATATGATATATTTTATTGTTGTTTATCTATTCTATATTGTTCATTATTTACTTATTCAATGATATATTTTGTTGTAAATATTCCTTTACTAATCATTTGAGCTCACCCATTGTTATTTTTTATGTTCCTGAAGGTAAAAATATGGGATCTATTAATATCATCAAGGATATACTAGAAGAAATAATACATTTATAACTCTAATTTTAAGATGTACTACTTATTTTCAAATGGAATTTGAGAATCATGAATTTATCTAGTCATTAAATTCTACTAAGTAATTTGATCCTTTATGATGTGATCTCTTACTTCTTATTCAAATTAAGTAAGAAAACCACTAGTTCCGATTTATTGAAGTCAGGTTTTCATTTTATGGTATTTTTATTAGTTTTTATTTTCAATATATATATATATATATATATATATAATTTTAATGGTTTTAATTTAAATTTTTAAATCTAAAAAATATAAAATCTATATATTATTCACCCCCTGTCATGAGTGATGTTGTGAAACTACATAAATGGAATATTCGATGGGTGTGACAATCCAATTGTGGGGAGGAGGTTTTCAATGAACACCTCAAGGACATCAAGGAAGAACTCAAACCATGTTTTCTGAAGGCACTAGTGAAGCAACTATATGAGATATCTTTTTTACATATATAGATATAAACTATAATGGGTAGAGAAGTATCAATCAACCCTTATTTCCCCTTTTCTTAGGAAAGAATTTATTTAGGTTGAGTAGAAACTCAAGGAAAAGATATATCCCAAACAATTAGAATTCTGCCTCATTTCAATCAATTAAGAATAATATATCTAAATAATTCTAATAAAGAAATAACAACTATAACAAATTTTTATTGACATTATTTTCAATACATGAATTATCATTTATATCACATGATTACTTTAATTAAGATAAGGTTTATATATACCATTCCATTGGGAGTGTAGAATAACAAGAACCCACCATCATGAAAAAGATATTGGTGAATTTTTGAGAATAGATCATCACATAGGTGGTGATTGAAGAATAAGTGATTTAGGCTCTTATGGTGATACCGCTACCTCCTTATAAAAATCCATCCATACCATATAGAAGATTACACCATAAAAAATAACTAGGATCACCCCTTTCGTTCTTCCCTCCCCCAAATCACATATTTTGTCATTATATTTTATAGTTTTTTACTATCTTCTTTTCTTTTGCATCTACCCAATATTGTTGTTTAATTAATGAAATTTGTATTAATAATGTGTTTTTGTTTCTTCCACATAAACTCCATAAATTATTAGAGTATATATAATAAAATATATCTCCCTATCTAGTGGTAATATTTTATTTATACACACTATAGTGTTCAAACTAAAAAATCCTAAACTTTATATAATTCTCATTGAATAAATTTATCAGTAATTATTTGTTAACATTTGTAGGCTTTAGAAAACTATTATAAATGATCCTAACTCAAATCAATTGGAATAAATAAGACATTTTTACGTCTCCATATCATAATTTTTCATTTAATTATGTTTTGTGTTTTTTCTTTAATGGATGAATTGAATTTCACATATTGGAGAATTTCCAATTATTTTTTTTGTTTTATGACTTTTGTTTATTTCAATAATTATGTTTAAATAAATATTTTAGATTGACTATTCTATTTCATATCCTAGTATTATATAAGATACATAATTAATTTTTGAAAAAATGTATATCCTTTATTTAAGAATTTAATTATCAATCTAAATTCTAAAAATACTTAGGTTGACAAAATTCTAATAACCATAAAATAGAACAAGAAAAATTAATTTTAGAAAATCGTAAAAAAATTCAACAATTCAAATAATCCTTCCTTAAAATATAATTACATAAATTCATTTGAATTCAAGGAGTTTGATAATTTTGGATCCAAACTAATGTCTCTAAAAAAATCAATAATCATAGTGTGTGTGTGATTAATAAAAAACCATAAAAATGAGTTATGAAATCAAATAGTATATTTTAAAAATCCTACTTTCATGACTCATTTATAATAAATAAACATAGGGGTTCCTTATATTTGGAATGATGTAGTTTTATATTAATGATAATCACTTTATATTTTTCATTAATATCAATAAAAATAATAAATTTTTGGTAATATGTTCTTGGATTTGGAGAGATACAAAGAGAAATTTGAATAATGCACTTAAATGAACCCAGGGGGAATAGATTTATTTAATCAAATTTCATAATAATGATTTAATGAGTGTGAAATAGGGAAGTGATATATTAAACATGAATGAGGTAAGAATAAATATTCTATTCCATGATAATAATGGGATTTTCTAAAATATATAATTTTAACATTCATTGACCATTGATTTGACAAAAGAAGATATGTATGTGAGGAAAATATCATTATTGATAGACATTCCATGATCAAAAGGAATACTTCAAGTGTGGGAGATTAATTCAAATATATTTTTATATATTTTTATTATATAATTTAGTATATTTTATATAAATATTTTATATTCGAATAATGTAACATAGTTTTTTTAATATATAATTAGTAAATTTAATGGAAATATGGTGTTCAATTTGTATTTTTACTAGTAAAATATTTATTATAGATTTATATTTTAATGGTCATGATTTGAATAAGTTTTTTTTACAAGTTTTGATGGATTATAAGATGTTGTATCCCATATCATCCCACAAATGTAACCTCATGGTGACACTCAAGGAAGTTTCATGACCATTAATACAATCCCACTTAAAATCTGAAGAACGTTTCACTAAAATATTCCTACTTTAAAATTGCATATGTTATGTACACCTCAAAAAACCTCAAGGTTCACTATGATGTCACATCAAAAACCAACATATCTCCAGGCCCTAATACACAATAAATTCACACCATAATGTAATTTGTATTTTATTTTGATTTTTTAAATACTTATAACCACATTGATGTAGTCTTACATAAAACCAATGAAAACTCACATATTAATATGCATATATATTGGAAAGGCAACATAACATTGTGATCCAACTCCAATGGCTTTACTACCCAAAATGTGACCTTAATAAACAACACATGATATGTTTCCTATGTAAACAAATCTTGATTTCTTGTTATACATTCCATTCACAAGAAATCTACGAGATCCATTTATCCCATCTTTTTACAAGTGGCCACATACATATGTGGTCAAACAAAATAAATATTTTTTAATCAATCAATTCATCCTGATCAGGTAATAAATAAGTGAAAATTTTACATGGCCTTTATTTATTCATTGGGGGAGATAGGTATCAAAAGGTAATAATAACAAAATTGTAGAATACTCATGAAGTATCATATTTGGAATCATTTTTTCCAAACAAGATACTATATGGATTTCATCCATGATTATTGAGGAGTTAACTATCACCTTTTAAAATGCCTCTCCATCTCTGTTGTTGTGCATTTTCAGTCATAGACTCTTGGATGAAGTTGTGAAGTTATTTAGGTTTAATTATATAATTTAATTTCTAAAATTTCAATATAGTATAACTATTCTTCCTTTTTATTTTTCATTTTTATTTTTTATTTTCTTCTATAACCATGATTTTCTATTATCATAATGGTGAGTAGCTTACCAGAATTTTATTCTCAAGGGAAATGTTTCATGGTGTTACTAGACACTTTTTGATTTCTAAACTATTTTATTCTTCTTATAATGAGGTAGAAACTTTGAATTGGTTAGTTTTAGTGAATGTATACCTTTCTTGGGACTATACTCAACCTCATTTCTATTCCTTAGAAAATTAAAATTACCTCTTTTCTCTAGAATCTCTAATCATTCTATGAATTTGAGTTCGTTGAGGGATGAAATGGTTTATAATTTATCTAGTCTTTGGTAGATGTCTCATAGTTGATTTTGGTATCTTCATCATAGTCGACTAATAGAGGATGTGAGATTAGGTGTTCCAACGAGATCATGTAGGTGAACTTAGTTTCACAACATATGTAGGGTATGGTGCCTTATTAGTTATCAAGTGAATTTGAATTTATATAAATAAATAATGAAGGATATTGAGTAGCCAACCCAAAAACCAATAACTTTCCTACTAAGTATTGTTTTATCTTTATTGATTTAATTAAAATGACTGATTTCACCATAAAACCTCCTCCTATTCCCTTACATACATCACATTAAAAATAATAATAAACATAAAAAAGTGATATTGGATATTGGGTAATTTAAAAAATCATCCCAAGAGATATAACCATAGTAAGATCCCTAGATGCATTTCTGACTTATAAATCGTAAGTACATTGAGGCCCATAAAAACAAAAATTATGAAATAATTGAAAGTATTATATCATACACTAAACATTGAATTAAAATCCTTTTATTATTGAAAAAATTGTGATGTAGACTACATTAAAAATAAAAAACATGAATTATAACACATGGTTCTATTCATTTATAACACAACTTACCAGACACTAGCTTTAGCCTTAACCTATAGAGGTGGGCTTTTTCTCATAAAAAAGACTCCCAATCATGGATCATCATGTCCTGATTCACTTTTTATCACTCTTTTTTGACTTATTACTTCTCATATGAGATAACTAATCTATAAAAGCTCCTAAATTATTAACTTACCATATTCTTATATTGGGTTAAAGATTTAATAAATTTTTAAAAAACCAATATTATTAAATTATACCTCTATAAGAGTTTATAAGTTCATCTTAAAGATGATTCATTGTGAGGACATATTCATATAATTCTTATATTCATTTTTATATTCCACAAATGTATCACCCAGTGGTTTTCTTCAATCATTCCTATTGGTTTTCACAATGTTCTCGTATATTTTATTCTACTTCTAATTGGAAATTAGTTCATGACTATTTGTTTGGGGGTTGTATGGTGTTGATGTTTTTTATATCACCCCATACTTGATGAACATACAATCCCATATTTTTGTTGTTGAATTATATCTCTTAGTAACTAATGGACACCTTAGGTATTCCAATCTTATAAAAAATTGGGCCTTGAAAATGTCAACATTAATAGGAGAATCACCAATAATGATGGACATGGACTCTACCTATTTTATAACCTAATAAACAGTAACCATAATATAAATGATTCTAATGTAACTACATTATATATTAATAAAATAAATTCCAAATACATAAAAACACATATAAAAATATATGCTTCTGAGGAATCTTGGTATTCTTAAAAAATTACCAATGTGTTGAAATTGTTCACAATATCTAAAAAACTCTTGGAAATTATGAAAAAACTAGGATAATATAAATATAAATATAAATATAAATATAATAACTTCTTATTATTAAACAGGGGAAAAATTGATACAACAATAAATTTTATAGTATAAATAAAAAACTCTAAATTATTATTAGGTATGGATCTATTAATGATTTCCTCACTATAGTTATGAAAACATTATAGGTTAACGCACACATAAAACCTTGAATAAAATTTTATTTAAAAGAATGGTGTTTCTTATGGTTTATAGAAATTTTGTAAGAAAAAATATTCATTACTAAATTAGTAAAATTGGGATGTGTACATTAGAGTACATGAAAATTCTCACTACAAAATGTGTCTTGAAGAGGCACTTAGACCGAGGTATTAACCTCTGATGTATGCCATATTATACTAATGTGATACACTACCAAGTTATCCAAACCATTACCAACTCTAATATAATTTTATAATTCATAAATAATCGAATCCAAGGAATATTTACTAAATTTTCATCTAGATTAATCTCTAGATACCTTAATGCAATAAGTTAAGAGAAACAATTACTTTATAATGAAACAAAGGATAACAAAATTCATCTAGAGAAAATATAATGAAAAAAACTCATTGTTTTCATTGTAATGTTTTTTTATTATGATATATCTATTGTGTTGGGATTATAGTTAATTATATATGGATATTTATCCACTCTATGTGATACAATTAATCTAACTATGAATTTAGAAGCATTACACAAAAACATTAATAGGATCTCTAACAATAGAGGCTGTGTGATAGCTAGAGTGGTGAAACTATTTTTTGAATGGATTCCCTATAACAATCATAAAATAAAAAACTAGATTCATTATATGTCAATCGAGATAAGGGTAGACTAATATTATATAATATAACAAATGATATATTAAAAAACTATATGTCCTAAGAATTATTGAACATTAAGAACATGCGTATGATATGGTAATGTATAAATAATGATAAAATTATATCTATCAACCTCAAAACCATGCTAAGAAACTTCATGCTTTGAATTTTAAAATTGTGCACTAATGCATTATATATATTTTTTAGATTATACTTACCTCACATTTAGTTTATTTTAAATTATCTATTCTTATATATTGTTAATATTAATTTTCAAATGTTAACTAATTAAAATTGTTTTTTGACACATCTCCATTATTTTTTATTTATGTTTTGATTTTATATATAATATTATAATATTATTACCTGTGTTATTGTTTGAAATAATTTAATAATACATATTGAAAATTTCAGTTCACATTTTTTTTCTAATCATAGAAATAAATAAATTATCATATTTAAATATCATGTTTTATATTTTTATTTTTCAATAAATTTTTATATCTCAGTTCTTATTTATATATATTTCATGATTTACTCTTTACCACATTCACATTCACCATGGTTATCCATGAAAGCCATTCCTTATAATCCCCAATCTGACCATTATCATCCTCACATCATGGCTGACCATCCAAGAATTGAAAATAGAGTCACTAGATCTCACAACATATTACCCTCCAGTGGAACCAATAGGTAAAAACCCTAGTTTTTATGAACCAATTTCTAGTAAATTAAATATTCTTGATGTCTCCTATTGCATGCTACACCAATTTAGTCATTCATTTTACTGTACGGTAAATTAAGTTTGCGCTACACTAAACAGTATGTTTAGATTATGTTACGTGAAACACTATGTTTTTCCTGTATTATACAAAATAAAATTTCCTTCGACAGATAGCATTACTCATAAGAATGATTTTTCACAACATGAATATCAGAAAATTTCCAAAGTTGAAAATTGGGGCCATAGGGCCCAAAATTGTGTTCATAGGCTATGACCATGGTTTCCCTACACTGTGGCCACCATAGCCATTGAAATAGGTTCAAACCTATTTCCATGGTTTAAACTGTGGTAATTGGTCTCATAGTTTACCACTATGGTATTCGACCTAAGGCCATTTTTTAAACTATACCCATAGGTGTTATTTCCATAATGGAAAACTTGTGCTATAGCCCCAAAATAAAAGCTCACCATCAAGATTTTATCTTTTCACCTCACCTATTGGATTCATATGCCTTACCACTACACCACATAGATCTTTGAGTATATATATATATATATATATTATGTTATATATATTATTAAAAACTAGGGTGGTAACATGAAAACTATTGAAATAGGGCTTCCCGCTCTTTTTTTGGGGGGGAAATTTTATCCCACACCAGGGAGGGATACCTATAGACAATGTTTTCAAAATTATGGCTATAGGTCTGGGATATATCCATAGTTTTACTAAAACAATGGTTATGGACCTGGAAAAAATGGTTTATAGACAGAATTATGAGAACCATTGCTTTAAACCACACTTAAAGACACAATTTTACTAAAACCAGGGCTATGGCCTACCTATAACCATTTTTTTAAACTATGGCTATAGTTTCATGGAAATATCTAAGTTTTCTACTTGTGTTTACTAACCCTCAATATATTATTAATAGTATTTTTAAAATATAATTGTAGTTTTACCCAAACCATTGGTGTGGGAGATATGAATAAGAATAATTAAATTACGAAACTATGGTTTTCATGTGTTTATAAAATGAATTATTTGGTTATCAATTAATTATAAATGAAAATAAAAACCAATCGAATAAAAAGGTTGTGTTTTTATGAAAAAAATATTTTTATTCCCAAAATGGAATTTTATTTTAATAAATTAAATTAACAACTATTAGTGAGAGATATAATTTAAATTTATATATTATAAATTCAACAAAATGTTTTTACATTCATAAAATAATTTTTATATTCATAAAATAAAAAACAAATCTAGTTTTAAGTATAAAAAGTTCTGTTATTCTAATATATTAATTTTGGTTCCTTTTAATGGAATACTTGTTTTAAAACTAATCTTTGCAAATATTATAATTTTTATTTGAAAAAAATAAACTTAAATTTTTAATTTAAAATTTAAAAATTATATTACGGATATTTTTTGGTATATTTTTGGATGTTTCATTTTTTGATAAATAGTGAACAATAATGAAGTTTATATAAAAATGGCATTTTTATTAAATTTATTTTTATATTTTAATGATATTTTAAAGAGGTTTTAAATTATATTTAGAATATATATATATATATATTCAATATATTCCACTAGAATCAATTTTACAATAAAATTACATATAAAAACATCTCAAACTTTTGAACATTTTCACTTTAAAAACAAGTTGTTTCGTCCCATATATGAGATTATTTTAAATTAATTTCTATCATGTATGTGATTGGAATTTATAGAAATAGATTATATATTTGTAATCAAAATAATTTATAATTTCTAGTAATATAAAAATATTTTTTTACCAAAAATATTAGTTAGTGTAATTAAAACTGATTACTACTATTAAGGTAAAAATGAGTTTACTTGGTTGTTAAAATTTAATCATAAGGATCCAAATAGCCTAGAAACTTTTCCAAAATCAATTTAATGTAAATATTTAAAAAATATAATGTTTTTTATATAATATTGACCATTATTGTATTCATAGGATGTAAGGGATACCTCTCAATAGTTTTTATCTTTTTGTTTTTATAAGAGTTTCACTTCACAATATAATGACACTCATCACCTATCACTTATTGAAAACTCTAAAAACCTTTTTCTCATAAAAAACATTCCCAAATAATATCACAACATCCTTACTATAATCCCATAACACTCAATTTTTTTGTATATAAATTCATGGAAGTCCTTTGGTGGAAACCAAAATGAGTTACCTGGATAAGAGGTAACATTCTTCAATGAGAAGTTCTGATTTATTTCATTCTCAACCCCTTCAATTATTAATATTACATGATAATATAATAACATAAATATCCTAAATATACATATTTTTTTTATGTTATGGGTATGACACACATATTCACACACTACAATAAATTGGGATACACAATCATAATTGGTGTGTATGGCGAACTACCACCTCCCAAATCGACGTGGTTCGTTATTCCTCTACCACATCCCATGGTTGATAATAATGATAGATTTACTATTTTATTTTATATATGTGATATTTATTATGTCCTTTTTATTTTATAATTATTATATAACACAAAAATTCATGATTTCAATTTAGTTGGAATACGATAGCATCATTTGTGGACGTGTGTACTACTACCTCTTCAAAGCGATGTGATTCATTCACATATTACATGTAATGTATTATGGATATGTTTGTTAAAAATATATGATATTTATAAAATAATAATGATATTTTAATTGTAATATATATATCATTATAATTTCTTTCTTTAAATAAGATATGAAAATGGAAACAAAATTCATGTGTATGTATAGCCTACTGTCTCCATGAACGATATATTTCATTTCATTTTTATATATTTTATATTTTATTATTAATACATATATGATAATTATATATGATATTAATATAATCATTTTTAGTACTGAAAAAAAATTAAATCACGATCTATGCAAAACTAATAAGACTAACAAGTCAAAAACATGTTTGAAAAATAAAGCATTTATTACCTAAAATAAAAAATTAACATGGAATTGTTAATAAATAGGTAATATAAATTCATATATAAGTCATATATGGTATTATATATGATGATATTTTTACTGATATATTCATAAAAACTTATCTTTATTATACAGGTGGTTTGAACAAGTATGATGAGAGCCATGACTTAATGTAAGGGAATTTCATCTCATATTTATATCGGTGAGATACATGCCATATTCAACACTTGTTTTTTATGGGGTGTAAATACATACATATGTAATGTATTATCATGATTTTAATTTATTTCATTATATTAAATGTTTCAATTTATGTTATTATTTCATGGGTATCATGATTCAAAAGATACTCAAGTAGTAAAGGGATTTCTAGTCTCACTTTTATTTCTACAAGACTTATGCCTTGTCCACCAATTTTTTATTTTTTGTGTTTTATATTATATACATGAATGAATTATATTATTCATATCCTTAAAGATATGGTAATTTACTTATTAGTTTTATAACCACTATTTTATGGGGTTTACGTTTAAAAAGATACCAAATCGGTAAGTTGGTTTTGTCCTAATTTTCTATCTTTGAGACACATGTTATGTTATGAACTTATATTATATAAAAATGTGTATATAATAACACTTGTCATGTATTATAATGAATCTAAAAATTATAATTCTATTGTAATATTATTTTAATTTCATTCTCTAATGGTGATTATTATTCAATGTTACTATAGAGGTATGATTTTATTTCTATAATCTCGCCTTCTATGAGGATTATTTATAATTAAGCATCAATTGATGAAATATTATGATCCATCCATCAAAAATACCAATTACTTTTCCTCTACTATAGTTATTCAAGATATCTTCAAGTAATAGTAATATTTTCCTACTCTTTTGTACTTAATATAATTATGAAATGTTTTTAATAAAATCTTATTATATATCTTTCATCAGAAAAAATATATGTTATTTAAAAACCATGTTTTCTAAAAATTATTTCAAAACTTTTCCACTATTTTACCATGATAATTAAAATATTTGTTTACTAATATTTATCCTAAAAAAACGATTTTGTAAAAAATAATATTATTTTCATTTTCTGATTGAGTCACTTATTTAATCTTCTAGCAGTGAAAAAGGAATGTTCATCAAGCCCAAATTTACCCAACTACATGATCCTCATATAAGGCCCTAACCTTAAACATTACATAATCTTGAGATATTTCAAGAATACACATTGGGTATCTTTTCAGGTTTAGAGTTTTATAGAATTATATCATAAATCTTGCATTACATCCCACATTTAAACAAACTGGTTACATCAAAGACAATATTCAATTTTCCCATCAAAGGAAACATTTTTAAAATAAAACATGGATTATTTCTTGACACTTACTTGACACTATAATCACATCATGTACATTTACCTTGACCTGTGAAAAACATTTCAAAAACATGGGATGAGCATAAAAAGCTCAGTAAGGGATATAAAAATACGGAAGGAAAACCATAGTCCACGTATACATAAGAATCAATGGAATCATACTTTACTCATAAAACATAAGCACTTTAACATACCTCATGAAATCATAACATTTATAAATAACTCATAGAAAACATAAGACACAAAGGTAACTTGAGGCATTCATAACATTCTTACGTAGTGAGTAGCCCTTTTGGTTACGTTTGGAATACCCATCACAGTATATTCCCTAAATCTCTTTGGAGAAAACTTATAATTTAACCCCTTCACATTACCCAATGCATTGGAGATCTATACCGGGCTCACCGGCCCTTAGTTTATCACAGAACCACCCGTCTTCATAAACAATTCCCTAGAACCATAACAAAATCGTATCACATAAAACATGCATAAAGGAAATATAACATTTCCACATTTCAATCACAAGATATCAATAACAAATTGATATAATAAAAACATTATCAAAACCAATTTCAATACCAAAATGAACGAAAAGTAAAACTTGGTATTTATTTTTCATTTAAAAAAATGTTATGGCTTGAAGAGGAAGCCGAAATTCAAATAATGGTCACGACAGCGGAGAAGTCGTTGTCGCCGCATACGTACGAAAAAAACATTCCCTTTTTTCATTTACTAAAATTCTTTGTATAAAAAGATTCATTTTGAATAAAATTAAAAGTCAAAGGGTTTTATACACTGTATAAAAGAAATTTGTGTATAAAACAAAATATGCCTCAATGAAAGGAGATTGAGACGAAGTCCCTTACCACGTGTCCGACTTGACTCGATCATTCTTTAATCTCCGGAATAATAAACTTGAGTTAATTTATAGTTTCTTAAGAAACCTTTTCAAGTTCATTATTCATTTTATATCATTTATTAACATGTTATGAAAACTATTTAATTTTTTTAAGTTAATAACAGTTGTTTTGTCGGTCATTGGCACTTGAGTAAAAAATGGACTTCTTATAATTACATGTTGTTCATGTGGTCAAAGGTTCATTATATCCAGAATTATATTCATGATGTAGACATCATATATATCATATATATCCATTATATACATGCATTTATAATATTACACAACATTTAGAGGTAAGAAATGAAATGCACCGTTCAAGGAGACGGTAAGCTGTACGTACGCATGAATGCTACTTCCATTTCTATTTCATATTTAATGGAATTAAAACATAATGATACATAGTAGTATTATAATTATAGTATTTTATCATATATAATATCATTAAATCTATCCTTTATACGTACCATATATGGTATGAACGATTGAAATCACTTTGAGGGGGCGGTAGTCCGCACTTCCAAAAATGAAGATATCGCGTTTACCCATAATAGAAACCATAAAGGTATGCCATAAATAAAAAATACAGAATCATAAGGAAGGAGTAAACATAATATATATCATATATAAATATAGTGACATCTTAATGGCCACCATGAAAGGTGTTAAAAGAAGATTGAACAATCATCATTTTGTGAGGCAGTAATTCACCACCCATAGAAACAGTATGTTATTTAACCATTATATGGAGGTGTGTGTAAGTGTAGCTAGAATTATTATTATAAAAACATTATATTATATTTAAGATACTGTTGTTTTTTCAAAACAAAGTAATAAAAAGAGTTTAGGGGGCTGGAGACGCAAAATAAAACAAAAGAACATTAGAGAAGACTTTACCTTTAAATCAGGTAACTCTTCTTGGATTGAAACCAAAGGGTTTCTTGAAGAGATTAATACCTAAGATAAGGCTTCTATGATGAAGAGAGGGATGTGGAGAGATTAAATTAGCAGAGTTTAACCAAGACAATGGCTTTAGAGGTGTGGGCAAGGAGGTAGATGTGGGGGCCTTTTATAAGAGGGAGGGGGGGCACTCTTGGAAAGTCAAGAAATGTTACATTATTTTAAAATGCGTTTCAGATTTTAAAGGTCCCAAATTGATATATTTCTAGGATAAGGTGATAAGAGTTCGAAATATACTCATACAATTGTTTTTTGACAGGTGTAAGTCTTATATTTTACATTATATTTTCATTTAATTTAAATCGTTAATTAATGAGGTAATCACTGCATCATCATGGTGTCATAAATAATTTAATTTATTTAGTGTCTAAAAATTTAAAAAAAATAATATGATGTATTAAATATTTATAGATTTCCAATGATTATTTATAGTCTAATATATCATTTTCACATACAAAACTAAAATTATTTTTCTTAGGAGTTACATACTTTTGTGATATTCTCATTTCTTTAAAAATGAAATGATAAAGTGTCACTATCACCCAAAAGTGATTAAATGGGGTCCCAAAGTTTGGAACAAGGAATAACATGATCGAACATGACACAAATGGTATCATTAGAACACATTTTGGGGTCATTTGGTATTATTATGATATTATTCTATTACCCATAACTACCCGATTATGAATTAATCACGACAATTAAAGATAATTACCGTCGTTACTATTCACAATGTCCAAAAAAAATATTCATAATTAAATAATTTGGACCTTATGATTTCAAATATGTAATCCATTTTACCAAATTCCAAACACAGAAATTGCAATAATTAATTTTAAAATAATTTTTGTTGTCAAAACAAATAGCGGGTTTTTTGAAACAATATCTATGAAAAGTTTGACACTTGTTTATGCCAAATTCCAAAGTGAAATTAATTCTAATGACCACCATTGGATTAAATTGTAAAACTATATTCAAATTACACTTTAAAACCAATTATAAATACAATCTAACCATATTATTAAATTGGATGAAAAAGAAGTTTTGACGTAAAATGCAGTATTTTTCACTATTCATTAAAAAATGAGCATTGTCACAAAAATACCAAAAAATTATCCAAAGTAAATTTCAATGTCCCAATACTAAAGAATAAGTTTATTTTGAAGAATAGAGCTTAAAAAATTTTCAAAAGGTAGATTTAAAAATCGGTCACCATCAAAAGGTGGTAAAACAATCTTTTAAAAATATTAGAGAATCCAATGCTTAAGATTGGATTTATTCTCATATGAAACCTCTAAAACACTATATAATTCATAAATAGAAATAGATCCGAAAATCCATAATTCTTAACTTAATTGGGATGTTTCATCATTCAACCATTTATAAAATTGTGTCCCTGAAATTTATTTACTTATCGAATAAGTGGGGGTATTTATCCCTCATTGCATTTTCAGACTCCCTTTTTGCATCTTCAATCATGTGGTTTTGCCAAAAAACCTTTACTTGATGAATCACATTATTCCACAACACTTTCTTCCTGTGGTCAAGAATCTAGACCGGTTGTTCCTTATAAGATAGATTCTCTTCCAACTGAACTACCTCTGGACTCAAAACATGAGTTGGATCTGGCATATACTTCCTTAACATTGAAACATGAAAAACATTGTGTTCCTGAGATAAACTCAGATGTAAAGCCACTCGGTATGCGACTGATCCTACTCTCTTGAGAATATCATATAGTACAATGAACCTTAGACTCAAATTTCCTTTCCTTTCAAATTGCATCACACTTTTCCATGGTGAAACTCTGAGAAAAATATGATCACCTACCTCAAAAGAAAGATCCTTCCTCCGGTTATCTGCATAACTTTTCTGCCGACTCTAAGCTGTTCTCATGTGCTTCTAAATCAGCTGAACTTTTTCTGCCAACTCTTCTACCAATTCTGGTCCCATCAACTTCCTTTCACCCACTTCATCCCAAAAAGTGGGATTTCAACACCACTTCCCATATAATGCCTCAAATGGTGCCATCTGTATACTGGAATGAAAACTATTATTATAAGAAAACTCAACCAAAGAAAGATGTTGGTCCCAACTTCCTTGATAATCCATCGAACAAGCACGTAACATATCCTCCAAAATCTAAATTGCTTGTTCTGACTGCCCATCTGATTGAGGATGAAATGTTTTATTAAAATTTAATTCAGTAACCAATGACTTCTGAAGGCCTTTCAAAAAGTTAGAAGTAAACCTGGGATCACGATCGGATACAATAGAGAGGGGAACTCCATGTAACCTGACTATCTCTTTAAGATACAAATGAGAATCTTGATCTAGGGAAAAAGTATCTTGTATAGCAAGGAAATGATCAGATTTAGTCAAGCGATCAACAATAACCCATATTGCATTATTACCTCAAGGTGTTTTTGGTAACACCACAATGAAGTCCATGGATATATTCTCCCATTTCCACTCTGGCACTGGTAAAGGTTGTAGCATCCCTTTTGGTAACTGCCGCTCTGCTTTAACCTGTTGACAAGTCAAACACTTCATAGTAAAATCAACAATTTCTCTTTTCATTTCATCCCACCAGTAATACTCCCGAAGAACTCTATACATCTTAGTACTGTCAGGAAAAACTGAAAACGGAGAACTATGACCTTCACATAACAACTCTCTCTTCAACTGTGAATCACCATGAACACAAAATCTATTCCCAAATCTCAAAACACAATCATTATCAATGTTGAATTCAGGCAACTTACCCTCCTGAACCAGCTTTACCTTTTTCTGCAACTCACTGTCTTGCTTCTGTGCTTGCTTAATTATATCTGATAGAAATGATTTCACTAATACCTGAAACAAAACAGAAGAACATCCTACACCAACAAATTCTATGCCAAAGTTCATCAAATCCTTAACCAATGTATCACGTTCCAAATGCAACATTGTTAATGAAGCATTACTTTCTCGACTCAAAGCATCAACCACTTTATTTGCTTTTCACGGATGGTAATGAATTGTACAATCATAATCCATGATTAATTCTAGTCATCTCCTCTGTCTCATGTTCAATTCTTTATGAGTTAATATATACTTTAAAATTTTGTGATTAGTATATATTTCATACTTTACACCATACAAATGATGCCTCCAAAATTTTAAAGTGAAAACAATAGCAGCTAATTCCAAATCATGTGTAGGGTAATTTACCTCAGGAGTTTTCAACTGACATGAAGCATAATCAATTACCTAATCATTCTACATTAGGACACAACCGAGTCCTTTTAATGAAGAATCATTGTAGATAACAAAATCCCCATTCCTGGAAGGTAGTTCCAAAACTGGAGCATTCACCAATCTTCTTTTCAACTCCTGAAAATAATCTTCACATTCTTTTATCGAGATAAACTTAACACCCTTATGAGTTATCTTAGTCATTGTACTAGATAACTGTGATAAATTCTTAACAAACCTTTGGTAATAGCCTGCCAAACCAAGAAAACTACGAATCTAGGTTATATTTGTGGGTCTTGTCAATTCTTCAACAACCTTTATTTTTGCAGGATCAATAATTATTCCATCTTTAGAAACAATGTGACCAAGGAAAGAAATTTTTTGCAACCAAAACTCACACTTGCTGAATTTTCCATACAATTTCTTTTCTTTTAAGGTTTGAAAAATAACCCTTAAATTTCTTTCATGCTCCTCTTTACTTTTAGAAAACACCAAAATATCATCAATGAAAACAACCAAAAACTTATTCAAGAACTCATGGAAAATTCTATTTATAAGGTCCATGAATACAGCAGGTGAATTGGTTAGCCCAAAAGGAATTGCTACAAATTCATAATGGCCATATCTTATATGAAACACAGTCTTCGAAATATCTTCTTCATTTAGATTCAACTGATGGTACCCTGATATGAGGTCAATCTTTGAAAAATACTGAGCTCCCTGGAGCTGATCAAACAAATCATCGATATGAGGCAAAGGATATTTGTTCTTAACAGTGAAGTTATTCAAGGCTCTATAATCAATACAAAGTCTCATAGAACCATCTTTCTTTTTACCAAATAAGATAGGAGAACCCCATGGTGATGTGCTAGGTCAAATAAAACCTTTCTCTAATAAATATTGAAATTGCTCCTTCAACTATAAAAGTTCAATTTGAGTCATTCGATAAGGAGTTTTTGAAATTGGATTAACATCAGGAAGTAATTCAATAGTATATTCAACTTCCCGATCTGGTATTATTGCAAGAAAATCATCAGGAAAAACATCAGGATACTTATTTACCACTGACTCATCATTAATCTGAGCAGTTCCTTTGTTTTCAACAATATGTGCAAGGTAACATTCATTTCCATCTTTTACAAGTTTCTCAGCCTCTTGATATGTTATTAACAGTAAGGGTTCATTCTTGTACACAAACTGAAAGTCTTTCTGAAAATAAACTTCTTTAGATCTACAATAAATATTAGCATGGTAAATAGAGAGCCAATCCATACCCAGGATAACACCAAACTCTACTAGAGGTAAAAAAAATAAGGTTTTCAAGTAGGTTCCTTCCACAGATAAGGATAGGAAGATTATTATAAATTCTTTTTGCCTCAACATTTCCCCCAAGTGTTTTTACCATAAGTTTAGGAGTTATTTCCTGAGATGGTATTCCCAATTTACTAGAAAATTTTCAGAGATGAAAGAATGTGTATACCCTGAATCAAACAACACACTGACATAATCTGAAAAAACAAAGTACCTGATACCACTTCATTTGATGGACCAAAATCTGCTGAAGTAGTTGCAAAGGATTTCACCACCCCTTTCTTCTTTTAGTCTAACTTCTTCCCATCACTCAACCTCTTTGTTGGACACTCGTTTTCATAATGACCCATCTCATTTCACTTGAAACACTTCACTAACTGTAAATCAAATTTGGTCTTACAATCACCCTGATATTTTCCATTGCAATCACGAGCCTTAAGTCTCATCTTTCCACATCGGTAGCACTTTCCAGAATTCAAAAGACATTCCCCAGCATGCCTTTTACCACATTTATCACAAACTAAAAACTTAGTTTTCTTACCATCAGACCTCTTTGAAGGATTCATCCCTTTATCCTGCCACCTCGGTCTCTACTTCTGTTGGTTTTCATGGAACACTTGATCATTGGAAAACTCCATTTACACCTTTTCAGAACATCGAACAAGCTTTTCAAAACTTTTTAACTCACAAGAATCCAATTACCTTCGATATTTTTGATTTAATCCTGAGTAAAAATGATTGATTTTACTATTAAGGTCTCAGATAAAATTTGGAGCATACCTTGCCAATCTAGTGAACCTTTCTTCATAATAAGCCACTGAGTCATCCTCTTGACTGAATTCCAAGAATTGTTCTTCTATCCTAAGTCGAAAAAACTTAGGAAAATATTTCTCAAGAAATATATAGCTTTGAATTCATCCCCGTCAAGAGCATCAATCTCATCAGCGTCACTGATATTTTTAACCATCGACCACCACTAATCTGCTTCACCCTCCAAACAGTAAATAGAAAGACTAACCTTTTGATTTTCTGAATACCCCATGACATCAGAAATATTCTCCAGTGCTTTAATCAACCCTTCAGCTAACACAGGGTAAGATGATCCTCTAAATGATGATGGATGTTGCCTCATGAAATGTTCCACCACTGACAAGTTCCTCTACAGCTGATCTGGCTGTTCTCGTGCATGGATACCACCACCATTTATCGCTTGAGTCAAATGAACCATTACTGCAACAAACTATTCAATTCTAATTCCGACCATTTTAGGATGCTGATTCGGAAGGTCATTTCCTTTGGTATGCCTTCCAAGTGCGGATTTCCTGTTTCCTCTGCGGAAAACCATTTTGAACAAACATATCTCAAGCAGCATGGTAATCTTCAAATGCTATATCATTTCAATTTGACCATAAATTTTTTTTGATAATAATTTAATAGAATTCTAACTCCTGAAGTTATCTAAACCGACCTCTGATACCAACTATAAGGCCCAAGCCTTAAACATTACTTAATCTTGAGATATTTCAAGAATACACATTGAGGATCTTTTCAGGTTTAGAGTTTTAGAGAATTGGATCATAAATCATGCATTACATCCCACATTTAAACAAGGTGGTTACATCAAAGACAATATTCACTTTTCCTATCAAAGGAAACATTTTTAAAATAAAACATGGATTCTTTCTTGACACTTCCTCGACACTATCATCACATCATGTACATTTCCCTTGACCTGTGAAAAATATTTCAAAAACTTGGGATGAGCATAAAAATCTCAGTAAGGGATATAAAAATACGGAAAGAAAACCATATTCCATGTATACAAAAAAATTAATGAAATCATACTTTACTCATAAAACATAAGCACATTAACATACCTCATGAAATCATAGGATTTATGAATAACTCATAGAAAACATAAGGCATAAAGGTAACTTGAGGCATTCATAACATTCTTATATAGGGAGTAACCCTCATGGTTACATTTGGAATAGCCATCACAGTATATTACCTAAATCTCTTTGGAGAAACCTTAGAGTTTAACCCCTTTGAGTTACCCAATGAATTGGAGAGATATATCGGGCTCACCCACCCTTAGTTTATCACGGAACCACCCTTCTTTATAAACAATTCCCAAGAACCATAATATAATCGTATCACATAAAACATGTATAAAGGAAACATAACATTTCCACATTTCAATCACAAGATATCAATAACACATTGATATAATAAAAATATTATCAAAACCATTTTCAATAACAAAATGAATGAAAAGTAAAACATGTTATTTATTTTTCATTTAAAAAAAGGTATGGCTTGTAGAGGAAGCTGAAACTCAAATAATGGTCACGGTGGCAGAGAAGTCGTTGTCACCGCATATATACAAAAAAACATTCCCTTTTTTCGTTTAGTAAAACGATTCATATAAAAAGATTCCTTTTGAATAAAAGTAAAATTAAAAGGGGTTTATACACCGTATAAAATAAAGTTATGTATAAAACAAAATATGCCTCAATGAAAGGAGATTGAGAAGAAGTCCATTACCTCTTGTCCGACTTGACTCGATAGTTCTTTAATCTCCTTAATAATAAACTTGAGTTAATTTATACTTTCTTAAGAACCTTTTTCAAGTTCATTATTCCTTTTATATCACTTATTACCATGTTATAAACACTATTTAATGTTTTTTAAGTTAACAATAGTTGTTTTGTCGGTCATTGGTACTTGAGTCAAAAATGGACTTCTTATAATTACACGTTGTTCATGTGGTCAAAAGTTCATTATATCCAGAATAATATTCATGATGTAGATATCATATATAACATATATATCCAGTATATACATGAATTTATAATATTACACAACATTTAGAGGTAAGAAATGAAATGCACCGTTCATGGAGACGGTAAGCCGTACGTACGCATGAACGCTAACTCCATTGATATATCATATTTAATGGAATTAAAACATAATGATACATAGTAGTATTATAATTAAAGTATGTTATAATATATAATATCATTAAATCTATCCTTTATATGTACCACATATGGTATGAATGATTCAAATCACTTTGAGGGGGCGGTAGTCCGCACTTCCAAAAATGAAGATATCGCGTTTACCCATAATGGAAACCATAATGGTATGACATAAATGAAAAATACAGGATCATAAGGAAGTATTAAACATAATATATATCATATATAAATATAGTGACATCTTAATGGCCACCATGAAAGGTGTTAAAAGAAGATTGAACAATCATCGTTTTGTGAGGCAGTAATTCGCCATCCACAGAAACAGTAGGTTCTTTAACCATTAGATGGAGGTGTATGTAAGTGTATCTCGAATAATTCTTATAAAAACATCCTATTATATTGAAGATACTGATTTTGTTACAAAATAAAGGAATAAAAAGAGTTTAGGGGGATGGAGAAGCAAAATAAAAGAAAAGAACATTAGAGAAGACTTTACCTTTAAATTGGGTAACTCCCCTTGGATTGAACCAAAAGGGTTCCTTGAATAGATTACTACCTAAGTTAAGGCTTATATGATGAAGAGAGGGATGTGTAGAGATTAAATGAGCAGAGTTTGGCTGAGCCAATGGTTTGAGAGGTTGGGGTAAGGAGGTAGAGGTGGGGGCCTTTTATAAGAGGGAGGAGGGGTACTCTTGGAAAGTCAAGAAATATTACTTTATTTTAAAATGAGTTTCGGATTTTAAAGGTCCCAAATTGATATATTAATAGGATAAGGTGATAAGGATTCTAAATATACTCATACAATAGATTTTTGATAGGTTTATGTTTTATATTTTACATTATCTTTTCATTTTATTTAAATCGTTAATTAATGAGGAAATCGCTACATCATCATGGTGTCATAAATAATTTAATTTATTTATTGTCTAAAAATTATAAAATAATACTATGATGTATGAAATATTTTTATCTTTCCTATGATTATTTATATTATAAGAGATCATTTACATAGACAAAAATAAAATTGTTTTTCTTAGGAGTTACATACTTTTGTGATATTCTCCTTTCTTTAAAAATGAAGTTATAAAGTGTCACTATCACCCAAAAGTAATTACATGGGGTCCCAAAGTTTGGAAAAAGGTATACCATGGTCGGAAATGACACAACCAGTAGAATTAGGACACATGTTGGGGTCATTTGTTATTAGTATGATATTATTCTATTACCCTTAACTACCTGATTACTAATTAATCATGATAATTAAAGATAATTACTGTCGTTACTATTCACAATGTCCAAAAACAAAGGAGTCTTAATTAGATAATTTGTGCCTTATGATTCAAAATATAAAATACATTTTACCAAATTTTAAACACAGAAATTTCAATAATTAATTTAAAAATAATTCCCGTTGTCAAAACAAATAGCGAGTTTTTTTTGAAATAATATCTATGAAAAATTTGGCACTTATTTATGCCCAATTCCAAAGTGAAATTAATTATAATTACCACCATTGGATTAAATGTTAAAAATATATTATATTTAAACTTTAAAACCAATTATAAATATAATATAACCATATAATTAAATTGGATGAAAAAGCAGTTTTGAAGTAAAATGCAGTATTTTTCACTATTCATTAAAAAATGAGCGTTATCAGAAAAATACCAAAAATTTATCCAAAGTAATTTCAAATGTCCCAATACTAAATAATAAGTTTATTTTTAAAAATATAGATTATAAAATTTTCAAAATATATATTTAAAAATGGTTCTCCATCAAAAGGCGGTAAAACAATCTTTTAAAAATATTAGAGAATCCAATGCTTAAGATTGGATTTATTCTTATTTGAAGCCTCTAAAACACTATTTAATTCATAAATAGACATAGATATTAAAATCTATAATTCTTTTCTTACTTGGGATGTTACACCTCATTTATTTGAAACTTTCATTTCATATTTACAAGATTACAATTTTTGGAAGAAAATTTCCCAAAATTTTGGAATTTTTTATTGTTTGTTTTCAATGAAAAAGGTCCTTAAAAATGTTTTATGTTAAATTAACTTTTTAAATGAATTTAAAATATTATTTTATAAATTTTCATGGTTATTTTCAAATAAATTGGTTTTTGATAAATTTTCTTTTATTTAATAAGTGATTTAAATGACTTTTAAATCATCCTATAAATATTTTTAAAGGTTATTTTCAATGAAAATGATTTCAATGACTTCAAATCTTAATTTATATGTCCTCTGAGACATTTTCAAAGAAAAATATTTTCAAAATGTTTTATATTTTGAAGATATTTTTTAAAAGTTTTTTACAAATAAGAAAATATATTTTCTTTAAGAAGTGATTTTTAAAGATTTATTAAATTTATTTTCCATAAAAAATGAAATTAGTTGATGTTACATATATCATACAGGGGTTATGATCTAAGGATACCATTATTATTATTTATATAAATGGTTATTATTTTAATGAATATTTATTTATGAAACTTATTTCTCTTAAATTTGTTACACTATGATAAATGTTCAGGAAACCAATTTAATTTACTCAGTTATTCTATGATGAAATGATTATAAAACTTATATACTTTCCATATATTAAGATATAATGAAATGAATATGATACCCATTTTTTCATTTCATGGGTTATGATATGATGATATTGTATGATCTAGAGAAACAAAAATTTATAATTTTATCATCCATTGGGTATGACCTATATATCCCTGCAATACAATGGGTATGGAATTTTATCACATGGTATATTCATGGCTAGACTGGAATGTGAACTCTGTTAAAAATGTAATTTTGTTTTCTTAGATGATCTTGGTATTGAATTTTTACTACTAAGATATACATGAAAGTGAACTGTGACTACTAAAATGATTTGTGGAGTAAACCCATTTCACTAATATGGCCTTATAAATAATACTTGACAACTATGAAAATCATTTTATATGTTTTTGGGCCTTCCATAATTCCATGTCTTATTCCTATGTTATGATTTCATGGATTATTATCTTGATTCCATTATGATTAATTTCTTATGAAAAGAAAATCTTTATACCATTACTCTTGATTAGGATATGTTGGGAATGATCTTCAAATGTTGTGATCGTACTATAATACCCTTATACTCGTGATTATTTTTAAAGACCTCCCTTATTTACCATTACTAAGAATCTGAGCTCACAATTTATTATTTTTCAATTCAACAGGGTATGAATAAATTTATTATGTATTATGTGTCCATGAAGGGTTATAGTCATTGATAATCTAGTGGAAGATAATTTATCCCACTTATGTACTCGTACTTATATTTCCATATTTCAAAAAGTTACTAAACTAATATGTTCTTTGGGTGTATATTTGTTTAATGTATTAAGTATTCCCAAAAAATTATGTAATGTATATGTATGATAAAAGAGTTTTGTTAATATTGGTATCAGATTAAATATTTAGTTAACCTTTGGAAACTATGTTGAGAAAACAATAATGAGAACACTAATGACAAGTCTCAAAGGATGAGTCTCTGGATGAGGAAAATTATTTTAAAATGGCCCATAATTTTTGGTACATGATAGAGTGAGTGGGTTCTTATAAATACATCATTTTATAGATACTATAAGTGGATGTGGCTCTGGTATATATGTACATATGGTTAATAACCCATAAAACATTATATTGAGCTAAAATCAATTGGAAAATCGTGCATGAACCTTGCTGCATATATGGTTTGATACTCCTAGGGTATATAATTTGGATATTCAAAAACTCTTTATAATCTGCAATTATAGATTTAAATGGAATATCAAAATGAATAAACTTGGATAAACCTAAGGTGATATATATTTAAAAAAATATTTCATTAGTTATTTATATTGTAAGTGATTTTTCATTAATATGTGGTTTTTACTCTAAGATTAGTGTTACTCATTTTATTCTTTTGGTCATTTTAAATGGATGGAACTATAAGGAATCATCTTTATGGGGAATATAATAAAAAAATTCAATGACTAATATAAAACAAATCATATTATGACTGGAGATAAATATATTTTTATTATTATTAATCATCTATCATGATATATGATTAAAAACATGAGCTTCAGTGACATTCCTAAGGAATTTAATAAGATGAATATTGGATTTTATGAATATTCATATGGGAATGGAAGTTAAGGAAATAATATTAAGCTCCTACATGTGATGAAAAAGGAAAAAAATGTCCTAGAGGAAGAAATCATATGGAGGAGAAGATGTTATCCGTGGGTAAAATGGGATCATAAAGTGACAAATTATCAAGGAGTTAAATGTATTATCTATAGAGAAAATGGGAATTACCCAACTAAATGGAATGATCTATTAATTTAATTATGAACAAAGGAAGGGATTATTCCATTCAAATCATTGAATGTGAAGGATTTAAGAATTTATATATTTTGGTTATAGATTTATGAAATATATTATAATTGTTCAATATATTTTTTCATTATAGATTTTAAAAAATATTTTTATTGGTAATAATGACCTAGGAAATTCATTTAATGGTAGGGTTATATTTTCCAAAAAATAAATAAATTTAGTAAGGTTCCCTTTAATGTGTTTTTAATGATTTAATATTTATATTTAGTATAGAAAAAGTGATGATTGATAGGGATCAAATAAATTGGATATTATTGATGAGCTCACAATTGTTAATGGATTTTTTGACAAAGTGGTTTCTAATACCATGGATTGATATTGAGAAATTTTTTTATTTGAAGAATATATCCAACAATCTTTGAAATATGAAAGATTTCATGTTTTCAATATGGATGTATGATAATTCAGTTTATTATCCCGTTTCATGAGAATACATGATGAAGTTATTAAAATGATAAGAATGTGCCATTGAAGAGATAATTTATGATATATGTGGGTTTGAGGTCAAGGTGATTTTGTGACATTATTTCTAATGTATTATATTTTTCTCTTTCATAAGGGTTACAGGGTTGAACAATTATGGAAGTGTTTATGTTAAATTTCAGTTAAGGTTTTAAAGGTAAATGTTTTATATCACTATGTGAGGATTAATGTATATTGGATAATATGTGCTAGCCTTTTTGTCATGATGATAACTAAATATAGATTTAATATCATATTATTTTATATATGTATATTATGATTCATTAGTTCTTTATTCACAAAAAATTCACATTCATTTTTTGTGTAAGATATGAAGTGGAAATTGTTCAAGACACACAAAAAGTCTAATATTATGCATATGAAATTGAATTAAATAAAGTAAGTATTTCTCCTTCTTAAAATTCATAAACTTTAGTAAAAGGTTATTCAAAAAATCCATCTAATTATTATCATTTTTATGGAATTAATAACCCTTTTCATGCCTCTTTGGTTTATGGATTTGTGATCATTATCATTATCCACACTATGTTCTTTATCACTATATATATGAACTTGATAGTTGTATTTATATTCAATGTCTATGTTTTCACTCTCCACTTATGATAACCTTTGTGGATACCTTATTATAATTTAGTTTAGGTAACCGTTATGTTTCCAAATTTATTTTTAAAAAGTATGTTTTAGTATTATTTTTTATGATGTGGGATTTTATAAAAAGAACTTTCAAGTACTAAAACATTGATAACCCAGATGATTTTTTATGGTGAAATTCATTTTAAAGGGTATAGATTGTATCACCTCATGTTTTTATGAACAATTTTAAATAAATTAAATTTATTTGATGTCTTCCACTGGACTGTATACAAAAATAAACAATCATAATATTCCAGACCATGATATTTTTTCACTACGCACAACACTAAATTTAGCTTGTGTTACACAGAACATTATGTTTGTATTTTGTTACACACAACACCAATTTCCTTTAATATCTTGGTTTACATGTCAAATTATGTTTTACCACACTATAATATACAATTATTATTATTAAAATATTATTATAGTTGTCACCTAGTAATTGGAATGGAATATATGAATTATTTTAAATCAATTATGAAAAAATTGTTTAAACATGAAATAAAATGAATTATTTTGTTATTAATTAATTATAAATTAAAATAGAAACCAATTGAATATAATGGTTGTGTTTTTATGAAAAATTATTTTTATGACTACAATGGTGTTTTATCTTAGTAAATAAAAATAACCAATATTAGTGAAATATATTAAGGAAATTTATATATTATAAATTTAACCAAATGTTTTACATTATCTAATAAGTTTTATTCGAATAAAATAAGAAGAAATCTAGTTGTAGGCATAAAAGATGTATCATTATAAAAGGTAGTTTTACTGGCTTTGAACAAAATACTTGTTTTGAACCTAATTTTTGACACATATATAATTTATATTTCAAAAAATATACTTTATTTTTTAATATTAATGTCAAAATTATCTTATATCGTTTTTTGGTGTTTTTATGAGAAGTTTCATTTTATGATAAATAGTGAAAAACATTGAATTTTAATTGAAAACTGTTTTTTCTTCTATTTTAATTATATATTTAAATTATTTTTTAATTTTTTTCTAAAGTATATTGAGAAAAAAAATATAAAAATATAAAAATAATATATGTCATTATAATCAATTTTAGATTGAAATTGGAAATAAAAACATTTTGAACATTTTGAACATTTTCACTTTAAAAACAAGTAATTTCGCCTCGTCTACATGATTATTTTATATTACTCTTTAGAAATGATGTTATTTTAATTTAGATAAAATGGATTAAATATTTTTAATTAGAAAAATTTATAATGTTTAATAATTTCAACAAATTTTTTTCCAAAAATAATAGTGGAAGAAATTAACATTATTTATAGTGATTAAGGTAAAAACGAGTTTACTCAGTTGTTAAAAATTAATCATAAGGTTGAAAATGACCTAGAAACTTTTCCAGAATCCATTTTACTCAGTTGATATAGTTTCCTACTAAAGGGAGAGTAAATCATGCCTCTTATCAGCCCACATCGTGGAAGAAAAGAATTCCTCCTAGATATCCTTCTCAAAGTCATCCCATGAAACATCAGTCTCCTCCCTCTCCCTAAAGAAAAGATTCCACCACTAACACAATTCTCCTCTCATCTATATCACTGATAAAGGAACCCAGAAATCTGTTGAAGCCCAAATCAAGATGAAAGCAATCACCAGATCCTCCAGCCAACTCTCCATATCTATTTCTGAGAGGGTCCCCTCACACTCTCCTAGAGGCTTCCACTGGAAGGTATGAAGCAGCTTCTACAACTGGTCATCCTTATTTACTGGATCAACCCTCTACCGATCGGCTGGATTGGCATGTTTTACCTCCACTTCATGATCCACTCATGGACGGTGACCGGGATCCATTGCTGAAAGGTTAATAAAGAACTCTTAAGCCCGAGTAGTATGGAATTTATTTAGGGTTCATTTTAACTAATTACTTATTTTAATTTCCTAGAATCACCTCTGAAAAACAAGAACACAAGTCATCATGATTCTTGTACCTTTCCTAGGGTCTCTACATCACAATCAGTGTAGCCTCACCTATTCATTTGGTAAGATTAGAGTCCTTGCATCGGATCACATGGGCCCCTAAAATCCCATGTCCTAGTCGGTATTCCCAGGTCTGTGTCATGCACCAAGATTACCTAACACTATTTCCCTACTAACCCATGCAATTCTCATTGTTCCTAACTCTAAACTCCATCCTATCTCTCAATTATCACCTCTGATACTATTATTTCATGACTAGAATTATTTAAGATGAAGTGGAGATAATGACCACATAGTTCTGCCTCCAATAGGCCTCTGGGTGGAGACCAACACCAAGGGTATAGAAATATCACAAAATGGGAGGCATTATCCTTTTCATAGTAACCAAAATCGATATATAAGACTTACTAACCTAAAAAAATCCAATAAACATATATATAAAGAAACAAAAAACCATCCCACATGCATACTTAAAGTAAAACTACTAAAAAATAAAAATAAGACTCCAAGGTAAGTACCAAAACAAAATTGAGGAGCGACACAACAACATTCCCCAACATCTAAGCTAGTATGGTCCTACATGGTCTATATAATCTCCCCAAAAACCTACAAATAGTTTTATATACATAGGGTGAGCATACATGTATTCTCAGTAGGTGAAAACCAAACTCACCCATGCATAAGTGTGATAAGAATACTAATTCCCCTGTGAGAAAACAATAGAAAATCAAAAGCACCTAACAAGGTATACTATCCACCCAACCTCACCAAGGAACACTCACCAGATAATGTAAGTAAAGTAAATTAAAGTATAAACACATCGATATTTAGGTACCCACACCACTTACCATCGGTTAACTGCTCATCCCTTACAGCTAACATATTGAAACTACTATGCTCTTCCATAAGCCCCACTGTCACAACCCTCCTACACACATTTGGGCCACAAACCACACACATAATGCCCATATACACCTATCCCACTACCACAACATAATCCTAGCCATAGACACATGGGATTCACACATACCACACCCTGCCCAAAAACACCTGGGCCTCATCCTGAAGACACATGTGAAACAAAACACCTCTCATACAACCAGTACCACAGATCTGGTAACAAACATCAAGCCATTATAGCCCAAAAGAGGGAGAAGATAAGAGCCAATAATCAGTCATCCATCCTCCCATGAGGATATTAGAAAAAACACCCTCCCCCATAGCAATGGGGGTGTTGGTAGATAGTGCTCAACATGGGTGGGGTACGTATAAAAAACACTAGGAACTAAAAGTTTATAAATATAGGTAAAAAACACTCAGCCCAACCTATGGGTTTCCAAACAATCAACCAACCCATACAAACCACCATTTCATCTACCCCTACATGCACATATCACCACGAACGACAATCACTTCCATAATTATAAGTATACCCCCATTAAATTCATTTAACCAATTTACATTCTTTATTTATAAATTTATTCATTTATTTATCCCATCCCTACCTGATAAACTAACAATCACAACATCTACAACTATTCTCAGAAGGCTAAAATCCACTAAACACTTCCGATAACAAAACAAATAGAAAACATCCCACTTCATTCTTCATCCCTATTTAACACCCATTCATATTTTGATACTACCTAAATAATTCTTCAAAGTTATCCTACCTAATTCATCCTCTCACAACCAAACACAACAACCCTACTTCACAACAACACCACACTCAACACACCCATCAACACGAAAACATAACAAACCCAAACCTAAAACCCCACTACCCAACCAATGAACTTAAAGTCCATTCATTTAACAATAAATCAATCTCTCACCCTGATATTCCATCACACATACTGAACCACCTCAAACAAAAATCCCACAACAACCACCCCCAAAAACTCATCCCCGATAAAAAAACATACCATACCCCACTCATGTATCCAACCCCTCTGTCCAACCATGTACCCAAAACCATATTCAACATCATAAAACCCACACAAGGCATAAAACCCAACAAAACTATGAACCACACAAAACCACACTAAATTAAGAAGAGAATATTTATAATTGATCCACACTGTTCTTTAATTCCACTTTCATAATTCATGGGTGATCATAACACACATTTAATCCTGGGGAGTACATTTTATTTAACTAGATGTACGTGGTTAATTAGATTTTATGTTTACATTCATTTCAACCTAGAAAAAAGTAAAAATCATCATGGGTGTACTAATGAAGACCACAAAGACCATGATTTTTAGAATAACACAACCCACATGATTTACGACATGGATTAAGGATAAAACATAAAACAAATAGATCATCATCATCTTGCTCCCAACCACCTTTTTTTATTACTTTATTTAAAATTATTTTAGAATTCTTCATAAGGAGACAAGTGTACACCCACCCCGCATGATACACAATTAATGATATACGAAGGAAAAATCCCAACTTGGAACAATAGGAAACCAAAAATCGTCCTTGCGCCAAAATAGGGGGTGAATGAGTAGTAGGAAAACTCTAAGGAAAAACTCTAAGGAAAACTGGATCAACGGATAGGACACAACATATGACTCTATGGTAAGGGAAGGCTCTATGTGCACCATGAGGGAACAAAAAAACATTGGAAAGGGAAGATCCTAAATTTGAAGAGCCATATCCTATATCAAAGGAAGAACGGTTTCAAAAGTCATTAAAGTCAGATCGTAGACAAGACCACACCGTTGTATTATTTCAAAGTCCCCAGAGTGTTAATAAATTAATGATATAATTAATATCATTATAAATTCCTTTAGAAATTCCCAAACAAGGATTTAGAATTTATTTACATCAAAAAAATGTAAGAGGGGAGAAGATAGAAAATTTGGGAGAAACTAGGGAAAACTGGAAATTTGGAAAACTGTTCGAAGTGACTCACTATTAGCTGAGTCATGGTTTCACTATTCTATGAGCCATCGTTCGTTATCACCATTAGTTAAGCCACTGTTCAGTGAGACACCAATTGATGAACAACCATTCGGTGAGACACCATTCGATGTGATACAACTCAGTGTCCCTGTTTGGTGAGACACCGTTTGGTGTCACCGTTCGGTGAGACAAAGCTAAGTGAGCCACCATTTAGTGAGACATTGTTCAGTGCCACTGTTTGGTGAGCCACTGTTCAGTAATCCAATGTTCGGTGATCCACCATTCGGTGAGTCACCGTTCGATGACCACCATTCAGAAAAAATGTATTTTTGGAAAACTCTTGAATTAATCCACTATTACCCCCTCCAAAATGACCCAAACATTAGATTTTCACTAAGGAATGTCTTGGAGGGGTCTAGGACATTAAAATGTCAAAATCATGACACCTTATTTTCAATCAAAGACACCTTAGGTTTAACATTGGTCATTTGTGGTAACTATATATTCAAATACTCAATAATAGTTCATAAATAAAATATTATTTAATACAAAAATATCCCCTGGGAGTCTTAAATCAGGTAAAGAGTAAGGTAACTCTCACAATTCACTATAATTATGGCCAATATTTATTCAACCAACTCTTCTTGGTGGTTATTACCCTTAGATGAATCTATAATAACACCACTTCCACTTGTAGTATCCATTCATGGATGTTTCACTATAAAACCTCATAATATCTACCTTACCCAAACTTTAGGATTTTATCCTATACATATACTTATCCTCAAAGTTTATCATTGGGTTATGTTCCCTAATCCACTGTTTCCTAAATCTAGTTCCCATGGTTTCTACTAAACTTGGACTGATACCAATTGTAAAAACAATAAATCTAGTAACCTAGAGCTAATGCATACTTTATTACATTAACATAATTTAAAATGGATCACATTACTAGGGATTGATCACATTATTACTCTTTAAGAACCATATTAGAATAATATTTACATATTACATTGGAAATAAATATAAAACATAGTGAAGGTAGATATTTTGTATCATCGAACTCATTTAAATATTCCTTCATCATATCCTAGAGAAAAGAAATAAAATAAGTGTGGGATCAAATACTTAGTAAGGGTTACATACAATGGAAAATATATTGATTAAATAAGGAATAATAAATATGTAAATGTAAAAAACTAAAAATTCAATCCATTTAATCAATAAATTGAGCATGAAGAATAATATGATAGGAATAAATGATGATCACATAATTTCATAAAAATAATCATATGAAATTGGAACTTATTCATGGACATCATAACTATTCAAATAATCACATGGATATCAATAAAATATTTTATAATTATCAAATTTATAATGTATGAAATTTTAAACTTACCATAGATACCTCATTCCAAGACATCTTATGTAAATGATTAAGGCCTTTGAAAAATAACTGACTTGTTTTATTTCATGAGACCTAACAATGCATCGAGGGGTTATATATTTTTAATCCACATCAATCACTTAATAATTAAAATTCATTACTCATATGTTTAATGATAATTTTAATTCATAAAAAAAATTACTTATCAATAAACATCTATATTGATTAAAGGATACATAATATAAATATTTTCCAACTCTATAAAATAAATTTCATAGTAAAACACCCCATGTAGAAATTGTGAATGGATTATGAAATAAGAAAATACATGATATGAGGAAATTGTAAATTTAAGAGAAATTTAATGTACAATGAAAGGTTATCATAAGTAAGTGAATCTTTTAAGAGAAAGTTAATGAACAAAAATTAATAAGAGAGAAAAACAACTATCAATTAATAAAAAATATAGGCTTCGTAATAAATTCATGTATTGTTTTTAGAATAAAACAAGATGGAAACGAAATATTAACGTATGTATTCATTAAATAAATTTATTTGAACAAAATTAATAACTTTTAGAAGAGTATAAATACCATATAATGGTAATGGTTGGGTTAAATTTTGATAAAACAATATACATTAAAAATAGGCATTATTTTTTTCTTTTGGTAAAGGAAATTGAAAATGAACCATTAAAAAAGCATTATAAATATTCATTTAAAACCTTTTTCAAATAAATAAAAACATTAAAGGATCTAAATAAAACATTTATATAAATAAAATGGAATTTTTAAAATCAAATTCTGAAAAATATGGATATAGAAGAAAAATAAAATAGATCAAAAGATAAATAAGATCGATATTTATTTTAAACATTTATTTACTTGATTAAAGTGAAAAATAGTATAATATTTAGATGAAAATATATAAACTCCTTAAATATTTAGAGGATAATAAAATTGATGTTGTTTCTAAAGGATTTATTATAATATTCCTTCAATAATAAATAAAATCAATCCCATAAAATTGTGGTTGTAAAATAAATTCTTACCTCTTTGGTAACATTGAATTTGTACCCAATAAAAGATGTAAAAATTATTTTATAAATTAATCATAATTAATGAATATATATTCATTTTAAATATATCAACGAGGTATTATATACACCACATAAATGTAAATTGGTGCATAATTGAAAATATGTCTCAATGGAGAGGAAATTGAGATGAAATACCTTATAAAGAGCATATAATTGAAGTCATAATTAATCAAAGAAGTTTTTATGTGTGATATATTTAAACCCAAAAAACTATTAATATAAAATAATAAAATCAAAGGTCATTTCACGTATAATCGTGGTATAACATTGTTAATAAAGTAGAATTATAACCCAGTGAATGGAAATTGAGTAATGAAACCCCTTACCTCATGCTTCTTATTTGTTGAGTGTTCTTTAACCTCCTATATAATTGTCTTAAACTTGTTATTAATTTATACCATCACCATATCAATATTTAAAATACCATATATGATCCACACATGACATCTTATCACCCGTTCATCAATAATCTTTCATTATTGTCATTTTGTCTTATGTTAAATACTTAGTTTTCCCATGTTTGTTTCATATTTGATGTTATAGTTATTGTCTATAGGATATAGTTTAATCTGATCCAAAATTATATTAATGCTATAAATATAATATTTATTCATGAGTTATATTTTTTATAATTATTCTTGAAATGTGGAGATATTAAAATGAATTACATTATTCATGTAGACGGTTGGTCGTATGTATGATTGAACATTGTTTTCACATTTTAACGAATGTAATTATTGTAAAATAAATAATAATTAAACTTTGAAGAATAATTATTATATTATATATATCACATATATTCATTAAATCTATTCTTATTACCATCTATGTAGCGTAGAAATGAAAAACGAATCACATCTCTTCGTGGATGTGATAGTCCATGAGAACGCACAAGCGATGTTATCATTTTTAACAGATAAAAAGGAAATAATATAAATGATATATTAAATTTAAATAAAAATAATTATTTCATAAATATCATATATACCCATTAGTTTTGTATTTAAAACCGTTCAAGTAAAATGGTTATTAAAAATGAATTACACTGCTACGTAGAGAGGGTAAGCCTTAAATACACACGAGCAATGTTTTTTATTACTATGGGAAGGAAAATAGGGGTAAAATGGATATACCATAATCATAATAAATTATAAGTATATTTATGATATTTTATTTATTATTTTAGGATGGTTACAACATATTTAGAGTCATCAGAAGAAGAAATAATATTGAAGGAGCTGGTAAAGATGATTATATCTTCTTTGGTATACCTCCATTAGATACCTTATAAAGGAACCTTGGAATGGTATTTTAATAATAAAAGAACCACTTAATAGAGTATAAGGATTTTTAAAAGATAATTGGCAAGGTTTCAGTCATGATATATGGCTCAAAGTGGTGTAAATAATGGAAAGGAGGGGTTTCCTTTTATAATTGGGGGAGGGGCACTTTTTAAAATTTATGAAATATTATTAAATAATATGTATATAACTCATATAAAATGGTTAAAAAATGATATTCATTATAATATAATTATTATATGGTCTTAATAAAATCATTTAAAAAATTATAAAGGTCTATATATCATTTAAAATCACTTCTTTTAGGTTAACCCCTTGTTTAACCAATTTTAACCATAAATGTAGTAACATCTTTTTCAATCTTAAAGGGATAGAACTTTAACTATATGATAAAAATTAAATCAAAAATTTCCATTTTATAAAATTTAAGAAATTTTATTATCATATTTTTCCTATTGAAATACTTTTAGAATTTTTAAATTTATTAATAAAACATTATTTTTCATAAAATATCATTCATGTCATTTTAGGCACTATTAAATTAATTTGATTTTAAGTACTTAAATAAAAATAATTATTTCAAGTATAAACTCTTTAAAAATAAATTATAAATTATTATTAATATTAAATTTCATGTGAAATATTATTTCATCCAAAAAATATTACTTTTTTTGATTTTAAAATCATCTACCTTGATTTTTCAACTATTTTCACAATCATTATGTCAGCATTGTATATGAATTTAAGGTTATTATATAATCAATAAAAATTATATATAAACTAAAATCATAAAAATAATTTAATTATTATGAAATTAAACTTTAATATTTATTCATAACTTATTTTTATCACAATCTGAAAACATAAGATACATTTAAAAGCAAGAGAGTGATATTTTTTATTTTTCTTTACATAATATATTATATAGGTCATAATCAAATATAAATGATAAAAAACGATATATTATTAAAATTTTGGAATATAATATATTAAATATACCCTTTAAATGAAATAAAGTCAAATTATAGGTTGATTTTGAGACCTTATCTCATAATTCTAATCCAGTTTTACCCATTTTACCACTAAGTTGACAAATATTTACCACATTTACTTTTCATAATGAAAAAAATAAAAGGAAAATATATACCAAATTTGAATATAATTATGTAAAATATAGTATCAATTTATTATTATTCAATATCTAGAAGTTTTACAAACCAATTTTAATAGAAACCCATAAAACTCAATGAAAAACAGTTTTTAGAATAACGCTCTTTAAGCATAAAACTTAATTTACATAAAAATAATTCATATTGATGATTCAAATGGAAATAATTATATCACACTAAATTAAATGAGATATTTTTAAATTTATGATGAAATATAAAATATATTGATATTTAATTAAAATAAAATAAAGTATTTTGAAAATCGATATTTTTATTATTAACTGAAAAATCTATCATTTTAGAAAAATCATAAACTTTCACCCTAATTTAATTTTAGTAGGATGATTTAAAGAATTCTGTTTAATTTATAAACTCAAATTTATAAAAATGGAAGAAATTAATTATAATTTCTTTGCCCAAAATTAAATTAAATTATTTTTGAATAAAATGAATTTTTTAAAATAAAAATTTTGTGCTTATTTATTAAATTCAATCAATACATTTGTATTGAGTTGGACCATTATAAATATATTACATAAGGTTTTTAATAATATTCTTACCCAAAAATTTAATATCTATATCACATTAAAATGATAATATTTTTATAATATATCGTAATTCTCTTAAATCTCAATGTTGTGTGTTAAGAAAGCAATCGTGCTTATTATTAATTAAAACAAAATTTTTATGGTGTTACATAATACCAATTTAATTTAACCCTAAAAAATTACCGAAAATAAATCCCCTAGATTTCATTTTTCATTGATTAGACCATAGTCTCTAAGAGTTGGATTAAGGACTTCACTTCTAAGGAGATCTCTAAGAGAAGACCAAGTCTTTAACGTAAGTATTTCATTATTTGTAATCATTTCTACTTAATAATGATATTGAAAATATATTATATAAAAAAAATATAAATACATAAATATCATTACTATATTGATAATTTAATATATTAATTTAAAAAACCATTATTTATTACTTTCCATCCACCAAGGAAAAAAGTATATTCAGTGTGAGTGCATGCGAACTACCACTTCCACAATGAAATCCTATGTTTTTTTGTTACCGCCTCTCATGGAAGGTTATTATAAGGATATCTATGATTAAATATTATTTATAAAACATAAATATTATTATTAAATGTCAAATTATTATATACTTTACTTATCTCTCATTCATTGAGAAATGGAAACATTAATCATTCGTATGTGTGGACCACTTCCTCCATGAGAAATGAGATTCATTTTTTATCACCAACCATAATAGATGAATTTAAAAATATATTTAACATATATAAATTTATTCCATAACAATATTAATATACTGAATTATATGGAACTATTTTATATTTTTTATACTATGGTAAACATCATAAGGAGTTATGGAGAAACTGTTTGAATAACCTTAAGTAATCGATGTAGGAAAAACAATTATATTAAATAAATATCATATAAAGATAAATAGTTCATATTAAATTAAATAAAAAATAATAAGGTTTCTCTAAAGGTATATAATAAACCCAATTTTATTATTCCGGACATTGGGCTTGTGTGTAGAATGAATATGGGGCAAGGTAAGGATTTTTCATCACAAATTCCTTCCTTTGTGACATGTTTTAAATTACACACATAATTTAATTCATAAGGTGAACATATTGGGTATATGATTTATCATATCATAAAATATATTTTAATCCTGATATCTTAATTTCAATTACAGGACAAATCTTTCAAGGGGGATTGATCTAAAAGTTTCTAAATCAGTAAGGGTTTTTCATCTAAAACTCATCTATTTGAGACATGTTTTTTTATTAGGCACAAAATCTATGTTAATTGGTCTATATGATGTATAATTGAAATATTAAATCATTAAAAATCCTTCATTCATGGTAATTTAAGTTCAATTTAAATATCACTCTCTCTCTCTCAGGAGGTTTTGAGTTGAATGCTCTTTAAATTATAAGGGTTTCTTTGTCTCATTTTCAAATCCTGGAGACTTGTTTGATATTGGGAACCATAATTTATTTTATATGGGGTAATAAATTACCTATTTACTACTAGTATAATGATTATATCTTATTTCATGAAACTTATATTTCAATTTCATGGTATCCTTATTATTCTTATGTTACTATTAATTTAATTGTTTATGGAAAATCAATTATCATTCGTCGAGTTATTGATGTTCTTCATGAAATTCTTTTATATAAGTTGGGTACATTCTACCATTTTTTTATTATGTGATAATTTATCTTTTTTTCATAATGATTTGAATTTCAATAACACAATACCTTTCTAAATATCCATTGCTTTATCAATTATGACATCTTTAAGGGATTTGGTTAACTCAAATTTCCTTCAATAGAGTTAAAATGTTATTCTGGGGTGTTATTATTCTATGTTTGATAATTTGAAATATTTCTTATTTAATAATATATTTATTCATTTCACTCTAGGGAAAATGATTTTTTCTCAAATATGGTTTATAAATGATTTTATTTCTCATAGAAGGTCAATATTTTTAAGAAAAAAAATATTGTCTCATTTAAATATTTAGTTTCCTATACTTTTGTGTTCATTTTTTCTAAATAAAATTCCTTTATTATTTTGAAAACCAAATATATGTTCAATCATGTGACCCCAATATTTTTCTTTTGATCTATAAGAAGGAATTTCTTCTACCGATTTTATGAAGTGGGTTTTTAATAAAGGTTCTAAAAATATAAAAAAGTTTTTCCACCCTTTTATAATAAAATGTCCCATATTCTAATCCATATTCATATATTGATAACCCTTTTATCTTTTAAATTATTTATAATTTAATATTATTTTAAAAATAAAAATTCTTCAAAGTGTTTTAACATCACCATTTTGAAACCTTTATATAATTTTAAAGGATCCAAAATTTAAAGTTTTTTTTATAAGTGAAGTTTTTTAAAAATTACTCTCTTTAACTTTACAAAAATGTTTTTGAAAGTAATATTTAGTTATTTTTTAAAAGGTTTTGTGAAAACTTTTTTATTTTCACTTATACTTACCATAAAAGTTTATAATTCATGAAGTCATGTTTTTATCACCCTATATATGTTATTATTATATTATTACTTTTGTAAAATTAGATTATTGAAATCTTATGATTTTTTTAATTTCATGTTATGTGATATTTTTGAATGGTTTAAGTGTAAGAAACTGGTTCTTATCTTTGAGGTACGGGCTTCTTCTTTTCCCTTTTCATCAAGTGTTTTTAATAAAATATGGAAAATGGAGAAAAATACTATATTTTGGAAGTACACGCCTTGTACTTTTTCCACACGCTATGTACTTCTGGCCGTGTAGGGACGAGTACACAGGGAGTGTAGCCATGTCGGTGACGAAGGGTGTAGGAATAGGCTACACATCATGTAGTGGTCCTTTACACTCCCTGTAGTCAGTCGGCAGGCCAGAACAGTATGGAGGTGGAGAAACCGCCAGCTGGGTGGCAGTACGCACCGTGTACTCAGGAGTACATGCTGTGTACTCATGTCAACAGATGATCAGTGTGGTGGTGCCACCAGAGGCACAGTTAAATGAAGAAAGTACACGCCGTGTACTTGAAAGTACATGCCGTGTAATTTGTTTTTTTATTAAATTGGGCAGTAGCCTCCCCTGTTCACAGGGAAGTCTTAGAACCAGAGGAAGGAGCAGGAGTGGATGACAGGACCTTTGTAGATCCATCAATCGAGAATATGGAATCCGATTCCACCTCGGGCGATCTCGTTGGAACCACGCGAGTAAGCCCTCTCTTCTCCTAGTGTGTTGCTTACCAATTCTTCTCCCAATGAGAGTTATTTGAGGTTAAGCAAGTTTTGTTCTTCATCAGATCTATGCTGTTATTAGGCGTTTCTGGAGTCGACGTTCAGGTATACCGCTCGTTGGCATATAAGGTAGGTGGCTTAGTGTTAATTCTTCCAACTACCGTGTGTTTTGTGTGTTTTTCTGCCACGAACCATGTTGGCGTGTCATGTGGCTGAGGCCGTTACTATAATAAACACCTAGAATTGATTAGGTATTTAATTTTGCTATTAAAATGATGGTTGGGATCGTTTCTTGGATCCGGAACCACCCCATGGGTGTGTTCCACTGTTTAGCTGTTTGGCCAGGATACCCGAGGGTATGCCTTAAAAGTAGTAATTGTAGAATTGCCTCGAGAGGAATTTCTTGTTTACTGTATATTTACAAGTTGGGCATGACCTGGTTACCTGTTAGCCTGAGGGCAGTGTTGTGATTAGCCTGTGGGCGTTATTCTACTTAGCCTGTGGGAAACTTCTTCCGTGCCTATGGGAAGATGATTATGTGCCTATGGGCGACACTAATTACGCCTGTGGGAAATATCCATGTGCCTGTGGGAAAATTCCTGTATTGGTTTCTCTTTAACCGAGGGTGGGATTTTACGTGTCTATGGACATTTGGCTATTTACTTAGAATATTAACTATGGTGGTATTTTAAATTAAATGATTAAAAATAATATTAAAATGGAAATATAACTGGTTGAGTTAGTTACTTTTCAGTACTTCTTACTTTATTGCATTTTACTACTGCACACTGTCATTGTATGCTTACACGCAGTTGGGCACGGGCCTTTGGTGGGTGCATACCTGGAATTTATTTCTCACACCCAGTTTAGGTCATGCTTTTCGGCCCAAAAAGATTACGTTTCTGTAGGTGTGGATAGGGGCAAGAGTCCCTATACAGGTACTTGATTGTTGCTGAGGAGTAGGAGGGCCTGGGATCGAGCCTGGGATCGTGATGCCACTGCCAGCTATTTTTCTTTGTTTTGCTATACCCTAATTTTTGTTGTACTGTATTGATGTATAACATGTTCTGGATATTTTCATAGAACTTGAGACATGTAGTATCATTATTTATATACTGTTGGTTATATCCACTGCTGTTGTTTATTTCAGTTGTGTATGGTTTACTGCTTCCACTGTTGATGTATGTTTTATTCGGTATTCCGCTGCGCTACACTTTGACAAATGAGGGGATAGTTTCCCCACTATCAGACCTGGGCCCTCGATGCTAGTCGGAAGCCTCTGGCATTTGGGGAAATGTGCTTGAGGTCACGTGGCGAACCAGGTTCGGGGCACCCGTTGCATGGCATCCGGGAACGGGACGTTACAAAGTGGTATCAGAGGGGTTCTGTTCTTTGACTTACTATTTGGAGTCGTAGTCAGGGATAGGATGAATGGTAGTTGGTAATAAGCTGTGCCCGGTGGTAGCTAACCCATGTACAGGGAAAATCCGGTCTACCTCATATTTTGCAATTCTTCAGATTTTTCAAATTTTACAGTTGATTTTATTTCACCGTTGGGTGACGCACTTGGTATTTTGCTGTTATATTTTATCGATGGGTTCTATTTAGTTTCAACCCGATGAGATGATGGTATTCCGTCTCATGCATCATTTAGGGACATTCTAGAAATCATATTCCATGCATAATTCCATGCTATGTAGGTGCATTAGAAATTCCATGTTATTGTGATAGTTGTTGTGCTAGAAAAGCATGCTGTTGTGATAGCTTCTCTGATAAAATACCTGCCTTGTGATAGGGTAATTTTTGTGTGAGCTGTTCATAGAATGGACGCCAAACTTTTGTTTTTGGGGAGTATGGGACCCCATTGACCGGACTTTAGTGGATCATTGACCGTTTATTAGTTATAAAATAGATATGATGTCAAACTTTGATTCGTGGGGAGTATGGGCTCTCAAGGGTCAGAATTTGACACTTAGGTGTTGGTTTTTGATATTTTCTGGGTTCCGGGGAAGTTTCTGAGGAATACTGTCTGGAAACCCAGTATACACGCCATGTAGTATTTTTAAACACGCCGTGTATGGCCTTCTGTTCAGGAAGAAAAATGAACCTTTAAGTACACGTTGTGTACTCTGAGTACACGCTGTGTACTCTGAGTACACGCTGTGTAGTCTCTTCCCATGTCACAAACCATGTGGGTGGTGACACAGGGTAGAGAAGAGCTTGGGTGAAACACTCCATGTACCAGATATACACGCCGTGTAGTATTGACCCAGAGTCCGGCCGTGTAACTAACAACACGGGTCTGTGAACTCCTTTTCAGAACATGCCATGTCAATGATGGACATGCCGTGTAGTGTGACTTGGGGACTCAGCCGTGTAACTAACATCACGTGTCGATTTCACTCTTCCTTGGACACTCCGTGTAGTCTTTTCCGAGGACAGATCGTGTGGACTTAGCCGTGTGGCTGGGAAACGGGGTGGTGTACACACCGTGTGTGGGTGTAACATGCCGTGTAGTATCAAGCCGAGTAGTCAGCCATGTCACAGACGACACAGGCAATTGGAAAACAACACCATACACACCGTATAGATATTATACACACTGTGTAGTTTTTGTTCAACAAGAGCCGTGTGGCTTAGCCGTGTCGAAGGACCCGGGCAAGGGAAGGGAAGTCAAGTACACGTCGTATAGTCATTATACACGCCGGGTATTCTTGTTTTGAAAATTTTGAAATGCCTTCTTCCTCTTGTTTCCATTGTGGTTCCTTCATTTCAGCATAAATAATCTTGGATCTAAGGTGTTCTTTTGACCTTGTAGAGTCATGCCACCGAGACGACCGTGCGTTGTTCGCCAGGAGAGCATTGACGACTATACTCCAGAGATGGTGGGCAATGAGCTACCAATGGATCATCCAGTAGAGCCAGATGTGGCTCCAGCTGTTATACCAGGCACAGGCACGATGGCACAGTTTCGTGAAGGCTTTATGCAGTTCATGAAGACCTTTCAGGGAACACCGACGGCTGCCACATCTATGGCTGAGGTTACACGTATCTTCCAGTAGCAGCATCCGCCTACGTTTTCAGGGGATGGTGGACCACAGGCTGTGGAGTCTTGGATGGGTTCGATGCAGACTATTTTCGAGAATCTTGAGACGCCTCCAGGGAGGAGAGTCAAGCTCGCGACATATATACAACGTGATTCCGCCAAGAGGTGCTGGGATGTTACCACCCAGTCAGAGCATCATAAGGACATGACGTGGGAAGAATTTCAGGCAGTCTTCTATGACTTTCTCTTCCCGGAGATGCTGAGAGCAGATAGAGATTGGGAGTTCATGAATCTGCAGTAGGGAACTATGTCAGTGATGGACTATTCTGCTCATTTTACGGAGCATCAGCACTTTGCACCCGTGCTGGTGGGTGATGAGATGTTGAGAGCCAGACGTTTTGAGGATGGTCTTCGGTATGACATCTGAGTGCCGGTGAATGTCTTTATGTTTCCTACTATACATGATATTGTGAACCAGACACTGATCATAGAGAGGAACCTTCGAGAATCTAGTGGTGTGGGCCAGGGTGGTTCAACACCAGTTACTGGTACGTTTTCTATTAGTAAGAGGAAGAGACAAGAGGACTTCTCTCAGGGCGGCAGTACCAGTCAGAAGAATGCTTCAGGTGGCTAGGTTATGTACTACCAGTGTGGTAGAGAGGGTAACAAGAGGCCACATTGTCCACAAGACCCAGTGGAGTGCCGAGCTTGTAATAGTATGGGTCATTTGCAGCGCTTTTGCAGGGAATTTCCACCGATGGTTAGTGAGAGGGGTTTTGTGCAGACTCCGCGAGCGGGAGCGGGAACAATGGCTTCTTACCAGTCCGAAAACTGGAATACGTCAGGGCGTCCAGGCAGAGATGGTGGTCATGGCCGAGGTAGCCAGACACCAGGATCTCATAGGCAGTAGGACGGGACAGCTCAGGGTAGTCAGGCTATGTCGCAGGGCCGCGACACTGGGTAGGCATATGCAATGCAACAAGCCCAGCAAGAGCAAGATCTCGGACCTTCTACAGTCAGAGTTACTATTTTAATAGCTTATTTCTTATCTTCAGTACTTTTTTATACAGGTACTATGCATAGTTTTATATCTGTACCCATTGTGGAGAGCCTTGGGCTCTGTGTTTCTTCATCTTCTGATATTATAACGCTAGACACTCCGTTGGGGACTAGAACAGCTGGTGTGCGTCAGTACAATGAGTGCCCCCTTGAGGTTGGTGGGTGTCACTTCCTTTGGGACCTCTATTTCCTAGATATGAAAAGATATGACGTCATTCTTGGGATGGACTAGCTGGTTCCCTTCCAAGCATTTGTAGACTGCTATCGTCGTAGGGTGAATTTCACGTCACTGGAGGGAGGATAGTTTTTATACAAGGGAGAATGGGATGTTCAGGCGATTCGAGATGGACCAGAGCATCGTGGGCGAGGTGGAGTCACAAACCAGATTACGAGCTTATATCTGGATGATCAGGGGACTTGTCAGGTGGATTTCCCTGTAGTTGTTGATCATTTCAGGGATGTCTTCCCGGATGACTTTTCGAGTCTACCTCTAGAGCGAGAGGTGGATTTCTCCATTGATCTTGTGCCAGGAGCAGCACCCATGTCCATTCCTCCATATAGGATGGCTACACCTGATTTGCAGGAGCTCAAGAGGCAGTTGGAGGAGTTGCAGGAAAAGGGCTTTATCTGACTTAGTACTTCTCCTTCGGGTTCTCCGGTCCTTTTTGCAAAGAAGGCGGACGATACCCTCAGACTTTGCGTGGATTATCGGAAGCTGAACCAGTTGACTGTTAAGAACCGATATCCCTTACCGAGGATTGGTGATCTTTTTGATCAGCTTAATGGAGAACGAGTGTTCTCAAAGATTGATCTGAGATTAGGATATCATCAGCTGCGCGTGAGACCATCGGATTTACCTCTCACGACTTTTAGGAGTCGGTATGGTCTATATGAGTATACGGTTATGCCGTTCGGACTCACGATCGTTCCAGCAGTTTTCATGGCTCTGATGAATCGTGTGTTCTATCCGTGTCTTGATTATTTTGTGGTAGTATTTGTGGATGACATCTTGGTGTACTCTCACACTCGACACGACCATGCCACCCATCTTGATATCTTATTGAGTACACTGAGGGAGCATAGACTATATGCTAAGCTCTCAAAGTGCCACTTTTGGATGGACCAGATTCACTTCCTGGGTCATATCATCTCTGAGGAAGGAGTTTCAGTAGACCCAGAGAAGCTGAGAGCAGTGGTTTCCTGGGAGCAGCCTAAGAACGTTTTCAAGATACGGAGTTTCTTAGGGATGGCTGGTTACTACAGACGTTTCATACTGGACTTCTCCCACTTAGCAGCACCATTGACAGGTCTGACGAAGAAGGGTGTGAAGTTCATCTGGTCAAAAGCTTGTGAGACAACTTTTCAGGACCTGATGAGAAGGTTGACATCAGCACCGATCCTGATACTCCCAGATCCAGGGAAGAGCTATACAATTTACTATGATGCATCAGGTATTGGGCTGGGATCAGTGTTGATGCAGGGCGACTGATTTGTTGCGTACGGGTCTTGGTAGTTGAGGCCACATGAGAGTAATTACCCGAAACATGATCTCGAGTTAGCTATAGTTGTACATGCGTTGTGCTGTTGGAGACGTTATCTATTGGGGGAACATTGTGTGGTTTTCACCGACCACAAAAGCCTCAAGTATATCTTTACTCAGCGTGACTTGAATCTGAGGCAGAGGAGGTGGGTCGAATACCTACAGTCCTTCAATTTTGAGCTTTCCTATACACATGGTAAAGGTAATGCAGTAGCTAATGCAATGAGCAGGAAGACTCAGATACAGGTATTGCAGTAGGCCAGCGGTGAGTGTCAGCTCATGGCCTTGTTCTCTGAGATGCATCTGGAGGTGCATGACAGTCAGGGGAAGACTGATCTTTCATCTTTAGCTGAGACTTCTACCCTCCTGGAAAGAGTAAGGATGAGATAGCTATTTGATCCAGAAGGCCTAGTTCTATGGGAGTCGGTGGTAGGTGAGGACCATTCTCCTGGTTGGATGATAGGCGACGAGGAGGTTTTGCATTTCCATGGACGAGTATGGGTTCTAGGGGATATACACAAGGATCTGATTCAAGAGTTTAATGCTTCATCTTGGGAAGTTAATCCTGGGGTTACCAATATGTACAACGACTTGAGACGTCAGTACTGGTGGCTAGGTATGAAGAGAGATGTAGCTGGTTTTGTTATGAGGTGTTCCACCTGTTAGCAGGTGAAGGCAGAGCATCAGAGACCTGCTGGGATGTTACATCAGTTACCCATTTCGGAGTGGAAGTGGATGATGTCGCGATGGATTTTGTGACTGGATTTCTAAGGCCACCTCGTGGCAATGATGCCCATGTGGGTTGTTGTGGGCATACTCACGAAGGTATCTCACTTCTTGCCGATCAAGGAGACCTTCGGTGTTGATGAGCTCAGAAGGCTGTATATCTGAGCGATTGTACGTCTTCATGGGGTCCCTTGTTCTATCATTTCTGATAGGGACGCCCGCTTTACATCTTGTTTCTAGAAGAGTTTTCAGAGGGCACTGGGTACACATGTGCTTCTGAGCACAGCCTACCACCCTCAGACCGATGGCAAATCAGAGCGTATGATACAGGTGCTAGAGGACATATTGCGTGCATGCATCCTAGAATTTGGGGGCTCTTGGGAGAATCATATACCCTTCATCTAGTTTGACTATAACAATATCTTCCAGGCGACTATTGAGATGGAACCATACGAGGCTTTATATGGTAGGTCATGCCGTTCACCCTTCTGCTGGATAGAGGCAGGTGAGGAAGCTTTATTGGGGCCACAGCTCGTGTAGGAGACTTCTACGTAGGTCTAGTTGATTCAGAAGCGGATGGCTACTGCACAGTCTCGTCAGAAGTCTTATGTTGATCGCCGCAGACGACCTTTGGAGTTCGTGGTCGGGGATTAGGTTTTTCTACGTGTTTCGCCGAGGTTGGGACACAAGTGGATTAGGAGATAGGGTAAACTTTGACCACAGTATGTGGGACCATTTGAGATTCTGGAGAGAGTTGGGATGGTTTCTTATCGGTTGCGGTTACCACAGCAGTACCGAGCCATGCACAACGTCTTCCACATATCTCAGTTGCATTGCTAACATTCAGACCCATCTCACATCTTTCAGCCCGAGGAGGTTGAGCTGGAGGTAGATGCATCCTTTGAGGAGCATCTGATTCGTATCGTTGACAAGAGCATGAAGGTTCTCCGAGGCTGGTCAGTTCCTCTTGTACAGGTGTTGTGGCAGCATGGCCGAGTGCAGGACGAGACCTGGGAGCGGGAGGCCGATGTACGTGATCAATGGCCGGAGTTGATCACGACTATATCTTCTCCACCTTGGAAGGGCAATTCAGGGACAAATTGCTATAAGGGGGGAAGTTTTAAAGAACCCGGTTCTTATCTTTGAGGTACGAGCTTCTTATTTTCTCTTTTCCTCAAGTTTTTTTAATAAAATATGGGAAATGAAGAAAAATCTTAAATTTTGGAAGTACATGCCGTGTAATGTTTCCACACGCCATGTACTTCTGGCCATGTAGGGATGAGTACACGGGGCGTGTAGCCATGTCGGTGACGAATGGTGTAGGAACTGACTACTTTCCATGTAGTAGTCCTTTACACACCGTGTAGTCAGTCAGCAGGCCAGAATAGTAAGGCGGTGGCGCAGCTGCCAGATGGGCGGAAGTACATGTCGTGTACTCATGTCGATGAATGATCAGTGTGGCGGTGCCGCCATAGGCACAATTAAATGAAGGAAGTACACGCCATGTACTTGGAAGTACACGCCATGTACTTGGAAGTACACACCGTGTACTTTGTTTTTTTTTTGATTAAATTGGGTAGTAGCTTCCCCTATTCACAGGGAAGGATTAGAACCAGAGGAAGGAGTGGGAGTGGACGACTGAACCTTTGGAGATCCACCGATCGAGCATTTGGAATTCGATTCCTCCTCGGACGATCTCGTTGGAACCGCGCGGGTAAGCCCTCTCTTCTCCTAGCGTGTTTCTTACTAATTATTCTCCCAACGGGAGTTATTTGAGGTTAAGAGAGTTTTATTCTTTTTCATATCTACGCCGTTCTTAGGAATTTCTGGAGTCGATGTTCGGGTATACCTCTTGTTGGCGTATAAGGTAGGTGTCTTAGTGTTAATTCTTCCAACTGCCGTGTGTTTTGTGCATTTTTCTGCCACGAACCATGTTGGGGTGTCGTGTGGTTGATGCCGTTTCTATAATAAACTCCTAGATTTGATTAGGTATTTAATTTTGTTTTTAAAATTCTAGTTGGGATCATTCCTTGGATCCAGAACAACCCCATGGCTGTGTTCCACTATTTAGCTGTTTGTCCAGGATACCTGAGGGCATGCCTTAAAAGTTGTACTTGTAGAATTGCCTTGACAAGAATTTCTTGTTTGCTGCAAATTTACATGTTGGGCATGGCCCGGTTACCTGTTAGCCTGAGGGAAGTGTTGTTATTAGCTTGTGGGCGTTATTCTACATAGCCTGTGGGAATCTTCTTCCGTGCCTGTGGGTAGATGATTTTGTGCTTGTGGGCAACACTAATTACGCCTGTGGGCAATATCCGTGTGCCTGTTGGCAAATTCATATGTTGGTTTCTCTTTACCCGAGGGTGGGAGTTTACGTGTCTGTGGACATTTGGCTGTTTACTTAGAATATTCACTATGGTGGTATTTTAAATTAAATTATTAAAAAGAATACTAAAATGGCAATAGAACTGGTTGAGTTAATTACTTTTTAGTAATACTTACTTTATTGCATTTTACTATTTCACACTGTCGTTGTTTTCTTACACGCAGTTGGGCACGTGCCTTTGGTGGGTGCCTACTGGGAATTTATTTCTCACACCCTGTTTGGGTCATGCTTTTTGGCCCAAACAGATTACGTTTCTGCAGGTGTGGATAGGGGCAAGAGTCCCTATACAGGTACTTGATTGTTTCTGAGGAGTAAGAGGGCATGGGACCGAGATTGGGCTCACGATGCCGCTACCAGCTATTTTGATTTGTTTTGTTGTACCCTACTTTTCATTGTACTTTATTGATGTATAACATGTTCTGGAAATTTTCTTAGAACTTGAGACATGTAGCATCATTATTTATATATTGTTGGTTATATCCACCACTGTTGTTTATTTCAGTTGTGTATGGTTTACTACTTCCACTGTTGATGTATGTTTTATTTTGTATTCCGCTACACTACACTTTGACAAATGAGGGCATAGTTTACCCACTATCAGACCTGGGCCCTCGCTTCTAGTTGACAACCTTTGGCGTTCGGGGAAATGCGCTTGAGGTCACGTGGCGAACTGGGTTCGGGGCACCCGTTGCGTGGCACCAAGGAACGAGACGTTACATTAAGAAACCCACTATTTTTATGGGTTCTTTATGTTATGATGAATATTTATTTCGAAGTGGAATAGACATGAATAGATGATTGAAAAGTAGGGTCCTTTATTTATCTACAATGCATTGGTTATGGTTTTATATCACATGAAATTATAAAATGTTTTATTAATGAGACACAAGAATCTTTTTTCACAAGTTTTTTTCTAAATGAGAAGTGTGAATCTTTGGTCATAAGTTTTTTGGGAACATGATGTGACATATTTGTTCACAATATTTTTAATCCTTGTAGTTGATCCATATTTCCATGTTTTTTATCTAGTTATTACAATTTTTTTTGATGTATTTGAATCTGATTAAATACCATTTTTTCATGATTATACCTTATTTTTAAGTTATTACATTCTTTTATGTCATGGTAACATGTTATATTATTATTATGATGTGTATTTAGCCATGTTATAACTTTTATTCTTTCATAATGATATTTTTATGATATTATTTTTCTCTAACATGATTTAAAATTATCATATAGGTTCTTTTAATTTTTTTATGATATTTAACACTCCCTCATATTATTCTTCATGTAAAGATAAGTTTTCCCATACCAAGTTTCTAAAATCAACCCTTTATAATGATTCTATTCCTTATATTAAGAATATGATTATGTCTTGTGATATGTCAAGAAAAGGTTCTAAAAGATAATGATTATAAAGATATATCTCTATGTGTTTTGAAATTATTTGTTTATGTAGATAATATCCAATACATTAAATAGTTAGGTACTTGGGTTGTGTGACTGTTTTTGAGATATGATATTTAAATAACGATATTATTATACTATTTAATTTCTGTTTAGCTAGGGTCTCTATAAAACTCATTTTTTAAATCATTACATTTTCTATGAATTTTTTTTCAAATCTAACCCCTTCTTAAAACCATAATAAAGACCCCTTTACTTTTAGAAATGAAACTAACACCAAAATTATAAAAAGGACCACTGAAACATGTTTAACCAATTCATCGCTAGTGATCCATTCAACAAGATATACAATCCTATTTTATTATTATGTCAATATAAACCCATCCTAGTTTATAGACAGAGATAAAAAAATTCATCAAACATGATAGAAATAATCGTATTTACATAATATGATAATAAAGTCCAAAATGAGAAAGAGACTCAAGACTTTTAAGGCTACCTACCTTACCCCTCAATCTTAAATTTATGTCAATATCAAGCTTATACTGACCTTATTTGAGTCCTTGAGAACCTATCTTATCCATAAACACCATAAAATTAATAATGTAATGAAAAAATATTTTAGTGAAATGAAGGAATTGAAAACAAGAGAAATTTGGTTTAGTATACTCTTGATAAGTAATTAAAAATAAGATATAAAAAATACCAAAATTATTTACCAGGATCACTAGTTAATTAAAACTAATTTCACAAAAAATCGTAAATAGATCTATAATGAGACCTACCTAATGTAAAATGGTGAACAATAGTAGAATAACTCATATCAAGACCTTATTTAGAAGATTATCACAAAATACCTATGATTCATAATGATTTCATTATGATCTAGAAAAATCATCTTCTCAGAACCATAGTTGAGAAAACAAAAATCATATGAAAATAATAGTAACAAAAAATAGAATAAAGAGAGACACCTTAACATGAATCACTATAGAAAATACCTTCTAAAAACCCATATCAGAGGGATTAAAATGAAGATATTGGGATATTCGAAGAGATAAAATACCCTATTATGATCAAATAGATACAAGAGATCCTAGGAGGGGTCTCAATTTAAAATCCCCCTAATGTGACTCTCATGGTCATTCCAGGATACAACCATGGTGGGTTTACATTACAATATAAATTTCATTAAACAACATGATTTTCCCTCTTTCAGATGCTTATGTTGGCCCATGGCAAGGCATGAAGGGTGTTCCTAATCCCCATAGGTTGGAAAACGTTCCTGGGTATCAAATAAACAATACTTGGAAAATATTTCACATATTAAATATTTTAAAAAATGAGATGTAAAAATTAAATAAAAATTCAACATGACCAATCTATATGTTGGATATCCATTCCAATAGAAAAATAGAGGAAGTAATAAACTAGAAAAAAATATAAAAGTATTAAATAACATGAGAATAAAAATCTTCCCTCACCCATAGGATCCCACTCCTCTATAGAAAACACATTCACCCAATGCATTTACTTTAGCCACCAAAAAATAGAGTTACCTTCCTTCCTTAGAATTTATGAAAATACATAAGTACAAAATGTGATAAAAAGGAAATAAAATAAAACTAAACATATATAATTCACCCTTGTGACTATGGAAGTCACTACCCAACTAATAGAACCTCAACAACCCTGGGTAGGAGAAGATATACTAAAACCTATAACTAAAAAATTATAAATTAAGCATGATCACTGAGATGATTAATTAAAATGAAAAAATAAACAATGCCATATTCTTAACCTTTAAAGATATAACCAATTCCTTTTATTTTGAAAATATGAATATATAAAAATATTTTTCTATTATTTTCAAAATTAGTTACAAGATGATATTCCTTAAAAAACATTCCCCTTTTTATATTCCAAAACTCTTTTGAAAGAGTGATACACTTAAAAAATCCTACATAAAAGGAGGAACATGTGATTAAAGAATAATTCAAAAGAGAAAATATAATAACATAAACAATTTAATAATAGGTTCAAAAAATTGAGGAATATAGTGCATATATAAAATAGGTTTCATGGGATCTTAGGAGATATTCGAGATGGTCTAGGACTGAACTATAAACATCAATTAAGAGAACATCCACTAATACTATATACCAAATATCAACTCACCCCATCATACGGTATCACCCTCACTTGATCGAATGATGGGAATATCCCATGAGTAGAAATTTCCATCCTTGTGATTCTAGTAAGAGAGTAATGATAAACTAGAGAAACACGTGTACCTAGATCTCCCTTCTAACTACCCAAGGCTTCCCATGTTGAAAAAATGTAGGTGAGTATTATAAATCTATCATATGCAAACATATATCATTTATTTTACAAAAAAAATCATTCACATTGTCACCTTTTAACTCCATTTTATGTTTATCCTGTTTTTACATTTCTATTATACATTGACAATACATAATCCCCCTTACCAGTATTACATAACATAAATTATACATTTCACATGTTTCACACATTTCCCCACCATCCAGTGACCATCCCAATTACATAACCAAAGAGCATTCCTTAATAGTGTTTTTAAAAACCCAAATATGAACCTCAATGTGCTAAAATACCCCATCATTTGGAAAGAAAATTCCCTTCATTTGGAAAAACCATTTTTTTTAAAACAAATCATATTCCAAGACAATTTTTCCACTTAAAAATATATGAATCACACACACATATATATAAATACCCCTTGTCACAATGTATATATTAACTCATCCTTGTGAGAATATATTCAAATATGATATCAATATATATATATATATTTGTATATGTGTATAAGACATATTTAAAATAAATAAGGATATTTAGAAACTATTTTTATGTTCTTTGGAAACTAAACATGCCGTGAGGCCTTTATGGAGAAACAGATCAAGAGACCAAAACATAATTTTCATGCCCAATTTACACAATAAAATCCATTTGGAAATCTATCAAGCAGCCAAGATTCTTGAAATTTCAAAAAAAGTTTCAACATATGTTTTAGTAAAAGATATTTAGAGAGGAAACTTAAAAAAAATATGAAAAACATTAAGGAAAATCACTCTAACATTAAAAAATTTTGTATAATATATTTACTTCATAATATAATGAAATCACCCAAGGAAACAATCATGTATTAATTGTTTTTAATTTAAGGGATCTGACATTGGGTAACCTACCTTAAATCAATGGAGAACTCAATACCTTTGAAAATGGAGCTGATATCCTACCTTTATGAGGTCCAATATGTCGTAAATAATAAATTAAAACCCAAAAATAAAAAATTCCTAATTAATATTTTTCAAAATAAGAAGAGCATAATAAACCCTTCCCAAAATTGATGGAGAATTGGTCGCCTTCAATGGTCGGGTCTTGAATGTGACTCAATTGAACAACATAAACCCTATAAACCCAAAACCAATCAAAATGAACTCCCAAATATATATAGGGTTTAATAATGTTTCATGAGAAGTGAAATAGGAGGGGAAAAATAAATAATAGAATACGATTAAAGGAGAAGACACCTTACCATGATGATTTCACAAGAAATCGTAGGTTGTAGCAGCTAGAAACAAAGGAAAAGGTATAGGAGGAGGCATGGATGAGGGTTCCCCTCGAGCTATGCTTGATGGGTAGGAGAAGGGGAGGGGGTGAATCACATATGATAAGGGGAGGGGAGAGTGATTTTATGTTGTTTTACATTTTTAAGAATAGGGAAACACATACTATTGTTGCATAGTTTACCCAAACTTTGAACTAACCATGCATCTATCATAATGTATAATATGGGATATGTACTGTTGGTCTGCATAACTAAACGAATTGTGTGAAAACAATGTAAAATGAACTTTACAAGATTTTTAGCCCCCTAAAATGGTAATAAAAAATATGAGGGAAAATCGTTCTCTCTACAATAAATTCTAAAAAATTGAACAATAAAATTAGTTTGAACTAGAAATCGATTGAGGGTTTAGAAATAATTTATTTAGAAAATTAAAATAGGAAATTAATCAGGTTAGGTTGTGAAATTTATATCCTCCACTATTATTTCTTCCTCCATTAAGCCTTGGCGTGAAATAATTAGTTCAAAAGGAATGAAGTCCATCCCCCACACGAGAACTCAATTCAGAACACACAATGATACACCTAAATTACCACCAATGAATGAAAAATTCATTCAAAGTATAGAAATGGGACCTAAATTTTAATTTCTAGGACCTCTATGGTCCATTCGTTTTCGAAAATCTTGTGTATGAGGTGTTTTGGGAGGTCAGGGTGACTTATCCCCAACACATTACCAATTTTCCAATTCTGCAAACAGTTCCATCAGTGAGACCGATGTGAAAATTTCCATCGGGGAGACCGATGTGAATAGTTCCATCGGTAAGACCGATGTTAACAAATCCATCAGTGAGGCCGATGTTAACAGTTCCGTCGGTGAGACCGATCTGAACAGTTCCATCGGTGAGACCGATGTGAACAGTTCCATCACTGAGACTGATGTGAATAGTTCCATCGATGAGACCGATGTGAACAGTTCCATCGGTGAGACTGATGTGAACAGTTCCATCGGTGAGACGATGTGAACAGTTTAATCAGTGAGACTGATTTAAAGAGTTCCATCGGTGAGACCAATGTGAAGAGTTCCATGGGTGAGACCAATGTGAACAGTTCAATCGGTTAGACCGATGTGAACAGTTCCATCAGTGTGACCGATGTGAACAGTTCCAATGGTGTGACCGATGTGAACAGTTCCATCAGATTGGTCTGTCATTCTGTGAACAGTACCATCAGATCACTGAGTCATTCTCTGAACAGTACCATCAGATCGGCGTCATTCTATGAATAATACCATCAGATCAGTTTGTCGTTATGTGAATAGTACCGTCAGATTGGTTTGTCGATTTGTGAATAGTACTATCAGATTGGTCTGTCGTTCTGGATACAGTACCATCAGATCGGTCTATCGTTCTGTGAATAGTACTGTCATATAGGTGAGTCGTTCTTTGAATAGTGCCATCAGATTGGTTTTTTGTTCTGTGAAAGTACCATCGAATCAGTCTGTCGTTCTGTGAATAGTACCATCCAATCGATCAGTCATCCTGTGAACAGTACCATCAGATCAGTGATTCTAAGATCGGTGTGTAATTCTGTGAATAGTGTTTCCAGGATTAGTGAGTCTAGGATCGGTGAGTCATTTTGTTAATAGTGCTTCCAGGATCAGTGAGTCTAGGATCGGTGAGTCATTCTGTGAACAGTGTTTCCAGGATCGGTGAGTCTAGGATCGATGAGTCATTTTGTGAACAGTGTTTCCAGGATTAGTGAGTCTAGGATTGGTGATTCATTCCCAGAATAGTATTTCCAGGATCGATGAGTCTAGAATCAGGGAATCATTCTGTGAAAAATGCTTCTAGGATCAGTGAGTCTAAGATCGACGAGTCATTTTGTGAACAGTGTTTCCAAGATCGGTGAGTCTAGGATTGGTGAGTGTACAATGTTTCTAGAATCGTGTATACTGTTTCAAGGATCGGTAGTTGTACAATGTTTCTAGGATCGTGAATAGTGTTTCCAACTTCCTACAGTTTCACCCCTTTGATGTTTTCATTGATGTAAAATGAATTCAAGGCCTTATTTTATGGGATTGAAGGCCAAATAAAATCTCATAACTCCTATATTAATTTTCCTAAGTTTCGGGATGCCTTTGCGTGGTCAAACCATGTTGTTTAATGTGATCCACTTTTAATGGAAAATCCATCGTATCTTAAACTATCGCTCCATTAAATATTCTAAAGGGATGAGATATCTTCCTCCATTGTTCTAGCTTATTATTCCCTGGTGCAAGACACTTGAACATTTCCTTCTTCCCATAGGAGCGGTGTGATCGAACCTTAATCCTTAGATTGTTTCCCCATGAAGTTTCTTACTATCGCATGCGCACCCCCTGTTTTGGTGCAAGTAGAAAGTGCCGACCCTTCTTCGATATAAGGTATGTTTTATCATTGTTTGATTGGGTTCATATCCTTCTGTTTATCCTTGCCCTATTATGGTATGTGATCTCCATACTTCTAATAAAGTTTTCTTAGGTTTTGGTTGGTGCGGTCGTACCGCGACATCCTCAGGTGGATAATGTTGTCACAAGAGGATGAAATCATGATCCTTTATGTGGATCATTCTCGTATAAGGAACGAAAAGAACCATTTGAGGTAGGGGATTCATTGATTACCTTTTATTTTATGTGAAACTGTAGAGTTAGCATGTTTTATACCACTGGATCACAATGGAATTGACATAATAAATATTTTAACTGAATAAATAAATTGATATCGATTTCAGGTTATTTCCTCTTATTTTTCTATATAGTGTGATATTTATTCTTGATTTGTTTAAATTTTTGTTATTGATGGAAATTGGTAAAAAATGTAAAGCCAAAATTAATCGATAATTGTTCGGATAAAGATAAAGAGGCTTGTAAATGAATATGGTTCTTCTTATTGTAGTTTTATGTTAATCAAATTGGTGATGTATGCAAGTTTATTTTTTTTTTGTTATAGCTTACTGGTTACGTTTCCAGAATTTGGAAGTTATGGAATATAAATCAGTTAATCCAAGTTGGATTAAATAATTGATTTTTTGATAAAAGAAAATTCCTTATAGGGTTATGAGTTACACTCTTACTAGTTTAAGGGCCAAGAGCCCAATTGATATAATGGTTGTTTTCCTACTTCTTGTGCTCTGATGTGTGCCTGGATGGCTATTGTGATATGTGTGGGTAGGGAGTTCTACTGTTTGTGGCAGCAGTTGACACCTAGAGTGGCGAGATGCATCGATTTATGCATATGGGTATTGGGGAGGACACCAGGGATGATGAAATGGGTTGGATGTGAATGTTTGGATTCATGCTGATTCTTATTGGTTGTTTATCTACTTTAATTTACCCACTTTTCAAGGTATCTGGTCTTTCTTACCATTCTTTTGAAATGGGAAAAGACGCGTGGGGTATGTCATGTGCTTTTTGTGTTTAGATTCTCAAGGGAGGATGGGTCTATGCTCATGCTATAGGTGGAAAAGACTCGACATGTAGTTCATCTACTCACTGTGTTGACCCCCCTTGTGTTTAGTAGTATATAATGTTTTTCTAGAATGCATGGGGATATGGGAAGGTAATGATATAAATAAATAATTGAATAAATGATGTTAACACATGGGGTTGGAGGTTTCTGGGGCGCAATGTTGAGGTTGTAATTTGAAAGAATAGTGGACTTTGGGTGATTTGCTAATGAAATGTAATGTCGAATTTTTAATGGTTAATTAATGTTTAAAAAATTAATTAACGTAAAGTGAAACTGATAAAATGGGAATGAAGTTATGTAATAAATCTATTTAAATGGGTATGTGCTTATAGGATACCTAGTCTTTGAAGTGGCAGCTAAGAGTCCAAGAGGCGTTAGATTCAGTTGAGTCTAAGACTAGGTTCTGACCGTAGTGTGGTTGTGAGATATAGTATATTATATACTTTTTGTGTTTATATATTCTAATCCACCTTTTTAGTTAGGGAAACTAACACCATGGGGATTCTGATCCTTGGGGGTGTTTTCCCTAACATTCCAGTGGGAGAATGGATGACTGACTACCCCCTATGGCCATGCTCTCTTCGCTTGGCAGTTACTTGTGATGAGAGGCACAATGGTTAGTTTGGACCATATATGTGTGTGGAGGGATATAATGGCTTGTGTTTATTTACACACATATATTCTGGATATAGTATCATGTGGACTACTATAGGCGTAACATGTATAGGCTGTAACAGCTTGAGGATTCTTACTCGGTTTGTGGGCTGTAATGGCTTGAGGTATAATGTCTGACACATGATACATGTTTTGTGAGCTGTGGTGGCTCCCAAAAACTACCTGGTTACATTCTTGTGTGGACATGGTGGTTTTGTTGCATGGGGTTCATGTTGTGGTGCTTTGCCCAGGTGTCTGCGGGCAAGCATTTTTGAAGAGAGAAGCTTAAGATGAGCGATGTTGGGGAAAAGTGGAAAACTAGTGGGGAAGTAGTAGCATGGTATCCTTGATATTATTTATTATATTATATACAATTGTATTAATTACTTGCTAAGAGTATACATGGTGAGGCTGAGAACTTAGTATACCTGTTGAGGTGATGAGTTAGTTTCACTTGTTGTTCGTTGTTCTTTATCATGATTTATTTACTTTGGCATGAGAGTATTCTGGGAGGATCCTGTTGAGTATACTTTTATACTCACCCTATGTATATATAAACTGTTTTTAGGTCACTTGGAGCAGGTTGAAGATCAAGCTGGTTTCTACTAGCTTGGGGTTGCAGGAGCTGTTCGAGCCTGTGGTTGCTGATGTTTTTTACTTTCTTTTGGGTAATTGTAGTTTTCCCCTTTTAGTTGAAGTAGTTTTGCATGAAATTACATATGTGTAATTGGGATTTATTTTATATTGATGTTTGAAATAGAGTTGGTTGGTTTCTATCTTATCTCTCTCTTCCGCATGTGTTATCATAGAGGGAAATGCCTCCCATTTGTGTGTTTACTATACCCTCGGTGCAAGTCTCCAACTCGAGGCCTACTGGAGGCAGCACTTAGGGGTCATTATCTCCCTTCTCACATTGCCGACCTAGGAGGGGTACACTTTGTGTGGAGGGGGTGGTGACAAAGTGGTATGAGAGGGTGTTCGGGAGATAGTATGGAGTTTGGAGTTAGGCACAGGTGAGGTTGCATGCGTTGGTAAGGAAATAATGTCATTCATGTTTAGAAAGTGATGTAAAAATTGGAGACCGGCTAAGACATAGGCGTTTAGGGACCCCTATGATCTGATGCATAGACCATTAAGTTTATAATAGCTACTAAATGAGGTGATACTAGTTGCAGGGTAGAGACCTAGGAAAGGATCATGCATTATTCTTATTTGTGTCTCTGTTTGAATGGTTTGACCTTGGGATAGGTCAACCTAAAATGTATAAAAGAAAAAAAAATTAATCAATTATTGTTGAGTCTTCCATGTTAGAGGTTTAGGATCTATAACAGTTTGTTATTTTAAAGGTATGGCTCTAGTTCGACATCCTCATCAGGTTTGCACAGAATATGTCCAGCAGGCTGCACCATTAGATCGCTGCAGGATAGAGGTAGACAATGACAACACTTAGAGTAGGACACTCCGAGAGTTCCAGTGCAAGAGTCTACAGAAGTATGAGGGATCTATTTCAGATGTAGTCACATAAGACTGGTCGAGGAGGTCGAGATAAGCTTCAGTTCAATCTGTACTTAGAAGGAGCACTGGGGGGGGGGGGTCCTTGGTTGTGAAGATGATGCGTGGAGTAGTGAGGCAGTGGTGGTTCTTGTTACTTGGGGATCGCAAGGAGTCAGCGATATCTAGGGAGGAGTTCTGAGACAAGTTTAGAGTTGAGTTTCTTTCTTCGACCGCAAAGGTGTCCGGTCCCTGGGATCTTCTTACCCTTCGACATGGGAGATCTAGTGTGCGAGAGTTTGGAATCCATTTTTGGTACCTTTTCTGATATGCTTCAGACCTGTTACCAAATGAGGAGGCCAAGTTGAGGCATTTTAAGGAGGATTTGCCTCTAGAGATCCAACACCAGGTCACACCATTTATGCTAAAGACATATCTTGATGTACTAGTGAAGGTAGAAGTCATCGAGAGGACATTGGCTAGAACCAGATCATCATGATAGGGGATTCATCATGATTCCTCATGAAGCAAAGCTACGGTCTGGGGTTCCTTGTTCTCAGGGAAGAAGACTTTCCGTTTAATCGGGCGTAGGTCACAACCCTCCGCATATTGTTTCTCCAGAGGCAGATGCTCTTAGGCCTATACCAAGGGATCACGTGGTTTTTTTATTGTTGTGGTCAAGGTCATCAATAGAGAGAGTTCCCAACCTTTCATAATAGTCATCGTGCTCCAGGTGCTCCGCTCTAGGTTCCTCCATTGAGGAACTTACAGCCGAGGTAGTAGCAGCAGGTTGCACCAGCTTTGGATCAGTAGAGTATAGATGGGTTTGGTAGAGGACAACCCCAGGACACTCCCCTTCCTTAGAGAGAAGAGTGTGGCCGTGGTGGTGGTCATAATTAGGGTCAGAGAGGCCGTGGAGGAGGTCGTGGTCAGATTCATGCTTTAGCATTGCTAGCACTAGGCGAGCCCGATGTCAATCGAGGTACCCTTTACTTGTTTTCTACCTTGGTGCATTCCTTGTTTGATTCAAGAGTGACACACTCCTTCCTATCACCTACCCTTTTCCATTCTTTGGTACTTGAGGTAGAGAGGCTTCCAGTGCCCTTGTCATTGACTACTCTAGATGGAGGTCGAGCTGACTTGTTAGAAGTATGTAGAGGCTGTGAGATAGTGGTGGGGTAGCACTGCTCTTGGGGAGATTTCCTATGTTTACGAATACAACAATAAGATGTCATCCTTGTCATGGATTGGTTGCATTCAGTGCATGATATCATGGATTTATTTAGGAGGCAGGTCGTGTTCTTCGATGTGGATGGAGAGCTAGGGGTGTTTTTTGGCAAGTGAGACCCTTGGATGGGTCAGAGGAAAGTTCCATCCTTATCACTCATGATGGATGAGCTGATGCTGAGTTCTTCAGAGGTTCAATATTTGGAATTTTCTAGGGTCATAGAAGATTACTCTAATGTCTTTCCAGAAAAGGTTGTAGCATTACCCCCTTGATGAGAGATTAATTTTGGGATTGAGATACAACAAGGAGAGTCTCCTATCTCTATGTCTCAATATAGGATGGTCCCTTATGAATTACTAAGGCTACATATATAGCTTGATGGTCTATTATAGTGTAGATTTATTCGGATGACTGTGTCACCATGGGGTACATGAGTTTTGTTCATGAAGAAGGCTGACAACATTTTGCGGCTGTGTGTAGATCATCGCCGCTTAAATAAAGTGACAATAAATAATCACAATCATCTTCCATGTATTAATGATTTATTTGATCAACTGAAGGGTGAAAGTTGGTTCTCAAAGATTGATTTGTGGGCAGGATATCATCATATGCGTATGAAGGATGAGGATATACCAAAGACTGCTTTCCGTTGTCGTCATGGGCATTATGAGTTCATTGTAATGTCGTTCGACATGACGAATACTCCAGCTGTGTTCATGGGATTGATGAACACTGTGTTCCATGAGTTATGGACATGTTTTTTGGTGGTTTTCATCGACAAAATCCTTGTGTAATACACATCTGAGGAGGAGCAAGAAAATCATCTACACGCCATTTTGGGAGTTCTTCATCAAAATCAACTGTTTGGGATGTTTTCAAAGTGTGAGTTTTGGGCTTGAGAAGTCCTTTTTTTGGGAATGTTGTGTTGCAGTAGGGAGTAGTTGTGGATCCATTGAATATAGAAGCAGTTGTGTCCTAGGAAGCCCCCAAGACTGTGCCAGAGGTTCAATGATTCCTTTTCCTTGCAGCCTACTACAGGAGGTTCGTAGTCGATTTCTCTCGAGTTGCATCTCCTATCACATAGTTGACCAGGAAGGATCATGTGAACATATGGACTGATCAGTTTCAGGCATCCTTCTATTACCTAAATCAGAATTCAGTAAGTTCTATAGTACTTTTTCTTCAAGCTCAGGGAGTTAAGTTTTATTTTTTCTGCGATGCTTTTCATTTGGGGTTAGGCTGTGTTCTGATGCACTAGAGATAAGTTGTTTCTTATGGGTCTTGGAAGTTATGTCCCCATTAATGTAACTATGCCACCCATGATCTTGAGTTGGTAGGTGTAGTGTTTTCTCTGAAGTTGTGAAGACATTACCTCATTGGTGAGCACTTTATAGTTTCCAGCGATCATAAGATCCCGAGGTATGTTTTCTCCCAGCGTGACTTGAAATTGCGACATTGTTAGTGGATGAAGTTATTACAAGAATATGACTTTGAAATATCGTATACACCTAGAAAAGGGAATGTTGTAGCAGATGTGCTAATTCGGAATTCATGTAGTGATGTAGTGCATGAATCTGCTGACTCATGGAGAGTAATGGAAGAACTGTCTGCATTACATCTTGATATGGGAGAATTTGGGGGCAGAGGTTATCTTTTTTAGATGATGGTGAAGTCATCCCTAGTGAATATGGTGGAAGAGTCCCAGTTGGGCAATCTTGAGGTGGAGGTCTGGAGAGACCGAGTTTTTTATGTTGAGGCCCTTGATTTTTGGACTGTGGATGAAAAACACCGAGTGTTGTATCAGGGAAGGATATTTGTTTCTTTTATGATGCACAAGATGGTTCTCAGAGAGTTCCATAGTTCTCCTTTACCGGTGCATCCTGGCATGACAATGATGTACTGATCCTTGAGGAGTAAGTTTTTGTGGCCTAGGATAAAGTGTACAGCTGTGGAGTTTGTGTCTCGATGTTTGGTCTGCTAGAAGGTGAAGGCTGAACACCATGTTCCTAGTGGTATTCTCCAGATATTAGATGTTCCTCAGTGGAAGTGGGAGGACATATTAATGGACTTTTTTTACTGGTTTACCTTGAGTGCAGGGAGGACATGAAGCTATTTGTGTGGTAGTGGGTCATTTAACAAAATCAGCTCACTTCATAGTAATCAAGGAGTCAAGCTCAGTGGAAGTTCTGTCAAGGCCGTATCTAGAGGAGGTGGTGAGAATTCATGGAATCCCAAGGATGATCATTTCCAACCGAGATCCTCATTTTACATCTAGGGTGTGGAGAGGTCTCCACCATGCTTTCAGTTCTCAACTATTCCTTAGCACTGCTTTTAAATCATCCAATATCTTTCTCTACATGTAACACTAAGCTTTAAGAGAACTACGATATAGTATAAAAATATTATTAACTAAATGTGAATGTTATACAATAGTTTTTAAATTGGAGATATAAATTGTATTGACCAAATTATAAAAAATAATGTATTTTTAGAATTAAAATTTATTAATATTCTGTAGATTCATAATTTTCTTCAAAAATAGATTTTCCCTAAAAAATGGGTTTTAATGATTTTTGTGAGAAAATGATATAATTATTTTATAAAACATTAATAATTTTTATTTTAAAAAAAGGAATTAAAATTTTAAATAATCCAGTTAAAATTATATTAGAGTGAATTTATGATAATATCTCTGAAAATTATGATTTTCTATGATTATTGAGAAATACATATTTTTATTAAAAAATATCTATTTAGTTCAAAAATTTACAAAGATATATTTTTTATAATTTTTTTAGAAAGTAACATTAACTCATTTATATTATGAATAATCCAATTAATTTTTTTGAATAAATATTATGTTTGATTTTGTTAAATAACATTTTATACTTAAGAAAACATTTTTATGGAAAACTATTTTTCATTGCGTTTTGCGAGTTTAATTTTAAACTAATTCCATCAACTTATAAAGATTATTTTATTTAAAATTGATTAAATGTATGTAATCATCATAAATCATATAGGTAATATGTTTAAATTATATTTTTTCGTAATAAATTTTAAAAAAAGTAAAAATCCGTTATGACAGTTAGGGTTAAAATAGATTTACCAGGGGTGTTAAACTAAGAGATAATGGCTGGTTTTCCAGTTAAACATGTTTAAATCCTATTAAATGGAGATATTTAGATATATTCCTATCCTACCTTCAATACTATATCAATTTTTAATCATTTTTATTGATTATGAAATTATTATGTTTTAATCTTTTAAAACAATCCATGTGTATCCTATGCCAACATTTTAAAAGGACATCCATCCCTTTTATTCCTTACCCCACTTTAAGCCATCTAGATTGACCAAAACCAAAACAATTATCTTAAAAACTTCCTTATAAACTAATTTTAGGTTATAGTCTTCTTAAAATAAAATTCTAAGCCTAACGACCTAGAACCTACACTCTAAGAATCGATGCTAAAATCATAAACTTTACATTTCCAATTTGATGTCGATAGTTGTGACTCAATTTTTTCCATCCAAGTCTTTCAAAATCAAAAGTAAAAAATTATTTTACTTACATTCTTGAGAAAATTTTATGTTTATGATGTTATATAATTTGGAATAACCAATATATAAACAATTCAGATGACTTTAAATGATCATTTCTCCCAATTATCCAAACTTTTCCTTTTCACATTAAGACATCATCATTATCCATATGAAATCCATTATAAACATAATTCATTAAACCTATTTATTTATAACATTGTAAAATTGAAAAATAATAAGGGTGAGCTAAAATTCTTAATAAGGGAAAATGTAAAAAATCAAATATTAATATCATCAATGAGTATAAGAAAAAAACAAGGGTATGATGACATAATCAAAGTGCATGAGTATAACATAAGAATTCTATAACCCATCAACACCCTAAACATAAAACATGAAAATATTTCATAAGATAATAAAAAGGAAATATTCTTAATAATAAATAATCACGATTCATTTTATATAAATATGGATCAAATGAAACAACATAAAACCACTGTAAGCATAAAAAAAATTTATTGGTATCTTGGGACATCATATTTATAGAATACTTATAGTACCCTTACAGAACCCTTATAATTGGAATAACCATATGGGTGACTTCAAATATAATTCTCCAGGGAACATAATCATTACCCAATTCAATAGAGCAATATCTAGGTTCACCCACCATATAATCTATAACATTCTCACTGATGCTATTTTCACCACCCCATCTTATAAGATGTCCAAGAACAATAACATGAATAAAGTACATAGATATTCCATTACAAATATAATAATAAAAATACTTATTATTTTTTAACCTGATTAACCCATGGAAAAGAAATGGATTTCTTGTCAATATATTTAAAACATGATTAACCATTGGAAAGGAAATAGATTCTGTAATAATCTCTTTAAAATATTATTAGTATTTGTAAAAGAAATGGGCTCTATAAAAATATCTTTGAAATAATATTAACCTATATATAAAAAATGAGGTTAGTATATCTAAAAAATATCCCCATTAGATAATAGGTTACAATAAGGGTTTTTTGACATTGACGAATGAAAATACCTTGAAAAAATAATTAAAAATATTCTTGAGGAAAATATCATTTTCATTTTGAAAATCAATTTTTTGAATATAAAACATTTTGAAAATAATTTTCTTTGAAAATAATTTTTAAAAAACCAATAATCTATGAAATATTAAAAAAATATTTAAAAATAACCTTTTAAAATTTCAATGGAATATTAAAATAAATTATGGTCATGTCAATGGGTAATTCCATACACACCATAATGAACATTCTTTTTACAGTTTAAAAAGGATAGAAAAGTGCCTTGTTTTTGAAAGAGATATGATGATTCCACTGGAAACAATTTTTTAAATGACAAAATGCATAAAAATTTATTTAATAAATAATTTTTAATGGGGAATTTTTTTTGAAAACATTTTTAGATAACATGGATTTGGAAAAAAATAGATTTCTATCCAAAGAGAGAAATAAAGTTGGATTTTCCTAAAAATATTTTTCTCAACAATTTTAAGTAACAAAGAGTGGAATAATGGTCATATAACTTATAAATATTATTAATAACCATAGTTGAAGAAAAATAACGAATTTATTTAGATATGTATTGAAACATCATATCATTGGAAGCATAATCCTAAACAATCTCAATAAACAATGAGACTGTAACATAAAACTCCTACCACTTTCGTATCTTTGAGTCATAAGACCCATGAAATAATTACCTTAAATGAAATATAAAAAATAATGAGAATAAATAAATTCATCAGATTACATGTTAAATGATATGTATATACACCTCATAAAATAATATAGGTGCATAACACAACATAAGTCTCAAAGAAGGAAAATTATGATGAAAATCCATTATCGCTTTGGTATCCTTGAAACCATAAACCTCATGAAAGATAGTTTATGATCCCAAAATTTTATTTTGAGATGTCATGGTTTAATTTAGAGGTATTCATTTGTCTTAATTTGAGTATAACATGTTTGAATATTGATTTGGGTGCATATGGGTGAAAATTAAAGAATATTAGAAGATGGAGAGGTTTTTTATGGTTTGAGAATGGTTAAAGAAAGTGTGAAACCTAAGTGTGTAGGGGTTTCATGGTTTGCTCATGGTTTGAACATGGTTAAACTAAGTGTAAATTCTAGTCGCATGGTCTGTGCGTGGTTAACCTTAGGGTGAAGGCTATGTGTATAACTTGTTGCATGATTTTCACATGGTTAGCCTAATCATGTGACTTTTCCTAGAAAACCATGCACACACAAAATAAAGATATGAAAATTTATTTAAAATTATCCGGAACCCCCATATTAACCCCAATTAGACCCAAACTAAACCCTAATGTATTTATCTCATTCTTAGAGGACCCCAGAGGGTTTCCTCAGGCCCCTAACCACTTTTTTGGCATTTCGAAGACCGGTTTTTAGATCTACATCTCTTCGGGTATGTGGTTTATTCTCGACTGATTTCCCATTTCACTTTCGTTCTTCTCACGTTATTTTGGTGGGTATTTAAACTCTTTTTTTTGATCTAAATCTATTTTATCTAAATCTAGATCAAGTCATTTTGGATCAAAATATATATTTTTTTAATTTAGATATAGTATTTTTGGATATAGATCTAGAATCAAAAGATATTGTTTTTTATAAATATTGGATCTAAGAATTCAATCAAGATATATTTCTTCATCGCATTCTTGATCATTATATTAGTAATTTGTGATTTTGGTTGGAAAATTGTTCATAAAAAAATTGAGTAATTGAATCATGATCTCATGTTATGCAGTTGTTCCAATAAAATAGAGGATATCCATTAGCGAGCATTCTTCATTACCATTTTTGAGGTAGGTGGTCTAAAATTAAAATCTAATAGTCTTGATTACAATCGTCTGTATGTAATTGTATAATTTCTATTAGGTTTTTAGAAATTGGTTTCTTTTATTAAATTAATTAATTTAATGAATGAATTAATTAAAAGTTATCTAAAATTGGGAAATTGGGATTTTATATAATTAATAATTAATAGTTAAATTAATTATGAGATATCAATATTATTGATTTTAGATAATTAATTGTTAATTAATTATGATATATTGATGTTATGAATTGGATAATTAATTGGCGAATTAATTATGGTACTATAAAATTGTGAATTGGATAATTAATTATTGAAAATAATTACGAAGTTATTGATATTGTTTAACATGATTGATTAATTATAGAATTAATTACTGGTGTAACATATCGGTTCTGGAAGCCGCTCAGAGGCGCCCCGTACCAAGTTGGTCACATGGCCTCAAGCGCATTTCCCTGAACCCCAAAGGCTTCTGACTAGTAGTGAGGGCCTTGGGTGTGATAGTGGGGAAACTATGCCCTCATTGGCAGAGTAACACATCGAAAGTAAAATAAATATAAATAGAGGAAGTAGTAATAATACCATACCAAAATTAAAAAGTGGAAACAATAAATATCTGGATCTCACATAAATAAATGATGCATGATACATATGTCTAGGAAATATTCCAAACAAATCACAATGCTAGAATACATTACTAAATCAAAGTAAAAAATAAAAGAAGTAAACATCTCCATAGCATCGCAAGCCTCAACATGGTCCCATGCTCCCCATCTCCACAACAACCAATTACTTGATGTAGAAGGGAACTTGCCCTTATGTAGACCTAAAACTATATAATCTATTTTGGCCTAAAAGAATGACCTATACAGGGTGTGAGATGAATCCCAGTAGGCAACCACCCAAAGATCTATGCCTAACATTCCATGAATATATATGGCAGACAATAAACAAAATGAAGCAGTAAACAAGGAAGTACACATAGTAACAATCCTATAATTTCAATTAAATTTATTTTCATATATCAAGTAAGAAACTAATCAAAAGTAGGTAACCCGTCAAGAAGTACACATAGCCCAAACCCTATGGTTCAACCAAACAAACACAAGCAACTCTCTGGTAAGTACACATAGTCTAACCCCTTTGGTTCATCTTTACCAAAGACACTTTGAGGAAACACACACCATTAATTCCCCTTGTGGTATCTTATCAGTAACTAATAATCACTCTGAGGAAGAACTCAACGTCCAATCCCCCCTATTGCCCATATAAATGAAACTAAAGACACTATGAGGGAGAAAAAATTCCATCCCCCCTCTATTCTTGCAACATAATAGTAAACATACACTCAGGAGAATCCCTCAACGTCCATTCTCCCTATGGTATACTACGCCAGGTTATCACGGCCCTGTGTAAGTCAGGTATGCTCAAAAGATACATGAAAGTAAATGTAAACTTCCATAACTAATTTTATAAACAATATACAACATATCATAGCATGTCAGATAATAATCACTTCATCCTAACAATACTAGGCATGTAAAGAAAATCAGCCTAATATGAAAGCTAGACCAAACAGTCAAAATAATAAAACATGGGAAAAACCTCCATATCATGGAAAAATTAACCCCATTCATAAAAAAAACCTCTATACAAACAAAAAAGGAATCGAAGTCAAAACATGGATAAAAACCATAAACACACAATACCCCGTTCTTGGGAATTGGGCACTTTTGCACATAAAATTCAAAGACTATCTACAGAAAGGCCCAAACCACCTAAGCTGGCATCATGATATTGATATAAATGAACCTCATGCTTTGAATCACCCTATAACTCTATAGATCTAAAAAAAATTAAAAACATTCAACCAATAATATCTCACGAGAGAGGAGAAATCAAGAGATGAGGCTCTAGAATAAGGAAGAGCTTACCGTGGCGATTCTAATGAAATCAACAGCGGTTGAATCCGAGAACAGACTCTGAGTCAGGGGAATGGAAAAGATCTGTGTTGTATGGTTGCTCCTAGAAGAGATGGGCGAAGAAGAAGTGGGTTCTGTCTGTTAGACGCGACCCCAATCTGTTTAATGAAAAAAAATAAAGTACACAACGTGTTCTTTAAAAGTACACTGCAGGTACTTTCCTTTTCCGGTCTCTACTTTAGGAAGTGTCTAGGTCACCACACATGGCCATGTGCTCAGCTGTTACATGACCAACACATTATCACTAGCGGTAACTGGGTACACGGTGTGTACTCCTAAAATTTCCAAAAACTCCTATTTTTTTTCGCAAAAAACAGAAAGAAAAGAAAAAAATACCTGAAAAAAAGATTTGGGTTCTTACAAAATTCACTCCTATAAAGAAATTCATCCATTAATTTCTCATGAAAGGTAGCATAGAAGAAGAAACATCGAACAACTTCGGCCACTACGATCGTACATTGACCTCTCTATCCTAGGTCTCATCCTATACACGCCTGTGCTACCATAAAAACTGTACTAGAGGAACATACCGACCATGGAGAACCTTCACACTTCGATCAAAAATCTAGATAGGATGCTCTTAGAAAGATGCATCCACCATGAGCTCAACCTCCTCAGGTTGGAAAACATGAAATGAGTATGAGAAGTAACGTCGAAGCTAAGAAATATTGAAGGCACCATTTATATCTCCGTACCTCTAAGGTAACTATAACTGATTGGAAATCATCCCAACTCTCCCCAACACCTCAAACAGCTCGACATATCTTGGTGAAATCTTACCCTATATTCTTATCATCCTGTGTCCCAACCTCGGTGTGACATGCAGGAAAACATGATCTCTGACCTCAAACTCTAGAGGCTATCTCCTTAGATTAACATAAGAATTCTGTCATGACTGTGCAGTATCCATCCTATTCTGAATCAACTCTATCTACTCTATGGTCTCTTGGAAAAGTCGAGGTCCTAGCATAGCTGGCTCTCCTGCCTCTAGCCAGTATAAGGGTGATCAACATGGCCTACCATACAAAGCCTCATAAGGTGCCATCTGAATAGTTGTTTGAAAACTATCATTGTAGTAAAACTCCACAAGAGGTATGCGCTTCTCCCAAGAACCTCTAAAATAATGGATACATGCTTGAAGCATGCCCTCAAGAACCTGAATCGTATGCTCGGACTGGCCATCTATCTAGGAGTGGTAAGATGTACTCAGAAGCACCTGTGTACCCAAACCCCCTTGAATTCCCTGCCAAACCTGAGAAGTAAAATAGGCATCCCTGTCTTAAATAATGGAGTGTGGAACTCCATGTAAATGTACAATATCTCAGATGTACAACCTCCCAAGCTCATCAACACAGAAAGCCTCCTTAATCGGCAAGAAGTGAGAAACCTTTGTGAGTCTATCAATGATAACTCATACTACATCATTCCCCTGAGGTGACCTCAACAAACCTATCATTAAATCCATCGCAACATCATTAAACTTCCACTCGGGAATGGGTAACTGCTACAAATGCTCTTCTGGTCGCTGATTCTCTTCCTTTACCTACTGACAGGTGTAACACCTCATGATAAAACTAGTAATATCTCTCTTTATACCTGGACACCAATACTAACAATGTAGATCTCGATACATCTTGGTAACACCAGGATTAATTCCCCATACTAAGGAATGAAAGTATCGCATTAGCTCCTCCCGTATTTCTACTACCACCCACACACATCCATGAAAATGAAAGATCTCATACTTGCCTACTGTCCATCCAGGAATAGGGTCCTCTCCTGACACACTCTCCCATAGGACTAGGCCTTCTAAATCTGATAGCTGTCTCATTCAAAATCGATCAACAAGAGTAGATATAATAACTACAAAATATAGAAATGTCTACCCTTGTCTATTGTTCACCTCAAAATTAATCTCAAAGAACATATCCATAAGCTTCCACTCACTATTGGCCTCCTGAACTGCCTGTACCTAAGTCCCCCAGCTCAATGCATTAGCCACTACGTTGCCCATCCCAGGCGTGTAGGCAAGATCAAAGTCAAAGTAATGATGGTACTCAACCAACCTTCATTGTCTTAAATTCAGATTACGAAATGTGAAGATATACTTGAGACTTTTACGGTCAGTGAAAACCACAAAATTCTCTCTGAGGAGATAATGTATCTAACAACATAAAGCATGAACAAATGTAGTCATCTCGAGATCATGCGTCGGGTAATTTCTCTCATGTGGCCTCAACTTCCGAGACCTGTATGAAAAAATTCCATCTCTATACATAATAATTTCTCCCATCTTGATACCTGATGCATCATAGTACACAGTGTAGCTCTTGCCCAGATTTGGAAATACTAGTATCGGTGCCTAAGTCAACATCCCTTTCAGCTCCTGAAAAGCTGACTCACGAAAATCTGGCCACAAGTACTTCAAACCCTTCTTATTCAGGATGATCAGTGGCACTGATAAGCATGAAAAAGTACTATATGAAATGTCTATAATAAAAAATCGGCCCTAGAAAACTCGATACCTCAAAGAAATTCTTCGACTGCTCCCAAGAAACTACTGCTCTCACTTTCATTGGGTCTACTGATACTCATGTCTTTGAGATAACATGAACCAATATGTGATTCTGGTTCATCCAAAAGTGGAATTTTGAGAGCTTAACATATAATTTATTCTCTCTCAGTGTACTCAAAATGATCTCAAGATGTGTGGCATAGTCATGTTGAGTGTGAGAGTACACCAAGATATAATCCATGAAGACCACCATGAAAGAATCCAAATATGGATGGAACACTCGGTTCATTGGTTCCATTAAAACTATAGGTGCGTTCGTGAGACTGAATGACATAACCACATACTCGTATAGACCATACCTACTCCAGAAAGCTGTAAGTGGCACATATGATGGTATAATGCGCAACTGATGGTAACCGGAACTCGATTCAATATTTGAGAACACCCAAGATCCTCTTAGATGATAAAATATAACATCAATCCTCAACAAGGGATATCGATTCTTGACCACCAACTAGTTAAACTTCTGATAATCCACATAAAGTATAAGGGTACCATCCACCTTCTTCGTAAACAGGACAGGTGAACCCCAAGGAGAAGTTCTAGGTCAGATGAAACCCTTTTCCTACAACTCCTCTGAACTTCTTTATCTCTTGCAACTCAGTTGTATCCATCCTATAAGGAGGAATGGACACTGGTTCCACTCCTGGCACAAAATCAATAGAAAAATACACCTCTCGCTCTGGAGGGAAACCTAAAAAGTCCTATTTAAAGACATCCCTGAAACGATCTACCACTGTAGGATAGTCCATATGCGAAGTCCCCTGGTCATCCAGATATAGACTAGAAATATGGTCTGTAACTCCTCCCAACCCTTGATGGTTGTGTCCTGCTCTACTTTCTTGGACATCCTACTCTCCCTTATGAAGAAACGATATACCCTCTGGTGATGTGAAACTCACCCTATGGTGATAGAAATAGACAAATTCCTTTTAGGGAACTAACCAATCCATTTCGAGAATGAAATCGTAGCCCATCATCTCCAAGACATTGAGGTCCCAAAAGAAGTGACACCCCCAAACCTCTAGAGGGAACTCCTTGCACTGACATACACTAGCCGTTCGAGTCCCCAATGGAGTGTCTAAAGTCAAGATGTAATCAAAAGAAGAGATACAGATCCTATAGCTCTCCACAATAGTGAAAGATATAAAGCTACAAGATGCCCCTGTATCGAAAAAAGAAGAAGCTAAAACTGAGGAAAATAGGACCATACCTCAAACTATAGAGGGTCTAGGATCCTACTCCTGTTGGGTATGATCCACTACAAAATTCTGACTAGTACCACAACCCTCTGACCCTGCATAACCACTCTGAGATGATCCACCCTATTGTCACTAAAAGTCCTGTGACTGGCTACCCCATCCATGACCTCAACCAAAGCCTAAATGGCTAGAAGAACTCCAATTAACTGAATAATGAGAAACTGGTGGTGCTGCACCTAAACAGGGAGTCATAGAAGAACCCCTATCACCAGCTACTGGTGATAAGAACTGATAGAAGCGCTAAAGGTGACCCATCATGTCACAATATCAACACTCCACTGGGTATCTCAGGCAATGTGGCCTCATATTACCACTCTTTTCACACTGGTATCACACAACCTAGATACTAAAAGATGTCTCTCTCCTTATACAATCACCATTCATAGGCTCACTGTGGTGCTTCCTGCTGTCAGTAGGAGGGATACCAACTCTGGATGTTAGACCACCCTAGCTCACCACTCCAGAATCACTCAGATTATGCTCTGTGATCAGAGCCTGGATGACTATAGATGTGATGGAAGTCAACTTTATATGTTCACATCAGATGAGATGTCATTTTTGAGACCATCCGAAAACATCCTTACAAGAAATAACTCATCACCTCATGGAATAGGCGTGAATCACTATATCTTAGTGAAGCGAGAAGAATACACCCTAACAGAAAGAGTACCCTGCTCCAGACTCATGAAATCTCAAGCTCAATCAGCCGTCAATGTCTCTAGGTAGAATTATTCATAGAAGTTATGATGGAACTCATCCTAAGCCTTAACCTACTGGCATCCTACCTGTGAGATCACATCCCACCATCTCTTGGGGGAATCCCAAAGCATATACATAGCAAGCTTCAACCTACTCTCTAGAGGCATCTCCAGATGCTTGAAGATAGAAATCATGGATTCTAACCATGACTTTGAATCCAGAGGTCCTCCTTCCCCTGTGAAGGTGGGAGGATGCTACTGTTGGAAAACTCATGTCAACTCTTCCATAAAAGGGGCATGATGCGGTAATTCTCAGAAGGTCTACATGAACCTCATAAATCCCTCTCGGAAATGTGTGTTAGCAACTATGTCTAGAATGAATAATGTTTCCAAGACTAGAACAACTTGAGGGTCTATTGTTTTTCCCTAAGTAGCCATATCCGGTGTCTGATCATTGCCCTGTAACTGGTGGACAATCGGGGACGTCTCAGTGTCATGACCCTACAAGGTTAAGTCCACACCTTAGATAAAGATTAACAGGGACTGAAACGTAGAATGTTAAGAAGGGAATAAGAGAAAGAAAGCATTCAAGTTTTTAAAAACATGGATACACGATGTGTATAATTCCTACATAATGTGTTCCCTTAATCCTTCACATGGGTGTATACTTTTTCCAACCCAGGTCGTGTAACACCCCAAACACATGACATGTTGTCCTCACACATGACTTGAACTTGAATCCTCTTTCCCTGCCTGAGTTTTTCTACAAGGATAGGCCACACGGTGTCCCTAGAACAAGACTACATGACTTGTTAGTTCTAGACACAACATGTACCAGACAAACTTCACTAACCGGTGTTGTTAGTTACACGGCCGTTTACACAGCTGATGGTACACGGTGTGTTTGTTCCAGACACGACGTGTACTAGAACAATTTCACCGACCTGTGTTATTTTCTACACGACCGGATACAAGGGTTACACTAAATATCTTGTTCAAGCTTGACACAACGTGTATAAACTTTGTTTTATCCATCCATGTCGTTAGTCACATGGGTGGACATGTGGTCTACACAACATGGTGTGTACAATTGGTACACGATGTGTTCCCCCAAAGATTTCCCAACCTCATGTCCTTGCCCACACAACCATTGACACAGTTAGAGACTGCATGGAGTGTATATACAGTACATGACATATACATAAGAAAAATAGTTCCTTCTCAAATAGAAGGATACATGGTGTGTATTCATTATTACACTGAATGTATTCTAGGTTCTTCTAGACAGTAAGTCTTGGAAAACACATTGGAACCCAGAAAACACTGAAACAAACATTAAGGTGCCAAATTCTGATCCGTGAGGGCCCATAATCCCCATTAATCAAATATTGGCATCTTATGCATGTCATTTTCAAGCATAACAGTGTAATGACCCACCAAATTACTATCAATGAGGGCCCATAACACCTCAAGAACCAATGTTTGACATTAATTCAAACAAAACCTTACACAATTAAATAGCCTATCAAAAAGAAAGTATTCTATCAAGGCATCTATCACAATATCATGCATATCAAACACAACCTCTATCACAACAACATGAAATCGCTAATGCACCATAAATGGCATGGCAAGAATGAATGAAATTTGATCTCTAGCAAGTGCCTATATGATGAATGAGATGACATACCCTCATCTCATCGGATTTCAATAGAAATAGAACCTCAATAATATCAATGATAACAACACAATACTTGTGAATCACCCAATGGTGAAATCAAATCAACTGTAAAATTGCTCAACCGGAAAAATTGCAATAATGATGTAAATTGGGTTTTCCCTATACACGAGTTAGATACTCCTGGGCACAACTTATTACCAAGTACCTATTCCTTCATATACCTGGCTATACACTCCAAATAGTAATTCAAGAAGAAAATAATTCCTCTGATACCACTTTGTAACATCCCGGTTCCAGAAGCTGCCCGGAGGCGCCTCGTAGCCAGTTGGTCACATGGCCTCAAATGTATTTCCTGGAACGCTAGAGGATGCCGATTAGCAGCGAGGGCCTTGGGTGTGATAGTGGTGAAACTATGCCCTCATTGGTAGAGTAACACAATGAAAGTAAAACAAATAGCAATAGAAGAAGTAGTAATAATACCATACCAAAATTAAATAGTGGAAGTAATAAACAGTTAGAGATCACATATATAAATAATGTATGATACATTTGTCTAGGAAAGTAGCCTAAAAAATCACAATGCTATAATATATTACTAAACCAAAGTAAAAAATAAAATCAGTAAACATCTCCATATCATCACAATCCTTAGCTTGGTCCCATGCTCCCCAGCTCCACATCAATCAAGCACCTGAAGTAGAAGGGAACTTGACCTTATCTAGACCTGCAATAATATAATCTGTTTTGGCCCAAAAGCATGAGCCAAATAGGGTTTGAGAAAAATCCCAGTAGGAAACCACACAATGATCTATGCCTAATAGTTAGTGAATATATATGGCAGACAATAAACAAAATGAAATAGCAAACAAATAAGTACACATAGTATCAGTCCAACAATTTCAATTGCATTCATTTTCATATATCAAGTAAGAAGCTAATAAAAAGTAGGTAACCCTCTAGGAATTACTCACAGACTAACCCATATAGTTCTAACAAACAAACATAAGCAACCCTATGGGATGTACACATTGTCTAACCCCTCTGGTTCAACTTTAGCGAAGAAACTCTAAGGAATAACTCACCGTCAATTCCCCATGCGACCTCATATCAGTAACTAATAGGCACTCTGAGGAAGCACTCAACGTCCAATTCCCCCTATGTCATGTATGGAGGAAACTACAGATGATCTAAGAGATCACAAAGTCTATCCACCCAATGGTCTTGAATCATAAGAGTAAACAAACACTCTAGAGAAGCCCTCAACGTCCGTTCTCTCTATGGTCTACTACATTAGGTTCTGACGACCCTGTGTGGGTCAATTGTGCAAAAAAAATACATGGAAGCCAAAGTAAACCACAAGAACTTCTTGGATAAACAATCTACAACATATTATAGCATGTCAGATAATAATCACTCCATCCTAACAATACTAGGGATGGAAAGAAAAGCAGACTAACAAGCAAGCTGGACCAAACGGTCAAAACAAGAAAACATGGGAAAAAACTCCATAGCATTGAAAAATTAATGCTATTTATAAAAAAACAACCTCTATCAAAACAAACAAAACATAGGAGACAAAACAGGCCTAAAAACCATAAACATGCTATACCCCATTCTTGGGTATTGGGAACTTTTGCACTTAAAAGTCAAAGGCTATCTACAGAAAGGCACAATCCACCTACCTCGACATTGTGAGATTGATATACATAAACCTCAAGCCTTGAATCTCCTTATAATGTCATATATATAAAAAAAGTAAAAAATGTTCAACTGAGAATATCTCATGAGAGAGGAGAAATCATGAGATGAGGCTCTAGAAGAAGGAAGAGCTTACCGTGGTGATTCCAATGCAATTGATGGCGGTCAAATCAGAGAACAAACAACGATTAGGCATCTCGGAGATGATCCCTTTCATATATTAGCTCCTGTATGAGATGGGTAAAGAAGAAGAGGGTTCCGTCCATCAGACCCCACCCCAGTCTGTTTAATGAAAAAAATAAAGTACACAACGTGTTCTTTAAAAGTACACCACATGTACTTTCCTTTTTTGACCTCTGATTTAGGCAGTCTCTAGTTTACTAAACACAACCATGTGATTAGGCATACATGGTCATCAGCGAAAACCAGGTACATGGTTTGTACTTAAAATTCCAAGGCATGTACTTCTGAAATTTCCAGAAACTCTTCTTTTTCTCAAAAACAGCCAGAAAATAAAAATATACCTAAAAAGAAGATCCAGTTTCTTACAAATGGGAATGGATTAGATTATGAAATTGTGATTTGTTATAATTAATTTTAAATTAATTATGGCGAGTTAGAGATTGTTGAAATTGAATAATTATTTGAAAAAATAATTATTGTTATATTGAAGTTGTTGAATATGGAAAATTAATTATAGAATTAATTACTAGAGATTGTTATGATTTTTAAATTTATTAATATGGAACAACTAACTAAAGAATTAATTGGTGTGATTGAATAAAAGGATATAGAAAAATTAATTGATTAATTAATTGGTGATATTGAATTTTTTGAGAAGGAATTAATTAATTGGTCTATTTTGATTATTTGATTTTTCAATTAAATAATGGGATTAATTAATTGGTGAATTATTTAATGTGAACTATCAGATTATTTAGTTGATGAACTAAATAAAGGTATTATTTAATTATAAAATTAATTAATGTGAGTAATTGGATTATTTAATTGATTAATTAAATAAATAAATAAATTAATTGTGAATTAATTAATGGGATTTGACATGGACAACTAATTAGTGAATTAGTTTAAAGGACTAAATAAGATGATTTAATTATGAATTAATTAATGGATAGTTGAATGTGAAATTAATTGGATAATTAATTGAATGGATTGAATGAGATTAATTAATTGTGAATTAATTAATGGTATTAATGTGGAAAATTAATTGTGGAATTAAATGGAGGGTTGTATGGGTTAATTAATAATAGAATTAATCATGTGATATTGAGTTGTTGATTTGAGATGATTAATTGTATAATTAATCATGTGATATTGTGTTTTTGATTTGAGATGATTAATTGTAGAATCAACCATGTGATATTGAGTTGTTAATTTAAGATAATTAATTGTTGAATTAATAATGTTCTTTTGAGTTATTTATTTGAGATAATTAATTATAGAATTAATTATGATACATTGAGATTGTGAGTGAGTTAATTAGTTATGGGATTAATTATGTGTTTTTGAGTTAGTGGATATTGATTAACTAATTGATGAATTAATTAATGATATTGACATTATTAATTATTTGGGGACATTAATTAAGGTGAATTATGTGATAAACTAATTTTTGAATTAGTGATGTAGTTAGATTGATTAGTTAATTGTTGAATTGACTAATAGAATTGATGTAATTAATTAATTGTTAAATTAATTAATTTATTTGTTGTGATTAATTAATTGTTTCATTAATTAATATTATTGATGTGATTAATTAATTAATTAATTAACTAGAGGAGTTGATGTGAATAAATAATTATTGAATTATGTAGTGGAGTTGATGTGATTAGTTAATTGTTTAATTAACTTGATTAATTGTTGTGATTAGTTAATTGTTCAATTATGTAGAGTAATTTAGGTGATTGTTTAATTTATGAATTAACTATATAAAGTGATATGATTAATTAATGGTTGTATTAATTAATTTTATTATTCTGATTAATAAATTTTTGAGTTAACTAATGGAATTATGTGTTTAACTAATTTTTGAATTTGTAATGGCATTCGTGTGGATAATTGATTTTTGAATTAATTACGAATTAAAGAATGGTAATAAGGTCATTCTAATTAGTGATTTGTAAATGGTAATATGTTCATTCAACATGAATTAAAGGATAATGATGTGGTCATTATAATGTGTGATGTGTGGTTGATAACATGGTCATTTAGTACGAATCAAAGGATGGTAACATGGTTATACAAAATTTGTGACTTAATGAATGGTCACATGGTCATTAATTTGTGAAATAAATATGGTAACATGTTCATCAAAATTTCATGATTTAATGAATGGTAACTTGTTCATTCATTTTGTAATTAGGATGGTAACATGGTCATTTAGATTGTGTGATTTAATGAATGGTAACATGGTCATTTATTGTGAAATAAGAATGGTAATAATGGTATTAAGATATGTTATTACCAATGGAAAATTTCAAGATCTACATTAGCTAAAGCTAGTATTTTGGTACGGGTGTCCTTGGGAACCCTAGAATTAATGTGGTTAAATAATGAATAATTAAAAATGTGATATCTATTTACTTATGAATTATAATTATTTATTTATACAACTGCATACACTTGTTATTGACTATATATGTTTAAGACACCATTGGTTGTGGACTACTGTGTTTTACTCAAACCCTACTCGGGTTTCTTGATCAGTACCCGAATAGAATTTTTGTTTTCTAGATAGGTTAAGGGAAAAGGCCCTGTGTTAGATGGATGAGTTGGAATGAAGAATGGTAAGAGAATTCGACTTGCTATTGGGACCCTCCTCGAGGAGTTATTAGTGTCTTTATTAATTTTGGGTTTTGCATATTAACACTAGGAAAATACTTAAAAAGGAATATCTATTGTTCAATTTTGATTCTTTATTTCCTGTTTGGTCATCTTGGGATATTGGTTTTGTCTCTGGTTGTATATATTCTTTTGCAATTTCGTATTTATTTCCACAGGTGTATTACTATGATAAAATAAAAAATTACGGTATAGTCTCCCCATGATCAACTTTCCAGATCCTCACACTTAGTCATAAGACTCTAGCATATGGGGAGATGTTCTTGAGGTCATGTGACTAACCGGTTTGGGGAACCGTTGCATGGAACTCAGGTCAGGATGTTACAAGTGGAATCAGAGGCAATTTTTCTTTTATTGTTTTCTCTTAATATTTGGGAAAAGTAGATAGGAGAATAATAAGATTCAAGGATTGGTTATGATCTCATGAATGGGAGTAGCTACCCATATATGGGGGAGTACCCAAGTGTCCAAGGTGGGATTGCTGTTATTACTATTTTCTGTTATAGTTGAATTTTGTTTCATCTTGGGCGACACACTAATTGTATGATGTGATTATTATTTATGAGATTTTTTAAGATTAAATCATGGCCCTGAATGGAACAAGAGTTGAGTATGCATTCATCATTATAGGCACTTAATAATATTTTGTGACATGCATCATTTTAGGCATGCATGTGGAAATGAGTTATGGGTAAGTTGTTAAAGTTGAACTATTTTTTCTTCTTGTGAAACTAAAATTAAAATGTTTCATAAAATGAAATTGAAAAAGACTGTAAAATGTTGTGAGATGAAAATAAATGGGTGCTAAATTAGGAACATGAATAATGATAATGTGTTTACCCTTCTTAACTAGAACCTAGGTGTAGAATGTTTAAGGGTAGTGACAGCGCCTCGGTTTTGACCATAAAGTGGGAAAAAGGTATAAGGACTTGAAATAGTTTTTTTAAATACCTATTATTAACTAAAATAATGTTGTGGATTGAAAAACCTTTTTTTGTTTATTTGGCCCTTGATGTGGGTGGTTTGGGTAGTGAGGATGCCCTAGTTTGAGGACTTAGTTGTCAGTTATGCGAGTGGACATTTGGTTTTGGATCAGTGTGAAAATATGTTGGCGGACAGGGAATCTTGAGACTTTATATAGATTAATGTTTTTATATAGTGGTAGGTAACATCAATAATTAAGTAATTGTAGTGGTGTTAATCAACTAATTCTTAGAATAATTTTAATTAGTGATGATCATCTCCCCTACCAGGACATCATCCTAGGTATGTTGAGAAATATCTTGTTTTATACCTAGCTAAACAAATGTGTTTCGGTTAGATATGGGTCCCCTTGGAGGTTGTTCTTTTGAAGAAATATATATGTGGATATGGATGGTGTGAGTTATGACATCAAGATTTTATCAGTGAGCTTATTATAGGGGACCAATTTTTGATGAATACTATGGGCCATGGGCCATGGTGTTTGAATTATTTGACAATGTGATGATAATGAAGCTCTAATGGTGGGAAGTGATGTTATAGAAGTAGGTGCGTGTAGCAATATCATGGGTTGGGAGTGGTGACACTGGAATACCAATGAAAAAAAGTACAAGGTGCATATTTAAATTCCACTTAGAAAGGCTGGGTGAGCCTTGGAGGTGGTGGATACACATCTTTTGCAGTAGTTCTTTGGTGGAAAGGAATAGTTCCAATGTTGGATATTGTTCTTATGGTTTTTTTTCATGTTGAATTTGGAAACACATTAGGTGTGTTTATGATGTTGATCTTGAGAAAATGCACCATTTTATAAGAATATTATACGTGCATTGGATCACAATGAGAAGATTTTGCAGAGTAAGACTGTGTTATTAGTTCCTATATTATGAAAGAATTAACAAGTGTAGGAAGAAAATTATGAGAGGGAAGTGGAAATTAGGGTACAATGTATAAAAATTTATTTAACTCAGAATCCTAGAAAGGATAGGGTGTCCATCTCGAGGATGTGGTATTATAAGGTGGGTAGATTGTAAGAACTCAGTTTTTCTTAAAGGTGCTTCAGAGTACAACTCAAGTATGAGCTATTATAAGGTGGGAAGATTCTAAGATCCCAAACTTTTATTTTGTGATGTCATAGGTTCATTTAGAGGTATTAATTTTATTTATTTTGAGTATAACATGTTTGAGTATTTATTTTTGTGCGTTTGGGTGAAAATTAGAGAATTTTGGAAGATGTAGAGGCTTTTTATGGTTTGAACATGGTTAAACAATGTGTTCAACCTAAGTGTGAAAGGTTTGCATGTTTTTCGCATGGTTAAACTAAGCTTGAAGCCTAATTTAATGGTCTGAGCATGGTTAAACTAAGTGTGTAACTTTTTTCATGGTTTATGCATGGTTAGTACTAACTGTGTGACTTTTCCCACCAAACCATTCACATAGAAAATAATGTTATGAAAATTAATTTTAAATTATTTTAACCCCCATATTAACCCTAAATATACCCTAGTTCAACCCTAATGGATTTATATCATTCTTGGAGGCTTCTAAAGGGTTTCTTAAGGGTTCTAACCTCTGTTCATGGTGTTTTGAAGCCTGATTTTCAGATCTGCATCTCTCTGGGTATGTGGTTTATTCCTGATTGATTTCCCATCTCACTTCCGTTCCTCCCCTATTATCTTAGTGTTTTTAGCCACTATTTTTTGGATCATTTCTAGATTTTTTGAATCAATATCAAGTCATTTTGGATTAGTATATAGATATTTGGAATCTAGATATAGTCTTTTTGGATGTAGATATATAATTAAAAGATATTGTTTATTTTAAATATTTGATAGAGGAATTGAATCAAGATATATTTCTTCATCATATTCTTGATCATTACATATGGAAGTGGGGGTTTATGTTGGGATTTTTTTCATAAAATAACAACATAATTGAATCACGATCTTGTGTTATACTATTGTTTCGATCAAAGAGAGGATATCCATTGGTGAGCCTTCTTCATCACCATTCTTGAGGTAGGTGATATAAAATTTAAATCCCATAGTCTTGATTACAATCATGTTTATGTTATTGTAGAATTTCTATTACATGTTTAACAAATTCTTTCTTGATTAAATGAATTAATTTAGCGAATTAATTAATTAAAAGATATGTAAAAGTGGGATATTTGGATTTTATATCACGAATAATTAATTGTTAAATTAATTACGAGATATCGATATTGTTGAGTTTAGATAATTAATTGTAGAATTAAATATGCGATATTGATGTTATGAATTGAATAATTAATTTATGAATTATTTATGAGACTATGAAATTGTGATTTAGATAATTAATTTTTTAAATTAATTACGGAGTTATTGAGATTGTTGTACATGATTAATTAATCGAATAGTTAATAAATAGGAATGTCTTGGATTATGAAATTGTGATTTGGTATAATTAATTATGAATTAATTATGGGGAGTGAGATATTGTTGAAATTGAATAATTATTTGACAAAATAATTATTGTTATATTGAAGTTGTTGAATCGAGATAATTAATTTTATAATTAATTATTAGAGATAGTTATGATTATTAAATTTATTAATATGGAACAATTAATTGAGGAATTAACTGGGGTGTTTGAATTAATGGATAAAAAATCATTAACTGATGAATTAATTTGTGATATTAAATTTTTTGATATGGAATTAATTAATTGATGAATTAATTAATTGGCGTGTTGTGATTATTTAATTGTTTAATGAAATAATTTGATTGATTAATTGGAGAATTAATTAATTTGAACAATGACGTTATTTATTTGATGAAATAAATAAAGAGATTATTTAATTTATGAATTAATTAATACGAGTAATGAGATTATTTAATTTAGGAATTAAACAAGGGAATTAATTAATTTCGAATCAATTAATGGGATGTGATATGGATAAATAATTAGTGAATTAGTTTAAGGGACTGAATAAGAAGAATTAATTATTAATTAATTAATGGAAAGTGACATGAGAAATTAACATGAGAATTAATTGAAGGGATTGAATGAGATTAATTAATTGAAAATTAACTAATGGGATTGATGTGGAAAATCAATTGGATAATTAATTGAAAGGTATTATGAGTTAATTAATATTATAATTAATCATGTGATATTGAGTTGTTGATTTGAGATGATTAATTATATAATTAATCAAGTGATATTGATTTGTTGACTTGAAATGATTAATTATAGAATTAACCACATGATATTGAATTGTTAATTTAAGATAATTAATTTTATAATTAATTATGTGATATTGAGTTATTTATTTGAGATAATTAATTGTATAATTAATTATGATACATTGATATCATGAGTGAGATAATTAATTATGGGATTAATTATAGGATTTTTAGTTTTTAGATATTGATTAGTTAATTTATGTATTAATTAATGGTATTGACATGATTAGTTATTTTGGGGAAATTAATTAAGGGGTATTATGTGATAAACTAATTGTTGAATTAGTGATGTAATTGATGTGATTAGTTGATTATTGAATTGAATAAAAGAATTTAAGAAATTAATTAATTGTTGAATTAACTAATGTATTTGATATGATTAATTGATTATTGAAAATTTTTATATTATTGATATGATTATTTAATTGTTGAATCAACTAGAGGTGTTGATGTGATTAAGAACCAACCTAGGGGGGGGAGATGGCCTCGTTCTCTCCCGGAGCGCTCTCCCGAGCACGTTTCTCTCTTCTTCCTTGGATTCCTCCTCTGACGATGGAGTGAACTTTCAACATATATTCTCCTGATGAGATCCCTGGAGAAATCTCTTTCCTTCTTCCTAGGGTTCCATTACCCAATGTTCCCTCTTGGATTCCATGTTCTTCTTTCCTCTTCCTAGGGTTTCATTTTCTCATAGTTGTTTACTTTTTGTTTAGGGTTTCATCCCCATCCATTCTTTGATTTTCCCTCTCACCTTTTCTTCCTAGGATTTTAGTCATGTGCTCATTTAGGGTTGCAATCCTGTTTTATTCTTCCTCATTATATGGTGGGTTTGAGTTGTAGATCTGTTTATGCTAGAGATTTCCATGGCGCGTTGAGTTTTGATGGTGAAGGTTCGTTGATGCTGTTTTTTTGGTGAGTATGTTGGGGATTTCTTGGTCGCAGTTCACTTTGGAGGTTCCGTTCACTCGTACTCCTCTATGGTCTCTGGGCCCATTGCACTCTTCTTGGTCGGTTGGGTGCGTTGGATTCCAAGAGGCTCTGGGTTGGGTTGTATGTTGCGGTGGGGGGTTCCAAGTGTCCCGTCCTGCGTTCATGAGACGGTGGGTTCTCAGTTTGGTTAGGTAGTGTCAACGAAGATCATGACTCTCTGTGAAGGATCCAATCTACTCTTACTCTGATCTGGCTCTGTGTCCATATCTCCTCCCCGATTCGGTCTGGCGAGCTGTTTTCACAGGAGCTTTGGGAGGTGTTGTTCGAGTGGGTTCGACATTCCAGGATTCACGATCCTTGCTCGATTGTGTTTGAATGGAGACGATGATGGTGATGGAGGTTTGGATTTGATGGCAGTCTTGATGTGGGAGTTAACAATGATGACGATGGTTTCTGGTTCAGGCGGTGACGGTGTTGTAGGTGGTGGATGACGGCGACGATGATTTCTGGTTCAGGCGGCGATGGTGTTGCAGGCGGTGGACGTCGGAGAGGCCGCCGATGATGAGCTGATGAGGGTGATGCCCTTGGCAATGTGACGACTTGATGTCAATGATGGTGTTTTTTCGGCGATGTGATGATGGTGATGAGTTGATCGATGGTTGGTTTCTTAGGTGGCACACCACGACATGTGGGTCGATATCAGTTTGGTTTTTGATTTTGAATTTTGAACATTTATAGTTGCGTTTCGTGAAATGTGGGCGGGAGATGCATTTTATTTTCTTAATGGGTTGAATGTTGAATGTGGTGGTTTATGTTAGGGTTCACACTTTCCCTTAAAAGTGTCATTAGAAAATACAGAAAAAATATGAATTGTGTGGGGGTTGATGTGATTAGTTAGTTATTGAATTAACTAGAGTAATTGATGTGGTTAGTTAATTGTTGAATTATCTAGATTAATTGATTTGATTAGTTAATTTTTGATTAACTAAATTAATTTTTGTGATTGGTTAATTGATGAATTAACTAGAGAATGTAATGTGATTAATTAATTGTTATATTAATTATTGTTATTCTTGTGACTATTTAATTGTTGAGTTTACTAATGGAATTTTTTTTGTTTAACTAAATTTTGAGTTAGTAATGGAATTTATGTGGATAATTCATTATTTCATTAATTGTGAAATAAATAATGGTAACATGGTCATTCTAATGTGTGATGTGTAAATGGTAACATGGTCATTTAGCATGAATTAAATAATGGTAATGTAACGACCTGAACTTTTGAATAATATTTTTTTTCCTAAAAATGTATGTTTTACTATGTCCCATTAATTGAAACTATATAAGTATAAATTGAAATGTAACTATCAATTTTCGATCATTATATAACCACTGGTCAATTATGACTGAAGATCAATATCCCCATTGGAAACAATAAAATTTTTAACTTTATAATTATTTTTTTATAAATAGAAATGACAATGAGAAAAATTAATTTAGAAAGAAGAGTAAATGGACTCATCCAGTAGACTCCGGAGATACGAAGCTCATTTTTTAGATCTCGAAAAGGAGGTAGAGTCACTGGGATTCACTTTGGACCAAGACCAAGCCGAGCTTCAACACCTTAATCTTGAACAGAATCGCCTACAGGAGAAGTGGAAATTAATAGAGATTACCACCCGAACGAGGTTATCCAAGCCACCCCAAGAGTCTGTCACCATCACACACCTTGCCCTTTTGTATTATTCTGGTGTTATTAGGGGTTATATAACAAAACCCTATCATTAAAATTATGTTCATTATTTTTGAATAGAATAAATAATTCCCTCTCATTTCCTATATAAACCCACTCAAGCATTCATTACTCTTCACTCAAACAATTTGGAGCTCCACCAACCCATACCCACCACTATCTAGAATCCTCTTAAGGTTCTCCAAGATCCCAAAAGAATCTATAAATCCTCTCTCAATCCTTTGGGATCACACTTCCAAGTAAGGGATCCTCACTTTCCTTCCTTCCTTATTTATGTCCAGGTTTCCTTATATTGTTCTTTCTTTTTTTTTTCATTTAAAAATCATGAGGTATGATTTCAAAACTTCAATATACTACCATCATTATGTTAGAATAATGATAGACCCCTTTCTCTCTTAATAATTCATCCTATTTACACCTGTTACTATGCCGAAATTCCATAAGTGATTTCTCTATCCTCATTTACTTTTATGAAATTATTTTATTTTATACATCTAAATTTCAGTACATATGTTGTGATATTATGTTACATGAACCCTTACTATCCATTTCATGTATAAATGATTAGGGACCTCTTTCTCTCTCATCAAACCATTTTACGATTTTTATTTGACGCCGTTATGCTGCTAGAGTTACACCAAAATTTCCCATGCCAAAATCAACGTGTAAGTGAATACCATACCCATTTCCCTACCAAGGTTATTCACCTCAATGCACATATAATTGTTGATTGAGGACTTAAATTTATGTATTCTATATCTATTATTAGTGGAATAAAATATGATGTTCAATGAATCCATATTTTATGATCTATGTGGCACACTTATACATGAAATGAAATGGTTAAGAAGGGTGCACCCTGATAGCGCTCCAATGCATTAGGTAAAAAATAGTATCATGATATGTCATGCGCAATGAGTGTTTACTAATGATAATTCATGTGAAAGGAGGGTTTAATCATGATAATTCATGTTCAATGAGGGTTTACTCATACTCCATGTGCAATGATATTTGTCTAATTCTAATATCATGTTAAATATTGTTTCTGAATTTCCATGTTATGATAATCATGATATATCATACTTTCATGTTCATGTTTCTATTGTTCTCCATTTATATGCCTATTACCTAACATGTACCGTATTTATCATTTTATTCCTTATTTACTCCCTTAATGGGCTTTATAACTCACCTTTTTCTTATGTATGTTCTCAGGTTATCCATTTCCATGCTAAGTATGAAGGAATGTTATGGTCATGTAAAAGAAGTTTTCAATAAAGATGTGGTATTTTATATCTTAAGTTTTCATGTAATGTTTCTAATTTCCCAATACACTAGACCTATCGATCCTCAGAGTTTTGTTAAGAGCATATTTATGTAATAAATCATATTTATGTGTGTAATAAAGAGTATGGTTTTTATAATTGGTATCAAAGGATAAGTTTATTTATATTTGGTATTGGGATTATAAAACCCTAGTGAAATCCTTAATAATAATAGTAAGTATAATAAAAATATCCCTAATTTTTTTATTATAGTGTAAGTGGTTTATTAAGAAAATACATCCCTGTCTGGATATGAACAAGTATAGGTGGCTCTGACATAGATGTATCTAGGGGTAAAACCTAAAAACACTACATTGAGCTAGACTCGAACAAAAACTGGTGCATGAAAATGGGCCTTTCTGCACTCTTGGTTCAACTCTCCCAAGGGATATGCTTCGATAAATTCATAATATCAGTATGAACCATTTTTAAGGGAGAAAAAATCCCATGAGAATATATGTTATGAAATAGATCATGGATGACCAAGATTGAAACTTAGGGTATCATAATTTAGGATATACTATACAAGTTTATCCTTTAGTGAATTTTTTTTTCTTTTTAAATTCTTATTAGACAAGTATTCAAACCCTCTAATTGTATATTATTTTTCTTTGTAAAAACATGGCAGGAGAAAGATCACGAACAACTCTTCTCTCTCTTCCAAAAGAACTAATTAGATATATTATCCTAAAGTCATGCTCAGATGACTTTGAAACCTTTTCAAATATCAAATATGTATGCAATAAACTTTATAAGGAATCCAATGCCTCTATCAATGCACAATTATTTCAAGTATCAAGTACTGTCTATTAGAGAATATTGCACTCTAAACTTGCTTACCATGCTAATCCTGGGAAGTACCATTATAGTGTTTTCAAATTCTTCACATTATTTCAAAATTATGATGCAATAAATGATTTTCTCGATTCTATAGAAGAGGGAGACCTCTATGAAGCCTCTATATATCAAATTATAGATTCCAGTCTTTAGGGAAATATGAAAAATGATTTACCAAAACCCTATTTTAAAATATTTGAATATGAATCAGTAAGTCCTTTTTATAGTTTACATGTTCAAGATGATGTATTAAAATTATATAAAAGAAATACCTTTTTTATGACTTATCAATGCTTTCATAAATATAATCCAATATGAATAAGGAGTTTTTGGTTAAATAAAGTAGATGATTTTGAAAAAATCCTGAGGTACCATCCAGATGCATGAACCATGAATGAAATTCTAAAAAGAAGGAATGAAGACCTTATCAAAGCAATAAAGAGGAAGTATCATCATCTGTTTTAGTGTGGGAAAAGTAAATTTTGAGGGTTAAATATCTTAAGGGGGAAGAATATAATGATCCAAACATTTGAATAATATTATTTTTATAAGAATATATGTTTTACTATGTCCTATTAATTAGAACTATATAAGTATAAATTGAAATGTAACTATCAGTTTTTAACAATTATATGACCACTGGTCAATTATGACCGAAGATCAATATGACCGTTGGCAACAATAATAATTTTAATCTATAATAATTATTTTTTATAAATGGAAATGAAAATGGGTAAAGTTAATATAGAAATAAGAGTTTATGGCCTCATCTAGTAGACTCGGGCCATACAAAGCTCATTTGTCAGAGGTCAGAAAAGAGGTAACATCACTGGGCTTTGCTCTGGACCAAGACCAAACTGAGTTTCAACACATTATGTTTTAAGGGAATCTCCTATAGGAAAAGTAGAAGTTGATAGAGATTACCACTAGAGCGATGTTATCCTAGCTACCCCAAGATTCTATCACCAATGTACGCCTTACTCTTAGGTCTTATGAGGGTGTTAGTAGGGTTTATATAACAAGACTGTAGAATTATTATTATGTGCATTATTTTTGAATAGAATAAATAATTCCTTCTCCTTTCCAATATAAATACACTAAATCTCCCATTCCTCTTCACTAAAACCATTTGGAGCTCGACCAACCACTTCCATCCTCTCTCTAGAATCCTCCCAAGGTTCCTTAAGATCACAAAAGCACCTCTCAATCCTCTCCCAAGCCTTTGAGATCAAACTTCCATGTAAGGGATCCTCACTTTCCTTCCTTCTTTATTTATGTCCAAATTTCCTTATATTGTTATGCCCTTTTATTTTCAATTACAAATGTTAGGGTATGATTTTGCACCTCCCATATACTGCACTCATTTTTTGGAATAATTAGAGAACTATTTATCTCTCATTAATGCCTCTCACGTACACCCGTTACCATGCCAAAATTCCCTAAGGTATTTCTCTCTCCTCATTTACTTTCAATAAATTATTTTATTTTATGCATCAAGATTCTATTAAATATGTTGGTATATTATGTTTCATGACCCCCTTAATATTAATTTCATGTATAAATAATTATATACCCATTTATCTCTCATAAAACCATTTTAGGATTTCAATTTTACATCATTATGCTGCTAAAGTTACACTAAAATTTCCCATGCGAAAATCAACGTGTAAGTGAATACCGTACCCATTTCTATATCAAAGGTATTTCCTTTTATCAACATGTACTTTTTGATTGAAGACTTACATTAATGTGTTCCACATCTATTATTCATGGAATTAATTGTTTTTTTAATGTATCCATGTTGTATATTCTACGTGACACACTTATATATGAAATGAAATGATTAAGAAGGGTGAGACCGGATATCACTCAAATGCATTAGGTAAAAAATAGTATCATGATACGTCATGTGAAATGAGTGTTAACTCATGATAATTCATATGAAATTAGGTTTTACTCATTCTAATTCATGTGCAATGATGGTTTACTCATGCTCTATATGTAATGATCCTTGGGTCATGCTAATAGAATGTTAAATGTTATTGCCACATTTCCATGTTATGATAATCATGCTATATCATGCCTTTATTTTCATGTTTCTATTATGATCCATTGATATGACTATTACCTAATATGTACTGTATTCTTCATGTTATGCCCTAATTACTCCCTTATTGGGCTTTATAGATCACTTTTTTTAATGTATTTCCTCAGGTTATCCCATGCAATTCAAAGTACAAAACACTTTTGTGGTTATATAAAAGAAGTATTCAATAAAGATGTTGTATTTTATGTCTTAAGTTGTAATTTATTGTAACTAATTTCCCAAGAAACTAGACCTATTGATCCTCATATTTATCTTAAGTGAAATTTTATGTAATAAATCATGTTTAAGTGTGTAATAAAGAGCATGGTTGTAATAGGTAACATGGTCATTCTAATGGGTATTGTGTGAATAGAAACATGGTAATTCAGAAAGAATTAATGGATGGTAACATGGTAATAAAAATTGTGTTATTTAATGAATGGTAACATGGTCATTAATTTTTAAAATAAGGATGGTAGCATGTTCATCGAAATTGTGTGATTAATGAATGGTAACATGGGCATTCATTTTGTAATAATGACAGTAACATGGTCATCCAAATTGTGTGATTTAATGAATGAAAACATATTCATTCATTGTGAAATAATAATGGTAATAATAGTATTAAGACATGATAGTACATGGGGAACATTTCAGGCTCTAGACTGAGCCGAAGCTGGTATTTTGGTATGGGTTTCCTCCAAAACCCTAGAATTATTGTGATTAAATAAAGTATAAATGATATTGTGACAAATGTTTACTTATGAATTAAAATTATTTCTTCATAAAACTGAATACACTTGTTATTTATTAGATTTTTTTAAATGCAGTTGTTAGTGGTCTACTGAGTTGTTATCACACCGTACCTAGGCTTCCTAATTGATACATAAATAGAATTTGTGTTTTCTGGACAAGATAAGGGCAAATGCCCTATGTTAGATGGATGAGTTGTGATGGAGAATGGTGAGCTAACCAGACTTGGATTCAGGACCCACATAGAGGGGTAATCAGTTTCTTTATATATTTTGGGTTTTGCATATTGACACTTGGAACATACTTAGCATGACATATCTACTGTTCAGTTTTTATTATTTATTTTGAGTTTGGTCATCTTGTGACATTGGTTTTGTCTTTGGTTGTATACATGATTCTGATATTATTTATATATTTCCACTGGTTTATTACTCAAATAAAAAGGGAGTGTATAGTCTCCCTATGATTGACCTACCAGACCCTCGTTGCTAGTTGGTAGCCTTTAGCATATAGGGAGATGCACTTGAGGTCATGTGACTGTCCGGTTCGGGGCACCGTGGTGCGACACTTGGGCTAAGACATTACATATAGATCCTCATATGGATATGTGAATCCCCATAAATTTAAGGATAATCATCATAAAATACATTAATGTCTTGTATATAGACCACAAAAAATAAGTGTTGAATATGACATATATCTCACAGAAATAATACTGCAACAAAAAAACTCTTACCTTGAGTTTGATTCAGCACGATTGTTTTTTATATTACTGAATAATAAACATATGATAATTATTTACATGATAAAAAATTTCATGTTTACTATTAATTTTATTTTATTTATAAACAAGTTACATTTAATTACTTAATCAATTAATTGTAGGTCATATGTTTCGATCATATTCACCTTATGTTTCAAAAAACGACTTTGGGAGGTTGAATATTATCAATGGGGTCATTATTTAAACATATATATAATAATAATCATGAAAAAACTATTATATTTATTCATAAATTATATTTTTAAAACTAACCATCAAAGAGGGTTCTAAAAAATGAATGACATCGAGGATTTAGTAGTCAACACATCCACAAATGACGTTATCTTTTTTTAGTTCTTGAAAGGGTAAAAATAAAATATTTTATTATATTTATAGAATGATAAATATTTCATTAATATAATAAATATTTCATGTATATAAAATATATATATATATATAAATACATACAGAGACACACACAAAAATACACACACACACACACAGATATATATATATATATATATATATATAACAGTTACCCTCATTACCTTCCATGTAACACGTTAGTGAAAAACGAATCCCATCTCTTCACGAGATGATAGTCCACCATAAACACGACTGACCATATCGTATCCCTTAAAAAATAGAATATAAAAATTTTATATATTATATGATAACTATAGAGGTATAACTATGTTATAAATATCATATATTATATTTATATCCACCAGCATACCCAACCGCGAACGGTGTTAACGGAAGAGGCGGTAGTCTACAAATCATAAGAATGATGATTTCATAGCCCATTTGATAGAAGTATATGTGGTTATAGGTCCTAAAATCAACATAAAAGATCTATTTATATGGAAATAAAAAGTTTATTATATTATCACGGTATAATAATAATTTAATGAGGTGCAGAAAGAAGTAAAATAAAGACGCTCGTTGAACAACATTACCTCTTCTTCGGGTAACCTCCTTAGGTTTGCACTAAAGCCTTGGAAGGTTGGATTTATTACCAAAAAAGGATTATAGGATGAGGGGTAGGTAGTTTGGGAGTAAATTTGGAATGTTTTGGGTGATCCAAATTGATTTATATGTTTGAATACATTAGGGGAGTTAGTGACCTTGTATAGTTGAGGAGGAGAGACATTATTATAAATACTCAAAAGTATTCACTATTGGGAGGTCAATATTACCAAAAGTGGATCCAGAATTGATAATTAGAAGTTTTTAGTGATGAAATGGCATATAAAATCCTACACTACCGAAATAAAAAAAAGTTTTAAACATTGTTTTTCCTTAACATATAAGTTTACTTATTTTAACTATTTGGGTTTTCACTATGGTAACAAGTTTTCTAACCCAGGTAAAATTTCCATTAAAACTAAATTAAATTGATAATTATTATAAAATTTAGATGCAATAATTATAAAATTTATATCAAACTTATCAAATTAAAATCTTATGTTTCTATAAAAATTATTTTAAATAGAAGCGCATGTAACATGCAAAAAAATCTCTTTAACGTTAACCACACTAATAATGTTTTTTAATAATTATGGGTCAATATATTCATTATAAAAGAAAAATTGGCCCATTAATCGGATATAGCTATTATTTATTAAAATTTAAAAATATCATTGAAGGAGATAACATTTTTACTAATTTTAAATCATTCAAAAAAAATAATAAGTTTTTATAAAATAACATTAATGCAATTTTAAAATTATTCATTTAATTTGAGTTTAAAAATATCAAGAAAGTGATTTAATTAGAATATATTATGGTGAAACCTATATAACATAGTATATTTATATAAAAATTTAATTTAATATAATAATTCACTCAAATTGTTTACCTTTTAATATTTTGAGTATCATTTATCTCATTTAATTGCTAACTAAATAATTACTACGTTGACATTTCTTAAGCATTCTATGAAATTATTTCATGTCTAAAAATTAAATATAAATTATTATGATAAAAAATTAATTTTAATTTCAATATAATATCTATAACCGAACCTATTTTGTTTTAATAAATATCACAAAACATTATATAATTTAAAAGGATAAAATATGTCTATTTTATTCGTTTTCTTCTCTTAACATATTATATGGGTCATATTCAAAGAAATGTGGAAATAAATTTCCATATTTTAGTAAATTTGATGTCCAAGGTCTAAATAAACTCATTAAATATAATTAAGATAATATTTTTGATCCTTTTCACACTTATCAATCTACTTTAACCCCCAGATAAATCAATTTTTACCTTAACCTTGATAATTAAATTTTACTGCATTGAATATTCATTTTGGTCAAAAATTAATTTTAACTTATTATAAATTGTAAATTAAGATGATTCCAAATATGAAATAAATTTTGGAAAATTAAATTCATATAAGTGGAAAAATTTAATTTAACATTAATCTCATAGATGTGACGAGTCAATAGGTTTTTTAGAAGAGTATTTTTTAGAAAATGATGATTCTATATTAACTCTATGATTAATAATAATTATTGTATAGAATAGAATTAATATTTAATGATAAATAATATATATATTTAATTTAAAACATTACCCATTATGGATTATTACATTTAATTAAAATAGAGAAACATTATTCATTTTAAAACATTTTTTTTGAAAAACCCTTTTTTAAACAAAAAATTATTATAAAAACCAGTATAAAGTTGATTAAAATTAATTAAGTGGAGTAAATAAATTTTTTGATACTTTTAAATATATTAAAAAAAATATTGGTACTTTTAATTATCATAATTTATTGAAAAGAATATACTTTTTAGAAAAACTAGTATTTTCACTATTCACTGAAAAATCAATATTTTCTAAAAATTCCTAAAATTTCACCCAAAGTATATTTTTATATTCCGATTCAAAAAATGAAATTAATTTTATAAAATTAATTTTTCAAAAGTTCTAAAAAATTATTATGATATTTCTTTCATGAAAGGCAATAAAAATAATTTTTGAAGAAAACATATTTTTACAGAATAAAATAACGTTACTAAATATAGATTTATTATTTAATAAACAATTATCAATAATTTATATTTATTAATATATATATTTCATAAATTAGTTAATATTATGCATTCCCACAAATATAAGGTCTATTTTATAATGAGAATATATATCATGGGTTGTTTAGGTTCAGTGTTGCGTATTGATTACACCATCGTACATAAAAATATCAAGGTTTCTTGTATTTCAAGATAAACTGAGTGTTTCATGTAAAACAATCTAAATATAATGTTTCCTGTAATGCAATATAAACTCAGTATTACATGTACTTTATGCTATCGAATATAATTTTCTTATTTTAAAATCTCAGGGTGTTACACCCTCCCACATTTAATAAACTACGTTCTCACAATTTAAACTTTATTTCAGTAATCAAAGGTTGGAAATTTAAAAATAATTTTTTTATAATTCCCCATTAGAAAAATGGTTAATAAAACAATATATTAAAAATAGATAAATGTAAGTACAAATGTCATAAAGAATAAAAAACAACAATGTTTTCAAATAAGATAACAAACGTGGGAATAAAGGAAAAGTAAAAATAATTGTTTAAGGTGATTGAGGTCATTGATTAAAAAAATTTAATGATAAATGGAAAGTTAATGGACTCAAAAACATAAATCCGTGATGATCAGAAAGACCATTGATTTATCAAAATTGAATGTACTAGATTAACATTTTTGTTTCAAGATACTTCTCCTGGAGTTGAATATTTTTAAACAAATATAAACTGAATATGTATTGAAATGTACTTACTTGGAAAGTATAATTTAATCCTTTATCCAATTTTTACCAAAATCTCAGGTTTTTCACCAAACATTGACTATTCTAGATGAATTTTCCCTGATAAAATCACTAAAAATAAAATTTTAAAGGGCCATATAATCCCCAAAAGTGTAATAAGATATTCCTGCTATATTTAAAAATTAACCAAAACCAAAATTGTTAGAACATGGTATGATAACTCCCAAAATGAATAAGCCTTCATATGATACAATTATATTTAAAATTCAACAGTATTACCCAAAGTTGAAACTCTATCATTACATAACCATATATCCCAAAAATACTCAATAGCCTCAAAATTAAAGAGTGTTTTAACCTCAAATGTTGTCTCATAAATTTCATTTTTAAAGACCAATAATATGGGAATATTCTTTTAAATAAACTTTAATCACTTAGTCACCAAACCAATTTTCAATTCTATGGTTATCTATATGATAAAACTTGTTTTCTCAATATCCAAGATCATATAAACCCTAAACGTCATCAATACCATAAATATCATTTCTAAAATATTAAAATTCGTACTTCATGTCAAACCAAATCTTTTAAAATAATTCAATCTATTAGAATGTCTCCTAAAATGTCATTAATCACTTTAAGGTCTCATACCATAAAACCAAAAACAGGTGTCTAAGAATTTGAACTTTTGACCATCCTTAAGCTTATAAACCTATGATGGTATACATAACTCTTAAGATAACCTCACATGAAATAATCCTAATCCAAAAAGACATCTAAACCTTTTATTTGATACCAAAAATAAAATCCCAAAACCTAGACTCCCAAATTCAATAATGAAATTGTAATCTTTACATTTCTATCTTTGATGCTGAGAATTTTAACTCAATTTTTTTCATCTAAACCTTAAAACATCAAAAGTAAATATCAGATCACTTACATCATTGATGTCCTTTTGGGATTATATTTTTATATAATTAGGGAAATCTTATAAAAAAACAACTCACACGACTATAAATGAGAATTTATCCCAATTAAACCATCTTTTCATTTGAAATTAAGAAATCATCATCACCAATATGAAATACCTTATAGTTATAATTTTTTTCTACCTATTTATTTATAACCAGGGTAAAAATAAACATAAGAATTTTGATCTAAAATGATCAGTAAGGGAAAATATATTCATTATCAAATGAATGTAATTAATGAGAATAATAATGACATAAGGGAATGATGAAATAATCAATGTGCATGAGTATAACATATGAATATTCAAACCCATCAATACCTAGATCACTAAACACAAAAAAAATGAAATAATTTATTAGAAATGGAAATATTCATATGAAACCACAATCATGATCCATGTGATATTAATCTCTATCAAATTAAATATTATAAACCCATAGAAATCATAGAATTTTTTTGGTATCTTAGGACTTCATCTACATAGAATAAATAAGGAACCACTATAGAACCCATATAATTTGAATAACCATATAGATTAATTACAATATAATTTCCCATAGAATATAATCATTACCAAATTAATTTTAGTGCTAATTGGGATCACCCATTTTATATGATATAACGGGATAAACCAACACTTTATAGGCCACCCCATCATATAAGATGTCTATGAAAAAAATGAATAAAGTTCATAGATATTTCATTATAAAACTCATAGTAACAATAATTATTCTTTTACAACCTAATTAAACCATGTAAAATAAATGTATTTCATTTTAATCTCTTTGAAACATTATTATCCCCTAAAAAATGGGTTCCATTATACTCTCTTTAAAACATGATTAACCTATAAAAAAAACGGGTACCATAATAATATCATTTAAATAATCTCAGTCCATCTAGAGAAAAAAAATCGGATGGTATTAGTACAAAATATCCCCATGGTAAAATTGTAAAAAAATAAGATTTCTTAATATAGATGATTTTAAATTCCATTAAAATATGATTACAAACATCCTTTAGTAAAATATCCCTTTTATTTTGAAAATCACTTTTTTAAACATATAATATTTCAAAAATCCTTCTCAATGAAAACAATTTTTTAAAAAACAAGAATTTCTAGAATATTAAGCAATTTTTTCTTTAATAATAAACTTTTAAACTTTTAAAGTAATATTAAATTAAATGATAGTCATTTCAGTAGATAAATACATACAAACTATAAAGAACATTTTTTTCATAGTAAAAATGTTTGTAAAGTTCCATGTTCCAAAAACGACAAGGCGATTCCTTTGAAAACATTTTATAAAATTAAAAATGTGTAAATATTTCATTAAAAACCAGTTTTAAACGTTAAATAAAATTGATTATTTTTAGAAAACATGTTTTTTGGAAGGAAAAAAAATTCAATGGAAGAAGGAAATAAAGTTATATTTTTTTAATAAAATTTTATAAACAATTTTAAGTACCAAAGAGTGAAAAAATGCTACTATAACTTGTAAATGTAATTAATAACCAATGTATAATAAAATTCAAGTGTTTATTGAGAGAAGTATAATAATATCTCAATATTGGAAGCATAATCATAAATAATCCCAATAAATTATGAAACTTTAAAATAAAACTTTTACCACTTCTGTATCATTGAATCGTAAGCCCCATGAAATAGTTACATTAAATAAAACATTAAAAATCATGAGAATAAATAAATAAATTATAATACATGTCAAAGGGGATGTATATACAACTCAAAAAAGAAGATATATTCATAACATGACATAAGTCTCAATGAAAGAAAATTATGAAAAAAATCCATTACCACTTTGGTAACCTTGAAACCATAAAACCCATGAAAGATGGATACTTAAATATATATTTAAATCTCTATAAATTTATGTATAATAATCATTAAATTTATTCATGGTCAGTATATGCACCACACAATAAAAAATGGTGAATATGGTATATATCTCACAGAAAAAAAAGTGAGATGAGAAAATGCTTACCTTGAGTTCGATTCATCACAAAAGTTCTTTATCTTCCTGAATAATAAAATTTGGTTAATTATTTACTTTATTGATAAAATTTTTAACATTATTTTTTATTTTTTACTTTACTTATAAAAATGTTATATTTTATTACTTAATCAATTAGGTTTAAGTGGGATGTTTCAACCAAATTCAGATTATGTGTCAAAAATGAATTTTGTAGTTTGAATATGGTCAAAGAGATCATTATTTAAACATATAAATCATAAGAATTATTAAATAATTAAAATATGTATTTATAAATTATACTTTTAAAACCAATATTGGGATATTTTTATGAAAAATGGACTAATATTATAATTAAGGAGATGGTAGGCCAGACATACACCTGAGGAATGTTTGAATTTTTCAATGATGATTATAGAAAGATGGTAAGTAAAATTTATCTTTACACAATGATAAAAATATAATTAATACAATATTATTTAATTTTATATACTTATATATATTATTCTTATAATGCAGTGATGAAAAAATAACCACATTTCTTTGTGGAGGCGGTAGTCCACACATCCATGAACGACGTTATGATTTTTTAGTGAGTGAAAGGGAAAAAATAAAATGATATATGATATATTCATAATGATAAATATGTCATGAATATAATATATATTTAATTTCTATAACATATATTTATAATATTTACATTTATTACCATCCATTTAATGATTTAGTGAAAAATGAATCTCATCGCTTCAGAAGGTTGTAGTCTACTGTACATATGAGAGACGTTATCATATCCCTTATAAGATTGAATATAAGAAGGGTATATATATATATATATGATATAATGAATCCAAAAGTATAATTATGCTACAAATATTATATATAAACTCTATATCTATCATCATACTCAATTGTGAGAGGTGGTATTGGAAAAATAAATGACATTATTTCACGTGGTAATAGTCTGCTATAAACACAAATGAGGATTTCACAACCCATTTTATGAAAGTGTGTGTGGTTGTAGGTAATAACTTTAATATTAAAATATTTTGGTATATTAAAGGTACTTAGGTTTTTATATCATCATGTTATAATAATATTTTAAGTATGTGGATAAAGAAGTAAAATAAAGACCCTCATTGAAGAACATTACCACTTCTTTGGGTATCTTCCTTAGGATTTCAATAAATCCTTGAAAGTTTGAAATTTTACCACAATAAGTATTATAATATGAGAGGAGGGTTTTTAGGAAGTGATTTTGGTAGGTTTTTATGTGATATATGTCATGAGAGGTGTGAAGAAATGAGGGGAGGGAGTTCCCTTTCATAGTTGACAAGGAGTGACATTCTTGTAAATACTCAAAATTATTCAATATTGGGATAAGTAAGTGGAGCCAAAATTGAAAATTGAAGTCATTAATAGATTAAATGGATGATAAATTCCTAAAAAACACAAAAAAACACATGTTTTAATCATTTTTCCTTGGATAATAAGTTTTCTTATTTCAACAATTTTGGGGTTTCAGGATGATAATTAGTTTTCAAACCTAGGTAACTTATCCTTCAAGAAAAAATTAAAGTGATACATATTAAAAAATTCAAACCAAATGATTATAAATATGAAATTAAATTTATCAAATTAAATTCATATTTGTGTTTAAAATTAGTCTTAACATAAGAACATTTAATATGCAAAAGCACCACTTTATCCTTAACTGAACTAATATTGTTTTTTACTAATTAGGGGTCAATATAAAAATTATAAAAGAAATATTGGTCCATTAATGAGACATAGTTTATATTTATCAACACTTAAAAACAACTTGTTATAGGATATTATTTTTAGTATAATTAAATCATTTAAAATAATAATAATTTATTATAAAATAACATAAATGTCAATTTTAATATTATTCAATTAACATTAATTTAAAAATATCATGAAAATGATGTAATTTGACTATATAATGATCAAAATTATATAAAATTATACATAAATAGAAATAATTTAGGTTATAAATTAATTTACTTAATTTACTCCACTTTTAACATATTTAGTTTAATTTATTTCATTTATTTTCTAATTAAATAATTACTGGGTTGGTGTTTATTATGCATTCGAAGTAAATATTTCATCTCTAAAAATTGAAGACAAATTATTAAGATAAAAAATAAAAATTTATGTTCCAAAATAATATCTATAACTGAACCAATGTGCATTTTGTCCCTATTGCAAAGATTTATAGAAATTAAAACGAAGAAAAGCGTCTTTTTGTTTTTATCTTTATTTTACATTTTATTTGGGTCATATTTAAAGGAAAATAGAAAGTATTTTCAATATTTTAGATAATTTTATGTACAAGTAATAAATAAATACATTAAATAAAATTAAGGTAATAATTTATGTCTTTTTAACTCCTATCTTTCTAGTTTAACCCCATGTAAATCAATTTATACCTTTACCACAATAATTAATTTTTACCGCATTCACAATTTTTTAGCTAAAAATTTAATTTTATTTTATTAAAATTTTTAAAATTTTATGATTCAAAATATGTAATATATTTTTTAATATTAAATTCAAAAAATCTGAAAATTTTAATTTATCATTAATCCTAGAGACTTGGAGGAACAACGTGATTTTAAGAAGAGTATTGTTTTTAGAAAGATGATTCTATAATAAATCTTAGTCTAAAGATAATATTTGTATGAAAATAAATCAATATTTAATGATATATAATATATAAATTTAATTTATAACATTCCCTATTATATATTATTTTAATTAATTAAAATGGAGAAGTATTATACATTTTAAAACAGTTTTAAGAAAAACCCCATTTTTAAACTAATAAACAGAATTATTCAAAAAACCAATATAAAGTTAATTGGAAGTAATTAAGTGAATTAAATATAACATAGGTCACCTAAAAAAATATTCATAACATATTTGGACTTTTAAATTACTTAATTTTTTGAAAAAAAAACGTTTTTCAAAAATTTGAATTTTTCACTTTTTTCTAAAAAATCAATATTATCTAGAAGATCCCAAAATTTCCCCCAAATTAAAATTTGATATTCTGATTTTAAAAATGAATTTAATTTTTTTAAATAAATTTTATAAAATATCCAAATATTTATTATAATATTTTTTTCATGTAAATTAATAAACATCATTTTTGAAGAAAACATATTTTTGAAGAATAAAATCACTTTACAAAAAATTGATTAATTATATAATAAAAATTTATCAATACTTTATATTGATTAAGAAACTTATATATATATATATTTATATATTTAAAATTTTTTTAATACTATTGATACACCCTAAATTTAATGGAAATATTATAATGATTATATATATCATGTGTCATTTATGTTCAGTGTTAAATTTTGAATAAGTTATCAAACATAAATATCTTGGAGTTGTGTGTAACACAAGATAAATAGAGCATTGTGAGTAACATAATCTAAATATTGTGTTGAATGTATCATAAAATAAACTCAGTGTTGTATTTTCTTTATGGAATTGAATATAATTTTATTCCTTTAAAATCTTTGGGTGTTACACCAAGGGTCCTTAAGAAAGGATCTAAAGGAGGCCAACCGAAGAAGAGGTAATCATACTACTCGACCACAACCAACTCATTTATTATTCTACATACTCGATGTCTGTGGTATTCACTATAAAATAATAAATTATGTATTATAAATAATCATAAATGTTATTATGATTATGTAACCACTTCAATTCACCCTCTTTTCCATCACATGATAAGTGAAAGTATCACTCATGCGTACATGTGGACTACCACCTCCACATAGTGATGCAATAGATTTTCCATAATCATCATTAATGGATGATTAATATGATGTTTTAAACATTTATATATTTTATTTATTATATAATGATACGTTTTTAATTATGATATCATATCTTTCTTCATACAATTCTATTTATTAGAAAATAATAAAGTCACTTGTGCGTACGTGTGGACTACCACCTCTACAAAGATTTGTGATTAGTTTTTCATTTTGGTTTTAAATGGATGGTAATAAGTATAGATTTAATTATCATATATGATATATATAATATAATAATTTTTATATAGAGTTGAATTATTATTTACCATTATTTCATTCCATACGTTAAAATGCCAAAACGACTTTCATGTGTTTGTATGGTCTACTGTCTCTATGAATAGTGTGATTCATTTTTCTATCTCTATAATTAATATATGATTATAAATATGTATATAATTAATATATATTATTTTTTATATCATAATTAAAATTCTATATATGGTAGAACCATGAGGATGATAAAATGATCAAAACTACTAAACTAAAACATATATAAAAAAAGATAGTTTACATTCAGAAACAAATATTTTAATAAATAATAATTAATAAACAAGTATTGAGATGATATAATTTGAATATATATGATATTATAAGAATTAATATGGTTTTGGTATAGAATTTTAATAAATATAAATTTATTATACTATAGTTTAAAATAACTCAATAAGCAATTCCGACATGAGGTATGATTTTATTCAAGTACCACATTATTATTCAGGATTATTTATGTTTATGTCTCTAAAAGGGGAATTATTTGATATTTCTATCTCAATCCAAATCTATTTTTTCATCCTATGGTTATTTATATAAATTAAAATATTTCTTTTCATTTTCTTCTTTTTATGTATTCAAGATATCATTTGAATGTTTTTAAGGAAAGCCTACTTTGCTTTCTATTCAGTCATTAATATTTTTATTCCATTTCAATATTTTCTTTAAAAATAAATTAGAAAATAATTTTAATATTATACTATTGCTATTTAATGTCATTTTTAGACATGTTTTGTAATGACCCACCAATTCTAATTGTCTTGAGAGTACAAAGATTCATTACTAGTCCTTAAGCGACATCCACAAGATGTCAAAGGCTGCCAATAAGTGCCGAAGGGTTTCAAATATAAGTTGGGGGACGATTTACCCTTTAAGAAATAACCCATAAACCCACCCAGCATAACCAAACATTAACTATATGATGCATGAACAAAAGAAAGACCACTAAAAAGTATCATTATGTCAAACCACATTAAGTAAAAACAGCGGTAGATCAAACTAAGCATTAAGGCCCATAGCAGATGAACAACTCAAGACTCTCAAAAGACACCACGACTCTGTGCTCCACAAGCTCCAAGCTTCACAACATCTCCCAAGTATAACCACGAGCCACTAGTAATAAGATTCTTTACCTTTACCTGTGTCCCGGAATACAACATCTGCAAAAGCACCAATGTTCCAAAGCCGGGGTGAGTAAAAAACTCAATAGTTTTCCCCAATGACTTACCTACTCACGCCACTAGGATAAAAAGGTTAGCAAAATTTATATAAAGAACAGTTTATATATACATTTTTTTAAAATAAGTTTATAACTAAATATAAACAAGTTTCCAAAACCATTCATAACTAAAGGCATTCAAAAAGAAATTGAAACCAATTTTCCAGCAAGTTATTTTTCTAGAAAAATAACCAAACAAGCTTTAGAACCATTTCACAAGATCCCTTTTTGGCATACCCAACCATTCCACAAACCCATGCAACCGACCATGCATTCTACCTGGAAGAAGGGGAATGACCCGACCCTTATCCATCCCAACAATGATGGGGGAGACTTCTAACCCTTATCCAACCCAAATGCACATGAATGTTTGACAGGGGAGATCCCTAACACTTATCCATCCCAACACAGACAGGGGAGACCCTTAACCCTTATCTGTCCCGAATGCAATATGAATGTTTTATGGGGGAGAGAACTAACCCTTATCCATTATAGAATGATGGGGGAGCCTCCAAAACCTTATCTATCCCAAGTGAAATAAGAATGTTCACAACCATACATTCCCAAAAATCATGCCAAAATAACCCTTTCAATAAAAAAACCTTTTTATTGAAAACCATTTTCTGTCAAAGCCATTTAAATGCCACCCCATTTCAATACCAAAACATTTCAATAAAAACCCTTTTTATTGAAAACCCATTTTTCATCAAACCAATTACAATTCCATCCAATCAATAATTTAAAATCATCATTTGAAATTCAAGAATCCAAATCACTTTGCACAACAATTCACCAAGATTTCACAATTGCACTAAAACCATAAATCATCAGTAAATAAGATTTATTCCATTCTTTTCATAGTCAAATGCATCTAAACAAACCAATTTTAAACTAAGCCAATTGATTTTAACAAGATCAGTTGAGAGTGAATCCACCTACCTCAAAGGTTTTTACGAAAACCACAATGGTCAAAGAACGCTCAAGAAACCTCGGTCGATTCTCCAAAAACCCTCCTTAGATCTATTCTCCAAGAAATATCAATTCCAAATATCATCATATTTTTCATCCACACACTTATATATACCCATAAAAGATGTATATATAAGAAAACGAGAGAAGAGGATAAGTAGATCTATGTAGATCTAAGAAACCGATCAAGAACGATGAAGAACTATCACATACCTCAAGAAACCGGCTTTGATTCTCCAAGAGAAGCCTTTGGATCACCTCCGGAATGATGGTAGAACCTTCTCTTACCGTAGGAGAAGCAAAATCCTGAGTTAGGGCCGATTAGAAGGAAAAACGAGGCACTTAGAGGAAAAAACTAGTGAGATCCACCTTTATAGGATCTCGTTTATGTGGCCACATAGTTTTCTCGCACGGTTAGACAAACCATGTGCTAACCGTGTGTTAGCCACTACCTCAGCAGACACTCCATGCATAGTTTTTCCACACATTTAGACAAACTGTGCGCCACTCATGTGGAATCTACTGCCTCAAGGGCACACAACGCACGGTTCAGATGCACGGTTTAGACAACCCGTGCGCCACCTGTGCGACTCCCCCTTTGCCAAAAACTTCATTTAAAGTTCTCATGACTCTACTATTCATCACCCTTAACTTTAAAACCATTAAAATCATCAAGAAAGGGTTACATAACAAAAACCAGGGGTACTAAATTCTCCCCACCATTGGTCTTTCCATCCTCAGAAAGTAGAAAACCTTCACCAAACTAAAGGAGTTTCGGCCACTGCTCTTTTATTTCATTTTCATGTTCCCAAGTTTCTTACTGAATCTGACCATGATGCCATAAAACCCTCACTAGACCGATGATTTTTCCACGCAAGACTTTCTCTTGCCTATCCACAATCCATACCAGGATATGTATCAACGAATCAGTCGGTTCTAGGTCAACATGATCCCATCTGATCACATGGTCAGGATCAGGGAGATACTTTTTCAACTGAGATACATGGAAGAAATTCTGCACCAAACTGAACCGTGGTGGTAACGCCAACTGATATGCCACCTCTCTAACCCATTCTAGTATCTAAAAAGGGACAATGTATCTAGGATATAACTTTTCCTACTTCCTGAAACAATGATGTCCAAGCCTTGTAGAGATCCTCAAGAAGACATGATCACCCACAATGAATGAAAATGGTCTTCGAAGGTGGTCTGCATAATATTTCTGAAGAATCTGAGATGTCTACATCCTATTTATAATCAACTGGATCTTCTTTTTTGTTTCTTGGATGAGGCTTGGTCCGACTAGTAAAGTTTCACCAGTTTCCACCCAGCATAGTGGAGAACGACAAGGACCCCATACATTGCTTGAAACAGAGCCATGCGTATCAATACTTGATAGCTGTTATTGTATGAGAACTCCATTAAGGGTATATGCTTCTCCCATGATCCACCAAAATACATTACACAAGCCCACACTATATCTTCCAAATTTTGTATCATCCTCTCAGATTTCCCATCCGTCTGAGGATGATACACAGTGCTCATAGTCAACTTAGTTCTGAGGGATTGCTGTAATGATTTCTAGAAATGAGATGTGAACATTAGATCTCTATCTGAGACTATAGACACCGGTACACCATTCCTTTTTACTACTTCTCAGATATAGATTTTTGAAATATCATTCACCATATGAGTTTCACAAATAGGGATGAAATGGGCCGACTTAGTTAGATGATCCACTATCACCCAAATGGCATCATGTTTCCGAACCATTCTTAGAAGACCTGTAATAAAATCCATTACTATCTGATCCCATTTCCGCACTGGGATAGGTAAAGATTTTAACATACCACCTGGTCTCTAAATCTCTTCTTTAACCTACTGACATGTTAAGCACCACGATACGAACTCTGCCATCTTCCTTTTCATTCCACTCCACCAAAACTGTGCATTCAACACCTTATACATCTTCTGTGTACCTTGATGTACAACCCATCTTGAATGGTGGTAATCATGTAGGAGTTGTTCATGAAAAACCATAGGTACAATCATGTGATCTCTGAAACACAAAACTGAACCCCCATCAAGTTTCCATCCATCATTGGTCTCCCCACCATTGAGTTTTGAACTTATAACCAGACATTGTGCATTATATTTTTGTGCTTCTTTGATCACATTTACTAAATTAGGAACAAGTGTAGATTAAAATAAAACAGCAACATTACCTCGGTCTTTACATTCCACATGCATCTCGGCTAAGACCGACATCAACTGCAATTCATTTGAAGCTTCTTCCACCAACTGAGCATATGACATTCTACTCAATTCATCCGCCACCAAATTCCCTTTTCCTGGTGTGTACATCAAGTCAAAGTCAAACATCTGGAGATACTCAATACATATCCTTTTCCTGAGATTCAAATCTTGCTGTGAGAAAATGTGTTTCAATATTTTGTGATCTGTAAACATAGTAAATTTCTCACCAAAGAGATAATGTCTCCATGTTTTCAAAGCATGGACGATTACAGCCAAATCTCAATCATGTCTTGGGTAATTTTTCTCATGCACCCTCAACTGCCTTGAACCATAAACAACCACATGATCTCATTGCATAAGAACACAACCCAACCCTGATCCCGAAGCATCAAAACACACCACATACCCCTGTCCTGATTCTAGAAAGATCAAGATAGGTGCTGATGTAAGCCGAACTTTCAGTTCATAAAAGTATTTCTGACATTCTTTCATCCATTAGAAGAGATTATTCTTCTTAGTCAGAGCTCCCATTAGTGATGCTAGTCGTGAAAAATTATGCACAAAGCATCGGTAGTAACCAGCTAGACCAAGAAAACTGCGTATCTCGAACACATTATTCGGTGGTTTCCAAGAGATAACAACTTCTATCTTTTCAGGATCAATAGAAACGCCTTTCTCAGAAATGACATGGCCAAGGAAATATACTCTATGTATCCAAAAATCACACTTTGATAATTTTCCATAGAAATGATGATCTCTCAATATTTGTAAAATTGTTTCCAAGTGCACCTCATGATCATCCCTTGTTTTTGAATAGACCAAAATATTTTCCACAAACACCGTTACAAATGAATCCAGATATTGCTGAAATATTCTATTCATCAAATCCATGAAGACCACTGGTGCATTCATTAGACCGAAAGGAATGACTACATATTCATAGTGGCCATATCTTCTTCTGAAAGCTATCTTTGGAATATCCTCCTTCCGAACTCACAATTGGTGATATCCTGATCACAAGACAATCTTGGAGAACCACTGAGCTCCCCTTAATTGATCGAACAGATCATCAATGTGTGGAAGTGGATATCTATTCGTTATTGTAACTTGTTTAAGCTTACGATAATCAACACACAACCAAAGAGTTCCATCTGCCTTTTTCATAAACAACACTAGTGCTCCCCATAGAGAAGTATATGGTCAAATGAAACCCTTTCTTTCCAGCTCCTCTAACTGCACTTTAAATTCCCATAACTCTGTTGGTGCCATCCTATATGATGGAAGGTAAATAGGACTGGTCCTCGGAAGGAGATAAATCGTAAACTCCACTTCCCTTACAGGTGATAACCCTGAGAAGTTATTGGGAAAGACATCTGGAAATTGATCCACAACAGCTAGAAAACTATTTTCCTCAATCTCTTCCATTGATTCCAAAGTAAACACTGCCAGTTGGTAAGAGATCGTTCCCACCATTGGTTCTAAGAAGTTATTTACACCTTTCTTTACTATCCTCTCTCCTCTAAAGATATGGTTGATGCCATCCTCAGTTGTGAAACAAACCGTTCTTCTATAACAATTGATGCGAGCCTTAAACATTGTCAACCAATCCATACCTAGGATTACGTGATAGACATCCATGTACAACATCATGAAGTCCCATTTTAACTCAGTTCCATCAACAGTTATAGCACATGCTTACACACAAAGTCTTGACATTCTCTTTAACCAAGAGGAGTTTTCAGTTTCAAAACAGAAGGCATCATTTCCATTTATAAACATAGTAAGTCAACAGCATGATAAGTAGTTAAGGAATGTGATTCACCAGTATCAAAGAGAACTTTCACAAGGGAAGAATCCAAAATAATCGTACCTCTCACCATAGATGGTCCAGCCTGATCATCAACTATTATCTGCTCAACTCCATACAATTGCTTCGTCGCTGCACTATTCTTGTCACGACCCGTCCTCGGGGCCCGTGCCGTGATTACCCCAAGCCCGCCTCCCATCGGCCGGGGGATGGAAACTAGAACCAAAGGCGTAAGTCCCGAAAAAAGGGAAGGAATTTCCTTTATAAGAGAACAAACACCACAGAGTGCGCAAACTGAAATAACACTAAGTAAACTGAAAACACAAGTAAGTGCTGGAAAGTAAATGGGCCAGTATACAAACCCAACTGAAGTGCAGTACAACTGAAAAGTAAAGTACAACAACTGAAAGACAAAGAAGCAACCACCAGGTCGTCCTCCAGATATCCCACTTTAAGGGTGAGTACAATCAGTCTTGTCGGCTCCTCAGGTCCGGTCATCCTCTCCATGTATGTCCCATCCGATATTCCACCTCTAGGTACCGTTCCGCTCCTCAAGCCTCAACCACGATCAGTGATGTTCGTCGTCTACAACCAACACAACGTAGTGCGGGCGAAGCTCGTGCATGGGTGAGTATATGATACTTAGTAGGGACCCCGAGACCCCCAAAGGTCTCCTTAAATACACAAAGGATAAACCACAAATAAAAGATACAATCAAAAAGTAACAACCAACTGTACTTAGGAATATGCCCATACATATACCCAAGTCATCAAATCTAGATCAGATCCAACTCACGAGATCAAGTACAACCCAGTCTACTCAAAAAAGTATAACTTAATCCACACAGGAAATTATGACCCAATCCACATAGGAAAGCATAAGTTAATCCACATAGGAAAGCATGATCCAATCCACACAGGATATCAAGTCAATCACATCTAAGATAATGATTGAAAGTCAAGACTCAGCTCAAACCAGGATTTTATTCATGAGGTCGAAACCACAACTGCTGGAGAACTCCTCCTTTGTCAAGTACAGTGGGCCTGCCGCTACAACCAAGGGCTTCCCACTAACCTTGGATTGCTGAAGTACTCCACCTGTCGAGTACTATGGGCCTGCTGCTACTACCAAGTGTTGCCACCATGGGTCTGCCGCTACAACCAAGTGCTCCCCCGCATAGCCTATAGAGGTACTCCTTCTGTCGAGTACCGCGGGTTTTCCGCTACAACCAAGCGCTCCTCCACCATGGTTCTGCCGCTACAACCAAGCTCTCCCACTGGGCTATCCGAATCACTCAGAGTCGATCGATCAGTAGTCGTCAAGTCTCAGCCAGCTGCTAGGTCTCTGCACTCCACTCGCTCGTCACCAGGAGGGTCCGCTCCACGAGCTACTGGTCGATACTCCAAGTATCACAACGTCCCACTAAGAAGTATCCCAATGGTCTGCCACATCATAGGAATCTCAACACAACAAATGGTGCGTCAATCGGATGCCCGGTCTGTGTATTATTAGCCTTTTTGTCCTGGGGGCCCGGTTGGTTTCGTGTACGACCAACCCAACTGTATCTCAACTGTACCCCTAACTCTCATAGGGTATACTCATAGGGACTGTTTCTCAACATGATTACGGACACTGCTGAAGGTTCACCAAATGGTCATCCGGTCTGAAAGTTATCAGCTTTCCGGTTCCAGGGCCTGGTTGGATTTCAGGTACAATCCATCCCGGCAATATTTCAACTACATCCAAAACTCAGGTGAAGTATACCAAACGAACTGTCTCATCAATATAAATCCAACGAAGTCGATGACATGTCAATCGGACGTCCAGAGCTCATTATATAAGCGTTTCCGCTCCGAGGGCCCGATTGGTTTCTTGTTCGAACCAACCCGGTCGTACCCAAAGTTCTTCGAAACCTTGAGTGTAATATAACGAAATGACCGCCTCGATCCAAGGATCGCATCACAACTGATGGTGAGTCGATCGAAGGTATGTATCCCAAGTTACGAGACATTGAACGATTCTGACCGAATTTAGGGGGTTTGGGCCCGGTCCGACCCGGCCCAATACCCCCTAGGTCAGCCCGAATCGGGTCGACCCGACTAGGGTCCGGGTCCGGCCGAGTTGGGCGTGGCCTGGCCCGGCTGGCGCGGCCCGGCCCAGCCGGCACACTCCGGACCAGCGCGGGGGGTCCCGCCTAGCGCCAGCGGCACGACCCGACGCTGGCGGTCCGGCCCGGCACGGGCGGTCCGGCCCATCGCGAGCCACGGCTCAGCTCGAGGCCGATCTGGACGCGGAGGGGGGGGGGTGTTGTTCCCCCCGGTTGACTGCGAAACGGAGCGGCTTTAATACTGCCCCCCAAACCCGGAACAACTTAGCCATTCCGGTCCGCCGCGGCTCAGCCGCGATGGTCTTCTCCGGCAGCGCGCCGCCGCCGTCGGTCGCCAGCGCCGCTCTCCGCGGACCGCCGTCTGCGCCTAAGGTCATTACGGGACAAAAGATTCACTGCAGAGTCTTCAAATCGCCATTGCGGCCCATTTCGCCATCGTCCGTCAATCCGCACATCAACACATAACTGCAGAGGGTTGTTGGGCCAAGTTTGTTCAGCCTGCGCCCTCCGTGTTAGGTGTTATCAAATTGAAGTCATTAAAACACATGCTTTTAATATCGAAGAGGGTATAATGTATTCAAGTATAAATTATACTGACATCATACTAATAAACGCTTTATCATGTGAGATCAAATCACTCGAAATAGTATTAAAGAAAATTCCCCTACGTTTTTACCTGCAATTAAATATTCCCAACCCACAAACAAATTCTTTCGTGGATCAACTTAATATTGAGTTGATCCGTGTTATATGTTTTAGAAGAAAACAAACATGGGTTTATTAACATTTACAAAAAATAATCCCCTACCTCAAAGAATAAATCGCGGAAGCTTCCGTCGCAGAAGATGGCGTCGCTGGGTGAGGCTCCGAATACGTCGATGGAGGACGTCCAAGGAAGAAACGACATCTCCCTTTCTTTGACGGGGAGAGAAGGTGGAACGGTGTGTCAGTGTTCTTCCCATTCTTCAAAAAGGAAGATAAAGTTCTTCAAAGCGTAGAACTCTACCTCTCTCAATTCTCCACACAACAGATCAACCCAAAATAAAATAAGGCTTTGCTTTATTTTATTTACATATGCCAACATTTTTAAAACTCAAAATTGAATTCACCTCATTAATTAAATATTGTGTTGTCAAAATTAAATGGAGTGTTTAGGTAGGCAAGATTAAAGTGAGGGAGATCCACATAATTAAAGTGGGGGGGGGGGTTAAAGGAGATAGGGAGATATGGGGAATTTGAAAAGGTGGGGGCTCATGTGGGTCCCACCTCACAAATATCCTATCAAGAGGAGTTAGGATTTTTAGTGGGTCCCACCCCAACTCCCACACATAGGGTTTAACCACTTATAAGTGAAATAAAATTGTTACATAATTTTATTTCTCTTCATACTTAATCCATATTTTTTAACAACTCCCCCCGAGCAAACAAAACTCCAATAAAAGTCTTCTTAAGCAATTACCGGTGCTGTGGATTCATCGGTGCCCTCAGATTTTGATTCCGAGCACTGGTTCAAAAGTTATAAAAACCCGCTCGTTCGTTCACTGGACGTACCCGAGCTAAACTTCGGAAATTGATTCCAGGAACACCGGGCCTCAGAATCAGGTGCCGTCAGAAACTGCAGACTCGTAAAATTCCAATGAAATTAATAAAAAATTTCCATGAAATTTCTGGGTCTTTACATTACTCACACCTAAGGGATTTACGTCCCCATAAATCTTCAACACACACTAAGGAAAACAAAGAGGTACTGAGAATGCATCTGAGACTTCCGCTCCCATGTGCTCTCCTAGAGGTTCTCGAGCTACTAGTGAAAGCGCACCCGAGGAATCGACTATCCACATAGGACCCTCTCATGTCGATCCTCGATCTCCTATGGAACCTCCACAAAAGTAGCCATTTCTTTGACGTCCAGCTCCCCATGGTCAAAGGTATGAGTTGGGTCGTGCACCTATCTCCTTAGCTCAGATACGTGGAAAACGTCATGCACCTGGTGCAACTGAGTTGGATGGGTCAAGCGGTAAACCACCTTGCCTACCCTATTGAGGACTTAGAAGGGTCCGATGAATCTCGGAGATAACTTACTTCCCGTGCCAAATCTCTGTAATCCACATCGAGCTGAGACCCGTAAGAAAACATGGTCTCCATCCTCGAACTCTAGTGGTCTCTGCCTCCTGTCAGCATAAGACTTCTGTCGGCTCTGAGCTATCCTCATCCACTCCTGGATGACCTAAACCTTTCTCTAGTCCTACAAGAGCTGCTAAGATTTCCTCTTTGCCGATAATAGAAATCCAGTCTCATCTACTGGATAAACCTCATTCTTTGCCTAATACAGTCAATCCTTACATGAATGATACTAATCCAAGCCACAAACGACGTCATAATGACTCGATGCTACTACCAAGAGATCCAACCGTTACTCTCGCCTCCAAGGGTTGAGTCACACTGTCGGCATCAGTGTGTGGTCACTAGTTCTCCTCCAGTAGGAATCTAAAAAGTGAGGGTCAAGTCAATAGTTTAAACTGGAACCTCTTAGTACACAAAAATAGAGGAAGCAAACGTCACAAGGAAAAGTTTCTTTTATTACTTCAACTCAAGTACTAAGACACACAACAATGACAAAAAGGAAACTAGAAGCACCAAGATCAAAGGTCTCATGCCTGGAACTTGTCCCTCTCTTGTCCTCCAGCTTCCATAGCTCCATAGTCGTATTCTTCAGCTGCCTAAAGCTGAGCTCTCCCATTTCCACATGTTCCCTGCGGTCGGGGTGGACCTTCTGGTGGTGGTGGTGGCAACACCTCGAAGCGTCATCCACCTCCAGCTGCACGTCCAGCTCCCCTACCTCGGTCTCCTGCTCCTTGTGGTCCACCACGATCGAACCTATGCCTCTGCCTAGGAGGTCCTTCATTTATCTGCTGGTCATCTTTATGGCGGGTCGGACAGTCACGTGCCATGTGACCAACCCCACCACAGGAGTAACATTGTCCACTCCTGGTAAGTTGTTCTCCACCCCGGGTGACTCACACACACGATCATGTGTCATCCAGTCTACCACCTATAGGTCTGGTCCTCTTGGACCTCTACCTCAACTATCTACTGCCCGCTGTAGAAGTCTCTGCCGCATATCGGCTACTGGTCGGTCCTGCTACTGGAGAATGCACAGTAAGGAAAATCTCACTAAGAGGGCTCGCTCCAACACCCCTGTCTATGTCAGGATGCTGTGAGAAACAAATGAAGCTCTAATCTCTCACCTGAGCCCCTACTCGAAGGTTTGGGCCCTAAAGAACGGCTCCCGTACCATATCTGTGGAGTAGCGTGAGAGATCGGTGAACCTCACTGAATACTGTGCCACCGTCATGCTACCCTGCTGAAGATGAAGTAGCTCCTGTATATGCACCGCTCGAAGTGTGGATGGTACAAACTCTGCCCAGAATAGGCTCTCGAAGTCTGCCCACAAAAGTGATGCCTCGTCGTGCACCTGGAGAATCAGGCTCCACCATCTGCCTACTGCTGCCTGAAGGAGGCTGGTAGCAAGGATCACCATGAAGTCTGATGGCGTCCCTACCAATCTGAAAACTCGAACAACAGCCTCCTGCCAATCCTTGGATACCTGAGGGTCCGTCTCTCCATGGAACCTGGGCGGTCTCTGACGCTGAAACATGTGCAGTGCACTAAGGCGACATGCACTCTCAGCTGCTGGGGTTGGTGGCATCGATGGAACGACGGGTAGAGGTACCGCTGGTGCCTTCACTATAGAGGGGCCCTTCACTGAGGCCTCGTCGCTCGGTGGGCTACAATCTCATACAACGCTCGAAACCCTAGTTGGCTGCCATCGTGGGACCATCCTGAAAAGAAACAGGTGTGCCACAGTCAATATAGTATACCTGGAGAGATGACACAAGTAATCACAATGAAAACTTTGAAACACACATGAAATCAATGTTGTCGTGAATTGAGTCAAAAATCAAAAGTCAGGGTCCTGGTGTATGGATACGTCGGCCGCCGCACCAACACTGGACTCCCTGAACTGATATCCAAACTCAATACCCTTATCATTATTGCTTCACATAGAAGGACGATCAAATTCCCGAGTTATGCGGTAGAACCGAACTCCTCTGATACCAATTTGTCATGACCCGTCCTTAGGGCCCGTGCCATGACTACCCCAAGACCGCCTCCCATAGGCCATGGGCTGGAGACCAGCACCAAAGGCGTAAATCCTGACAAAAGGGAAGGCATTGCCTTTATAAGAGAACAAACACCACAGAGTGTGAAAACTGAAGTAAGCACTAAGTAAACTGAAAACATAAGTAAGTGATGGAAAGTAAATGGGCCAGTATACAAACCCAAATGAAGTGTAGTACAACTGAAAAGTAAAGTATAACAACTGAAATACAAAGCAGAAACAACCAGGTCATCCTCCGGATCTCCCACCTGAAGGGTGAGTACAATCAGTCTCGTCGGATCCTTGGGTCTGGACGTCATCTTCGTGTACGTCCCACCTGATTGTCCACCTATAGGTACCGTTCCACTCCTCAATCCTCAACCACGATCAGTGTTGTCCATCGTCTGCAACTAGCACAACGTAGTGCGGGCGAAGCCCATGCAGGGGTGAGTATACGATACTCAGTAGGGAAACTGAGACCCCTGATGGTCTCCCTAAATCCACAAAGGATAAACCACAAAGAAAAGATACAATCACGAAGTAACAACTAACTCTACTTAGATATATGCCCATACATATACCTAAGTCATCAAATCCAGATCAGCTCTAACTCACGAGCTCAAGTACATCCCAGTCTACTCAGGAAAGTATAACTTAATCCACACATGAAAGTATGACCTAATCCACACAGGAAAGCATAACTTAATCCACACATGAAAGAATGATCCAATCCACACATGATATCAATTCAATCACATCGAAGATAATGATTGAAAGTCAAGACTCAGCTCAAACCATGATTTTATTCATGAGGTCGAAACCACAGCTGCCGGAGAACTCCTCCTCTATAAAGTACAGTGGACCTGACGCTACAACCAAGAACTTCCCACTAACCTTGGACTGCTGAAGTACTCCACCTATCGAGTACTGTGGGCCTGCTGCTATAGCCAAGAGCTTCCCACCATGGGTCTGCCGCTACAACCTAGCGCTCCCCCTCATAGCCTACAGAGGTACTTATTTTGTTGAGTACCGTGGGTCTGCCGCTACAACCAAGCGCTCCTCCACTGTGGGTCTACCGCTACAACCAAGCTCTCCCCACTGGGCTATCTGAATCACTCCGAGTCAATCGATCCGCAGTCGTCAAGTCTCAGCCAGCTACTAGGTCTCTGCACTCTGCTCGCTCATCACCGAGAGGGTCTGCTCCACGAGCTACTAGTCGATACTACAGGTATCACAACATCCCATGAAGAAGTATCCCAAAGTTCTGCCACGTCATAGGAATCTCAACACAACAGACGGTGCATCAATCAGATGCCTGGTCTGTGTGTTATTAGCCTTTTCATCCTGGGGGCCCAGTAGATTTCCTGTATGACCAACCCGACCGTATCTCAACTATACCCCGAACTCTCATAGTGTATACTCATAGGGACCATTTCTCAACATGATTACCAATGCCACTGACGGTTCACCAAACGGTCATCCGGTCTGAAAGTTATTAGCTCTTCCGTTATAGGGGCCCAGTTGGATTTTGGGTACAATCCAACCCGGCCATATTCCAACTACATCCAAACCTTAGGTGAAGTATACCAAAAGAACCGTCTCATCAATAGGAATCCAAAAAAGTCGATGGAATGTCAATTGGACGTCCGGAGCTCATGATATAAGCATTTCCGCTTCGAGGGCCCGGTTGGTTTCGTGTTCGAACCAACCCGGCCATACCCAAAGTTCCCTGATCCCTTGAGTGTAATATACTGAAACGACCTTCTTGATCCAACGATCTCATCACAGCTGATGGTGCGTCGATCAGAGGTCCGTAGCCCATGTTATTGGCCTTTGAACGATTCAGACCAAATTTAGGGGGTTTGGGCCCGGTCCGACCCAGCCCAATACCCCCTGGGTCGGCCCGAACATGGTCGACCCAACCCGGGTCCGGGTCCGGCCCTGTTGGGCGTGGCCCGGCCTGGCCCATCCGGCGCTGCCTGGCCCGACGCGGGAGTCCGGTCCAGCGCCAGTGGCCCAGCCCGCCTCTGGCTGTCCAGCCCGGCGCGGGCGGTCCGACCCAGCGTGGTCCGCGGCTCGGCTCGAGGGTGAGCTGGAAGCGGAGGGGGGGGGGGGTGGGTGATGTTCCCCCCTGGTTGACCGCGAAACGACGCGGCTTTAATGCCATGCCCCCTAAACCCGAAATGCCTTAACTGTTCTGGTCCGCCGCGGCTCAGCTGCGGTAGTCTTCTACGGCGGCGCGCCGCCGCGCTGCCCCACCGGGGCTGCTCGCCGCCGTCACTCTCCGCGGACCACCGGACACGCACCGGTGGTCCGTTTCAGCCACCGTCTGTGCCTAAGGTCATTACGGGACCCAAGCTTCACTGCGGTGTGTTCAAATCGCCATTACGACCCGTTTCGTCATCACTCGTTGATCCACACATCAACAAACAAACTGCGGAGGGTTGTCGGGCCGTGTTTGTTCGACCTGCACCCTCCGCATTAGGTGTTATCAAATGGCAGTCATTAAAACACATTCTTTTAATATTGACAAGGGTATAATTTATTCAAGTATAAATTATACTAACATCATACTAATAAACACTTTATCATGTGAGATCAAATCACTCGAAAGAGTATTAAACAAAATTCTCCTACGTTTTCCCCTCCAATTAAATATTCCCAACCCACAAACAAATTCCTTCGCGGATCAACTTAATATTGAGTTGATCCACGTTCTTTGTTTTAGAAGGTAACAAACATGGGTTTATTAACATTCACAGAAACTAATCCCCTACCCCAAAGAATAAATCACGGATGCTTGCGTCGCAGAAGACGGCATCGCGGGGTGAGGCTCCGAATATGTCGATGGAGGATGTCTGAGGAAGAAATAGTGTCTCCCTTTCTTTGACGTGGAGAGAAGGTGGAATGGCGTGTCGGTGTTCTTCACGTTCTTTAAGGAGGAAGATGAAGTTCTTCAAAGCGTAGAACTCTCCCTCTCTCAATTCTCCAAACAACACATCAACACAAAATAAAACAAGGCTTTGCCTTATTTTATTTACACATGCCAACATTTTTAAAATTCAAAATTGAATTCAACTCATTAATTAAATCTTGTGTTGTCAAAATTAAATGGATTGTTTAGGTTGGAAAGATTAAAGTGAGGGGGAGCCACATAATTAAAGTAGGGGGTTTAGAGGAGTTAGAAAGTTATGAGGAATTTGAAAAGGCGGGGGCTCGTATGGGCCCCACCTCACTAATATCCTATTAAGAGGAGTTAGGATTTTTAGTGGGTCCCACCACAACTCCCACACATGGGGTTTAACCACTTATAAGTGAAACAAAATTGTTACACAATTTTCTTTCTCTTCATACTTAATCCACAATTTTTAACAACTCCCCCCCGAGCAAACACAACTCCAATAAAAGTCTTCATAAGGAATTACCGGTGTTGCGGTTTCATCGGTGCCCTCAGATTTCGATTCCAAGAACCTGTTCAAAAGTTAGAAAAACCCGCTCATTCGTTCACTGAACGTACCTGAGCTAAAATTTGGAAATTGATTCCGGGCACATCAGGCCTCGGAATCAGGTGCCGTCAAAAACTGCGGACTCGTAAAATTCCAAAGAAATTAGGAAAAAAATTTCCTTGAAATTTCTGGTTATTTACAGTTCTCCTTGTTGACTTGATGATATTTCCCTAGTTGAGGAGTCATGGTATTTTGAGAATCACCATGGATAGATTTTTTATATTGATAAGACTGATTCTGCTCTTCACGTCCTGTCGAAGAATATGATGCTTGCGACGCCTAAGGGGTGTCACTCCCACCCGACCTCGGTGGATTCCTACATTAGCATTGTAGATTCCCAATCTTCTTGAAATTGTGATAGGCTCTAGGTTGCGCCATACAATCTCGCCTTTTGTGGTCATGTGAACCACATTGAAAACAACCTGCTTTATTCTGGGGTCATGGAGGAAGGTTCACTGATCCTGCTGTCTGATAGTGATTTCCACTTGCACTGTGGAAATAGGTGTCCCTTTTCCTCTTATTCCTAGAGGTTGATTTCCTATAGTTTCCTATATGTATCATCATTCCTCCTTCTATTGATCGCGAGGTATCACGTTTAGAAATAGTCGCTTTGTTCACCATCTCTGTATAATCCATAATACATAGCACTGCAATCTTCGATGGAATCTCTTACCTTAACCCCGATTCGAAGATGCGTGCCTTAAACGATGCAATTTCCGCGAACTCTAGTGAAAAACAGACTAAATTCATTAATTTATCCACATACTATGTTTCAGAGAGATTATCTTGATTCAAGATAAAGAAGTTCATAATTTTCTAGATATTGAAAGTGTGAGGATAGAATTGTTTGTTGAACAATTCTTCAAAATCCTCCCAGGTAAGGACATCATCCAATTTAGCATGCACCGCTAAATCCCACCACTAACGTGAATGATCCTCGAGCATATACGTCTCCAAATTTACATTCATCTCTACTAGTGTGTCGATTAAATTGAAAATATAATTCATCCTACTTAGCCACACCTCCACCTTCTCAGCTTCAACATCACCCCGAATGTTCAGTGGATTCTACTTCATGAACTGGATGGTATGATCCACATGCCTTGGTTCATTCCTCTTGTTCCCCATATCCACAACATGAAAATCTTGGATTATATTCTGAACTAGCTCCTGGTTCACATGTGGTTCTGGTGTAAGCACATTCTCTGCAGCCTCTTCGGGTTGGTTCTGACGATGCCTATCGGGTTCCATTTTCTAAACCAACAACAAAATCCATCCATATCACTCTCTAGAAACTAATGGATTAGCATTTCAAATTATATCACATCATCTATCACAACATTATTTTCAAAACAACCTTTTTCCCATGTTCAAACATTTTTGAAAACATTCCTCATGCCTTTTGAAAATCAACCCATTTTCAAAATACACCAAATACCCTATTTTCAAAATCATTACTTGAAAACAATTTCTGAACTTTTCAAAAAATCCGCACCTTGCACAAAATCCTTACTCATTCCTAACAATGAGATATACAATCCTTGTGAGAAAACATTCCTCTACAATGCATGTCATTCTCATCTCACTGGATAAACCCATGATAATGAGATTTCCCAACATTCTAGAAGTTTATCCAAAACACTTATATACCCAACACCCTGGTAACTTGAAGTTCAGAATAAATGGGTTAGCTATGTCCTTTTATTCTATACATTTCATGTTCCGAAAATCCTACTTCTGTCTAAGATTTCGACCCAAGAAATAGACAAGAATGAATTTCAACTCCAAGACCAAGAATATCGATGACTTCTTGTTAGGCAAGGACCGAACAAGCTGATACCATTTGTAATGACCCACCAATTCTCATTATCTTGAGAGTACAAAAAGTCATTACTAGGCCTTAAGCGACATCCCCAAGATGCCAAAGTCTAGAAATAAATGTCAAAGGGTTTCAAATATAAGTTGGGGGACGATTTGACCTTTAAGAAATAACCCATAAACCAACCAGCATAACCAAACATTCACTATATGATGCATGAACAAAAGAAAGACCACTAAACAACTTCATTATGTCAAACCACATCAAGTACACAACAGCGGAAGACCAAGCTAATCATAAAGGTATATAGAAGATGAACAACTCAAGACTCTCATAAGACACCATGACTCCGTGCTCTATAAGCTCTAAGATCCACAACATCTCCCAAGCATCAACATGAGCCACTAGCAATAAGATGCTTTACCTTAAACTGTGTTCCAGAATACAACATTTGAAAAAGCACCAAAGTTCCAAATCAGGGGTGAGTATAAAACTCAGTATGTTTCACCAATTAATTCCCTACTCACACCACTAGGATTGAAAGGTTAGCAACATTTATATAAAGAACATTTTATATAAAACATTTTCTAAAAAGCAGTTTATAACTAAATATAAACAAGTTTCCAAAACCATTCATAACTAAAGGCATTCAAAAAGAAATTGAAACTAATTTTCTATCAATTTATTTTTATAGAAAAATAACCAAACAAGATTTAAAACCATTTCACAAGATCCCTTTTTGGCATACCCAACCATTCCAAAAACCCATGTAACCAACCATACATGCTTCATAGAATAAGGGGAAATCCCTGACCCTTATTCATCCCAACAATGATGGGGGATTCTTCTTACCCTTATACAACCCAAATGCACATGATTGTTTGAAGTGGGAGAGCCTTAACCCTTATCCATCCCAGCACTGATGGGGGAGACCCCTAACCCTTACCTTTCCTGAATGCAATATGAATTTTTGATGGGGGAGATCCTTAACCCTTATCCATCCCAGAATGATGGGGGAAACTCCTAACCATTATCCATCCCAAGTGAAATAAGAATGTTCATGACCATAAATTCCCAAAAATCATGCCAAAACAACCATTTCAATAAAACACCTTTTTATTGAAAACTATTTTACATCAAAACCATTTAAATGCCACCCCATTTCAATTCCAAACCATTTCAATAAAACACCCTTTTTATTGAAAACTAATTACATCAAATTAATTTCAATACCAAACCATTTAAATAAAAACTCTTTTTATTGAAAACCCATTTTTCATCAAACCAATTACAATTCCATTCAATCAATAATTTAAAATCATCATTTTAAATTCAAGAATCCAAATCACTTTACACAACAATTCACCAAGATTTCACAATTTCACTAAAACCATAAATCATCACTAAATACGATTTGTTCCATGCTTTTGACAATAAAATCCATTCAAACAAACCAATTTTAAACTATGATAACCGGTTCTAGAAAGAGGAGTCGAGAGTGAAGCCACCTACATCAATGGTTTTGATGAAAACCACAACGGTTGAAGAACGCTCAAGAAACCCGGGTCGATTCTCAAAAAACCCACCTTAGATCTCTTTTCCTAGAATGATCAAGACCAAATAACATAATATTTGGCATCCACACACTTAGATCTATCCATAACAGTTGTATATCTAAGAAACCGAGATAAGAAGAGAATTAGATCTAAGTAGATTTAAGAAACCAATCAAGAACGATGAAGAGCTATCACATACCTCAAGAATCCGGATTTGATTCACCAAGAGAAGCCTTTGGATAGCCTCTTGAAGGACGGGAGAACCTTATCTGACCTTAGGAGAAGAAAAATCCCTAGTTAGGACTGCTTAGAAAGAAAAACGAGGCTCATAGAGGCAAAAACACGTGAGATCCACGTTTATAAGATCTTGTTTAAGTGGCCGCACAGTTTGCTCACACGGTTAGACAGACCGTGCGCTAACCGTGTGTTCACCACTACCTCAGCAGAAACTCCATGCATGGTTTTTCTTCATGGTTAGATAAACCATGCACCATCCATGAGGAAGCTACTGCCTCAAGGGCCCACTACGCACTGTTTGGCCGCACGGTTTAGACAACCCGTGCGCCTCCCGTGTGACTTTCCCTATACCTCAAACATCATTTAAAGTTCACTTGACTCTCCCATTCATCACCCTTAACATTAAAACCATTAAATGAATCAATAAAGGGCTACATACCAGAAACTGGGGTACTACATGTTTTACATTCTATGAAAATTTTTCATTGAAATCTTCATTTCATTTTCTGAATGAGGTAATTTTAACTATTTTTTAGAAAATGTCAAAGGGTTCAATATTTTATCATAATAGAAATGAACAGAATTTACCACAATCATTAAATCTCATGGTTTTGAATATTACTTTAAAATTTTATATGGTTCTTTCAAATGATAATTTTTCCTAATATTTTAGAAATATCAGGATTTTAAATAAGTTATTCCAAAATAAAAATGGAATTTTTCTAACAAAAGATTCCATTGACATGGTAATAGTACATTAATCTATGTCAAAATACATTGATGAATCCATTTATTTATTTAGTATGTAATCTAACATATTTATTAAAAAAATTTATGAAAAATTTGACTAGAAACATGTTAGAATTCACTATGAAAGTTCTTTAAAAATAGAAAGTTATTTATTGTTAAAGCATATGGATTAATTTATATTTTTTATTCCTATGTAAAAATTCATTGGACTTGTTACATGATGATTTGGAACTAGAATTACATATCCCAATGAAGAATTTGTAAGTCTCATGATGGAAAACATGTTGGTTACTTTTTCTAATACCTCAACCTTTTATGTAATATTACTTGTCATGTGGCATCGATGGTAAGTTTCAAATTCCCAACATAATTAACTCAATAAATATAAAATCAATTTTTGATTTCCATGAGATTATTTGAATAGTTATTTATTCCATGGATATGTTTCAAAATCATGTGATTATTTATATTAAATTATGTGATCATCATTTACTCATACTATATTATTCTTTCCTTATTTATCCTATAATATCTTCCACTGTATGTATTCCCTTACTATGAATATGAGATCACCATTTTATTATGCTTCAATTTTCCCCATGATCTTAGGATGACTTCTATGAATGATATGATAAGATATGGTAGAGGGAATAATGTTGTTCTCCAATAAAATATTGTGTTTTATTTTTTGATTTCAAAAGTAATTTTAGATTTAAGTACGTATCTAGTTTACTAAGAATATCAAACCATTTATGCCTTTGGAATGTGATCACTTGTATGTTATTCCAACGTAATAAAGTTACCACTAACTATAGTAGACTAGGCTCATAGTCATTACACATCTCATTTAGAAATTTCATCTAATAAAATAAATATAATAGAGATTATTCATTTAATATTCTCACATAGGTATAGAAAAAAATAAACATATAATAAAAACACATAAATCACCTAAAATCAATAAAAAATATCTAGCGTACCATGATTATTTTTTTGAGTGTTTGTATTCTATTTAAATTACTATAAATTAACATATTAACTTTGAATATTTTTCATTTTTAATGATGATTAAAAAATTACATGAATAAAGTTAATGTTCAATAAATAGTTTTAAAGTTGGTTATTTTGGAATGACACTAAAATTATTTTCAAAATTGGTTAATATAACAACCGACATTGAAATATACACTAAATATAGATATATAAAGACTATAAAGGTTATTTTTTTTATAAAATCCAATGTAGATAGAGTTTTGAACAATAATTTTATAAAAAATGACTTTGAAATAAGAAATAAACATAGATATTTATTGGGGGAAGTCAATGTTGATTATTAAGAAAATTGATGTTGAAACTGACTTTAAATATCATTTTTAATAATAATTTATATTGAATATTCCATAAAAATAATGATATAACCGATCATTAATATTCTATTTTTTTTATGAAAATTGATGCCGAAAATTACATTAAAAGATTTTTTTCTTGACAATTGACATTGAAATTGATTTGAACATTCGTTTTCAAAAAATAATAATAACATCAAAAATATATATTTTTAAAATTTAATAAAATTTAATAACCCAAGTCCTATATAATTAATTATATAGTAGAAAATAACAAAAAATAGTTTAAAATGGTTGAACACTTATAGAAATATATTTAATGTGAACAATAATTAAACATCATTTTCAAAAAGAAAAATACCCACAAAAGAAACTTTTTGATATGCATCTAAATATTAATCATTATTAAAAAAATATTATGCAAGTAAACCCTCAATATTGTTTAAATCTTCATCCATATATGGCCAAACATCATAAAAACCTATAAAAACATTCACTGCGGGTAATAAACAATAAAACTTATTGGTTTAAAAAATAAGAGTTATAATGGAACTAGACATCAAAAAATATTTCATCATTTTGGTCATGATAATATTAGAATTTAATCTTAATTATTTGTAACCACATTTAACAATTTATCTTAGATGATGGAATTTCGTATATGAAACACGCCTTGAAGATAAGTAACATTATATATATAATAAAAAACAAGTATTAACTATTTTTTTTATATATGATTTAACATATATAATTTTATTTGGATTATTTATAAAAAATGGATCCTTTTTAAACTATTTACATGAATAATTATATCTTATATTAATTACCAAGACATATACAATAATACAAATTTAAGATTCAGTTACTAATATACTACAATAAAACTTGATAATTCCAAAATTTTTAAAATATTTTATGAACTCCAACCATTAAAGAAAATAACCAATATATTGAATGTGAATAACATTCAATTTGGACTAAAATATAAACAATTATACATAAATTAATTTATAAATAATATAAATTCAAAATTTTAAAAGTTATATGACCTACCAAATAATGAAAGAAACCAACACTTAATTTCATTTTTTAAATATTTTATTTTTATATTTAAACCTATTATTATTATATAGACATGTCATAACCATTAAAAATTATTCTGGATTCAAAAAATCATAAATGTATTTTCACTAATTTTTTATGAAATTGTTTTAGTGATACCTAATTATATATGTAAAAACATTAAGTAATTATATGTTATATTTATTTAAGGAAGTTAAAGTTGAAATTGAAATTTTCTTACATTAAAATAAACTATAACATAGTTACTGAGAGCTCAATAATAATTAAAGGATAAATGATATATATATATATATATCTATATTTATATATATTAAATATTTATTATAGATATCCTCTCCCATAAATTTCAACAGTCATAAAAAATTTACAATATGATGCTAACTTAATATAATCCAGGGTTTATTTTTTTGTCCCATTAGACACCCAAGAGGTATCTTAAAGTGTTAACTCCAAAAGTTTTTTTTTATTTTGAAATTTTTCATTTTATTTTAGATAATCTTATATAATTTGAAATTAATAAAACATTCTATAAAATTTTAAATCAAAAGTAAACAGAAATGAAAAAAACAAATAACTTATATGTCGATAGATGAAAAAGTGTAGCTATCCAAAGTAAAAGGAATGACCTATATTATCTCTAACTTTGGCCACCTCCCAGATTGGAAATAACACTAGATAATTTGGATCAATAATATCATGTACTACTAGTTTTATCTAACCTATATACATAAACTGATGTTGTATGTAATCTCCCAAATTATGTATGATCTCATACACTAAAATATGTAAATAGGGAACCCCAGTATGAAACTCACAATACAAAGTGGGGTCTGAACAAGGAGGAGGAGGATATGGGTAGTCCGATAATTTATATCTCCAAAATTTCAAAAAAATAGTAGGTAAAAATGATTAAATATGATCCTATATAGATTGATTTATCTCTCACAACTCATCCTTCATGAAAAAAATTTCAAAATAATATTACTCCTCCCTTGATGTTGTACTATGATGCAATGAAAATATTTAATACTGAAACCCATATTGTATCTACTTATATGACCCATACATTTTTTATCCTAAATTATTATCAAGAATGTTTGTTCAAACCTTATGGATAAAGTTCCCATTTGTTTCATGCTCTTGAAGGGAAATGTAAAATGATATATGTAAATAAATTATTTTGATTAATTTAAAAAGTACTCATATTAAAGAAAAATAACAATTAATTTAATATAATCTTATCACTTACTTGTTTTGAAGGATATATAAAAAATACTATTTTTTTTCATCCCCTCCATTTTCAATTTTTCATATGGGGTAAAGGAATATATGGGGCTGAACTAAACCACTTTGGAGCCACTAATGGGTTTTTCTCTTAATTATTCAAATGTTTCAAAAATCATTTTCACCTATAGTAAATAATACCCTCTACATGATAAAGTATGATAGTATACATTCCATGAATGAATTTCATAGTGAGAAATTCAATAATCCTTTTACATAATAATGAATGAATATGTAATCAACTTATTAACAAATAATTTTATAAATTGATTTTATACACAATAAGTTTCATACTAGAAAGGATTACTTTCATTGGATACAAAAACATATACCATGTTTCTATATATAAAAACTCATATTTGTAACACGATTTTTCATTTTATTCTTCCCAAATAATATAAACTAAAGACAATTTTAATTTAAAATCACTCTCTCTAATAATCAGAAAATATATCAACAACTTCTTAACTTCATTCCTAAAATGAAATTCAAATGTAATCTATATTAGAACAAATTAAATTATTTTCACATGAAATATATAATATTCTAATAATTGGAAAAATATAAATCAGTTGAGATATATTACCATCACCAAATCCCACTATTGATCTCTCACCATTAGGTTGACACTCCTCCAATTAGGATATTAATTGTTAATATTTTAAAATATCTAGATAGTTATATAACTCCTAAAATAAATCTAATTTGGGCTAACTATGTTATTATTATCATCAAACTCAATTTTAAATCTCTTCACCCCATGAGAAAGTGAATGATTTTGTAAATTTTCAATACCATATCTACCAACTCTAGGTATTATCTTCTATAGAGAAGAAAAATAAACCTCTATTGTAAGCTCACTAGCAGGGCTATAAATTATTTTGAAAAAAGGTTTAATTTAATTAAATTATTGAATTATTATATATGTATTAATATGAAATTATATTCACATACCTCAGTAAATGTCCCTCCACCTCCATGTTTTTCATTTAAATAGATGAATGTAGTGAAATTTTATACACCTATATTTTATTAGAAATAAATTATTATTAGATGTAATCAAAACAATTTTATATCAGTTATATTAAATAATACAGAAAAAATAGTGACTATATAAAAATGATGAATAAAAAAATAGTTATACAAAAATATATATTTCACTCTTCTTCAACCATAAAATGTGAAATTTTAACTAATGAATATATAAAATTAAATATCCAAGTTAAAAAATATTATCAGTACATGTACATGTTTCATAAAAAAGTAATTATGTTGAGAATATTTAACAAAAAATGTTAAACTACAATTTATGAATAAAAAAATTTATTTAAAAGTTGTATAAATTATCAACAACTTTGTATTTAAATATTCAAGTAAAAAACTATGTTTTTACATCTCTATATTTCAAAAAATAATAATCATGTCAGGATTCTTCAATAGAAGATTATTTAACTAAAATATATTAATATAAAAATTTGAATAGAAATAGAAGAGATGATCAACCTATATAGATTTAAATATCTTGGTGAAAAATTAGTGTTTTTACATGTGTAAGTTTCATAATAAAAAAATGATTTCATATTTCTTTAGTCAAAATTTTTAATCCAGAATAGATAAATATAAAAATTATCCTAAAAAAGGTAGATATGATAAAAATATATTGATTTAAATTTATAAATTTCTAAAAATATTGTATTTACATGTGAAAGTATTAAACAAAATATTTTCATGAATAATTATAAGAGTAAAGAAGTGTTTTTTCATACCCTTTTAATGTCATCATTACATATAAATTGGTCTTTTTCTACATCAGAATCATTGTTACCCTTAGATAATCATATAATAGATGAAGAAATATAACATAGGTTACAAAAAAATCAATATCTTCCTCACCCAAATGATTTTTTTCCCTTTAAAAGCAATGGACCACTCATTACATATCACAACATCATGTCACCCACAACATTATAACCCTATCACTACTAATGAGCCATCTAAAAAATTTTGATAGCTTGAAGCCATTTCATTTTCACCTATTTATCATTGATAACACATGGATAAATATGATTGTATCCTTGGATAATATTAATTTAATGTACCACATAATTCATCCATTTATCTTATTGTTTCAAATTATTTCCATATATTAATATAATATTTACAATATTATTACAAGCATAAGAAAATAAATATATCAATATAGTAACCATGTAATAATAAATTTTAGGCTATTGCCTCAATAATTTTTCTTCTATTTAATCCTTAATCCAAACCTGTAAAACACTAGATGATATTACTAAGTCACCTCTTGTGGTATGTCTCTAATGACTATACTCTAACAATATAGTGTTTAGGTCTTAGACATGCCTTCTCTGGGATACTTCACCATGATTATCAATCATATAAAGTCTTATTAATCATATCATCAATAAATTCCATCACATAGAGTCCTCTATCCACCACTAATTAATTGATTTAATCCATTGTAACACTTGTGATGTTTACTAATATTTAATTTATAACCTACTCACATGGAATATTCCTTAACAATAGTTATAAAAAAATAAAATTATATAATAATACATAGAGTCTGATAATCTATTCATATTTAATAATTTTATCCATTTATTTTCTCCCCCCTTTGACACTAAAATCCGAAATTTTAAATATATTATTTTTTCCATTCATCCATCTCATATCCTAACACTTCATATACCACATTTCATTTTTTTACTTCGGAAAATAACCACATATACAATCCTATAAACATAATTGAGTGATGGATTGGTGTGGGAAACAAGGTGATTTGTGTATTTATAGATATCTTACAAAACATACTAAACACACACACACACACACACACACATATATATATATTCAATGAATTTAATTTCATAAAAAGTTTTCTAGGTTATCTAACCCCTACTATGATCTTAAAACACTTCCCACAAAACATATTAAAAATAAAATTATAAGCACAATAAATAAAGGGAGTACACCATTATTATTATTTTTCTTTGCATCAGTCCCCTTCAAATTCCCATGGATACTTCCTTACAATGAGGGAACTCATTAGATCTTCCCCATATTAATACCCTTATATAATTTAATGATAACATATGAAATATCATATGAAAAATATGTGTGTGTTAACTTTTAAGGATATAAATTTATTAATCATGGGATATTTATGTTAGTTTTTATTCTAATATCATATCCCCCCTAATATCTATTATTTATAATAAAATCCTTGTCTAGATGGTGCTTCTTTAGTTTATGAAACATAATCACTCTCTTATCTTCACCTATTCCATGTAGTCTAGTTTCCCAATATCTCTTCACATGCACATTTTACTCATGATCTTATCAGAGATTCCATATTCAATTGTATAATTATATTAAAATTTATATTTTCCCACAAGATTTCAATTGAATATTTATAATTTATCCTTTTATCCCAATGATATCATCATTAGATTCATAGTCTATGTTCTCATTTATTTCCATAAAAGTATATTATTTTGACTCTATATATCTTCTATTTCGTAACTTTTTAATCCCATGATGGATTTAAGTGAGAGATTCCGTAATATGAAGAGGGTGATTTATGGTATACAAATTTAACAAATTAAATATTTTTTTCTTCAAACTATCACTACCATATATGATATTGACCTAATAATTAGTAGGATCCCCCATTATTTTTTTTTATTTTGAGATTATATTGTTTTTACTTATTTAAGATTTATCCCTTTAATGCGATTATACAATGATTATTCATCCACATACATAAATTATGTTATGTCAAATATATAGATCCAAGAACACGAGACATAAGTATTTTTACATGGTTTAATCATATTGAGATAATCAAAGTAGCATGAAATTATTAAGGGGTCAATTCACTGAAATCAATTAAATGCACTTTTTTGAGGAGGGTTTAGTCTATAAAAATCTTAGTATAGGGGTAACTCCACTTAAAAGATTATGAGATAGCACTCAACTTCCCAAGGTCACTCTCCTTACTTCCTCTCTCTTTACTCACTCCAATATGAAATTATTACCACTTTGGTATACAATCTAAGATAAATATAATAAACACTATTATTGGTATAAACAATTCTTATTGATGTATTTAATATACTTGAGATTTTAATTCTTATGTTTATTATGATAATTAGACAAAAGGAATCACATTTTCATGAGACAACATGGAAACTAATTCTTTTTAATTTAGAAGGTTCTTATAGGAGTAAAAAACTATCCTTAATCATTTATCCAATATAGAACATCAATAATCTCTCATTTTTTATTTTTCAATGAGTATATATATCAATTTTATTCACTTTACTGTATAGAAAAAATATCTATTCTTATCTCTAATATATATAAATTTTTTTAAATATAACAATAAAAATATATTTATACATGAAATATAGTATTTTATTATTCCTTTATATTTTAATGTATAAGACTCTATTGTTTTTTAAATGAATATTTCCTAGATTCATGACTTTTAAAAATTATTTTATTTATCCAAAATGAAATATTTACATTAACCTCATAAAGTATCTGTGATCCTTCATGAATATCATGGGAAAATCCATCCATACCTCTTCTTTGAATTCAAGAAAACCCTTGAACATAAAAAACAATATGGTAATGTATTAGTTTCATATCAATATATATGATCTTATGAATTAGTTTTCTCCCACAATAAATCCATTTGAGATGTTTTCCATATTTAAAAATTAAAAATAATCAAAAACTGTAGTGACATTTTAAGTATATTTAAATTGGATTTAACCTTTTAAAAATATCAATCTAGTATTACCAACATTAATATTAATCTTAAATTTGTAGTTTATTGATAAATATATTTCCATAATAGTTCCTTGATTTTCATAATTCAAAATACTTCAAAATATTTAGTAATATTTATTTCTATTTCTCCTTTTTTGTGAAATCTTTAATTAATGTTTTATTATTTATGAAATAAAATATCCATTAAATTTATAAAAACATTATTTTAAATCACTATAATATCATATATTTATCCTCCATTAACTCTAGTATTATTTTCTACATTCTTATTGTGAATTAAACTTTCACCCTAATATGAAATTAATAAAATATACCAAAAACTGATGCTACTAGCTAAAACATCATCTCTAATAGCTAAGAGAATGAACCCTATTATTTTATTAGTGCACTGAAGATGAAACTTATGATAATTTGGAAGAATATTATGAATTTTAATTGATGACCCTTGAAAAATACTTCCTTTTTAGTTCTTCATTCTCAATGATAAATAACCCATATATTTTTTATTTGTAGCATAATAGACTCATAACGATTTAACAGATTTTAAATAAAGGAATCTTATAATTTCATGGATGAATATTATATGATATGTAGATGATACTTACACATAACTAGGTTCATTAGTATTTTTTAATTTATTTAATGTAATCACACTAATGAAATTTCCAACATACCGATAAGAAATTACTTGTTTCATAAAAATGTTTCTTATAAAATATTGGGATGACTCTAAAAATTTTTATAATGACTTTGTGTTTTGGGATGACCCTTATAATTCACCACATTTCTAAAATAATATAACTTTCACACATAAGGGAACTTTGAGACATTTAAATTTCCATATATAAAATAAATGTTATTTTTACAGATTAAGTCTTTAACATCTTTCTCATATTATATAATATTATGTATCATATAGAAATTCTTTCATTTAAAATGAATTATCTACCAATTAGCCTATATTCAATAAATTACATAGAATATATGATTTTATTAATTTATTCACAATTTTTTATATACCCCTTACTTATTTTCAAGGATAATTTTATAATGGGTGTGAAATTTCAATGTTTTAATATTAAATAAATTTTGGGATCATTGTTTGAATTAATCCAAATTCAAGTCAATTTACTATTTTAATCATAAATATCACCCTAATTATCATAATTTTGTCATTCTTGCTTTTAGGGTCCCATTATTCAAATCAATACAAGTAATTTATCTAGATCATTGGATACTTACTATATTCAATGATCCATATAAACCATGTAATAAGGACCAATGAATCTTCCAATGAAACTGAACTAGTTGTGATATTTATTTTTCTGGGATTAATATAGAATCCCAAATTTCTTAATGAAAATACATAATCCAAGGCACAATAAATTACAAAATGGATACAAATTTCAAGCTCTTGTAATCCTTAATGGGTCCTAATTCCCCCATGAAATTCCATCCCACAATTCTATCCAGGATTGAAGAATAGCTCACTATTCTTGAATTTTCTACCAAGAAGATCACACAATTGAGTAGATATTTTATGGTTTGAAAGATAATTGGTTGGATAATTTTTTATAATATCTTGATTTGAAATGAAAAAATATTACAATCCTAAAACCTATTCAAATTTATTCCATGGAAAAAATCAGGATAATTCTAGACATTAGCACATGGTTTAGAAAAATAGTAATATATTTGGTTTCAAAAGTCCAATGGATGTAAAATTTGGAGGGTAAAATTTCCACATCCATATATAAAACTTTTAAGAATAATATTTCCCTAGATTAATCTCTCTCCATAGTAATATGGTCGATCAAATTAATGGGATGTTTTATATGGAAAAAATTGCACCGCCTTGAGGTGTTTATATATTCCCCCTTCTCCTTATAAGAGGTTGGTACTTCATCACTTAAGAAGATATATTATCATTAACATATCCTTTCCAAAGTCCTAGTAGGGCCTTCAAAAATCAATTTTCTACTTGAGATATCTCTTATCCACTATTTCTTTTCATGTATTTCAATTTTTTTCATTTATAACCATGTAAATTTTATTGTTATTTAAATTGAGGTTTAATTCATGTCTTATAATCATAATATATTTTTCTCAAACACCTTATATTATTAAATATTCATATTATTAAAATATTGTAAATAAATACAAATTAACCTTCCCAATTTCAATTTCTAATTAAAATATTAAGTGATTGTTTAACTCTAGTCACCATTCGTGTGTGTGTTCAATGCACAACTCTTCTCTTGGCTCGTTCATATTATTCTTATTTTAACACATCACCCAAAAAATTAAAAACCAGATTATTATCCAACCAAATGAGGGTGTAAATCTAAAATTGGGATGAGTAAAAATTTAGGGAAGTTAGATGATTGAGATATTTCACTCATTAAACATTATTTAAATTAATGTTTTGTATTTCAAATAATATATATTATGGATTAATAACATGTATTGTTTGAAATGTGGATTCCATGGATTATTATAACCAAAAGTAAACATGGATTTATTAAATATTTAACCTTCTTTCAATGAGGATTTATAACGATTAGAACCATTTTTAAGGATTGGATTAATGCTAGAAAAATTGGGAATTTTGATCAAAATAATCTTTCGAATTGTATATTAATATAATGAAATGTTTTTAAAATATTATGGATATCATAAGATTACATTCCAAAAACTAAACTCACCATAATATTTATAAAATTTTTAAATTTAACTCCATCTATACATAAATTTATTTAAGCATTGCAAACCCCTACAATTCAAAATACAATACAAAAACAATTAAATCCAAAATATTGTACCACCACTAAGGATTCAACCTGAGTACTTCTATACACATTATAACATAAAAACATACATTTTAATGGTTGATAGAAAAAAAATTATAATCTCTTAAAAGAACACCATTTTTGAGGATGATGTATCAAGTAGTTGGATATTTTTTATTTTTGAAAAATAAAATAAAAAAACAAAAATAATATGAAAATAAAATAACATAATGAAAAAACCTATTTCTATAAAAAAACTTTTATAAAAACAAAAATAAAAAAAAACCTCATTCAATATACATATTATAATTTCTATGAATTCCCCATATCCCCCTAAAAAATCCCTTATATATCAGGACACATTCATTTTTTTACAACGAATGCTCAATATTCAAAAAGCATTTAGTTTTTTTCCATTGTTGAACCTAAGATAACTTTTCCACTGATTTAGTTCACTTATGTCATTTTGGATACACCTTTATAGGTACATGTCAATGCATCACAAATCTATATACTCATTGGAGTTTTTCTCAATCATATGTATAATGTTAATATTTTTCATATCACTGGTCAAAGTTTCACTTGTAATTTTATGATTGATTGCACATATCTTTTTTGTTCCGTTATTTTTGCTAAGAAAAACTATCTGGATAGAAGGACCCTTTGGAATAACCTCTTTCTCTTGAGTTCTAATATTCACTTTCCTTGGTTTTTTTTTGAATATTGTAATGATATTATCTCCTCAAGTGAAAAACTTATAACACCCCACTCAACTCTATCTATGAGGGAATTTAAATCTTCTTTGGAAAACATTGGTTTAACTGAAATTTCTATACTCGGTGCCAAATTTACCAGGTACGAGAATCATTATAATAGAGTTGTTTCAAGAAAACATGATAGAGCCTTCACTAATGACCATTCCTTAGATAAATGGGACACCATTTCTAGCACCAACCTCCCAAAAATCCATTCTGAAAATCATCCTATCTTGGTCACTATATCTAACAAAACTATGAAACCTCATATTCTCTTCCGATTCAACAATGATTAGTTCCTGGACCTTGAATGTTGTAGGCTCATTAATTAAGTTTGTTCTTCTATGAATCTATCCAACAATGCCTTTTCATGTACCTTTAAATTAAAATTTCTCAAAAACAAAAACAAAAAATTGGTGTTGCATGATAGCCAATCAAATTGACTGTGACATCCTACTTCTTAAGAATGCACTTCATCAAATTCAAAACAATAACACTCACTTGGATTTTGTTTTAGATCATAATCATGAAATTAAAATTACTGCGAAACCTAATTCTCTTATCACCTTCACGGACAACTTTCATAAGAAAGTTATTATAATTAAATGGTTAACTGATGGTGATAGAAATACCAAATTCTACAAATTCCTTGTAGAGAGTCTAAAAAGCCTATAGCCCTCTTACCTCCCTCAAAGATGGGGAAAACCTCTTGGATAAAGAAGAGGACATAAAAAATCATGTTTTATCATATTTTGAGTATTTATTTAATGGACCAGGAAATAGAAAAGTCCTCATTCATGATATCATTCCTCATATTGTCACTGATGAGGATAACACTTTCATCATTTGTGTTCCTCTTGATCATGAAACCAGAGACATTGTTTTTAGCCATGATCCTGATAGTACCCTGGGTCTCGATGGCTTTAATAATGGATTATATCAGTATTATTGGGATATCATTCAATTTAATGTTTACAAACTTGGTAAGAATTTCTTTTCTTGTGGATTCCTACCACATGGGTAGAATACACAATTTCTTACTTTGATTTCCAAGGTACACAAAGCCTCTAAAATTCACCTCTTTAGACCCATATCCCTTATTAAAACGATCTATAAAATCATTTCCAAAACGATTGAAAATAGACACACCTCTATTACAGACAAAATTATCTCTTGGAATAAATTTGGGTTTGTCAAAAGTAGCTCCATCTAGGACTTAATTTTTCTTGCCTATGAATGCACTAATATGTTAAAAAATAAAAAACAGAGGTGGAAACATTACCATAAAACATTACATTAGAACATCCTTTGACACAATGGACCGGGAAATCATATTCAAAGTTCTTTATGGGTTTGGTTTTAATAATATCTTCATCTCTAGAATCAAAACCCTTTTTATCAGCCCACATTTCTATCCCAATTAATGGCTCTCCCAGAGGATAATTCAATTGCACCAAGGGTGTTATCCAAGGTGACCCCCTATCTGTAATAATTTTTTCTTTTGCAGAGGATTATTTAAAATGTCTTCTCACTCAACTGGTTGATCAAAATAAACTTAAACCTATTCATGATTACAGGAATGTGAATACTCCCAGACATCTTCGTTATACAGAAAACATCATTTTGTTCCTAAATGGTGATATAAAAAACATCAAAACACTCTAATCTACTCTCAATCACTATGAGGAGGTCTCTGGTTAGGTCATTAGCTGGAACAAGTATTTCATCTATTTTTGAAAAAAAAAATCGATTAGTAGAGAAAATTCCATCATAAATGAATTTGGAATTAAATAATGAACAATTCCCTTTAAATACCTTGGGGTCCCCATATTTTAGGGAAGACCCAAAGCAAGATATTTTTCAAACATTTTTGATCAAATTATTAATCAGCTTTCCACATGGAAAGGTAAATCTCTCTCCATGATAGGGAGTTTTTGTCTTTCCCAATTGGTCATTGTCTTTAAATTGGTCAACTACATGATGGTCTACAATTGGTTGAATAGTCTTATTAAAAAGATGAACAGGCATATTAAAAAATTTGTTTGTACTGGAAACAATTTAGAAAGAAACCAGGTGACTATCCCATGGGATACTTGATGTAAATATTTTGACAAGGGTAGCCTTGGTATTAAAAATATATAAATATTTAATGAGGGCCTTCAATCTAGACTCACTTGGAACCTGATTCACAACTACAACCCCACAATGGATTTCATCAATAATAGGTTTCTGGATAGATTAAAGAAAGGTAACAAGAACTTCCTAAACTCTTCTATTTGGCCCTTCGTTAGAAATATATTCATCAGCATTATGAACAATTCTAGATGGATGGTTACTAGAAACTCTTACATAAAATTATGGTTATATAATTGGATTGGTGCTCCTCTTATTTTTTATTTCCTCCTCATCATTTCCCTGAATCTATCAAAAACACTATCAGTAATGTTCTCAATTTCTATATTGATACTCTCCCTGATAATGTAACTCAAATTATTTATAATTATCACTTTTCTACCTCAGAGGATTTTCTAATTTGGGAACCTTCTCAGAATGGTATTCTAAATTCCAAAATATTATATAATCATTCTTTTTATAACTCTGATAATGACTTTAAGAGGATTAATTTTTTTTGATAAGTCTTATATTAAGCCTTCAAGACTCACTCTTATTTGGAATCTTTACTATAACTGGGTTCCCACTGATTCTTGTTTGCAAATTTTTGGGATCTAGATTTACTCAAAATTTCTCCTCTATAACTAATATAGAGAAGATAATAACCATTTATTTCTATCATGTACTACTTCTAATACTATTTGGAACTATATTTTTGACATTTTTGATTGTAGATGGCCGATTATTGATTCTCTCAATGCACAGATAAAACACTATGGGATTATGTAGAACTACCAACAAATCAAAAACTTGTTTCTTGCTGGGGTTGAAGAGATTATTCATGTAATATGGTATTATAGAAATGAAATTATTCATAACAATTTCTCACATAACATTAATGCAGGTATAATGAGGATTCTCATTGCTATTCGTGAAGTTACATTAATTAAAAAAGGGTGTTGTGACAACTCTATGGAAAATTTTATGATTCTACATTATCTTCTGGTTGTTCCCACTTTTAACCAGATGAGACGCATGCTTGAGGTCTTCTGGAGGCCTCTGTTCATAGGGTGGATTAAAATCAATGTTGAAAAAGCCTCCTAATGAAATCTAGGAAATGCAAGATTTGACGCTATCTTCAGGATTCATCTTGGTTAGCTCATAGGGTGCTTTTTTTAAGTTTTCAGTTCTGTAACCTCTCTAGAAGCCGAAATTCTGAGTGTGATTCATGAAATTTCCTTTTCCATGCGACATTGTTGTAACATTTTGTGGATTGAAAGTGATTATACTACTATCGTGCATGATATTTTTAATGGAATCACTCATCTAGATTGGCTGCGTACTACGCGCTAGATGAATTATCTCCATTCCCTTCAAGACATAAAATTAATTTCAACTCATACTTAATGTGAAGAGAATATGATGGCTGATGGACTTACTAATAAAGGGGTTGCGCAGGGCCTAACCTGGCTGGAGGACCTCCCGGGAACTTGCTTCCTCTTGATGTGAAACATTGTAATATGATCCCCTCTTTTAGACTCTTGTGGGATCTTCTTTTTTAATAAATTTTTATTTGGAATTTTGGAAAAAAATTACATTTGATATAATAAATTAAAAAATAGTGTAATTAAATATTTTTCGTCTTTTAACTCATTTAAATATTTATTTTTTATATGCCAGGGAAATGAAACAAAATAAGGGTGATGTAAATTACTCAATAAGGGTTATGTGAGGTATAAGATATTGTGAATAAATAAATAATAGTCCCTATTTAATGATAAATAACTTAAAAAACTACCATTTAATAAATAATGTGATCAAAAAGGATAATATGGAAGGAATAAATGATGACCAAGTAGTTCCATATAAATAATCACATCATCTAGAAGCTAATCTATGGATAATATCAATATATTAATCTCATGGATAATAATAACTAAATTCTAAATTAAATAAATTATTAATATTAGAATAAATGGTCCAAGATATTATAATATCTATCCAATCAAGTGCTTTCCCAAAGACAATATAATCATTGGTTAGGTAAACACAAAAAACTCATTAAATCCTAGCTTACTGATTTTCCTCTTGAGACCTATCAACGCATTTAGGGTCCACATAATTTTTATCCCGACCCATTACTTCATGTACAATGAATTCATTCTATATTAAATGGTATATTAAATTCATTAAAAATATTCCTTATCAATAAATATATTTATTGAGTAAATAATAGAGATCTATCAAAAAATTTATGATTTAATCAAAAAACATTCAAAGTAAAACCCTCATGTTGAAATGATATATGGTTTAATAAATAAGAATATCCATGAAAAATAATATGGATATTTAAAGGAAATATATTGTTCAATGATCACAATAAAGTGAATGTTCTAAGAGAAATATAATGAATACAAAATTTATTAAGAATGTGAATGTCAATACATTCCATGGTTAAACTAATTATAAACCATATAGATAAAGAATAAAGATATTATCATTACAATGCATCCATTGTAGAGTATAAGTGTAATAAAAGGTTGTTTTTTTGATGAATATATATTCTATAAAATAATTATTAAGAAAATTCTCGAGGAAATTTTCTTTTCACTATGAAAATGACTTTTAAAAACTAATGGTTTCCATAATATTAGGATTTTTTAATAATAAAATTTTAAATTTTTAATGAAATATTCAAAAAAACATGTGGTCATGTAGGTGTAAATATTCCTTTAAAGTCTATTAGTTTAAAAAAAATATTCTTTTTACATTTTCTATAAAACATCAAAAAGTACCGTGTTCAAAAAAATTTAAAAAACTTTGTTCAAACCATTTCGTAAAAATTAAAACAAGGGTAAAAATTACTTTAATAAATAATTTTATAATATTGAAAATATTATTTGAAATTTTTTATGGAAGATCTAGATATAGAATAAATTTCTTTTTTAATCAAAAATATTAACAAATTTGTATTTTATTAAAACATTTCATCAATAATTTTAAGTAACAAAGAGTAGAAAATGTTACTATTACTTGAAAATTTCATGAAAAAATATAGGATAAAAAAATTAATATTTTTATTAGATAATGATCAAGTATATTTTTTCATTGTGAAATCAGTCATAAACAGTCCTGACTAAAATGAGATTGAAGCATAAACCCATACCACTTTCGTAATTATTAAATCATAACCCCATGAAATAAATTCCATAAAATGAAACATTATATATCATGAATATAAATTTATTGATGATAAAATAGATCAAAGGGGTATTATATACACATAATAACATTAAATAGTTTCATAATACCAAATATGTCTCAATGTAGTGGTAATTGAGATGAAATATCTTATTAAAATCATAATTCTGAAGTGAGGATTATTAAATTAATTGATTATTTATATAAAATATAAATTGAAATAAAACAAGTTGAAATAAAACATAAAATAACCATAATACATCAAACTCATAATCTTAGAATATCAAAGACAATAAAGTAGTAATATAATACAATGTAAAGAAATTGAGTTATAAAATTCTATACCACTTGGTGCATTTCATTTCAAATCTCATTATATGAATTAATTCAAATTTAAACATACAAATATCATGAATTATTAAGGATTCATGATATAATATTTAATATTGGTACTTTATATAAATATAAATGAAATTTGGGCATAACATTAAAATATGCCTCAATTAAATGAAATTGAGACAAATTCCCTTACCTCACATTTCTATTTAGTTTAACATTCCTTAACATAATTTTTAATAGTTTTAAAAATGTTATTAACATATAAAAAAACCATATTAATATTTATAGAATCATATATGATCCTATTATAACATATTACCACCCATTCCTTGATTTTATTTCATTATTACTATTATTTTAGGTGTTAACTACTTCATTTTATCATGCAAGGTTTGTCGAGGAAGGTTAAATTTGTGTTAATAGGCTATATATACATAATATTTATAAATAAATTAGTATTATAAATATCACATTTGATTAATTATATACCTTGAACCATTATTTAATTTTTAAAATAGAAAATGAATCACATTGCTTCGTGGACACTGTAGGTCGTACACACGCATGATAGACGATATCATTCCCTTAATGGTTAAAGGATAAGGAATTGCATGAAATGTTAATTTTCACGAATAAATATTATGTCTCAATTATCATATATATTCATTATTTCAATCAATATTACTATCCATGTGGGTCGGTGATTGAAAATGAATTACATTAGGTCGCGAGGTGGTCGTTTTCTATACACATGAGTGTTGATTTGGTTCGCATTTACCTAAGGTTGAGATAGATAAATATTATGACATAAACATAATAATATATCACTATATTGGATATAATTTTATTATTATATTAGAGTTTTAAATAAATAATTTTATATGAAAAAAAAGTTGTAACAAACGAAAGATCTTGGTTAAAACGATTTCCTTATCTTAAAGAAACCTCCTTTGGATTTATTAAAAAGTTCCCTAGGATTGGTATTTTGGGAGAAAAAAAGATATAAAATGTTTATAAGTACATTTGGAATATATTTTGGTAGGTTTGTGTTAATATAAAATGCTTGAGTGGGGTGATTATTTGAGGGCAGGGGGTAGCTTTTTATAATTGAAGAGGGGAGTATTTTTTTTGTAAATACAAAAACTATTCACTAATGGGAAGTCACCCTAAACAAAAATCCCAAAAATGATAAATAATTTGTTTTTGGGAATATAAGATTGATACAGTCCTAAAACACTAAAAATATTTTTTTAATAACTTATTCCTTTTACCTCTATCATTATTCACTTTTACCATTTTAGTTTTCACAAAGGTAACTTGTTTTTTAACCAAGGTAATTGATCCATTAAGCCAAAATAAAATGAGCATTATTAGATAATTTTTACCAAATTATTCTAAATATTTAATTTAATTTATCAAATAAAAATCTATGTGAGTGGAAAATTAATTTAAACACAACAACATTTAACGTTCAAAACCCTATTTTAACCTTATCCTTGGTAATTATTTTTCTTAAAATCATAAAGAGTTATAAATGTTATCAGAAATGGGAAAATGGATGATAAATGGATCATGGTTGATATTTTCAACCAAACGCCATTAAATTTTCTGATATAGTATTAATATGAATTTTAAATCATTTAATAACATATTATTGTTTAAAAATATCGTTAATTTTATTTTAGAACTATTTATTTAAATTGATTTTGAAAATACAATGGAGTTAAATTAAGTAAACTATATTACATTCACACATCCTAAAAATGTTATAATAATCTAATATTTTTTGAAACATGATAATTTATTAAAATTATGTTACTTTTAATAATTTTTAAAATTATTTATTTTATTTTCCTTTTAATTATATAATTACAATGTTGGCGTTACATATGCATTTATGGTAATTATATTATTAATAAAAACTATTAATAAATTATCATGATAAAAAAAATATTTTATATTTATAATTAATATTTATAACTAAAAATATGTCATTTTTATCCTTATAAAAATTAGTATAGTTATTAATAGTAAGAGGGAGACATTTTTTGAATTTTTTTACATAAAGTATTATAAAGGTAAAAATCATGTTTATATGGCTCTAAATTGGGACATTTTAGGAACTTATATGATATATCCTATAAATACATCTATCTTATAGAAATTATACCAGTTTTTATGTAATTTTAATCCTTATATATTTAGTCTAACTCTCGGTAAACATGTTTTACCGTTAACTATGGTAATTTTTTTTACTATTTTTACAATTTATTATGGGAAAAAATTAATCTAAACTTATTACCTAATATTAATTATTCAGATTCCAAATTAGGATTAATTTTTTTGAAATTATATTAAAAAAAGTGGTAGAATTTAATTTAAAAATAAACTCACAAATCATTTCGAGAAAAAGTTTTTTTCTTGAAATACTTTTTTTCAAGAATAATATGATTTTACATTAACTATATAACTAGTGATCATCATTAAATGTATTTAAATTCATATATTTATATATATAATATATATATATATTTAAAATCCTTCCTTATTAGTGGTAATTTTAATTAATAAAAAATGATGAAAATGATGCACTTAAAAACCATTTTTAGAAAAATGTGTTTTTATACTTAGAAATAAACTTAAAAAAAGACAGTATAAAAATTATTTACATATAATTAATTTTATTAATATAACTATATAAAATTATTTTAATTTTAAATAAAGTTCATGTAATAATGGTACTTTGATATTACATAATTTATTGAGAATAAAATAATGTTTTATAAAAAATGGTATTTTTCACTAATCTCTTGAAAAATCACTCATTTCAGAAAAATTCAAAAAGCTCACCCTATGTTAATTTTAAAATTTTGCTTTCAAAAATGAATTTTATTTTTTATAATATAATTTCTTAAATTATAATAAATTATTTATATTATTTTCTCACACAAAATAATAAATTTTTTTTGATAAAATATATTATTTGATGTATGTAAATACAATAAAAACTATTGAGTCCTTATTTTCCAATATAGTTGATTTATCTAAAATATTTATATATAATTTTAAAAATTGGTTATTCCTATTCATACCACCTATTTTAATAGTTAGGTCATAATAATCACAATTAAATATTATATCATAGTTTATTTACACTCGATTTTTTGTGTTTTATATTCCATTGAAGATATATATTTTTTCAAAATATACTCACGGTGTTACATTATCCTGACTATAAATAAATGTCATGAACTTATACATAGAAATAAATGAGTTTCTATCTGAAAATATATTTTTTTGGAATCCCACTACATAAAAAGGGTTAATAAAACTTCCTCATAAAAAAATGGAATGTTAAATATGAAGGTATTATAGAATAATAAAGCACTATATTTATGAATAGGATAAAAATAATTGGAATAAAAAATATACACTAGAAGAACATTAAAATTAATTATGGGGAGTGATAGAGGTTATTGATAATAAGAAAGTGAATGATGAATAGAAAGTTAACAACCATAAAGCCATAAATCTATGATGGGTGAAAATATCATCAACTCATAGAAAATAATTTTAAAAGGATAGATTTTTTTTGTTTCAAAATAATTTTACTAAATTTGATAGATTATTTTACTATTAATATATTCATTAGAAGCAAATATGCTTAGTTGATATATTTTTATTTTATAAGAACAATTTCATCCTTTGGTTTTTCTTTGATCTATTTACACATTATTTATTATTCTATGAAATGAATATTGAAGATTAAATTTGTATGAATGAAGTAATAAAATTAACATTTAATGAAATATAAGATCTAAAAAATATTGAAAAGTCCTTCCAAAATTCTCTAAATATTTACCAGAAAAAATGGTTAGCCTGAGTTATCTAATATAATACATTAATATATAAACCTTAATAGTAACGCCCAAAGTTCAACTTAATCTATTAAATAAGTATTTATAACTAAAACCCTTAAGATTAAATCTCTAAAAAGTTAATAGAATTCTTACCAAATAATCTCTTATGATAAACTAAAGGTTTTATATACATACCTCAATAACCATATGCCTTATTAATAAATATTTATATTGATTAAAGAATACAAATTGATCAAAAGTTTTCCCAGTCAATCAAATAAAATTCAATGCAAAACACCATATATAACAATGATATATGGTTTAATCAAAAATAATATAAAAGAAAATGAATAGTGATATTTCATGGAAATTTAATGTTTTTTATTACAAGAAAGATACTATCTTTATAGAAAGATAATGAGTAAAAAATTAATGAAGACGATGAATAAAAATAATTTCCCTAGATAAACTGATCATAAACCATATATATAAAGAAAAAATATGGTATCATTACAACATCTACCCATTGAATTATAATTAAAATAAATGGTTTTTTGTTGATGAATATCGATATCGTAAAATGATTGCTAAAAAACATGAAGTAATAACCCTTTCACATTAAAAATCCATTTAAAAAAATAAATGTTTCCAGAATATTGAGAAAACCATTTTCATTGAAAATAACATTATAAAATTGTAAAGGAAGCTTCTAAAAAAATTATTGTTCATAATGGACGAAATATTCTATTCGTGTCCATTATGTTAAAATAAAGATTCCTTTCACATTTTTTTAAAAGTAAAAAGATAGATTTTTTGTAAAACAACAAATCGATTCATATTAAAAAATTTATTAAAAATTTAATCATGGGTAAAAAAGGACTTATTAAATAATATTTAATAAAATAAAAAATTATTTAAAACATTTTCTGTAAAATATAAATATAGAAAAAAAATAATTTTTGACCAAAAAGAGAAATAATGTTATGTTCTCATAAAAACATTTTCTCAACCATTTTAAGTACCAAAGTGATAAAATTGGTATTATTACATGAAAATTTAATGAATTAAATGATTATATGTCAAATAAATGGGTTTATTATATAATGATCTATTAATTTCCTTTAACATAAATTCAAGAATTAACAATCCTGAATAAAATGTGGTTCAAGTATAAACCCTTACAACTTTTTTCACTTTTTAATCATAACCATTGAAATAAATAACATCAAATAAAAAAATAAAAAAATTTAATATAAATATATTCATGATAAAATATATAAACAAATAATTAGATACACCTCATAAAAGCAAATTAGTGTATAATACCAAATATGTCTCAATGAAGTGGAAATTGAGATGAAATATCTTATAATGATCATAACAGTCATGTTAGGATTAATAAATGAATTGATTATCTGTATAAAATTTAAATATGAATAAAATAAATTTATATAAAACATAAAATAATCAGAAGTAATTAAAAAAATAATTTTAGAATATAAAATACCATGAAGAGGAAATATAACCCAATGAACATAAATTTAGTTATGAATTTCTTTACCACTAGGTATCCTTTAATTAAAATACCCTTGGATGAAATAATTGAAAGTTAAACATAAAATAACATTTATTATGAATGATTTTTTATATAATATATAAAATTGGTAATTTATACACCATGTATAAGAAATTAGTGCATAATATTAAAATATACCTCAGTGAAATGAAATTGAGACAGAACCCCTTTCTTCACATTTCCCTTTAGTGGAATATGATTTTACCTAATTTATAATAGTTTTATACATGTTATTATTTTATACTAGAACACTATTTATATTTATAATATCATATATGATCCTGTTATAACATCTTATCACCCATTTGTTAATAATATTTCATTACTATCGTTGTTTCAGGTGTTAAATACATCTTTTTACCATGCATGTTTTGTTATAGAATTTCTAGTTATTATGAATTGGATATAGATCCATCATCTATATAACAATATAAATGATATAAATATCACATTATATTAATTAGATAACTTTTTAAAACCATTATGGAAAGTTATACATGGAAAATGAATCACATTGCTTCATAGAGACTATAGGTCATATCTACGCACGAACAATGATATAATTACAATAATGGGTGTAGGGGAAAGGTAGTAGATATTATATTAATTTTTAGGAATAAAAATTATGTCATAAGTGGCATATAAATTCATTAATTAAATCATTATGACTATTCATATGATTCGGTGAAGGAAAACAAATTACCTCAGTTTGCAAGACGATAGTCCACGACCCATAAGAGGGATGGATATTTCTCCCATTTGATCAAGACAGAGACTGATAAATATTTTTCCATTAATATAGTAACATCTAAATATATGGGATATAATGGTGTTGTTATGTTGGAACTGTTAATAAATAATGTTTGGTGATAAATGAATAAGTAAACAATGAAAGATCTTGGGGAAGAAAATTACCTTCACTTAGAAAAACCTATTTTAGATTTCTTATTAATAACCTTATGATTATTCTTTTCAGTAGTACAGAACCCATAAAATGATTATAAATATTTTTGGGAGATATTTATTCATGTTCTGGTCTAGATAAATTTCTTGAGTTCTTTGAATAATTGAGGATTGATGTTCTCTTTTATAATTAAGGAGAAGTGGAATTTTTGTAAATAACAAAAACTATTCAATAATGGGAAGTCACTCTCAAACCATGTGCCTAGAGAAATTATAAATAATATTGTTTATAGATTTTAATGTCTATACACACCACCAAAACTAAAAATAAACTTATTTTAAACATTTTATACTCTTTCTATTTAACATTTCTCAGTTTCATCATTTTATTTTTCACCACGGTAATTATCCTTTTAGACTAGATAATTTATCATTTGACCCTGAAATAAAATGAGGAATATTAAATTGTTTGTAATTAGTGTATATAAGTTAAAAATTAAATTTAACAAAAAAATCATTTTTTTGTAAAATTAATTTTAACACAAGCGCATGTAACAGACAAAACCTCCTTTTAACCATATCCATGTTAATTAATTTTTTAAATCCTTAAAGGGTTTAGAATGTTAAAATAAAAGAAAAAATGACTCATAAATAGACCATGGTTTATATTTTAAACCATATTTCCTTCACATGGATAAATATTTTTTTATGAAGTTTAAATCATTTAATAAAATATTATTTATTAAAAAATATAATTAATGTTTTTTTGATCTATTCATATATTTTGACCTTGAATATAACATGACATAAATGGAATTAAAATATATTACACTCACATATCCCTTAAATTTTATAAATATAAAAAACTTTTGTGTAATAAATAATTTATTAAAATTATAGTACATGCAATATTTTTTAAAATCATTTAATTTATTTTCCTTTTCATTTAATAATTATTGTGTCGGGATTGTGTAAGCATTTAAGGTAATTATATCATTACTAATTTTTTAAAATAAATTAATTTAACGAAATAAAAATATTTATATTTTAAATTAATATTTATAACTCCACATATGTAATTGTTATCCCTATCTCAAAATACTATAGTTATTTAAAGCAAGATAGTGACATTTGTTTGCTTCTCTTTATATAAAGTATTACAGAGGTAAACATCATAGCCATATGGATCCAAAATGAGAACTTTATTGGAATTAAATGATATATGGTAAAAATATGGACTTAAAATAGAAATTATACAAGTTTTAGGTCATTATTACCCTTATCTATATAGTTTTATCCTTGGAAAACTTGTTTTACACTTAACCATAGTAACATATTTTTACTGTTTTTAATATTCATTGTGACTAATAAATTAATAGAACTTATTACCTAAAATAAATTATTAGTATTTTAAACATGGATTCAATTTAATGAAATTAAATTCCCAAAAATTTCAGAATAAAATTTAAAAACAAATGCACAAATCATGTTTAAAAATGGGTTTTCAAGAAAATCATTTTTTAAGAAAAAAAAGATCTTACAATAACTATATGACTAGTGATCATCATTATATTAATTTAAATTAATATATATATATATATATATAATCTAAAAATTTAGTATAAAATTTTCCTTATTAGTAGTTATTTTTGTCAACTAAAATGGATGAAATTTATGCACATACAAATTGTTTTTAGAAAAATGCGTTTTTAACTCTAAAAATAAACGTATACCAAAATCTAGTATAAAAATGGTTAAATTTTAATTAATTAGATTTAATATAGCTAAATAATAGTTTTTTAATTTAAAAACATATTAAAATCAATATAGTACTTTTAAACTAGTTAATTTATTGAAATGAAAAGATGGTCTTACAAAAACCTGGGATTTTCACTATTCACTTGAATAAACACGCATTTCAGAAAAATACCAAATCTACAAACTAAGTTAATTTTTATGTACAAATTTAAAAAATTATATTTATTCTAAAAAATATAATTTTTAAAATTTTATAAAATTTATTATATTATTCCCTCACATAAAGATATAAAATCATTTTTTACAAAAAATATTTTTTTGAGGTATGTAAATAATTTATTAAAAATTGAATATCTAGTTACCAATATATCTTATTTATATAAAATATTTATACGTAATTTTCAAAACGTTTTTATCCTTATTCATACCACAAATTTTAACAGTAAGGTCATAATTGTCACGTTTAAATAGTACATCATGGCTTGTTTTGGATTAGTTTTGTGTATCGTATCTACTATCGAACATAGTATCTTTTTAAATACATGGTGTGCTAAACTAAAATTTGAATCCTCAAGAGGTTTCTAAAGAAAAATAAGAATTCAATAATTCCAATTCTCTTTAGATGACTATACTAAATCATGTCTCCACTACCTCCCTCATGGTTCCATAAAGTCATGGAATGCGAGAGTACATCTCTTTTAAGAGAAATTTATTATCACTTATCAAACTACCTCAATCCCAAAGGAAATTATTTGATATCCATAGATTCCTCAATTAATAACTCCATGGGTATTGGAAGAGTTTGATAAAGACTATTGAAATTTTACAACACCACTAAATCCACGACCAACTCTTGATCTAATAATTCCATGAAGGGTTATTGTGTATGGATAGAACTCTCATTATTAATTCAAGTGGTAGTGATATTTTTGAAAAAAATCTTTTAGATGCTTGAGGTCTCATAAGAAACATGGATACAAACATGTATAAATTTCATACATGAGAACATGATCAAGTAAAACAAAAATAATAGAATTTATCCTTAGTGTGCAACAAGATTATGGAGTGGATGTGTGAGATTACTCATCTCTTATGATAACTATTCGGGGCTTCCAAAGCTCTTACCTCATATTCTACACAATTTCTGTTCAATGGAATAATAAAAAATCATCAAATCTATAGCTCACAAACTAATCTAACTAAAACATGTCCATAACTTTAAGATTATTCCACATATTGTTTTAGTCAAATAGAGCCCAGTGCATCATTTTCTCAGAGGAACACATACCCTAAAAAACAAGGTCGGATCATTAGAAACTAAAACTAACCCCACTATAATCTCATCTCTCTTATCTATAACCTAGTATGGATATACAGTCTTGGTTCATGGTATGAAAATCCCTTCTCTCATCCCCCTAAATCCCCTCCTCAAAATTCTAACCAATTATAAAATATTATAGGTGGTAGAAACTTCCAACAACCTAATCATTTTTATCCTCAACATAAATGGATAAATCTAAATCCTCTTGGTTTCCACTATTCTAGTGTGTAATCTCAATTCTCAACACCATACAATTTGTTTCCCTACTTGAAATTCAATTTTTATTTGATTTTCTAAAACCCTCTTTTAGAAACCGTGTTTCTTATTCTTATAAGAAACAATGGGAAAGTGTTGTGGAAGATCTTTCTTCTATCACCTATTTTATACTTGAAGACATTAAAAACCAAATTTTTCAACTTTCACCCCATTTTATCCAGAAGAAAAATACACTTCTTATTAAATACCAGATTAATAATTTCCCAACCCCATAGGCAATGTAAGTGTAATTACACTTTGATCTAAAATTTTTTTCAATACCTCATGACTATTCTTCTAAATCCCCTACAAACGTTGAGATGGAAAAATAAAAAAAGGGTGGAAAGGGAACAATAATCCACTCCCTCACATACTTTTATCCCTATAAAAAACTCAATTACATTTTCTCAAGCCATATCTAAACCTAATAAGACATTTAAACCTGATTCTGAAATACCCAACATCTTTAGATGTGTTGAATTCAACATTACCCTATTGAATGTCCTCAAGAAAATTCTTATGTATTAAAATTTTCTTAAATAATTATTCACTAATAAGAGACAACTTAAGACCAATGAAGATGTTTAAACCCAATAGTCTATTCATATAAGGCACAATGATCCAAATACTTTATGATTCCTTTCTAAATAGAGAGTTTCATTTTTGATGATGCACTCATTGTCTTAAGAGCCTCGATCAATTTCATACCAAAATCTAACTTATCAAACCTTAGTCTAAGTCCATTTCACACAATAAGTGTTGTCATCTAGAAAATTAATTAAAGCCATACCAATATTGAGGGAATAATTAAATATTCCCTTTTTATGTTAATAATATTGTCTTCCTAGAGAATTTATATTTCCTTAACATGGAAGGTGATATGTATTATTATCAATCACCACTCATTCCTGGAAAACTAGAAATCGTGAGACCTTTAACTAAAATTGATGTCTATTTAGACATCTTGACCATTGAATTTGGTGACCAACTTGTCATGTTTATTATAATTCAAGCCATGTGATATGAATCTTAGGATCACTCCAAATTCTCTATACATTTTTCTAAAGAAAAATTTGTGAGTGGATTGAACCCTTTACCATCATGTCCATCATGTTATAATGAGAGTAGATTTTGTGAAATTTTCACCACGATTCAATAATTCACAAATAAAAAATTTAATGATGACCTATCATTCATAAAATATATTGATATAAAGGATCTTGAAAAATCTATATAATCCCATGTCACCTATGATCTATGCTGATCCACCATGGAAACTACTAAATAAAATGAATTAAAACCAATTGGAAGACCTTCATCTATACAATTGTTGTCTTTCTAAAAAATGAATGATGACATTGGTCTTAAACCTCTTCCTCCACACCTGAATTTTGAATTAATTTTCCATGATAAATCTTACCTTGTAATTATCTCTAATAATAATATATTAATTTAGTATAAACATATTTATATGTTAAGTGAAAAAGGCCTTAGGTTGGACATGATATGATATAATTGGCATCAACGCTTCCCTTTTCATACATCATATCTGTAACACCCTGAGATTTTATGAGATATATTCTTTTTAATTTCTTTGATATCTTGTGGTGTACGCTACACCAAGATTATATTCCCCTATATGCAACACCATATTAGCTTGTATTATATGCGAACACTATTCTTGGCTTGTGTTTCACACAAGAGAGACCTTCCTCAATAGCATGTATTGTACGTAATACCAAGTTTTACTAAACAACGATATTTTGTTATAATATTATTATGAACTAGCCGTTATGAATAGTATTAACTAAATTTTTATTTTTATTACATAATAATTCATCTTAGACATATTCTAGAACATGGTATGAGAACAAAATAAATGTTTCGAATAAAATAGGCATTTTCAAAAAATGGAGTTTTGTCGCCTTTTAAAGGCACACCCATTTTAAATATAATTTTTAACAAGTTTATAAGTTCAATTTTACAAAATAAACTTATTCTTGTGAATAAATATATAAAAATTTATGTTGGATAAAGTTTTGTTATTTTTCTGATAACGTTCATATTTTGATGAATAGTAAAAACACGCTAAATTTTATTTTTTTTAAAAAATTTCATTAAGATAATTTATATGGTTAAATTATATTATTTAATGGGTTTAAAGTATAAATAGAATATATTTTTACCATTTAATATAATTTATGTCATTATCATTAATTTTACATTGAATTCATAGGTAAAAACATTTCAATCTTTTGTAATGTTTTAAATAAAAACCCATTTTTTCGACAACAAGATTACTTTTAAATTAATTACTACATCTTCTATGTCTTGAATTTGGAAAAATTTATTCCATATTTGGAATCATTATGTCCAAATTATGTTAATAGGTTACTTTTTATTTTGGGGCATTATAAATAGTAACAATGGTAAATTTTATTTACCACAGTTAAAGGTAAATTAAGTAATTAAGGGTAAAAATAATATTATAAAATTACCCTAAAACTTGTATTAATATAACTGTATGATTATATTTCATTATAAAATATACATGGGTCTAAATAATATTTATTATAACCCACTTGTATTTGATTAAGACATTTAATTTATTTTATTTAAATGAAAGTGAAATATGTCTCACTCAAACTTTAATAATTAAATTAATTTTAATATAAGGTTATACAGAATATAAATTAGTTTATAAATACTCATTTGAAAGATAAATTTTATTAATTTATCATCGTAATTTATTTGTAACTTTTAAAAAAATATATAATTACCTTAATATCTTATACATTAATGATGCAGAAATTATTTATAGTGAAAAATCAATAATATAGTTTTTATTAAACTAATAATACCCATTAAAGGACCAAAAACCCAACCAAAACTTATTTTTAGTGTACATGTATTCCATAAGAATCCAATGGTCGAATATATGAAAATTTTGAGACTTATAAATGCGATTATGACACTTATATTCTTTTATTTTAAATTATGTCAAATCTGTCACCTTCATAATTTAATAAATATAACAATTTAAATGTTGTGATTTTTAGATTATAAATTCGTGTAAAAGTATTATTATGGAATATATTAGCTTTATATGGATAATAGTAGTTTATTTCTAATTTTTATTCAGAAAATAAGTATGTTAAATAATTATACAAAAATGTTGTAGTAATTATTTTATTAAGGGAAATATCAAATAAATGGTTTTAAAAATATTAAACTAAATGTTATATGAACAAATTAATATTTCCATGAATTTTTTAGATTAATATTACATGTTAGGAATATATTAGATATTTTTGGTTCAATTATATCCTCTGTGTGGAGTTTATTTAAATTAAAATAAATGAATAGTGTCAAAATTGACACTATTGTTATTTTATAATCATAACATATTATTAAATTGTTTAAAAATTAAAAAAATATTTAAAAATTATAAATTTAAATTTATATGGTCTATAATGTCTTAAATTATCCAATTATGGACAATTCACAATACATATGTAGTTATTTATAACAATTTAAAATTTAGAATATTATTATCCCCAATAAAATTAAATAGATTAAATAAGGATAAATCAAGTTGATAAGGTTTAAATTAAATTACCAACATGTCTAAATATTATTGGTTGATGATATTACAACCCTATATCATCTAATATTCGGATTTGAGTCATTTTTTGTGGTTTTTAAGTGGGGTTTGAGTCTATTATAAATTAATATTTTAGAGGTTTCCAAAAGTACCCCTCTCTTCTCTTATAAAAGGGCACCTTCTCCCTCTCCCCCTCACACCACTTTGAGCCTTCATGCTTGGCGAAAACCTGCCCATTTATTTTCTTCACTTACCTAGAAACATACTAGATGTCCTGGTATTCTTCAAAGACCAACTTTAGTACACTAAAAGGAGGTTTAGAAGAGGCGCGTCGAAGAAGAGGTAATATCCTTTACCGATATTTTCAAGTTCATTTCTTCTGCTACTTTCTCTTCTTTTGTTTTTTCATAATAAAGTAATAAAATCAGTATCAATAATATAATTATATGTTATTATAAATATTAACCAACCCTATTTCACCTTCTATCCATCCTAAGGAAAATGAAATCACCACACGTGCGTACGTACGGAATACCGTCTCGACGCCATGGTGTAATCTGTTTTTCACCACCACCTTACTTGGATGGGTATAATGGTGTAAAGAATAACTATATATGGTTATTATAACATGATACTAGTTCTGAGATATTATATCATCCATACTAATTCCATTCAATAATTATGGTAACGATATCATCGCTCGTGCGCACATACAGATTACCGTCTCCACAGCGCGATGAGATTCATTCTCCATGTTAACCTTTACGGAATTATTATAAAGTATATATAATAAATAATAATGAAATATATGAAATAATAATGATAATGTATATATGTATATGTTATTTAATTACTTCCATTCAATTTAATAAGGAAATAAAACAGCATTCATGCGTACATACGGCCTACCGTCTCCTTGAATGGTGTATTTCATTCCATTTATCGATCTATTATACATATGTATATTTTGAGTATATATTATATAAATCATATTTTACATTCTGTAAGAAAGTAATCATGATCTAAGTAATCAAATTAACAATGAAAATTCAAAAGACGGACGATAAATGAAACGATTTTACTCAAAACACAACTTTAACATGGAATTGACAAATGAACGGGTAATATAAAGTCGTAAGTGAATCATATATGATAACATAAATATTATTATGGTTCTGTTACAAGTTAATAATATATTTAAACCCAATATATAGGAGTCTCAGACACATATATAAGAAATTTTACATAAGGTAAGGGGTAATTTTTCAATGTCATTTTTATCCGAGATTGCTTATACATAAGTATTTATTGGGGTTATATTTTTCATCCTTGTACATAAATATGTATTTCAAAAAGTGTTTAATATTATTACATGTATGTTTAAAGTCATGTTTACCCCTATTTGACTTTTAATTTGTGTTATTTAAGGAATATTTCTTTTGTTTACCATATGTGGTACTTTTGACTTTTTTGTTAATAGTACAAGGAAAATATTTTTTTTAAATTATACGCATGATCAGATTTTTTCAGTTTCATAACACCTTATTTTCATGAATCTTACTCTACCTTATTTCATGATTATTTTCAACAAAATCCTTTTCTTTTAAAATAGCATGGAATTTTGTGAAAAGAAGCTGATTTTGATGAAGAAAGGATATTTACCTCAAGAATTCATTTCAAGTGTTTTATCAATCCCATTTTCCATCTAAGATGACATTATTTAATATCTTTATATTTCAAGTATAATGTTTCTACTATTTACATGGTTTCATTTTTCTTATTATTAAATGATATCCATTTATTTTATATGGATTATGTTATGATGGGATGGTTTTTATGAAACCCATATTATTCATTGGGTTATGATGAATGATTTGTGTTTATTTTGTGGAACAAAAAATAATGATTTCATTATGAGTTGGGTGGGACCTATATCTCCCTCCAATTCATTGGGTAAATATTTATAACTCATGAGATAAACTTGGCTGAAATGGAAAGTAAAATCCAATTCAGTAATACAGGGCTAGAACAGCCAATAAACCCGGTGTTTAGTAATGGGCTTTGTCCACTATGATGGTCTTGGAAGTAATGCCTTGGATACTATGGAAATAATATCACTTGCTTAATGGATTCCATAATTACATGTTTTATTACCATTCTAGTTTATCATGATTAATGTAAATTTATGATCTATGACTTATGTACTGCCATGTTTTATGTCATTGCTCAAGATTTTGATGTTTAGATTTTATGCTCACGTTTTTACGTTCAAATGTTTATTTATTGTTTTATGTTCTCCATGTTTACCCTTACTGAGAATTTGAGCTCACCCTTTTTCTGTTTTCTTTTCCCCAGGATATAAATAAAGGTTTTAGGTAAAAAAATGGGGGAAGAACATTATGGGAGATGTTGAAGATCTTTCACCATGATTAGAATATTTTGTTCCAAGTTTCTAAAGACACTAAACTAATACGGTCTTTGGGAATCTATTTATATCATATATTAAGTTTTCCACACAAGTAATGTAATAGCCATGTACGTCAAGCTTTGGGCCTCTACAGTTGGTATCAGAGAAAAGGTTTAATCAACCATTGGAAACTTGGATGTGAAAACTTTAGTGAGATCCCTAGAGATATTTCTACGGTATGTCTAGGTATGTCCCTAAGGTTTAGTATAACTATAGGTTATAGTCCTAGAATTATGTTGATGATCATGAATAACCTAGGGTGAACCTAAGGTGTCATGGATTAAAGAATGTGTGATAAGTTAGACATCCCATAGGTTACTTTATATGATTATGTGGTTCCTCATTATTTTAATTGTTTCTTACACCATAGTTTTGGGTTTTATTTAATGAAGGTAACTATAAGGAATTGGGTCAACATTTAATCCAATGGACAAATTGGTGACTATGAGAAATGAAACTTTTTAATGCCTAGAAAGAAAGATTTTGTAATTATGTTGAATCAGTCATCGCGATATATGATTAACAAGGTGAACATTTTTGGTATTCTTAATTCATCAAATAAGAGGAAGATGGACTTTTATGCATGTTCGCATGGTGAGGAGCATAGAGAAAGGAAGATTGAGATTTATAGAGAAGGGAAGAAGAACCTTGATTAATACATCAAATAGAGGCGAAGATGTTATTTGTGTGTGGAGAAGGGTCATAGAGTGACAAACTGTTATGGAGTTTAATGTCTTATCTGTGGAGAACATGGGCATTACCCCACTCAATGCACTGACCTTAGAGGTTACTTTTAAATCAAAGAAGGACTTATTCCATGACAATCATTTAATAGGATGGATTGAAGTGTATATGTATTGGTATTCAAGAATAATGTTGTTGAGGTACTTTTATGGTATATTGTAATATCTATGTATTGGTCCATTGTAGTTTTCCATAAGAATACAGTACCAGTAACCATGAAAAGTGATTGAAATATTTTTGGAAAGAAGATGATATGCGCATAATGAAGGGATAAGGAGAAAATAATATGTTTGATAGTATTCATGATCTCATAACTGATATAAGGAGAAAGTGATATCATGGTTTGAGTGTATAAAATTTTTGGGATTTTGGTATGTGGAAAGAGTAAACAGCATTAATGTTTTCACTAAGGTTCTATGGTAATACATGTTTCAAGATAATACATGATTATGGTATTCACATGTTTAGAATGTGACCAACAAGATATAACTTATTATATATATGTTATTCACATGCTTTTTATATGAATTTTCTAGTAATCGTTTTCTTTATACCATGAGAATTGGATAGAAGTATTTTGGATAAGTCTAAAGATTGGAATGGATTATGTCAGACATCAGATAGTATTGTTTTAGGCTAGAACCCTTTTCTATATTATTTCTGTAATGTTATAATAGTGTAGTTTTAGAAAAAGGACAACCTGTAGGACGGGAGATAACCCATCGCGTTGGGAAAGGATGCGGAAATCGAACCCACAACTGAAGTGCGATAGACCTTTATCACCTACCGCTGGCCTACATGAAGTCCCTGGTTAATAGAAATTAGTTTTATTTTATTAATAAATATGATAGTTGAAGTATAAGTCCATTTTTGGAATTATATACGGTTAATCTCACCATAATATGGACTTATGTATTTATCTTTTGCTAACCTTATGTTTGAGACAAATGGAATGTCCAATCATTCTATTGCATGATCTGCTAACACTTCACGGAAGACAAACTCAACTTCTTTTATTTAATAGATGAAGTGGAAATTGTTCAAGGCACAAAAAACAGTGATATTGTACCACAATAAAGTAATTATTTCTTTTAATTCAAAAATTCTTCAACATTAGGTAAATGATCTTGAAAACCAAAAATGTTTTCCTAGTTCCCTCATATCTGATGAATCAGATGGTACCTTAGATCATTAAAAATTTATGGCCTTATGATTTTTGGATTTTTTATAGCTATGTCCTCTACCACTCTTCATCAGATGTTTATGGTTATATTTCTCTTCCATATCCACATTTTCTTCTATGTTCTCTTATGTGGAAACCCAATGATGAGTTAATTTGGGTAACCGTTACATTTCTTACTTCAATTTTTAAAATTAAGTTTTAGTATTACTTTTTATGATGTGGGTTTCTATGAATGAAACTATCAAGTAGTAAATGATTTATAACCCCGATGAATTTCGAGGACGAAATTCATTTTAAGGGGGGTAGAATTTAACACCCTAAGATTTTATGAGATATATTCCTTTTAATTTCTTTGATATCTTGTGTTGTAAAATACACCAATATTATCTTTCACTATAAGTAACACTATATTATCTTGTAGTATACACAAACACTATTCTTGGCTTGTGTTGCATGCGAGAGCAACCTTCCTCAATCACATGTATTGTACATAATACCAAGTTTTACTAAACAATGAAATATTGTTATAATATTATTATGAACTAGCCGTTATGAATAATATTAAATATATTTTTAATTTTATTACATAAAAATTCATTTTACACATATTCTAGAACATGGTATGAGATCAAAATAAATTTTTCGGGTAAAATAAGTATTTTTAAAAAAATGCAGTTTTGCCGCATTTTGAAGGCGCACCGATTTTAAATATAATTTTTAACAAGTTTATAATCTCTATTTTAAAAAATAAACTTCTTCTTGTGAATTAGGATATAAAAATTTACGTTGGATAATGTTTTGTTATTTTTTAGATAACGTTCATATTTTGATGAATAGTAAAAATTGGATAAATTTTATTTAAAAACAACCTTTTTCATTAAGATAATTTATATGGCTAAATTATAATATTTAATGGTTTTAAAGTATAAATAGAATATATTTTTACCATTTAATATAATTTATGTCATTATCATTAATTTTACAATGAATGCATAGGTAAAAATATTTCAATCTTTTGCAATGTTTTAAATAAAAACTCTTTTTTTGTCAATGGGATTACTTTTAAATTAATTATTGCATCTTCTATGTCGTGAATTTGAAAAAATTGACTCCATATTTGGAATTAGTAGGTCTAAATTATGTTATTATTCTACTTTATATTTTTGGTCATTAGGAATAGTAATAATGGTAAAATTTATTTACCACAATTAAAGGTAAATTAGGTAATTAAGGGTAAAAATAATATTATAAAATTACCCTAACACTTGTATTAATATAATTGGATGATTTTATTTCATCCTAAAATATACGTGGGTCGAAATGATATTTATTAGAACCAACTTTTATGTGATTAAGACCTTTAATTTATTTTATTTAAATGAAAGTGAAATATGTCTCACTCAAATTTAAATAATTACATTATTTTTATTATAAGGTTATACATTATATAAATTCTATTATAAATACACATTTTAAATATAAAATATTTTCAATTATCAGGGTAATTTATTTTTAATTTTTATGAAATATATAATTATGTTAATAGCTTATACATTAATGATGCAAAAATTATTTATTTAGTGAAAAATCAATAATATAGTTTTTATTAAACTAATAATACCCATTAAAGGCCAAAAAACCCGACCTAAACTTATTGGTCGTGTACATGTAATCCATAAGCATCCAATGGTAAAATATTGGACCATTTGGAGCCTTATAAATGCGATTATGACACTTATATTTTTTTATTTTATATGATGTCAAAGTTGTCACCTTCATAATTTGATAAATATAACAATTTAAATGTTGTGGTTTTTAGATGATAAATTCGATTAAAAGTATTATTATGGAAGATATTAGATTTATATATATCATATTATTTTTTTTTTAATTTTTATGTGACAAATACATATGTTAAATAATTATACAAAAATGTTGTAGTAATTATTTTATTAAGGGAAATATCAAATAAATGGTTTAAAAATATTAAAATAAATGTTATATGAATAAATTAATATTCTCCACAAATTTTTTAGATGAATATTACATGTTAGGAATATATTAAATATTTTTGTTCCAATATAAACTATGTGTGGATTTTATTTAAATTCAAATAAATGAATTGTGTCAAAATTGAAACTATTGTTATTTTATAAACATAACATATTATTAAATTGTTTAAAAATCACAAAAATATTTAAAAATTATAAATTGAATTTTATATGGTCTAAAATTTTATAAATTATCCAATTATGGATAATTCAGAACACATAAGTAATTATTTATAAACAATTTAAAATTTAGAATATTATTACCACAAATAAAATTAAAGAGATTAAATAAGGATAAATCAAGTTTATAAGGTTTAAAATAAATTACCAACATGTATAAATCTTATTGGTTTATGATATTAAAACCCTATATCATCTAATATTCTTATTTGAGTCATTTTTGGAGGTTTTTAAGTGTGGTTTGAGTTTATTATAAATTAATATTTTAGAGGTTTCCAAAAGTGCCCCTCTCCTCTATTATAAAAGGGAACCTCCCCCATCTCCTCTTCACACCACTTTGAGCCTTCATGATCAGAAAAAACCTGAAAAATTCTCTTCTAAACATCCCTATAAACATACTAGAGGTCCTATTCTTCTTCAAAGACAAACTTTAATACCCTAAGAGGAGGTTTAGAAGAGGTGCGTTGAAGAAGAGGTAATATCCTTTACCGATTCTTTCATGTTTATTTCTTCTTCTACTTCCTCTTCTTCTATTTTTTTATAATAAATTAATAACATCAGTATCACTCATATAATTATATGATATTATAAATATGAACCAACACTATTCCACCTTCTATCCATCATAGAGAAAACAAAATCACCATGCGTGTTTACGTACGGAATATCGTCTCCATGCCGTGGTGTAATCTGTTTTTCCACCACCACCTTACTTGGATGGGTATAATGGTGTAAAGAATAAATATATAGGGTTATTATGACATGATAATAATTATTAGATATTATATCATCCACAATAATTCCAATAAATAATTATGGTAATGATATCATTGCTCGTGCGTACGTACGGATTACCGTCTCCATGACGTGATGAGATTCATTCTCCATGTTAACCATTCTAGAATGATTATAAATTATATATAATAAATAATCATGGAATATATGACATAATAATTATAATTTATTTATGTATATGTAATTTACTTACTTCTATTCAATTTAATAAGGAAACAAAAATAGCATTTATGCGTACATACGGCCTACCGTCTCTATGAACGGTGTATTTCATCCCATTTATTGATATATTATACATATGTTTATTATGATTATATATTATATAAATAATGTTTTACAATATTTAAGTATGTAATCATGAACTAAGTAATCATATGAATAATTACATGTCAAAACATGGATGATAAATGAAACGATTTTACACAAAACGCTACTTTAACATGGAATTGACAAATGAACGAGTAATATAAAGTCATAAGTGAATCATATATGATAACATAAATATTATTATGGTTATGTTAAAAGTTAATAATATGTTTAAAACCACTATACAGAAGTCTCAGACACATATAGAAGAAATTGGGCATATGGTAAGGGATAATTTTGCAATCTCATTTTTATCCAAGATTGCTCATAAGTAAGTATTTACTAGGGTTATATTTTTCATCCTTGTCTATAAATATGTTTTTCATAAAGTGTTTAATATTATTCCATGTATGTTTAAAGTCATTTTTACCCCTATTTTACTTTTACTTTGTGTTATGGAAGGAATCTTTGTTTTGTTTACCATACGTGGTACTTTTGACTTTTTCGCTAAAAGTACAAGGAGAATGTTTTTTTTAACTTATACGGAATGAGAGGATTTTTACGGTTTCATAACGCTTTATTTTCATGAAGATTAATCTAATATATTTCATGATTATTTTCAAAAAAAATACATTTCTTTTAAAATGGAATGGAATTTTGTGAAAAGAATATGATTTTGATGAAGAAAGGATATTTTCCTCAAGAATTCATTTCAAGTGTTTTATCAAAACCATTTTCCATATAAGATGCCATTATTTAATATGTTTATCTTTGAAGTATAATATCTATATTATTTACATGGTTTCATTTTTATTATGATGAAATGATATCCATTTATTTTATATGGATTATGTTATGATGGGATGGTGTTTATGAAACTCATATTATTCTTTGGGTTATAATGAATTATTTATGTTTATTTTTTGGCACACGAAATAATGATTTCATTATGAGATGGGTGGGACCTATATCATCCTCCAATGAATTGGGTAATGATTTATATCTAAAGAGATAAACATGGATGGAATGGTAAGTAAAATCCGGTTCAATAATATAGGGCTGGAATGGCATGTAAACCCGGTCCAGTAATGGACTTTGTCCACTATGATGGTCTTGGCAGTAATGCCTTGGATACTATGTAAATCATATCATGTGCAAAATGGATGCCAAAATTACATGTTTTATTCCCATTCTAGTTTATCATTATTAATGTTCCTTTATGATCTATGCCTTATGTACTACCATGTTTTATGTCATTGCTCTAGATTTTGATGTTTTGATTTTATGATCATGTTTTTACATTCAAATGTTTATGGTTTATTTTATGTTCTCCATGTTTTCCCTTACTGAGCATTTGAGCCCACCCTTTTTATGTTTTCTTTTCCCCAGGAAATAAATAAAAGTTTTAGGTAAAAAAGGGGGAAGAACTTTATGGGAGATGTTGAAGATCTTTCACCATGATTAGAAGATTTTGTTTCATGTTTCCAAAGACACTAAACTAATACGGTCTTTGGGCGTATGTTTTTGTCATGTATTATATTTTCCGCACAAGTAATGTAATATCCATGTATGTCAAGCTTTGGGTCTCTACAATATCCATCTAAAAGAATCATCCAAATTAATCAGGAAACTTCTAAGACATTTCAATCCACTCATACTTGAGATAATTAGTGAAAATATTACCAAGCTTCTTCAAGATAGTATTATATACACAATTTTTGATAGTTAATGAGTTAGTCTGGTTCATGTGGTTCTTAGGAAGGGTGGGATAACTGCTTTCACCAATGAACATAGGGAGGTGGTCCCAACAAGAGTGAAAAATAAATGTCATGTGTGCATCTATTATAAAAATATGAATAATAAAACACTAGAAGATAACTACCCAATTATTTTCCATGATAAAATAAAATAAATATTAGTTAGAAAGTAACATTATTATTTTATTGGTGGAAAAAATATCTATATCCAAATTCCAATCACACCCCAGGACCAAGAAAATACTATATTAACTTTAACCTTTAGAAAATAAAAATATTAGAGAATAACTTTGGTCCTTTTCAATGATCGTACAATATTCCAAAGATTTATGATGAGTATATTTTCTAAATTCATTATGAATTTCATGAACGTTTTCATGGATGAATTTACCATTTATGGTAATTTATTTTAATATTTCTTGCATTCATTGTCTCTAGTATTATAAAAGTATTTCAAATGTAAACTTGTGTTTAATATTAAAAACTGTAACCACATGGTTACCAATGGGATTTTTATATGAATCAAAATTACACAATAGGGTATTAAAGTTTATATAGAAAAGATAGAGGTGATCAAATAAATTTTTGAACCCACATCAGTTCGAGGAATTCAATAATTACTCAACTATGTCAGTTTAAATCAATGATTCATCCAAAACATTTGAAGTATTTCTATCCCAATCATTAGGATACTTCATAATGATGATAAATTCCATTTCAATGGGGTTTCAATGAGGCCATTTATTTTACTAAAATATGTTCTTATATTTATTCTAATAATCCAACCCCATGATTGGTTCTTACCCTTTGAATTGATGTGAAATATTTTTAGTTGGGCCATTGGGGATGTACTTTCTCTAATAAGATAAATAATTAATAATTTTATCAATTATGTCTAAAAAAAATATAAAAATCAATCTCATTAGATTTTCATTGAAACTTAACTTTTAGCTATGGTTTCTTCTATAGAAAAATTTCAATCCTATCGCTTAGGCTCCAAGATCATCATGTTTACAGACCATTAAAATTTAATGTTCTTAACAAAGAATGGTAATTCCAAAATGAGTATAATTATATAGATCTTAATTTTCCAAGATTTTGGATTTGTGATCAAAGATATAACTGTAGAATAAACCCTTCTAGATGATCACCTAATTAGAATATATAGACCTTCACATTTCGAAAGTAGTGATCCAAAATTTCCCACTGAATACCTATCATATCTCACTCCAATGTTACCATGGTATTACCAAATTTAAAATTACTTGGTTTTTGGTGTTTTCCATTATTTATAAAAATAAAAAAAATTATGCTAAAAATCAATTAAAAATACTATTTTTGGAAAGATAATAAATAATTAAAAAATAGGGCTAACATAGTGATTTGGAGATGTGTTGATGAAGATGAACATTTCTTCATCATATAATTTTTTAACTCAATTCCAAAAGGTGGATAATTTTGACCAAACAATAACCTACCAAATGGTTCTTGACTCTAGTTTCTTCCATCCTTAACTCTTCAAGGAATTATATTATTTAAATCAATCATTTCCACAAATGAAATTATTTTGGAATAATTTCCAAAAGAAATGAAATTAACTAAAATGCCTTAATCTTCTATGACATAATAAATGTTTGGGACATAAATTTCATGGGACCTTAACCCCATTCCAATGGAATATCATACATTCCCAATTTGGTAGATAATGATTCTAGGTAGTTCAAGGAAAAGTACACTAATATGGATGATTCACATTCTACTAGAGAGTTCATCAAAACATATATCTTCCGTCGATTTGAAACTCTGCATACCTTGGTAAGTGAATTAATAATCCGTTTCTATAATAAAAACATGGAACATATTCTGAACTATTATGTGATTGTACATAAAACATCAATTGTATATCACCCTAAAAAAAAGTTACAACAGAACATTCTTAGAGATAAGTGAAAAGATTTATTTAGGGAATTGTTAAACCCATAAGAAATGACTAGTCTAAAATACTTAGGGAATATATTTAGGAATATAAAACTTCATATAAGACATTGATTAGGATATATCCTTATTAGATAGTTTTGGATAAAATATTTCATTTATATATATCAAAATAAAATATAAATAATTTTGGACTATGAAAACTAGTAATTTTTATTTTGATAAAGACGATGAAGAGGGATTGTTACAGTTTAATGAACTGGAAGAGCATTGAATTGATTCATATTATAATATCAATATTTACAAAGAAGAATATAAGGAACTCTATGAAAACACATTATATGAATGGTATTTCATGATGGTGAAAATTAATTCTCTTTAATTCTAAATTTAATCTTTACCTAGGTAAGAATAATTCCCATTGCGAAGGTCCATTTATTTCAACTAATGTTTATACATTTGGTTCAGTTCTAGTCCAGGTAAATTATTATAAGATGGAGTTCATGATTAATGGACATAGGTAAAGAACCACCATGAGATGAAATACTCCTAAAAACCCCCATCAACATCCATATTATCCCTAATTGCTAGAGTTAACTATCCATTGCATAGAGATGATGACCCATTCAATCCAAACTAGGGGACACCTATTTATCTTTAACTACATCTCCCTCTATTACTCCCCCTCCTCCTCATTCTCTATTTTTTTATATCTATATCCTTTTCTATATCTCTTTATTTCTCTATATATCCATTTATCCCTCTCTCATTATAACATCCCTTCACATTGTTTTAGTTTTTAACACTTTCTTTATCCACCATTTTCCCATATTTTTTCCTGGATCATATGAGATTTTATTTAATGAAAGAAAATAAATCATAATTAGTCTACAGAAAATTTGAAATTTTTTTATAACCATCTTTGAGAGTCAAAATAATTTTTTTTCTTATAAAACATTTTGTATCTTCAATAAAAATATAGATAACAATTTTTTTTAAAATTCAATAAATTTTGAAATCATAATTTTTTTATTTTGAAAATTATTTTCTCCAACCCCGAGGAACAATTTTAGTTTTCATAACATGATCACATATGACCAACTTTTCATATTGTGTGTTTCCACCATTGATTTTTTATTCTGGAATTTCTGGACCTTCAAACTGAATTTTCTACATTCATGTGAATTAATTTAATAGAGGTATTTTAGGAAATAAATGAGATTAAAATTATCAAAATATACTACCATTAACCTTAAATTGGACCTCCATTTGAAAGCCCCTTAAATATTATTAAAACCATTTTTATAGACATTATAAAACCTAAAAAACATTTATTACACAAAATCTACATTTATTTTTATTAAATGATTTAATGAAATTTATGTGTGGGGGAATGTATTTAATTTTGGGAATATTTTCATTGAATTTAAATTCCTCATCATATAAATGAGGTAAATAATTAAATTTAAGTGTGGTGGAGAGGTTATCATTTTTTTGGGTTTGTGAATGTATTTGTGTTCGTGTCATTATTTTCAGATGATAATTACAAGTGTTCAAAAATAAAAAATTGAAAAAAATTAAAAAAATTAAAAAAGGGTTGTTTTTTGGGTAGGAAAAATATAACTCTTACAAAACCATTTATATTATTATAACTTTTATAATTAGTGGTTAGAGTATATCAAAATTTGTTTGGGATATGAGTGTGAGACTTATTTCAAGTTCAACTTCTTAAAAAAAGGAAAAAAAGAAAACTTATATTGTTTTTTTGAGTCATTGGGAGAAGTTTTTTGTTTTATACATATTTTATCATTTAATACTCTTAAAAATTTATCTATTTATTATTTCACTCTTCACACACCCATATATTTTTAAATATGTGTTTCCATTTCTTTTCATGTATCTTTTCATAAATTGTAAATTTATTTTTCTATGTGGGTGTTCCCCACCTCTTTTACTCTCTTTTGGCCATTATATCCCTACCATCCCATAATCACTAAAAATAACTTAAAAAACATCTTGATTATTGTGAACTTTATAATAGGTAATGGAAGATAATATACATTAAAAACTCTATGATCTTAACTTTCGTTTGGTGAATGAGAGAATATCCATTAATAAAGTTGACATCACTGTGAGAGGAGTCGGATTTCTGTGATTATATTTTCCATTTCTAATTTTGATTATGAAAAGTGATTTTTTAACCCATAATTTTTATAACCATTTTTGGTGGAATTATTTATAGTTGAGTGTACTATTATATACCTCCATGATGGGAAAAGTAAAAATCTTAATATCTGTTAGTTTGTGAAAAAAGATATTTTTATGTTTTTGTATATTTTGTACATGAAAAAATTCAGAATACTAAGTATTGGTGATTTGAGGCTATTAATTTTTTCCTAAATTTTAGTATACCAATTTATTATTTTCAAGGAAAAGTGCATAATTTGTGTAAAATACCCATGTTTTAATATTAAATATAATTTGCGATAATTGTTTTAATTAACCACGATTCATGTTAGTTCAGTATTTTTTTCATAAATCTAACCCTAATTATAAAAAATGTGTGATTGTAGTTTTTGAGGATTTATTATTTAAATAATTACAAATCATTCAATAATATCATTGGCCACTTCAACCATTTAAAAGGAAATATGGACCACATTATAAGGCCCAACGAATCAGCCAAAGATATTGGACTAGTTGTGATGTTATATTCTATGGGATCCATCCAGAAGTCCCAAATCAATTGATAAACCAATTTAGGTCTTAGTAAATTCAATTAAGACTCGAATAAAAATTTTGAGTACCAATTCATCCTTAATGGGGCTCAATTTAGGAATCAAAGTCCAACCCACAAGTCTGTATGAGAATGAAGAATAATTCCCCATTATAAAGTTTTCTACCAATATAATCACCCAATTAAGGTGGTATTTTGTTGTTAGAAATAAATGATTTTTGAAAAAAATATTTTTATAATTTTTTATTCAAATTATTTCATATTATTATATGAAAACCTATTCACATTTAGGTTGTGGAAAAAATTCCTGATAATTTTGGACAACTCATGGTTTAGAAAAAGAGCCATATTATTGGTTTCAAAATCCCAATGAACCCAAAATATTGAGGCTTTACTTTAAAAATCCATATCTACAACTATTTATAATTATATTTCATACGATTAATTTTTCTTCATGTTCGAATGGAAAATCCAACTTGAAGATAAATATTGGTAGGAAAAGTTTTCACCACCTAAGGCTATAAATATTTTCCTGTATTTTCTATGGTAGAGGTTGGAACTTCCACACTTAATAGAAACAATTGGAACAAAAATATCATTAAAAAGGCCTAAGAGGATCCTACAAACTAAATTTTCTTATTTAGTGACCTCTCATCAACTCTTTATTTTCATGCACTTCAATTATTTTCAATTGAAATTGTTTAAATTTGATTGTAATTTTATTTAATATTTAATTCATGTATCATTATCATATTTTATTATTCTCTTCAAAATTATTTATTTAAATATAAATGTTCTTAAAATAGTTTAAACTAAGATAGAAATATAATTTATTGTTCAATTTCTCATTCAATATAAAGTCTTTGTTTAACTCTCTTCATCATTCGCATGTCTTCTCAGGGTATAACTCTTCTCTTGCCTCATTAATTTTCTTATTATTTTAAATCATCCCCTAAACATAATGAACTATATTATTAAACACCTAAATGGATGAGTAAATCTCCATTTTGGGGTTAGTCAAAATTTTGGAATGTTAAGTGATTGAGATCACTCTCTAATTTACATTTATTTGAATTAATATTTGCTATATCAAAAAAAAATGTTATGAATTAATGACATGTTTTTTGGACAAGTGGATTCCATGGATTATTGGAATCAAAAGTTCACATGGGTTCATGAAATATTTAATGTTCTATAAACCAGAATTGATAACAATAATAACCCAATTTAGGTCTTTTATCAATGATAATGAAATTAGGAATTCCGATCGAAATATTTTTTTGAAGTGGATGTTCATTTATTGAAATATTATGTGAATATTAAGGATATTATAAGTCTAAAATACTATTAATTAACTCCCCTAGTATTTATCAAATTGTTAAAATGAACTTCATCCTTCAATAAATTTAATTAATTTTTTCAAACAAACCCCACCCCCCATTCAAAAGAAAAAAACAATTGAATACAAAATATAGTACCACCAATGAGGATTCAACTTGAGTGCCGCTATGAAAATTATATAAGGGAATCATATCGTTGAATGGTCTAAAGACAATAATTATCTATGATTAAATATCTTATTTATCTTCAAATATGTATTCATTTATTTATTTTTAGTGTCTTATTCAATAGATTTATTATTAATAAAAAATATCATACATATATTTATAATCTAGAATGATTTATCAAGAAAATACAAGAAATATATCTTACTCAACACTATAATATATTACATATAATAAATATATCATTTAATTTTATAAATAATCAAGTTTACATAGTTCATTTAATGATTTTTCCAAATTATATCATACCTCAATATGACTTAAATTCCAAACTCATAAAATAAAAACATTTGATCATAGGAATTTATAAAAATTAAAAGACACTTGTTTAATCATTACTTTCTTCATAATTCATTTAGAACACTCCCAAAACTCCTCTCATCATAATCCAAATAAATATAAAACTGTCCATGTAAATAAAAAAAATATCCAATGCTTCAGATAAATTTATTTATCATCAAATATACTCTTTAACATTCATTATTAATGATAGATCCAAACAATAAACTCTAAATTTTTTGTCACTACTATATTACACAACTATAAAATTCATTTTTATTTGGTTATAAATCTGATACCAACAAACAAAATTGATTGAAAACCCATATAAAGTTTACTAAAAACCTCAAAAAAATCCAATATAAATCCTTCTGTGTATTTTAACAATCCTCTCTTTTATATTTGTTGGAAATACCCATCATTATTCCCAAAATTCATTCACAAAATCATGATTGATTCATAATGCTTCCAACTCCCCCTTAAACATAAAATATAAACTAAAAAACTTATAATAACAAAAAGTGATATAGAATATTTTAAAAAGATTTTAACTCACTAGAAAATGGTATTAAATTATTCTAAAATATCATATTTCCCATGTATTAATGATGTAAAACACCAAACTGTCATCTTTCTTTTATACATCTTGTAATATTTGTCGATATTTCACTTGAAAATTTTTCAACTCTAATCACTTGTAAACAAGAACAATAATGTCTATGGAAAAATATATGTCCACTCTTATCTTCGAAAAGTATGGGGGTATTTTCAAAATATATTTTATCCATTTAAAAATATACACTTTTAATTTGATTTGATGTAAAACCATTATTTAATAAACTCCATATCTCCATCAACATCAACCTATTCTTCAATAGTTCAATTTAATTCTATATTCCTCTTTATGTTTGAAAAATGTCTTTTATAGTGGTTATATAATGAAAATATTTTTAATTAGTAATATTCCTACATAGAAATGTTCCATCAAAAAAATTCCAATTCAATTGAGTTAAAAAATTTTATAGGGAACTTGATATTAAAATAACAACCTCATTATTATCCATTACACTCCCTACATCCTTAATAATTATATAGTCATAATTTTTAGCTTCTACTAAGGAACACATCCAATAAACTGAACCAAACTTTTATAAAATAATTAGTAAATAAATATGAATAATAAGAGAAGTGATTCAAACCATATTTCATTTTCAAAATAAACTTTACACAAAAAAATTCATAACAATTATTAAAAAAAATAATGATACCTCATTATTAATAAAAAAAATTTCTTTACTTTCTTTACTGGTTTCCATTCTTAGGTTGATGTGGACACTACCTTTGGATATTAATATACATAGTCCCCCTAAATTAATTATCTTCAATACTAAATATAGAATAAATTTTACAGAACAAATTCATTATATTATAGCATATTTTTATACCATAGGATGAGATAGGTGATATAAAATGTTAAGTAGTTTTTTTGATTAAGATAATGAAATCATGAAAAAATTGTTTTTGATCTTCCTTCATGGTTTCCTCTTCCAACATCATAAATTAATACCAGATGATAACATGTATACTTGAATCCACCACGTTAATTGGATCTTCATATCTATTTTAACACAAATTATATGATAACACTTTCCTTTATATTATATTTTATCTACAATACTTATTGAACCTTTAACTTCAAAAAGATATTACTTTTACTATATTGAATCCTCAATTTTGACTTCCAATCATTCCTTTCTTCTAGTTGTATCTTTTCTTACAATTTTACCTTGGATTATATCTCCCTCAAAAATTTGAACAATTAAATAACAATTATTTCATTTCAAATACACGGGGTAGAGTAACTTCAGACTTCATGAACATAAGGAATGTGGTATGTCACTATGGATTACTATTTTCCCTTTATATTTCAATTCATAATTTATAATCACATATGAATTAGTTTTAGAAAAATATAATTTTTTACTCTTTTTTGGGACAATTATTTTCATTATGACCCAAAACATGAGTTACTTTTCTTTCGGTACCCCTACCATTAAGGATATCATGACACATCTCAATTTGGAATTTATTTATAGAACATCATACTTCTCTTATTATCATATTAAGAATAATTTTATTTATTAACATACAACTTGCCTAAAGATATTTATTTCATACGATACTTAGAAGATTATAAACTTCCCCTATTTCCAAAATCATTATCTTGAATTTTCAAGAAAATTTTTATTGATTAAAATAATTATAACCCTTCTTGTCACCAATTTCAGTTGAGTGATATTATTTTTCCATCCCCTAACATTTATTTCTCAATCGATCTACATTAAGAATTAATTGTTGTATATTAACACCATTTTTTCTAGTTACATGTATCCTAATATTTCTAATATAGAAAATGATTAAAAAGAAAGTGATTATTTAAATAATAATCACACCTCTAATAATGGTGAATTTTTCAACTTATTTATTAGAAAAATCCATTAACATTACATTATTTAATATATTTTAATTATTCCTGAAAAATTATGAAAATATGACCATGTATACCAAAATAAAAGCACATGTGTCTGTATCTTATTTTAGAAATCATCTATTTGTCCTCATTAAATAGAGGGACCTTCATGGATTTTCTTGATGTACCTATAATATTTTTTATTTTCTAGGTAATTTAAATTTTTCTTATCTACTCATGATTTAAGGGGTTAAATAATGGCCAAGGTTGGGTTTTCCCATGTAATGTATCCTTTATGACATAATAATTATTTCACACTTCTCCTCTGATAAAGCTTACTTTACCATAATCTCTATATCTCTTACTATAGGATAATCTAATAAAAAATGTAAAATATCATTAATAATTGGATTACCCATTGACCATGATTTTTCCAGATACTTATTTGTTAATATTGAATCCTCCTCCAACAAATGGATATTTTTATGTTATTTCAATATAATCATTCATATCTTATTTGAGTGTCTTTCCATTATACATCTCATCCTACAATTCATGAGAAATTTTATCCAGCATGTCACTTTACTCCCACCAATTTTTCTTCATTTGAGTACTGTATTCTATAAGTATTAAGTTTTATTATTTTAAAAATTACTTCTCGATAACCAATTTTTTCAGGGGTGAATAAATTTTATCCATCTTTGTAATAATGTTTTGTATCTCTATTTTATTCAATAATTCTCTTTGGAATCAAAATTAGGTGTATCCACTTTTATATACATGTATTCTAAACATTTAACTTTAGAATAATTATTTTCTCATAGATCCATAACCATTTAAACTAGTATATTTTTGAATATATTAAATTAGTGGACTTCAATTTTTAGCACATATACCTAGATATCTCGAGATATTTTCACCACATTCCAATTGATGTTCTCTTCTTATGAAACTTAATCTCGATATTCTACTAAAAGGATATATTCCACCATTTAATTTCTATTAATATCATCATTATAGTAAGATAAATATTCACCTGGGATTTTAGGCTCCTTAGATAACCTTGTAACATAAATTTAGGAATAAATATGTTCATAGTCAGACTCATACATTCCTTCCCTTTGATAGTTACTATACCCCTTCATCTAATTCTAATATTTCCCAAAAAAATCATAATATATAATTCCATTGATGATTTTATTCTACTTCTAATACATTCATTTTACCATAGTACTAATAAAATATGATGGTGAAAGATAAATCAACTCCAAAATCCATCCGATCAATGAAAAAAAAAATTCAATGAATAGATCCTATACCTTAATTTCAACTGTTAGTCCCATGATGTATTCAAGTGACAGATAACATGAGATGTGGGTAAATCAGAGTATAGAGATTTTCCAACATAAATTCATTTTCATCAAACACTCACTACCTGAGATGATATTGACCCCATAATTATTTGGTTCCCCAATTAATTATTTCAATGAAGATGATCCGACTGTTACTTCATTAGTCTTTGTCCCTTTAATTATATTTTTAAATGGTGCTTAACCCACACAAAAAAATTATTACCTAAAAAATTTTAACTATCAAGTACCAAAGAAAAAAGTATTTTTACATGGTTTAAAAACATTGGTATAATCCAAAGTGCAAGAAATAAAAATTTTATTGAAGAATAAAAATCCACAAAATATGTTTTTTGGAGGAAGGTATTGGATAGGTAACTCTTAGGTATGGTATAACTCCTGCTAATAATTTTTTGGGATAGCTTACTACCTACCGTGGTCAATTCCTTAACTTCACTAATATTTTTAGTTTTCTTGAAAAAAGGATTAAAATTTTCAAATTAAATATAAGATAAACAACATCACCCCAATTGTAGTTAAACTAAATGTAGGTCGCTACCCTTTAAATACATGATATTCCCTTTCATGCGTCTAATGTGATAATCATATGAACACGATATTATTTCCATGAATCATCATAGAAAATACTTCTTGTTCTACTATTGTATAAATATTAAGGTGTTATGAATAAATTACTTAATATAACTTCTATCACAGCACTACAATACTCTCTCCTTTTTATTCTTCCCAAAACAAATGTTCCAATGTTAATCACTTTGTTTCACAACATTAATTACACTTCATCTCTATACCTCTCCAATCTAGGATTTGAATATATTAATAAAAATATATTTCTATATAATATCAAATATATTAATATTAATATCCCTTTTACATATAGGATACTATAATATTTATCAATATGGATATCTCCTCAATTATAAATTTCCAAAAAAAATTTCTCTATTAAAAAATGAAAATTTCCACGTTTCACTTTGAAAATATATATAATCATGTATGAATATCATGGTAAATCTACGTAACCAAATTTTTATAATTAAATAATATCACTGACTTTCATAGGGATATGGAAGAAAATTATTTCTATACCACTCTCCATGATCTTCTAACACAAAAAATTCTTATAGTAAAACTATGAAGGATGTTTTATATATTTAAATATTGAAGCTCTTTGAAACCGACAGTGATATTCTTTCCATATTTAAACCACATTTAACCATATAAAAATATAAGTATATTCCTTGCAATATTACTCTAAACATTTAATATGTGATTGACTGATTAAGATATGACTATGATGTATCCATGATTTTTGGATATCAAAATAATCAATCGTATATAATATAATTTCTTCCCTGGAATGAAATTATTCATTGTAGCGTGGTGATTTTTACAATAATATATCCATTGAATATATATATATATAAATATTATTTTAAAATTAGTAGAATATCAGCAATTTATCTTCCTTTAAATAATGAATAATTATCCCTTTATGAGAAGGTCCAAAATAATAATAATATTTTTTATTAATAAAATATATTGAAATTTGTTTTCTGCTAACCAAAACATCATCTCAAACTACTAAAAGAACAACCCTTATGTTTTTCTCTATCTTGTGAAATGGATCTTATAGTCCTTAGGAGGGACTATACATATAAGGAACCACTAAGCCTTATGAATTCCTATATTTTCCATTCCTCGTGATCATATCCAAGTGACCCTTATGGTTCTCCATTGTAACAAAAAATACTATTATGGTTTAATTAGGGTGTATAGAAATAACTCTTATGATTCCAAGGATGATTATCATAAGATATATAGATAAACTATACATTCTATAGGTTTCATTAATAATTTTACAAATTTATTCAAGGGAATCACCATTATAGAATATCCAATAGACCATTACGAAATTCCATGAGTCTCCTATAAAAATCTTACAGAATATAGGGATGACACTTATTATTTTTCTGAACACCATTATACATTCAAGGATAACCCTTATGATTTCCCACTTTGCTAAAAAATGATGGTTATGTTCAGAAGGGAGTAATAGGATGTATCCATTTTCCATGAATAATGTAAATTTAATACTTAGGGTTGCAATCATATCCATTTTTATCTTATTAGAGGATATTATATATCAGGTCAAAATACTTACACATGTAAGGAATGTTAAAATAATTAACCGATTTCCAGTGAACTCCAAATGGTAACTTATATATTCCATAAGGCATACCCATTTTCATATTTTTATTATTCTCTTAAATATATTTATTATGTTTTAAAAATAGCATATGTATCCTCAATCCTTAGAAATATTTTTATGGAACATATAAGGAAAATAGTTTACACATCTAGTGAAATAGATTTCATTTCATAAACAGCTAATTTTCTATGAAAAATATGATAGTTTACATTATGTATCTATGGAATTTTCCAAATTCCAGTATACCTAATTATGAATTAAATTTCATACACATAGAACAAATACTAACACACAAATAGACTTTGTCAAATTCCCATGAACCTGGTCAAACCTTTATTTTCTATAATTATTTCAAAAAACACCAAAAACTCCACTATCCTTATATAAATTTATCCAAAAAGATTACATGGAAACAAAAAACATCATCCCAAACATAATATTAACATACTCATATTCAAATATACTTATTCTTACTCACTATACTTGATAGATCCATGTTAGTAAATATCAATTATCTATCATTTATATCATCAATATCGTGAATATTCCTTTTTGGTTGAAAATAAATACAACACCAATAAATTGCATTGATTTAAAACTAATACCACTCATATTGAAAAAAATAAAAAAACATCCTAAACAAATACTTAAGTGGATGGTACCACACCTTATGTTAGGAATACTTATCTAATTTTATATCATGTTTCCTTGATCATTATTTTTTATATAAGTGAACATGATCTCTCATTCAAATATATATGAGTGTTCATATATATTCTTTAACTTTTCCTATATATCTTATGTTTTTGAACAACACATAACCACTTTGAACACCTTGTCTGACTAGTAATATCACGACACAATGTCATTTTTTCTATATTAAATTCATTTCCCCTAATCAAGAATATAAAAATCATTCAAAAACAATTATGTGAAATGTCTCAAAAAGTTCTGAGGTAGATACAAATAATAATTTTCCAATTATTATAAGATTTTTCATCACAAATTAGAAGAGTCAAGTTACATTTCATGATAAATTAAAATATGAAATAAATATTTATATTACAAATATTGAAGTTTTAATAAAATATTATCCCAATGTATATATATATATTACTAATTGTTGGTTTAAAATTATAATGACAAAGGTTCCCTAAGATGTGGGGTAGAATAAGTGTGTAACTATCTTGTCAAATTTTATCCTTATTTATTAATAATGACTTTGTTATCCATTCTCATATGAACCACCTAATTATAAGGGTAACTATTTAATTTTATTCATGTATTTATCAAACACTCTAGGTTATCACTTATACAATTTACCCACAAAAAAATATATAGAAATTTTCAATACAAGGGTTTCACATGGATTGAACCAACTTAAGTTAAATCCATGTGGTATGAGTAGTTTACTTGGTTACGCACTTGTAATAAAAGGTATGATAATTCTATATTATATGTTTATGGATATATACTATCAATTAAACTTAATTAGTTTCATGGGATACCACCTGAGGTTTTACTATATATAGTAAATATGTTATAAGGCTGCCCCTAAGGTACTAGTCATAACGGTTATTTGGGAAACTTCCATAAAACTGTCCTTCCATTAAAATAATAGTTTTTATACCTATAAATTGGTTTAAATAATATAACTATGTTGAACCATGCCCTATTTTCATTCTCTCTTCACTTCTCCAAAGTTCACCACTTTACCAGGCCAACCTTATCTTCCTCTTATTCTATATACTGAGGGTAATAAAATTTAGAATTTTAGATAATTCTATTTAGATTACCTTGAAATTTTTACTCTTAATCTGTTACCTTAATAAATCATATATTAAATTTTTCTTTCACCTTTTCTTTATATACTTATATATTCATATAAAGAACATATCTCTTATTTATCTAAATATAATTCTCTAATCACGGTTCTTATTAAACTATCATCACCATAACTATTATAGATGAGAGATTATTAACCTCTTAGTTTCTTATAATGTTGGAAAAAAATATACCAGACTTCATAATGCCATGATCCATGATCTCTTTATCTTTTTCACACTCCTCTAGGTGCTCAGTGGCCCACACCATGATCACATCATCTTTATTATTATTTTTCTATGATATCATTCTATATTTCATGTGCAACATTTTTCTATAACTATTTATAAAACAAGTAATCACCTTCTAATAAATCCAACAGGAAATAAAGAAACACATATTTTATAAAAATAAGCGTACTTTCTATAATAAAAATTTGTTATCGTCATTAATTTTTAATTAGTTAAATTTCATTCCACTTTCCATTTGTAATTCACAATATTTCCCACTAGTTTATGTCATATTGGTTTTGTTAGCATATATCCATTTTTCAATGAGGGAAAATGGTAAAGTTGGATTTGAGTTAATTTTTTATATTTTGGTTGGTTAGGTTAAACTATTTTTGAAATTCAATTATGAATAAAAAAGGTTGCTTTATGTATATTGGATGGTGTGTAGGGAAGATAATGGGTTTTTAATGAATTTTAGTGCTTAAATTTATTTTAAATTATGGGAAAGGTGGAATATTTTAATACTGTAATATATTATGGTTAGATGTTTTTTATGTCTTGAGATTGGGTATCTAAACTTTGGTAAATTTCTAGGCACTCCAAGTAAATATTTGAGGTTTTAATTTTTTTTATGAAGTTTTGAACATAGTATAATGGGTGTATGATGTGAACTATAATGTCTTAACACAAATGTGAAGGTAATTTAGGATTCATAGTTAAGTGAATTTTTTTATATCTATGAACCATACCTATGTAACAATGAAATGGTTTTTAAAAATAATATTTGGAGCCTAAAGAACTTCCTTCCTTCCCTCACTTTGGACCCAACTCATGGGATATGGTTTCATGGAATGTTTATGTGATTCATCTTCATCTAAATCTTCTAATTTTTAAACTATAACATGTAGGAGTCTTTGATCATAACTAAATGTTCTTCTTCTATATCCATTTACTCTCCTCTTGCTTCCCACTCAATTAAGTATCTTACAATATGTATTTTATTTAAGGATTCTATAAGGGAATGGAAATAAATTTTTAATTATAGAGATTTTTTTTTGTATTGATAGAGGATACTTATAAATATATATTTTTCATATTTGAATGGGATATTAATATTGATTGAATCCTGGGTGATTATTTAAATTCTTTTAACTAAAACTTTTAGTATTTTTTTAATATTTTATTTATGGTATTTAGTTTTTAACTTAGGTTTGTTCCACATATAATTTATCATTCCCATAATTAATTGGAATTATATTATGGAGGTGATATAACATAGTTTGATCCATAATAATCCCATTATATTATAATAACTTTTATTATGTTAAAGTTCTCAAAAGTTATTTCTCAAAATTTTAAAGAGGAATTAAATAATATTTCTTATTATTAAATTAGATTTTATGGAATTATTTTAGTGCCCCATTTATTATAAGACAATATTTTAATTCTTGAATCATTATAAAGGAAATGTTATTATTTATAAATATATTTTGGTGAAAATATTATTCATTATTAGATATTGTGAATTTGATATTTTTCATGTGAAAATGTTGTGATCTTTCATGTGTGATTTAATCCATGATTAGGAACAGCCTAAGAAATTATTCAATTATTCATATATGGTGTTATTTATAGGTTAAGGGAATAATATTTGGATGGATAACATCTTTATTAAGTGCGGGGGACTCATATTTTAAGAATACTATGCATAAATATCTGGCTTTATTGTGGGAGACTCTTTGGTGATATTGTACAAAATATGGATAATATTTTTTCTAAAGTAGGGCTTCCCAAGAAATATTTTCTACAAATTCTTTTTTCCATTTTGTTAGTTTGAAAAAATGTATTTCATTGTTAATATCTCTGAATATAGAATGTTATTTGTGTGGGTAACTAAATTAGTTTGGGAAAAGATATGTTATAGAAAATGTATAATAAAAAATGGTTATAATTGATTAATTCTTTAGTTTTACAAAATTTTGAGGTAGTCAATATTCTTAAACTAGAAATGGTTTATGTGTAGATAATATTTTTAGGATAATGGTTCAAATTGATAGATGTGTTTTTAAGAAAAGGTTCTTTTGAAAATTAAATCATTATTGTGTTTTATGAATCAGTTTAAATAGCCTTTTAATGATTTTAATGTGAGTCTTCAGATTTTATACCAATCTCATTAGCTTGAATAGTTTACATTATATGGTACCCATGGGTAGTCATTAAGTAAATTATATACATTTATTATAATTACCATTTGTATTTATATCATAGTTTATATATATATATTGAAATTATTGTTTTGAGTTAAAAGTTATTCTTTTCCCATAATGCTATATTGGATAGAGATTTAACCACGATTAATTGAAATTAGTGGAGTAATATGTTGAAATATTATTATATAAAATATTGAAATTTCATTGTTTTAATTATTTAAATTAGGGTATGTATGTATGTATGCATGCATGTAAATTTATGTCACTAATATTTGTTTTTATTGTTATGTATATTTCATGTTATTAATAAGTGTAATTATTCGAAAAGAAAAATTATTAAACCCTTAGTGATATTATTTTCATACAATTTTCAGGATGGGAAAGAACAAAGATAGAATAAAGCTCTAATTTGGATCAATGTCAAGATTCAAGCAGTCAGGTTAGTTTAGGATGTTTCATTCACATAAATAATTCTAATTTTTCTGGTGGAATTATATTTTTGTTGGTTTTAAGTGTATATATTAATTTTTATGTTTTAATTAGAGTATTTAGGTGAAGGGGTGAGTATAGGAAAGAGGAAAGTGTTGTTATTGTGGGAATATAGTGAGGGTAACCATCATGTTACTAATAGAATATAATAGGTACCATTAATTGATGTAGTAGGAGGGTGTTTCTCTAATGTCTTGCTCCTGATTGGATGGTTGTTGGAACATGGTGGTGAATAACTTGTTACCCAAAAAGTACTAAGTACCATCCTCTAAAAAACCTATTTTTTTTTATATTTTCACATTTTTTTAAAATATTAAACAAGAACCCACAAAAAAATACCATGTAAAAAACAATTTAAGAGATAAATTCAAAATTCAAATCCAAAAATCAATCCAGGGGCACCACTACTACCCATCAACAGAATTATTCAGATTTCAGCCTATCATCCCACCCTTCATCAATATCATAGTGAAATCACACTATCTATCACCATAGTCTTATAGATTAACATCATCATTTTCAGAAAATCACATCACCTTCATCATTTTCAATGTAATAAAACACATCAATAATTAATATTTAAAACCACTTATCTCTATCACAATATGTGGACCACAATTTAAATTCATAATATTGATCACACCAAATCATAACCATAAAACCACAATGAATATGAAATCAACTTTAATATTGATCAATGTTTATCAACATTCCATAGTTAATCACAAAAAAATGTACTTCTAGTAGCCACTAATTGAAAAAACAATCTAATCTCACACATAAAAAACATCAACATCGCCATCATTGGCATCAACCTTCCATTCCATATAATCAAGAACTCTAAGAAGAGTAATGATAGTGGTAACCCAATAGAATAAGGTCATTATACAAATCTCACACTATAACAACCTAATATATTTAAAAAAAACATTTTTATTCAAAATTTTTATTTCCTCTATAGTTTGTGTTACATGCAACATCGAGTTTATACAACCTAGAATATACTATTAAAATATTATTAAGTGATAATTATTACCAAGATGATTTATTTTATGTTATGAGTTTAAATAATACAATCATAAAAATTATATTATCTACACATTTATAAAATGAATGAATTAATTATCAAAATATTATAATCGAAAAAAATACATTTGAAAATAAAAGTTATTTTTTTGGAAAATTGTCTTTAATGTGTGAATGTATTTTTATATTAATAAATTAAATTATTCATTATTTGTGAATTATTTTAATCAAATTAAAATATTATATATTCATTTAACTTTTTTATCATTCATTTAATTTTTTTCTAAGAATAGGATATGTGGAAATGCAGTTTTATGCTTAAAAATGTATTATTTCTAAGAAAAACGTTTTTGTCACATTTTTCACACCTATATAAAAATTAATTTCTACCATTTATAGGTATTTAATTTGATGAAATTAATGACATATTTAAAATTATTAGGTTAAAATTTTCTAAAAAATTCCCTCATATTTTTGGTCTATATGAATAGAAATAATGGTAAAATAAATATCCTTAGTAAAAGTTAAATTAAGTAAATCATGGATTGAAATAAGTGATAAGAAAATAATTATTAATATTAATTCGTTTTGGATAAATTTAATTATAAACTTATAACCTTATATAAGCATTTTATTTGTTTAATGAACATTTATCCATGAAAATGACCTATATAATATTCAAATCATATAAAGTTAAAAAATGTCAATCTCTTAGTTTTAAATACATCTCATGTGTCCACACAATGAAAAAAATTTATAAAAAAAATTTAAATATCTATTTTGATATTAATTAAATTATTATAATAATAAAAATTTATTTATTATTTTTATAAATTATATAATGACCTTGAATTCTTATGAAATACTGATGTAGTATTTATCCAATTAGTAAAAAAATATAATAAATGATTTTAACAATATTAAATGAAATATAGTTTGTGTGAGTTACTGTGGTCAAATACATTATAGATGAAGATAACATATTATTGTTGTTTTATAATAATATAATCAAATTATAACTTTTCATTATGTATTTTAGGTCAAAATTGGTGAATAGTGTTTAAATTGATAATAATGATATTTTATTGAAATAATATATTATTAAATAAGAAACATATATTAAATATATTAAAATATGAAAAATTGGATAATATATGTCTGAAATATTCATCCATTTTTCAATTTATAGGCCATTTGGAACAATTTGGATTGAGAGTTATTTAATTATATTTTATTCTTTTAGGAAATTCCATGACTGCCCCTCACCTAACTTATAAAAGGGAAACTCTTATTTCAATTCTATATATAACCTTTACCCTTCCAGATCAAATATATCATGAAAATTTATGTTATCCACTTCCATATACACATTCTAAAGGATGAGTTCATCCAAAAACACCACCTCTAGGGTCCTTAAGAGGAGATATAAAGGAGTTCTTTCTGAGAAGTGGTAATCACCATAACCAATCACTTTATTTTTAAATTTTATTTAACTCTTATAAATTAGTTTTATTTATCATAAAATAATGTCTTCAATATATTAAATATACTATAATGTTATTATTATTATTATTATTATTAATTAAACATTACGAACCCACTTTCTCATAAAATGAGAAGTGAATGTATCGCTCGTGTGTACATACAACTTACCTTCTCGATAAAGCATAACAATTAATTTTTCCTAACCATATTTTATATTTGGGAATTATTTTGGATTTAATGTTTTAAAGGATATTTATTAAATAATTATACTTATTAAATTATAATTTCATGCCTTCATTCTTACCATCCAATCCATTGGGAAACAATAATGTCGCTCTTGTGTACGATTGGACTACCACCTCCCCGAAGTGATGTGATTTATTTTTCATTTATAATTTAATTGGATGGTAATGAGGGTGAATTTAATGAATTAATAATATATATATGATATAATAATGATTTTTTAAAGGTGACTTATTATTTACCTTTCTTTCTTTCTATTTGTTGAAAAATGGAAACAACATTCATCTCTATGTACGACCTACCGTCTCTATGAATAGTGTAATTACTTTTTCTATAATTACATTTATTGAATGATTATAAACATATATATAGTGAACATATATGATTTTTATACCATGATTAAAGTTTTTGAAATTATATAACCATGATCAAATAATAAGGATTTGGATTTCCATACTGAAACATTCTTGGAAAACGAAATAATTATCACCCAAAATAGTTATTTTAAAAAAAAATTATTAATAAATGGGTGATAAGATGAAATACATGGTATCATAGATATTAATACTTTTTTAATATAGTTATTATAAATACATATTTATTATAAAAGATTAATAAACATGAAGAAGGTAAGGCGAGACCTGAGGTAAATGGTTTAGGTTTCAATAATTTTTTAATAAGGATTCTTTATACATGAATTCCTAGTGTGGAAATTATTAGATCATTATCAGATCAATACCTTCCATTTTATTCTAATATTTATATATATATTTAGAATATATATTTTCCTTTCATTTTGCTTAATTTTATTATTAAATAGATCAAAATAGTATTTTTAAGGAAAATCAATACTATTTATCTCTTTGGTCTAAAATCCTTTTTCTTTCATAGTCATATTTTATAAAACGTTTTTCAAGAATGATTTTAATATTTTCATGTATTTTTTAAATAAATGTTTACCCACAGTTAACTTTTTATAAAATGTTTTACAAAGTTTTTTCTTGCCATCTTCCAAATGATGTAATTTTTGAATTTTTACAAAAACATATGAAAGGAATGTTTTTTAACTTATACGACATGAATGGAATTTCTTGGTATCATGATTACTCAATGGTTTGAATATTCCATTAAAAGTATAAAATTTTATCTTCATTGAAAATAGTATCTTTATTATGTGTGTAGTTTTTATATTTTGAAAACTTATTTTTAATTTTGATAGGTTATTTTCCTCAATATGTGTTTAATGATGTTTCAATGGTATCTATATTCATCCATGAAAAAACAATTGATTGTACTTATGATTTACTGGGAGTGATGATCCCAGGATACCAAACTTGTTATTTTTTATAAGGATTATGATTATGATAATAAGTTTTTGTGAAACCTATTTCCATGGGTTATGTTGTGATGAAATGTTTATGGAACCCATTTCCTTTCATGGTTTTTTGATCTGAAAAATGTTTTGTAATTTCATGGAAGAAATATGAATGGTTTTCATTATTTGATGGATGAGACCTATACCTCCATTCAATACATTAGGTATAGTATTATATCTCATGATATAGTTATGTGAAATGAGTTGATGTGATTGATACATTATGGGAAATAAGTTAAATTGCTTGATATGTTATGAAAAACTAGTCTATGTTCTTGATACACTATGGAAAACATGTGTTGATTCCTGATATGATTGTCTAGGTAGTTAAAGATGACTTATTTAATGTTTCTTATACTTATAATGGATCCACACACATTTATGATACGAACCTATGGTTTGATATAAAGTTATAAAAACTTATTATTCTTATGATTCATGTCATTTGAAATGATATTGTTTTCTGCCATAACTCATGTTTATGATATTTTTTCAGAAAAGGTATTAAATTTGTATGTTATGTCCATAATATCATACCCTTGTGCTTATCTTATGATTTCATATAATAATAGATTAATATATTCCATATTAACCATTATTGAGAATCTGATATTCTATTTCCTTTCCCCAATATGGTATGCCAATGAAGAGTAATATAAGGGAATATATTTATAGGAGATGTTTAATATATTTCATAAAATAATAATATTTTATAGATAGTCTCCAAAGTCTCTAAACCTTTATGGTTCATGCATGGATCATATAGTTATTCATCTAAATTGATGTAATATTTATGTATGAAAAGATTGGGACTCCGTAGGTGGTATTAGATCATGGGTTAGTTAATCATTAGATATTTTTGCAGTGTCTATTTTTCATCCTTTTATGAATTTAAAATATATTTATTAATCTTTCCAGAGTCAGGTTTAAATACAACATGCAATTCCAAGGCCCTGTGATCCCAGAATTAATTTTCTAAAAATATTAAATATATTTTATATCAGACACAATGTTTTTTAAGAAATAACATAATATATAATGAATATAGTATAAAATTATCTATCTAAGACCATGGTTGAATATGATCCATGAGGTTTACCCTAGGTACGCCCTATAGTTTTTCAGCATTATATGTTTAGATGAGTCTATCTTTGGATGAAGCATTTATATTACAATACATCATTAAATAATTTATTTTAATTTTAAATTCATAAATATAATCCTCTTTAAATAAGTTATTATGAAATTTATCTATTGTCAGTCACTTAAACATGGGAGGTTTTAGAGGGGATCCCTGAAGAAACATGTCAGTGAATCAATATTGGAGGATGCTCAATGATTAGATCAATGTGAATTGATGGACAATGAATGTAGCAGATCTTCCCCATTGAAGGTGACTGAGTTATTCACCAAATATTTTCCCAATAATGATGTTGGACTCATCAATTGTGATTTCACCATTTATTAAAAGTTTTATCATGTAATTATCTGACATCCTTTGATCTAAGATTAATTTATTTCTTTGTATGAGCCCATGTATCAAAATAAATTATTTATTCTATTTATTATTAGGTATTCAATTTTTCTCACCGTGACTATAACCAATATAATTTTTTTTGTCCAAGAACTCTTTACCAATGCATAATGAATATTTTTCTTGTTCCTTACCCCAACAAGTTATTATTCTTTACAGTTGGGCTACATGGCCAGGGGTCGACATTGCCGGGTGGGTTCGAGCGTGATTAGACCCCCATATTCATGATGGATCTTTTCATAATTACCATATCAACAATTTTTTGATATAATGTGGTGGATTATGGGTATTTGTGATGGATTCGTGGATCTAGAATCTAAGGCAGTGATGGAAATGACATGAGTGACATGTAGGATGCGCTATAGTATTTATATGGGTGGATGGATTCTGATTAACAGACACTAAAGGCTAGGATATCAAGGTTTAACATTATTATCCATGATTTTAGTGAGATTAAATTTGAAATCTGGAAGATTTAGTTGTGGGAGTAGAATATTTTGAATCTAGAAGATAAATTTGGAGTTTAGAGAAAATCCCCACTATATAGTGTATATACTAGGATAAACACACACCATGTAGTCACCTAGCTACACCAGATAGGGTTTTAGAAAAAATATAAGTATAAAATAACATGTGTGTGGAACACATTCCATTTAAACCTCTTCAAGAATCCAAGAAATATTATAGCGGCACATGCTAAGGACACTAAGTAGATGACATGCTGTGTATTTTAGGAGTACGCAGACACAACCATGTACAGAAGCACGATCGAGAACACATGGCTCGACCATGGGAGGATGATACACACCATGTAATACCCTTTCTTGTATTTTTTACTACATGTATAGTTATCCATGTGTTTGAGAAGACATGGCTATTCTGAAATTTGGTATCATATGCCATGTGACCCCTCTTACACATTCTGTACATCATTATAAAAATTATACTTCACATAGCTTATTTGTTTTGAATTTAATTTTTTTTCTATGAGTAGCCTATCTTGAGTGTTTTTGTATGTAGAACATTATGGTGGCCTTAATAGTTTATATTGAGAAATTACAAGAGTTTTTCTGATCATGATGCTTCTTAGTTTATGCTTGATGAAATCAGTTATCATGCCTGATCATCAGAGAGAGGTCAGGGTCTTCAACCCACATGTCATACTAGGGCATGTGTCTCCTGTAATTCACTACCTAATTAGTCATACCCCCTAATAGAATAGTTTGTGTATTCTCTACCAAATTAGTGGTACCCCTTAGGGGACTAGGGTGTGGGTCATCTACCTACTGTGTGTCACACCCTTGATGGACTTAGGTGTGTGTAATATACATACTAAGTGGTTCCCCCTAACAGACTAGGTAATATGTCACCTACCTACTTAGGGGTACCCCCTTATAGACTAAGGAATTATTCCTATACCAACTAAGTGGTACCCCCTGATGGATAAGGGGGTGGGTCCTCTACCTACTAAGTGGTCCCCCTATAATGGACTAGGTCATGAGTCCTATACCTACCAAGTGGTACCCATCTGATGGACTACGGAGTGGATCCTTACCTACCAAGTGGTACCCAAGATGCACTAGGGAATCAGTCCCCTACTTGATGATTGGTCCCCCTAGATTGTGCGACACAATAGTGAGGTGTGGGTCCAATATGCAGTTATTTCATGGAAAGACACAGAGATGAAAAACATCTATTAGAAACTTTAGAACTACAGGTTCACTCCCGTGGTGCTCCATCGAGTGGCCGTAGAGGATCCTGGGTATGTTGGTCTCCTCCCGCCGGAGGTCTCAAGCTCAATATCGATGGGTCCTATACAATGGGTGCTCTGTGTGGAGGTGGTTTGGTTCAGGACTAGTGGGGATCAGTTCTTCTGGATTTCTCCTCTCGGTTAGGGTATGGTTCCTCCCTCCAGGATGAAGCCAAGGCCATGTATACAGGTATTTCCCTATGCCACCAACATGAGATGGATATCTCTGAGTTTGAAAACGATTTTAAAATCATGTATGATGTCTTTAATGATTTTTTTCTTTCTCCTTGGTCCATATTCTATATTATCAACAAGTGCAAAGGTATGCTTTCTAATGGCAACAAAATCAGTCATGTATGGAGCGAGGGTAATAAAGTAGTAGATCACCTTTCTTCCATGGATGTTTGTGGACATGATATGGTATAGCTACATGATTTCTCTTCTTTGAAACCTGAAGGGGTTAATCTGATTAGAGGGGATTCCCTCAGTTTGAACTATTTCATACCCCCATAGGCTGTTTGCTTCTATGTTTTCTGTTGGGTTTTGTATGTTTTTGTGTGGTTTCTCAATAAAAAGCAACTTTGATGATGATATACTCACCCATGTATAGTATTTTCCAACACATTTCATGTATTATGTTGATGATGGATAGATCTGCATAGATTTTAGAGGACCATAGTGATGTTTGGTTGAATAGACCCTGTAGGGTGGTCAGGCATGGGGATATGGATATATAGTCTCTCAGAATTTATTTTCTAGCGATTTTTTGGTTGTTACATATTTTCTAAGTGGGTAGGTATGTTTCCCTTTTCATTTTTGATTCCACTATTTTATTATTTTTTATTACCTTGAGGTTATTACATCTATGGTTTTACTCTAGATGTTACTATCTTTAATTATTGTTAGTCTTTAGTTATTCATGGAGATGGTTGTGTTCATGAATATGTGTACTTTAGAAAAAGGACTCCCATTTTAGTTATTCCCTCTTGTTACTTGTATATATCCCTTGGACTATGTAGGTGGGATTTGGGTAGTGAAAAATTGGCCTTATGCCAGCCTAGTAGGCCTTGGTGGGTCATGTTGTGGTAGATTGGTATCATATGTGGTTTGACCTCATGATAGTGTTTCTAGTTCCTTCCCCTTATGAGGTTTAGATATCAATTTAGGGAAATGGTGTCAAAGTTTCTAGAGTTATTTTTTAGGCTAAAAAACATAGTGTTGGTGAAATGACTAACATATCCACTCACAAGAACATTGGATACCTAATTTTGGACTTTAAATATCGAGACATTGGTTGTAGAGAACATTGGTACTTGTATCGTATAGGATTGAGTCCTTTGACTTTTTTTCTTGAGTAAGATACCCATATATATATATGCTCATCTGGACATGGTAAACCTTGATTAATTTTCAAGATTCTTTAATGAAGACAACCAACTGGGTTATCTATTTAGGATTGTGGGGATGAACTAATGAGTGATTACACCTCAGTTTAGGGACATCTCGTGTGATCTTTTCTATTGGTAGGTAGGTAGAATAACCCCTGCCTATTGAGTAGTATATTATTCCATCAGGTTATACTGAGGATATGCATAGGATTATAACCATTTATGAGTTCTAGAATAGAAGGCCACTGGGGATCCATAGTGAGACAGATCCCCATGGAGTGGAGGATTGTCTTTAGTCGGTGATCCAATTTTTCAAAAATTGTGCAAACCCTGAACCATTAGATGGTTTCACTGGAATCCATTATTTTTTAAAGAGTAGATGTGAATGGGTGGAGTTTATTCATGTAGACACATGATGAGTCATCACTCTAATGGACTACTTATAAGTATATATTTCATGAGGAGTACTACCCCTCTTGTTTGTAATCAGTTTGGATTTAGGAAATTTTAGCGATGATATAAGGAGAGATGATAGTTTCTAAGTATTCCAAGAGGTTCAATGAACTCACATGACACTCCCTTGATATGGTTCAAGGTGGATACATATGGGATAAAAACATTTAGAAGGGTCTCTATAGGAACATTCATTCCAGTGTGGTACCCCTATGCATTCCCATATATACTAGAGTGCTACTGTTCCCACTAGTAATAGTTATATTCTTATCTAAGGGAGGGAATATAGATAGATCTGTCTAAGGATTTCATGGGGTTGAATCATCAGAAATATGTAACAGGATATATTTAGTAGGGTATTGATATAGGATATATCCTAACGGTCATATTTGAGCATGTGGTCATGTGCACAGGGACTGTGCAGAGGACCAAGGGAGCTTATATAGGGGCGATTCAATGCATTTTACGGGTGAGGTCACATGACATGTGATTTCCCGAACCGATGTTCTGAGGTGGAAAACACACATAAGATGAAATGACATGACAGAGAAAGCACCATGATCTTGGATTTCATAGGAATAGACAAGGGGACCCCTAGAGTGGTGGAGAAAATAATGGAGTAGGTGGGGATCCTAGAGGAGGAGATTTTAGTAGTGGAGGATATTATGAGATCCTTCCAAAATCACCACTAGGAGGTACATTCCAAACTTAGGGAGCTGGTGTTCGAGGCCATATAAAAATTTAGGATATGGATTATTATGACTTGGATGCTCATGATATTATTGTAAGTATGATCTATGTTTATTCTACTCTTAATTTAGTACTAGTAGAAAAATTTGTGATTTAGTCCTTCATCTCCTTACTCCTATTGTGAGAGCTGGAGCACCTAGTTTAGACATAAACCCAAAATCTTTGGTAGGAGGTAGCTACTTGAAATAATTATTTGATATTGAATATTTATCTATAGTGGGAGATATTTCTTGGTAGAGAGACTTTATCAGGGGACCTCTTGGTTTTCCTGATGATACCATATGATGTAATATTTGGAATTAACTAGTTTAATATATAGCATGATCCCATATCAACTATCATCGTAGACAAGTTAGATACCTATATATGGATGGAATGAGATTATCTTTTGTGGGTTATAGAGATCTCATGGAATAGAGAGGGAGTATTTTGATAAGTAATATGCAACCCATCACCCATAAATTGGAGTCTTTATCCCCTAGCACATCAGGTGCTTCGAGCATTTGGGTTTCTTCACACATGGAGGATTATATGGAAACCATCCATGAGGACATTATGGAACTACCTCCAAGTAAAAATGGATTTTTTTTCATTGACATGCACCTCAAGATGACTCTATTACAATATATATATATTATCTAATGGCATATACTGAGCTCTGTGAGCTAAGGGTACAGTTCGATGACCATCGAGAAAAGAGTTTTATTAGAACCAATGTATTCCCCTCAGATAGCTCATGTTTTGTTTGGGAAAAAGTAGTCGAAGATATTAGAACACTATGCTGATTATCATTTCCTAAATCATAGAATGATAAATAATATATACCCCTTTTTATGGATTGACGACCACTTTCATTAGCTTCAAGACACAAGACGGTTCTCAAAGATTGATCTCAGGTACCATTATTTGAGGGTTTTCAAGACTAATATTATGAAGGTGGAATTATAATATTTCTATGGATACTATGAGTTCCTGGTGATGCCTTTTGATGTGAATTATCCCCCACTAAGTTTATAGATATGATTAACTAGATCTTCCAGACATACTAGGACTAATTTTGGTTATATTAATTGGTGAAATACTCACCTACTATACATTAGAGGATGAGAATTCAAAACACTTGAGGGTGGTACCAGATTTTATTTGGAAGCACTAACTTTATATTATTATCTCAAAGTTCCCATTTTTGATTTTTGATGTTCAATTTCTAGGGCAGTTCATTTATGATAAGGGAATGGAAATGTACCTAGAAGAGATTGAGGTAGTGCTTTATTGTTAGCCACCTATGAGAATGTTAGAAGTGTAGAGTTTTCTTGGTTTGGTATGGTACTATAGAAGTTTAATTGAAGTCTTATCTAGGATTTAATCCCCTTTAACCACTCTGATATGGAAAGGTAAAAAATTTACCTACACTAAGAAGTGTTAGATAAACTTTGCGGATTTGATTCTAAGGCTGATGTGTGATCTTATTTTGAAACTACTAGAAGATGGTTTGGAGTACATATTGTATTGTGATGCCTATGGATATGGAATCAACTACATGTTAATGCATATGTTGGTAGTGATTCCATATGGGTTGAGATAGTTGATACCCCATGAGTTGAACTAAATGAATCATAAACTTGAGTAGGTTGTGGAGGTATTCACTCTAAGAATTTGAATTCACTATGTTTTGGGAGAGCACATTTTTGTTTAATTAGACCATCAATGTATTAGGTATGTCTTCATGCAGAGTGATATAAACCTACGACAAAATATTGGGTTGGAGTTCCTGCTAGAATTTTTTTTTGAGATAGTCTATACTCTTTTTGAAGAAAATTTGGTGCCATATTCCCTTAGTAGTAAGTCCTATTCTCATTTGGTACAAGAGGAATCTAAGAAGATGGATTCTTTAAAGTTGGACTTGGTGGAGGAGGAAGTGAAACAAATCATTAGTCAATGATATTGAAACCTCCACTTATCTAGAATTTGAGGGAGGCACATTTGTGAATCAACAACTATGAGGTCCTATGAGACCTGATGTCCTCAGGATATTCACTAGATGGATTCTATAAAAGAAGGAATCATGTCATCCTTTTTATGGATGGATGGTGGTTCCAGTCACATTAGAAGTGGAGGTTATGCGGGTGTTTCATGATACTTATTTGATTTTATATCCTAGTGTAGGGAATATGTTTAGGGACCATCAGTGGATATTTGTTTTGTGGATTAGCATGAGGTAGAGTATGGAAGAGTTCATCTATTAGTTTATATCACGTTTTCAAGAGAAAGTTTAGCACTAGGTTGTGGCAGTATTTTAATCCTCTTGAAAAATGGAGTGGAAATGGGATGTAATATCCATGGAATTTGTGATTTTGATTTTCATAGAAAGGGAGAGTACATGATGTCATTTGGTTAATAGTTGACCGATATACCAAGTCTACATACTTACATACCATTAGTGAGAAGAATTTAATGGAGAGTTTGGGTAATTTTTACATGTGAGATATCATATGCCTCCATGGGGTGCCCTCAAGGATTATCTTCAACCGTGATGTTTGGTTCACTTCATACTTATGGAGAGGCCTACAAGAGGAATTCAAGATCTAGTTTACGATGAGTGTATATTTGCATCCCCATTTGTCTGGAAATATTGTGAATACTATCTAGGTGTTAGAAGATATGTTTAGGGATTTCATGTTATAGTTTATCGAGTTCTGAGGGTAGAACTTGCATTTGGTATAGTTTTCTTATAATAATATCTATCACTGTACTATTAGAAATACACCTTTCGATTCCCTGTATGGGAGACCCTCTAGGTCACCCATACACTGGGATGTGATCAATGAGGAATATATTATTAGGCAATAGTTTTTATAGGTTATTGTGGGGAAGGTCTAGGTGATCCACAAGAAAATGGGGACAACCTAGAGATAATTTTTTTTTATTCTAATCAATATTTTAGGCCATTATATTTTGAATAGAGAGACTTTTTTATACTGAGTGTATCCCCATGAAAATAATTTTAGAGATTTGGATGGGGAGTCATGTTATCCAAAAGGTCTATCAAGTTGTTCAAGATACAATAGAGGTTTTTCAATGTTTATTATCACCTAGACTTACCATAACATTTACAGTTGGTACATGAAGTCTTCCATGTGTCATAGCTACATAGATACGTGGATGATATTATATAGATTATTGACTAGGTATAGCTGGGAATCAATGATGGATCCACCTTCATATATTACACAATGGTGATCGAGGATTGACATGGGAGGATCCTACGAGGATGGATCATTATGTTGGTTCATGTGCTATGGCATCATGTGAGCATGCATATGATCTCATGGGAGTGGTAGACCTAGATGCATGGTCAATATCTCCACATTGTTATGTTTTTTATTTTCAGGAATAAAAATCATTAATAGAGGGAATAATTTAGAGACTCTATTTTTTTCCTTATAAAACATTGAAATATATTAAGGAATATTTTCAGAGCCTGGTTCTAAGAGGATGCACGATTTCAAGGCCAGATAAGCCTATAATTATTTTTATAAAAATATTTAATAAATTTTATATAATGTATGGGTAGTTTTTAGAAGGAATATAATATCTCTAGAATAGATTATTTGATCAGAAATATGAGATAACTATTGAATCCAAAGTGTTGGGTTTACCCTATGTGTGACCTAAAGATGGTCAATATCAAATTTCAGATGAGGTAGTCATTGGTGGGTGAATTTAAACTAAAATAAGTTATTAAATTATTAATTTAAATTTAAATTATCTGAAAAAACTCTATAATTTTTTTGTTATGAAATTTTACCATGGTTTGGAACATAACCCTGGGAGGTTTTTGAGATGAGATTTGAAAACCATCATTAGAGAATCAAGTTTGATTTTTCTCTTTGATCAAATCAATGTGAATTGACTACCATTGAATGTAGTATATCTTACTCATCATTGGTGAACAAGTTATTTCCCATTGATTGATCTAATCATTAGGTATGACTCATAAATTGGGGATTCTTCTAGTGATTATATGTTTGATCATGTTCTTATATTGTATTCTTTGATATGTGACTAATTTAATCCTTCTCATGAACCAGTGTATCAAAATAAATTTTTTACATGATTTATTTTTGGTTATTCCATATTCCTTACCCCGAATATCCCCAATCCAAGAAAATTTTCTGATAAAAATTGACCAATGATTAATTCACCTATGTTCTTATTCTTTTCCCCTACCTATTATTCGTGTTCTTTTATTTTGAGCTATAGGGCCACATTTCAACATTTTTGGGAGGTTTTGGATGTTATCATACCCATGGATTCACAATGTATTTGTAAAAAATGACCATATTAGTGATTTGTGGATAGATCAGTACAGAATGTGGAAGAGGTGATGGATTCAAGGATTCAAGATCAGAGGTAGAGATGGAAGCAGCATGGGCAACATGTAAGATGTGCTATGATATTCCTATGGGTGGAAGGATTATTATTCCCATCCACTAAAAGTTAGGAAATCAATGAATGAGATTATTATCCTTGATTTTGGAAAGATTCAATGTGGAATTAGGTGGATTCGGTAGTGGGATCAACATATCTAGATGTCGCATAATGGATCTGGAGTTCTGTGATAACCCTGACTACAGGGAGTGTATTTGGACAAACACATGTTATGTTTTCACCCAACTATAGTATCTAGGTATTCTAGAAAATGTTATGTATCACCCAATGTATGAACCTCCTTAGGAATCCATGCAGTGTGCCAGCTAAACACTTCTTGGACCCCATGTGGGAGGACATACCAAGTGCTATAGGAGTACACAGACACAACCAAGTACATATGCATGTCCAAGAGCACACAAATCATCCCTGACAGGTTGATACATGTTTTATAGTGACATTACACACCATGTATTACTACATATATAGTGACCCATGTGTTGGAGGTAACACATCAATGATTCATTTTGAAGTCACACACTATGTGACCCACCTAACACACCATGTACTTATTTATGAAACTTATACCTCTCATATAACCTTTTTTGGATCATATTTTCACATATCTGTAGCATATCCTGAGTTTTTTAAAGTAGAATGATATGGTGGCCTTTATAGTGGATTTTGAGATACAATTTCATTTATTTTATGAATGGTTCTTCTTAGGCGATTCTTGACAAAGTCAATGATCATGCAAGATCATTAAAGATAGGTTGGGGTTTCAAACCCCCTAACATATATGGTAGTGGGTCCACCATACTCTACTACCTACTTAGTGGAACCCCCTAATAGACTAGGGTGTGGGTCCTATACATACTGTGTTATACCAGCCTTATAAACTAGGGAATGGGTCCTCTACCTACTGAGTGGTACCCCCTGATAGGCTAGTGTGTGGGTCCTTTACCTCTTGAGTGGTACCCCCTAAGAGGATAAGGCATGAATCCTGTACCTACTAAGTGGTACCCCCATTATAGAATCGAGAATAGTTCCTCTACATACTGAGTGGTACCTACTAAAGTTCTAGGGAATTTTTCCTCTACTTAGAGATTTCCCCTCCACTATGAGACACAATAGTGAGGTATGGGTCATCTATGTTGTTAATTCTTCTGAAAAAAATGATAGATAATGGGAATAGACGATGGACCATTGGAGTTGTAGGTAGACTGATCATTATAGATTGGATTGGGAGATGGAGATCCCCTTTCTCTCTCATTTGGGTTTATTTTATGAGAATATATCTATGTTGTTGGGTTTTGTTTACCTCTTTATTTGTGTTCTGCTAACAACTTCAATCGTTCCTTTTATTTCTTTCTCATATATATTCAAGGTGTCCTATTAAGTATTTATATACTCACCCCTACATGGGTTTTCCCCAAACATGTCTGTTTTTATGTAGATGATGGAAATATTGGTGGTGATTTCAGAAGATCTTATGGATAATCTATTTTATAGACCACATATAGGGAATAGTCTAAGAGATCTGGAGTAGGGATCTTTCATCATTTATTTTCCAGTTGTTGTTATGTTGGAACAAATTTTCATAGTGGGAGTGTATTTTTCACTTTTTATATTGGATTTCACTATATCACTATTTTTTATTCCCTAGAATTTATTCAATTTGTGGTTTTTTTCTCCTGATGTTATTGTATTTTATTATTATTCCAACAAAATTTAGTATATAACATGTTTGGTACATGTATACTGGTACTTTAGGAGAATTCCTTCCATTTAGATATTCCTTCTCGATGATTTTTCAATCCCATAGACTATGGAGGTAGGAATATGGTAGTTGAGGCTCAGACTTACCTTGGAAAAATGGGACTTAGTGGGTTGAGTCACGATAATCAGGGAGAGAGTTTTCTTTAAAAAACATGGGGACAAGTAAATGTATAAGATAAAATCCTAATATTTTGGTAATGATTATGAATGTCATAGATTATACATATGATGTCATAGAAGGTGTCACGATTTATACATTTTTCACAATTTTTTGCTTTTCCAATATTATTTTTAGTTCTCACACTATGATTTTTGGTTTTAGTCAATGGATGGAACCCAAAGGAATCATGTTAATGCTGAATAAGATGGAAAATGTAATTATTGTCCACTTGAGAAACCAAATGTTATAGGATATGGAATGTATAATCATTCCTCTATTCTCACACAACATTATAAAGATATTAATCATACCAATTTTCAAATTTATCAAAGGAGGTAATAATATAGTGATGATTCATTCATGTGGAAACAACAACCTTATTTTAGTGGATCCTATGATTCACTAGTGGGTGAGAGATGGATCAACACCATTGAGAAAATATTTTTTGTTCTCTGATGATCAGGACATGGAATTTTTATTACTTTTTTATCGACTGTAAGCTGAAGTTGATCAATGGTGAAGTTTTTTCAACAATATTATGCAAGAGGAAGAAATTCAATCCATGTAATCAGATGAGTTTAATTAGATATTATTTAGTAATTAATTTCATTATATTATATATAAAATTATGGAGACTGAAATTATTGGGTAGAATAAATATAATGATTAATCCATTGGTACCTATTATGAAAATTTAACAAGGATTTCATGGTATACCACTTTTTTAATTATCTTACCTGAAAGTAAAATTGATCAATTATTTGGTGGGTTAAAACCATTTCTCCTAAATGAATTATATATAATTTACTTCAGAAAATATGAGGAAGTATTTTATGTGAACTTGAGTTAGAAATTGAAATGTGATATCCCCACTATTACGATCGTTTTGATAATAAAATAAATATTTATTTTAATGAAAACCTAAATAAATCACATGGTGGAAAGAAATTAAATACTTTTACATGAAAAAAATATGGTAAGAAACATAAATCAAATTTTTTGAATGGAACTAAGGGGTGAATTAAATGTGGAAAGAAGGGTCATAAATGCCATGAATGTCAAAAGGAAATGAATAGTCTGGTTAATACAATGGTGGAAAAGAAGATGCCAGTAAATGCACCACCCATGCTCTAATTATTCAAACTCAAGGAGTGTTGGAATTATAACAACAAGTTCACGAATTTGAAGGTTTTTTTTATAAAACCTCTAGATCCAAAAGGCAATGTGAAATCTTATGTGATCATGAATACTAAATTTGGTTACGAGAATGACGTAGTAAAAGGCACACTTATCATACAATCTATAATAGAAAATTTCTTATTTGAATTTGGATCCAAGGAATATTTTATTTCTAAATAATTTTCTATGGGTATCACTATTTTAGAGGTTAAAAAGCCTAATGGCACAATAGTTTCATGTCAAGTCTATTATCCTTTCCAATTGAAGGTTATGATAATGTAGATCCAGAATATCATGTGGTTAAACCTTTTTTTAATTTGATGTTATTATTTGGTTGTATTTGATTTAATTATGTGAATCCCATATTAATAATCAAGTATGGGAAGTCACATTTCATATTCTAAATGAAACTAATATCATTTACCTATAAGAGGATGAATATGGGATTACAATGGAAATTGATTCCTTTTTGTGGGTATTAATTCATATACATGAAGTTTATATATGTCAAATTTTTGGGTAGAAACTCAATATTAAGAATAACCCTATTTTAATGGAGTTTTTATGAATTATTTGAAGATGAATTGTCAGGTCTTCCACTCAATCATGAAGCTGAATTTTTAATTGAACTCGTACCTAGTTCTATAACTATTTCAATGAATACTTATAGAATTTCTACAATTGAGTTATAAAAATTGAATAAAAAAATATAGGAGAATCTTGATAAGGGATTAGTATACACTAGTGTATCACCATAGGGTGCATATGTTTTAATTTTTAAGAATAAAGATGTGTCAATGTGTCTTTGTACTGATTATTGGGAGGTTAAAAATATTAATATCAAGATGAAGTATTTTATCCCATATAATGATGAATTATTTGATTAACTACATGGATATAAATACTTGTAAAAGAATGATATTTTCTTTGAATATCATCAATTGAGGGTTAAAAAGAGGATATACCCATGACATCATTTCGTATAAGTTATGGATACTATGAATTTATAGTGGTTCCATTTGGTCTAACTAATACCCATCTATATTCTTGGATTTCATATATAAAGTATTTAGAGACTGCCATGATTGGTTTTTGGTGGTCTTTATAAACAAAATTCTATGATATTAAATGAAAAATAGAGGGAATTATGATCACTTGAGTATTTTGCTAAAGACCTTAAGGAAAGAGAGTCTTTATGAAAAATATAACAAGTGTGATTTTTTTCATTGGAAAGTTTTATTTTGGGGTGATATATTATGAAGTGAGGGAAAATCAATAGATCTTATAAAGAAATTAGTTATCAATAAATGTCAATGAAAAACCATGGTATTTAAAATTTATAGTTTTTTAGTCTGGAAAGATATAATCGATGTTTTGTGATTTTTTTAGCATGATTATCTAATCCACTCAAAAAGTTGAATTGGAAAAAAGTTAAGTTCATATGGATGGATGGATGTGAAGATAAATTCACAGATCTGAAATAATGTGTGTTCAATGAATCGGTTCCCACACTTCCCTATATTGGATAATTTTTTTAACCTATTTTGATGTATCAAACAAGGGACTCAAATATTTTATTAGGAAAAATTTTATAATGATAACTTATTCTCCATGCCAATTAAAGGATTATGAGAAAAATTACCCAAATCCAGATTTGGAGTTAGATAAATTAATTTTTAAATTAAACCTATGGAAAAATTATCTAAAAAGAGAGAGTTGTGCTATATATAGTGATCATAAAAGTTTAAAGTAAATATTCACTCAATAAGAGATGAATATGTGCAAAAAAATATGGTTGTAGATTATTAAAGATTACGAATTATTAAAACATTACCACATTGGGATAGAGAATAATGTGATAAGTGATTTAGGTTTAAATGACCATGCTAGCCTATCCATGATAAGGATAAAAAAATATCCAATATTTATAGGTTTCTAAATAATAGACATGGAAACCTTGAAACAAGGGGATAAATATTACCTTTTTCAACTGAATGTTCAACCATTTATCAATGTGAATATTATGGAGGCAAAAAAGGAATATTTGGATATGAAAAAGAAGGTGAGAGATGTTTTCGAGTTCAACCTTGATTTTAAGGTAATGATAATTTTTGGGAATCCTGTATATGTCCACCTTATGCCATATTTGTAGAAGTAGAAATTGGATTATGATCATAGTTTATCATTATTTATTTATCCTTTGATTAAAAATATGATTAGAGACTTGGAAGATTATTTCTGGTGGAAATGTATGAAAAGAGATATAGCATAATATGTTTCTCCCTGCTAGGTTTGTTAGCAAGTTAAGGATAAAATATGGAATGTATAAGGGTATGTTACAACCATTAACTATACCAGAGTGGAAATGTTAAAAAATAAACATTGATTTTCTCATCAGACTCCCAAAAACATATAAATTACATAATGATATATGGGTTGTAGTCATTAGCGTTATGATTTCGGAATACTTCTATGTAATCAAAAAAGATTTATCTCTTGAAAAGATTTCTAGAATATATATTAGGGAAGAGGTAAGATTTAATAGAGTTCCACATTACATCATATTTTAATAGGATACATTTTTTACCTAAAACATTTGGTGAAGTATCCATCAGGCTCTAGATAAAGTGTTGAGTTTCATTACAACATATCATCCTTAGATATTTTTTTAATCTAAGAGAACTATTAAAATCAGGAAGGATATTATGATATCTATTTATATGGATTTCAAAGTTTGTTAGAATTGAAATACTCCTTTAATTCGGTTTTCATTAAACAATATATTTCACTCAAGCATTCAGATGGATCATTATGAATCCATATAAGTAAATATGTGTATAAAACCAAAGTGTTGGGATAAAGTTGGAGAAAGAATGCTATAGTGACATGAGAATGATGAGAAAATTATAGTAAAATATATAACTATTCACCAGCACATCAAAGAAGATCAAAGTGGAACAATGATTTATTCCAACAATTGTAGATATGATTTTGAATTTAAAGTTGGTTAGAAGGTTTCTCTCTGAATTTATACATGGAACAAGGTTATGAGATTTTGGAATAAAGGGAATAAAAAAACTATGTATATTGGCCCCTTCAGGACCATTGATCGAGTCATTATGGTAGCTTATATATTAGTGGATCCACCGAATATCTCTCGAGTTCATTCCATGTATCTCTCCTGAGAAAGTACATGTACGATACTTCACATATTCATAAATCAAAGATCATACCACTAGATAATGATATTTAGAAATAGGAAAAGGCGTATAAATCCTCTATCGTAGGGATAAAGTGCTATGAAACATGACAACTCACCAAGTAAAAGTTTTCTAGAGGAACTAATAATTCCAAGAAGTTACCTAGGAACCTGAGGATGTAATTAAATTGGGATATCCTTATTTATTTTTATTAGAGTGATTAACATAAAGGATAAACTTTATTCTAAGGGGGGTAGAATGTAACACCCCAATTTTTTTGAAAAAATATTTCTCTTTAAATAATTTGATTTCCTTAATAGCTTTTATTACACACAACACCGAGTTTAAATGAACTACAATACACTATTAAAATATTATTAAGTTAAAGTTTTTACGTCGTCGTTGGATGGGAAGGTATGAACAGTACTAAATAAATTATAATTTTTTTTTATAAAAAATTATAAAATTAATTCATTGGTTATCAAATTATTATAAAAGAATAAAAATTATTTGAAAATAAAAGTGATGTTTTTTGTGATAATTTGTTCTAAATGCACAAAATACATTTTTATTTTAATAAACTAATAAAATAACTATTGGTGAATAAATTTAGTGATATGTATATATATATATATATTATATTCAATCATATATTTTAACATTTATTTAATATTTTTTAATCATAATATAATAATATATTCCATTTTATGCTCAAAAATGTTTTTACAAATTGTTTTCCACGTTTTTCACTCTTAAATTAAAACTAATTTCTAAAATTTATATGTATTTAATTATTTGAAATTAATTACATATTTATAATTAAGAGGATAATATTTTTTAACAATCTCATCTTATTTTTGGTGAATATTAATAGAAATCGTGGTAAAATTTATCACCTCTATAAAAGGTAGATCAGGATAATCTTGGATAAAAACAAGTGATAAACCCATAATAATTATTCTAAATTATTATTGGATTAATGTAATTATACACTTATAACATTATTCTTTAATTTTACTTATTTTATAGATACTTTTCTTTGAAAATGACCTGTATAATAATTAAATCAATGAATATAATAAAAAATCACTCTCTTAGTTTGAAATATTTATTATGTGTTCACATATGGAAAAAATATGTGAATGAATCTAACTGTATATTCCTAGATTAATGAAATTATTTTCCTAATATACTTTTTATATTTTTTTAGTAATTATATAATGACCTTAAATAATTATGAAACACCAATGTAATGTTTCTCAAATTAATAAAAAAATATAAAACGTGATTTCAAAAATATTAAAATAAATATAATTTGAGAAATTTAATTTGCGACACAAATTTTATACATGAATATACCAAATTAGTGATGTTTTTTATTATTAAATTTAAGTTAAAAATATTCTTTATGCATTTTATGTCAAATTCAGTGAATAGTGTCTAAATTGACATTAATGATATTTTATGCCAATAATATTTATTGAATGACATAAAAATAATAAAAAAACATAAAAGAGGAAAAATGGACACCATATTATTTAAATTGTTATCCATTTTTTCATTTATTTTCCTTTTGGAACCATATATCTTGAGATTTAGTTAATTATATTTTAATCTTTTAAGAAATTCCATGAGTGCCCCTCCCATATCTTATAAAAGGGAACCTCTCCTTTCTCTTCTAAAAATCACATGAGTCCTCTATCAGGACCATTATATTAAAAAATATTATCTATATTTACCTATAAACATTTTTTAGTTGGTGGTATTCCCAAAATACTACCTCTAGGGTACTTAAGATGAGATCTAAAGGAGTAATTTACAAGAACAGGTAACGACCTTAACCGAAGACTTTATTTTTTACTTCTTTTTTATCTCCTATCAATTAATTATATTTATCTAGAAAAATTAAAAATTCAGTTCCTTAAATATACTATAATTTTATTTTTATTATGAATTGACCATTATATATCCTATTCCCCAAAAAATGAGTACTCAAAGTATCGCTCGTGCCAATGTACAACTTACTATCTCTACAGAGAAATATAGTTCATTTTTATCACCATATTTTACGGACATGTATTATTTTGTTTATTGTTTATATATTATATTTATTAAATAATTATAATTCCTCAATAATAAAATCATGTCTACATTATTACCACAAAATCCGTTGAGAAACGATAACTTGGCTCGTGCATATATATATTACCACCACCATAGAGCGATGTGATTTGTTTTTCATTTGTATTGTACTTGTATTTTAATGTGGATGAATTTAATTAATATATATGATATATATGATATATATGATATAATAATTACTCTAAAAAGTTGAATTGTTATTTACCTTTTTTTCATTCTATCAGGAAAAAAATGGGAACACCATTTATGCGTACGTACGACTTATCATCTTAATGAATGATGTAATTCATTTTTCAAACTATAATTTTAATGATTGATTATAAATATGAATAAAATTGTTAGGTCCACAAGGCTGAATACCCGGAGAGGGGGGGGGGGGTGAATCAGGGTATGACTAATTTAAAATTAATGCCCGTTCTGATCTTGTTTCGCTGTTAAGAAAAACACTCTTCTCTCTCTTTCCTACTGAACAAAGTAAACAGAAAGTAAAGCATGCACATGACACAGAAATTTTACTTGGTTCCCCGCAAAGGGCTACGTCCAAGGAGCATACGCCAACAAGTTTCCGGTCGTACCAATTCCACTAAACTTCACTAGCTGTGGATTACAATGTTCGAGTACAGTCACTCTGTCCCAAGCTCACTGCCTTTGCAAGGTTTTGGGTCAGCTCACTGCTTTCCCAAGGGTCACTCCCTATTTCTCTCTCTCTGCCTCACTGTCGGTGGAGAGGATCACCTTCTTCCTCTTCCTAAGCTCACTACTCTGTGAAGGGATTCACTCACAGTTTATAGACCTGTAGGTCTCTTCATTTACATGAAAGCATGCATCCTCAACTGTTGATAGATACTCTGTTGAAGTCCAACTTTCATCCACTGATGAATACCTCTTTTCCCCTGACCACTGTGCAACAACCATTGGAAAGTACCTTCGCAAAGCACCATACTTCGTGAAGCTCCCAATTTTGCAAAGCTCAACAAGCCTTCGCGAAGCTCCTGCCTTTTCGCGAAGCACTCTCACGAAGCACTGCCGCGAAGCACTACCGCGAAGCTCAATCCATCGCAAAGCAACGTCCCTCGCGAAGCTGACTAAGCCAACACGGAGCTCGCAGGTTTCGTGGAGCTAAAAGAGCCACCGCGAAGATCCTCTTTCGTGAAGCACACTGGCTCCGCAAACCACCTTCTCAAATCTAGAGGAAAGGATCTTCTCTGAAAAATCTCTCTTCTTCTCTCGAGGGGGTCGACCTTTATTTATAGGCGATTCCACTGACCCTCGTCCCTTCCGCACGAAGTCAACGCCACATCATCTCAAATCGCGAAGCTTCAAAGTTTCCTCCGGAATTCTGTCCAAATCGTGAAGCACCATGGAAAATTTCCGTTCGCAGAGCTTGACGTAATCGCGAAGCATCACCGTCAACATTCCTTCGCGCCTTCGCCGCGAAGCTCCCTCGCAAAGACCTTCACCGGCGCGATGCGCTTTAGCCTCTGTTGTTCATGAAGCTTTGATGTAATCACGAAGCATCACCGCCACCATTCTTATGGTCTTCATGATTTCCAAACCATGCATCCTATCTTCACGAAATTTATGCCTTTTCCATATTAAATTATGATCTTCATGGAAATCCTATTTTCGCAATGCTCACCAAATTCCAAATTTTGGACCCCAAAAATTTGGCAAACACTGGGAAATGGCGCCACCTTGTACTGCTCTTTTTTACCGCCTCCAGATCGTCCATTCCTTTGTCATAGTTCTTTATTAACAAGGATTGTCAAAAACTTCTTGGGAACTCGACAAATATCCATGAAAACCTGCTTTGTCAACAAACACAATCAACCCAAAAATTCTGCAGAGTTACCTTGAGGGATTTTTGCCCAACAATCTCCCTCTTTGGGTTTGTTGACAATTCTTTACAACTCCGATCAGAATGATTTTCTTGCATGTTGATACCTCACTGAGTCTTCTTCCAGCCTCTACCACCATTCTCCTCATGCGATTCTGATAGCGTTCAAGGATTCACTTAACACGTACTCTAAGCCCACATGAGCAATGCTCGGCATGAGAAACAAGAGTAGTATGAAAAGTTCATCAATGAATCACTTCATGTCAAACACCAATTGTCGATTCCAACCTGATACCAATTCATAAATTGATACCAATTGTTGAACCACACTGATCCCAATTGGTGATAGCTGGACACCGTTTCACACCATTCCAATATCACTCATCTGCTTTTATCACGATCCTCAGCTGTCGTGATATCTAGACTTTGATCGATCACTTCTAGCATCGTCAGATTTAAAAATCTCCCCTTTCTCATTTCTCCCCCTATCTGGCTGCTCCACTGGTCATCTTCTCCCCGTATCTATCAAGATTTCTCAAATAGCCACATTGTCTCCCCCTTGAACAATCACTATTTTCTCCCCCTTTGTCAATGAACCCAAAGGTCACTCCTTTGTAGTATGTAACATAGTAGAGAACACATATCAGCACATTAGGGAAAAACACATCATACCTCTGGGAGGGGGGGGCACATCCACACTGTTTCAAGTGCGGGGAATCGACTGAACTCCTAGAGCCAGCCGATGCCTTTCAAATGCTTCCTTGCATAAGGCCTTTGTCAGAATGTCTGCAACCTGTAGCTCTATAGGCACATAATCCAACTTCACGATTTCCTTCTCAACCTTCTCCTTGATAAAATGATACATAATCTCAATATGATTTTTCCTTGAATGATGGACGTGATTTTTGCTAAGATTTATAGAATTTGAGTTATCGCACTGGATTCCGATCGAAGACTTCACTTCAACTCCCATATCTTCAAGCTGCTGCTTCATCCACAATAACTGTGTGCATGCTTGAGTGGCCGCAATATACTCAGATTCTACGGTGCTCAATGAAATGCAATCTTGATTCTTGTTTAGCCAAGAAATACACAATCCACTAAGATAAAATGCACCACCTGACATTGATTTTCTATAATCTGCTAAACCGGCCCAATCTGCATCAGTATATCCCAATAACTCTGTCTGAGATTTGTCGTTGTATGTCAAGCCAAAGTCCACCGTTCCCTTGATAAAGTGAAGTATTATTTTTTACTGTGAGCATGTGACTTTCCTTGGCATTACTCTGATATCTCGCTGCTTGGCATGTGGCAAAAACCATATCAGGCCTTGTTGCGGTTAAGTACAACAGACTTCCAATGATTTGCCTGTATTCTATGATCTTAACTGCATTTCCATCCTCATCTTTTGATAATTTCATTTGGGTAGCAACCGGAGTCTTCATCTCCTTGGAATTTTCAATTCCAAACCATCTCAGGACCTCCTTGGCATATTTAGATTGAGAAATGAATGTTCCATTCCTTCCTTGTGTCACCTGTAGACCAAGGAAAAACGTTAGCTCTCCAATCATTGACATTTCAAACTCATTTTTCATGAATTCGGAAAACTGTCTGCACTGAGCTTCATCTAATCCGCCAAATATTATGTCATCGACATAAACCAATACCATCATCCTTTGATTACTGTCATTACTGAAATAGAGATTGTAATCAACTCCTCCACACTGAAAATCAAGCTTCTTCAAGTACTGATGAAGCCTTGAGTACCATGCTCTTGGGGCTTGTTTCAGCCCATACAATGCCTTCTTCGGCCTGAAAACTTTGTTCGCATCCTCATGAATGAGGAAACCATCTAGCTGCTCAATATACACCTCCTCTTCCAGAACACCATTCAAGAATTCAGATTTGACATCCATCTGGAACACTTTGAACTTTCTTTGCACTGCTATGTCCAAAAATAATCTGATTGTCTCCTGCCTTGAAACCGGTGCAAATGTCTCATCAACGTCTATTCCCTCTGTCTGGGAGTATCCCTCGCACACTAGTCGTGCTTTGTTCTGAATCACTATGCCATTTTCATTCATCTTGTTGTGATAAACCCATTTAGTCCCGATGACATTCTTGTCTGCTGGCCTCGAAACAATCTCCCATGTCTGGTTCTTCTCAATCTGATCAAGCTCTTCATTCATATCCTGAACCCAGTTTTCGTCTTCAGCTGCATCATAAAAACATTTCGGCTCCACTTGAGACAAAAACGATGTTTGCTATAATGATTTCATTCTTCAAGTCTGAACTGGAGATGTTTGATCACCAATGATATTCTTCCTATCAATTTCAGATCGACTCTTTGTCTTCCTCACAGACACAGACTTGACACTTTCTTCTTCATAATCAGTATCTTCTTCTGAGTCATCTTCTGTCACTTCTGCTGCCCCTGGGTTGCTTACCTCGTCATCACTTTCATCCAGGAACTGTTCACTGGATCGTTGAGTATTCTATTCATTTTCAACTATAGTGACATCATTGCACTCAATGATTTTTCTAGCCTTTTGTTGAAACATTTATATGCTTTGCTTTTCCCTTAGTAGACAAGGAATATCCCCTCATCTCCTCTTGCCTCAAACTTCCTGTGATTTTCTTTGTTGGGAATGAAACACTTACTTCCAAATATTCAAAAGTATTTCAGCGTTGGCTACTTTCCGTACCATAGTTCATACGGAGTCTTCCCTTGCTTCGAACACAACAGAGACCTGTTCGAAACATAGACTGATGTCAAAACTGCTTCCTTCCAAAATTTCTCTGGCAGGTCTTTATCAATAAGCATCGTTCTAGCCATGTTGTTGATGATCTGATTTCTCCTTTCAAACACTCCATTCTGTTGGGGAGTTCTTACTGATGAAACTTGATTCCTTATCCCGTGTTTCTCGAGATACTCTTCCACTTGACTGTTTGTGAATTATGTACCGTTATCTGTACGGAACATCAAAATTTTCTGCCCAAGCATCCTTTCTGATTCCCTCCTATACTGCTTTATGCAACTGAACACCTCTGTCTTATGGGTAATGATGAATACCCAGGCCATTCTGCTATAGTAATCAATGAAAAAAACATAGTACCTTTCCCCATTTATAGGTCGTGGTGAGATAGGTCCACATACATCAGCATGAACCAGTTCGAGCACTCTAGTTGATTTCAGATCCTTTGGCATGTATGTCTTTCTGATGATCTTCCCTTGTTGGCAAGCATCACACATATGAGTTCGATCACATGATATCTTGGGAATGTCTATAGTAGCATCACATTTTATGAGATCCTCCATAGATGGTTGGCATAGATGACCAAGTCGCTTATGCCACAACTGGTTTTCTTCCTCTATGGATAAAAGACATGTATCTTCTTCCCCACATACAAGGTAGAGATTTCCCTTTGACCGTTTTCCCTGCAGGACAGTTGCTCCATCTTTTCCTTTCACAACACACATCTTCTCGGTAAATCAGATAGAGTGCCCAGAGTCACATAGTTGACTGACACTGAGTAAGTTATGACTAAGACCCTCTACTACCAAGACATCAGCACGTCTCATCTATTTGCCCCCAAACTTGGCTTTCCCTGAGCCAACAATCTTCAGGCCTTCATCATTTCCAAATTTGAAAACTCCTTCTTTGTCATATTTGATGCCTGTAACAAGATCCTTATTACCCGTCATGTGGGATGTCCAACCACGGTCAAGGATCCAAACACCAGATCGATCTGATGCTTTAAGGGAAATCTCCGTCACCACGGCCTTCTCATTTTTCTTCTTTTTGGTCCATACTTTTTCTTTCACACTCGGCATGGATTGATACTTCTGTTCTTTCTCAGAGTATGATGGACCAGCCTCATCTTGAAAAGCCATAAATCTATTCTGCATTTTTAACTCACCTATCGGTTTATTGACCTGCTGCTTGCGAATGTTTTGATTATGCTTTGGCACATTTATTTGAATGGTCGAAGTAGAGTACCTAGCCATGTGCCCAAATCCTCCGCACCAAAAACAGTGTCCTTCAAAATATGTTCTGGAAAACCGTTCTCTGTTTGGCTGCCATCTCTGTTCTTGTTCCCTTCTATATCTCTTGGCTATGGAACACACATACTGTTAATGTCCCATTTTCCCACAACAATAAAACCTAATATCGGATACATTCCTTCGTGATACTTCAACACTACGATTTTTCCTTTGGGATCTATGAATATTCTGATTCTGTTTTGTGCCCAAATCAACCTTCAATTTCGAGACGGGTGCTTGCGGTCTGACATTAACTGCCACCTATTTTTGTTTCTTATCAAGCCCTGAATCAAACTTAGAATTTGATCTTTCTTGCTACTTCAGTCATGCTGAACTAAGAGCCTCCTCTTTCATCTTCTCTGTCTTCTGAATGGCCTTCTTTTCTGATATCACATTAGGGGTCAAGAGTTTTTCTTGATCCTTCATTTTTCGTTGCAGAATGACCACTTCTTCTTCAAGCTCTTTGATACGTCTGACCTGCTCCTTTCCTGTGTTAGTCAAACAATCAATTTCCCTGTTCTGTTCCTCAATTTTAATCTTATTATCAACAATATTTTTTTAGCTCTCTGGTGTTGAGGATTTTAGTCTTTCAATTTCTTCTAACAGTTCTGACTTTTCTTCATCCTGTTGTTGCTATAGAGTTTGGCATCACAAACCACTTTATTGGCTTTCTTTATTTTGGCTCTCCAAACATCTATCTCTTCAAGAGTTGTTTCCAATTCGGCTTCTATATCAACTCTTCCTTCAAATTCTTCTTCCTCTTCTCCAACGTTAGTTTCTTCCTTTTCCTGAGAACTACCGACGACCGCTACCATAGCATTTTGTCTATAATCTTTACAATTTTCAAACTCCTCCACCTCTTCATTGTCAGACTCATCTGAACTGTCTATTTCTTGTGAAATAAGATTCTTCTTCTTGAAGAAATTTCTCTTAAACTGCTTCTTCCCTTTCACACAGGCTAAAGATTTCTTCTTGGGAATTTCAACTTCATCATCATCATCATCGTCGTTATCTTGAAATTTCGTGGGGCATCTTGCATCAAGATGACCAACCTTTCCACATCGAAATCATGCTAGTGGAAGCTTACCTTTAAACTTTCCTCTTCCTCTTTGAAGATTTGAAGAAAGGAATGACATCACCTCATCTGTCTCTTCTTCTTCATTAGAATCTTCAATGGTGAGTTTCTTCATGGCCTTGAATGCCACCTGTTTGGATTTCCCATTTTCCACAGTCTCGTTATCATCATTTATCATTTCATATGCAACAAGAGTGTTGTGTATGTTATCCAATGTCAGTTCTTTTGGATCTTTATCTTCCAAAACAGAAACTTTCGGATTGAAACGAGGTGGATGTTTTCTCAATATGCGCTTCACAATTTTTATATCTTCGATAATTTCTCCAAGACCCCGCATATCTTCTACCACAACATTTACTCTATCAAAGAATGCATCAACAGACCCATTCGGGTTCATTATCTGATCTTCATACTTGTTCCACAACACTTACAGCTTTGCCTCTCTGACTTTTGTATCCCCTTCATAAATATTCAAAAGCTTTTCCCACATGGCATGTGACGTTTTGCATGACATCACCTTTGTATATATGGGATTGGAATGTGCTCCCCCCAAGGCATTGATTTCTTTGGAATCAACATCAAACTCTTTATGCTCAGCTTCTGATAATGCCCCACCAGTAATATCAGCTGTGATACCATGCATAGCTGCTGAAAACACATCCATTCCCAAAGATCAGAAATAGTGTTGCATTTGATTCTTCCATATCTGAAAACTACATCCATCGAAGATCGGAATCCCTCTATGATTAGTAACCTCCATTTGAGAGAAGAACAACTGTCAACCTCTCCCTCTGATACCAATTGTTAGGTCCACAATGCTGAATACCCTGAGAGGGGGGGGGGGATGAATCAGGGTATGACTAATTTAAAATTAACGCCCGTTATGATCTTGTTTCGCTGTTTAGAAAAACACTCTTCTCACTCTTTCCTGTTGCACAAAGTAAACAGAAAGTAAAGCATGCACAGGACACAACAATTTTACTTGGTTCACCGCAAAGGGCTACGTCCAAGGAGCATAAGCCGACAAGTTGTTGGTCGTACCAATTCCACTAAACTTCACTAGCTGTGGATTACAATGTTTGGGTACAGTCACTCTGTCCCAGGCTCACTGCCTTTGCAAGGTTTAGGGTCAGCTCACTACTTTCTCAAGGGTCACTCCCTATTTCTCTCTCTCTGGCTCACTACCGGTGGAGAGGATCACCTTCTTCCTCTTCCTAAGCTCACTGCTCTGTGAAGGGATTCACTCACAGTTTATAGACCTGTAGGTCTCTTCATTTGCATGAAAGCATGCATCCTCAACTGTTGATAGATGCTCTGTTGAAGTCCAACTTTCATCCACTGATGAATACCTCTTTTCCCCTGACCACTGGGCAACCACCTTTGGAAAGTACCTTCGCAAAGCACCCTTCTTCACGAAGCTCCCAATTTCACGAAGCTCAAAAAGCCTTCGCGAAGCTTCTGCCTTTTCGCGAAGCAATCTCGCAAAGCACTGCCGCGAAGCACTATCGCGAAGCTCAAGCCGTCGCAAAGCAACATCCCTCGCGAAGCTGACTAAGCCAATGCGGAACTCGCAGGTTTCATGGAGCTACAATAGCCGCCGCGAAGCTCCTCTTTCGCGAAGCACACTGGCTCCGCGAACCACCTTCGCAAATCGAGAGCAAAGGATCTTCTCTGAAAAATCCCTCTTCTTCTATCGAGGGGGTCGGCCTCTATTTATAGGCGATTCCACCGACCCTCATCCCTTCCGCGCGAAGTCAACCCCACATCATCTCAAATCGTGAAGCTTCAAAGTTTCCACTGGAATTCTGTCCAAATCGCGAAGCACCACGGAAAATTTCCATTCGCGGAGCTTGACGTAATCGTGAAGCATCACCGTCAACATTCCTTCATGCCTTCGCCACGAAGCTCCCTCGCAAAGCCCTTCACCGCTGCGATGTGCTTCAGCCTCTTCCATTCGCGAATCTTTGACGTAATCGTGAAGCATCACCGCCTCCATTCTTCTGGTCTTTGCGATTTACAAACCATGCATCCTATCTTTGCGAAATTCATGCCTTTGCCATATTACATTATTATCTTTATGGAAATCCTATTTTCGCAATGCTCACCAAATTCCAAATTTTGGACCCCAAAAATTTGGCAAACACTGGGAAACGGCGCCACCTTGTACTACTCTTTTGTACCGCCTCCAGATCGTCTTTTCCTTTGTCATCGTTCTCTGTTAACAAGGATTGTCAACAACTTCTTGGGAACTCGACAAATATCAATGAAAACATGCTTTGTCAACAAACACAATCAACCCAAAAATTATGCAATGTTTCCTTGAGGGATTTTTTCCCAACAAAAATCGATATATATTATGTCTATAAAATGATTAAAATTTTGTAAATTATAGAACCATGATCAATGTATAAGGATCAGGACTATCGAACCAAAACATACTTGGAAAATGAAATAGTTATCACACAGAACAATGATTTTAATAACATATTACTACAACATGTGTGATAAGATATCATAAATTGTATCATATATATGAATATGATTATATAATACCTTTATAATAAATCAATGTTTATTATACTGGAGGCTTTAACTTGAATGAGTAAAGGCGATACTTGAGGTATGAGATTTATTTTTCAAACATATTTTATTCTGTATTATTTGTAAATGAATTTACATTAAAGAAATTTTGGTATCATTATCTAATGAAACCATTTTATTTACTTCGCATCTATTTTACTCTTTAGTATATCTGTTTTCTTTTCATTATCTAGAAATTATCTATTTTAGAGATAAAAAAGTGTTTTTAAAGAAAATCATCTTTATTTTTTTCTTCCATCTAAAATACTTCTCATTTAACATTCATATTATATAAAAAGGTTTTCAAGAACGATTTTAAGATTATACTATTATTTTTTAAGACATTTGTAACCTTTCTTTAGTTTTCAATTTTTTTGACAATGAATCTACTTGTCAGCTTTGGAATGAGGAACTTTTTGACATTTGAGAAAAAATGTGAGAAGAATGTTTTTTAAACTTATACAACATGAAAATAATTTATTTTAATCCTGATACATCAATTATTAAAATATTTAATTAAATGTTTAAAATTATATTTTCAAATAAATAGTTTATTTATTACATGTTTAGTTTTTATATTTTAAAAAGTGATTTTAAAATTTGAAATTTTATTTTCCTCAAAAATACTTTAATGATATTTTAATGGTATCTATTTTCATTAATGAAAAAACCCTCGATTATACTTATGATTTAGTATAGTTATGATCCAACGATATCATCCTTATCATTAATCTTTATGGATTATTATTATAAAAAGAAATTGTTTATGAAAACCATTCTCATGGGTTATTCTATAATGAAATGTTTTTTAAGCCCATTCCTTTCATGGGTTTTGATATTTTGAATGAATTATGATGTTGTGGAAAAAATATGTATTGTTTTCATTATGTGATAGGTGTGACAGATATCTCCCAACGATGAATTTGGAAAATTAATATATATCATGAGAAAGTTACGATGAATAAGTTTATATTCTTGATATGTTTTGAGAAACATGTCAAAGTTCTTTATCAGTTATAAGAATCAAGTTGATTTTCTTGATCTACTATGGGAAATAAGAGTTGAAGCTTGATACAATGTTTCTTTAAGTTAATCTTGACTTATGAAATGGTTTTTTATAATAATTATGGAGCAAAAAAAATTATAAAATGGTCTTATGGTTCGTGATTGGGTTATGATGAGTTTTATTTCTTACCATTCATGCCATTTGAAATAATAATGTTTTATTCCATAATTCATGTTTGTGTTCTTTTTCAAATTGGGTATGAACTTTTTAAATGGTCATGATCTCATACCCTTATTCTTAAATTATGATTTTGTACGATCATTGATTGATTTATCTTATGTTTAACGTTACTGAGCATATGATCTCACCCTTTTATTATGATTCCTTTCTCTATGTTATGAATAATTTTTTTAGTATGGTATTCCAATAATGATGACTATTAGGGAAGAAATTTTTAAGAAATTTTGAAGATCTTTCATAAAATAATATTATTGTATATCTTTCCTCAAAAGACTCTAAACTTTTATGATTTTGGAATTGATTTTATTTTTAATTTTATAAATAGATTTAATATTTGTATATGAAAAGATCAAGCCTCTATATGCACTTAGAGAAAAGTTAACTATAAAACCACACAACCCAAACGTCATTGTATACCAATACACCAAAGAAAACTAGGGGAGGATGGAATGATTGACAAACCAATGTATAGATTTTAATATCCTAATGATTTAACAACAAACCAAGACCTTCACCAAGACATCCAACACCTCCCTCCACAACCACCATCATATGAATGTTACCACATGAAACATCAATGATATTTTTTTAGTATTATAACTAGAATGGGGAATAAAATATTTTCGCTATCATATTTTATGGAATTAAGGTTTCATTTACCACGTTTTTCAAATTTGATTTTTCCTTCGTGTTTTAATGATTTCATAGAATTTAAAGAATTTGTGGGAATGAAGTTTCTCATACTTATGAAAATTATTAAAATAATATAAATTAGATGTTATTGACCTATTATGGGTTTCTAGTTCATTAATCAATGATATTTTAATGAATTTTATGCTTGGTGTAATAACTGTTTTTGCTATTTTACATGGAATTAAATATTAATCCATGATGTAATTCATGAGTAGTTTTTTAGAGATTTGCTTTGTGAATTAAATTTTATTTTCCTACCATGGTTATAAAATAATTGGTTAAATGATAATTATATCTTATGGTTAAGTGAAATTATGTGATGAATTATTAATTATGATGTAATAGAATGTTAATTCTTGATTAATATTCCAAAATTCATCTATGTGTGATGAATAAGATAAATAAATGAGTTTTTGGATTATATATATTCCATATAAATATGTAATGGTTGGGTAATATTTTAAGGTTTTTGTTATATTTCTCAATGAAATATTATGGGTAAAACTATTGGTTTAGATTGAAAATTCATCTTGTGTTACTGATTTTGGCTATTAATGATTTATTAGTTGTGGTTTAAATGATAAAATCATTTATAGGATTAAATTATGGGATAAAAACTAAAATATGTGAAAGGAGTCACATATGTGAGTTATATAAGTTTTGTATTGTTATATTAATCTCTAGAAACAAGGTATTGTAAATAATATAATTTCATTCTTGAACGTTTGAGTTAATTATGAGATAAAATGATGTTTATATCTTCAATTTTATGTATATGAAGAGGAGGTAAATTAAATAAAATGGTTTGATATATGAGATAGAATTAAATAATTTCATTGTTAAGGGGTTTTAAATAAAAAAACTCATGAGAACAAGTGTTATAGTAACATGTTTGTCTTATTGGTATGAAAATGAGTATTTGTGAGATGAACTTTATTTTATTTATTTATTAATAAATTGGTTGAAACCATGGGGTATGATTCAAGATCTAAATTTATTATTATGATTTAAATTAGTTTTTTATTATTAAATAATGTTTTGGGGGTTTGATTGATCATTTTTTAATTACAAATTATTATTTTTAATTTAATGATATGTGAGATAAACTATGATGATAAATTATTATAATGTCATATATTATGTGACTGCGAGAACTCATTTTTATGATTCTTAAGTTGGGTAAATATAATGAACCAAATATTTATAAATAAAATTCAACTTATGATTTAATTAAATGTCTAATTATTTTATATGGTTTTAGAAAACACATATATTTATTTGGTTTTATTATATCCCATTATATTTAAAAGACTATTATGCATCATTATCATTGATAATATAACCATCGAAGTAAGATCCTTTGATTAGTATAAATATATGGATTGAAAAAATCCAATTGAAATAGACAAAGGAAGTGATAGCCTCAACCAATAGGATCATATACTATGAAGACCATTATTATAGATTCTAAGGGAGATAACATAAAGATGATTTTAGCTAAACCAAGACCATGATAGGATCTGACAACTTAAGCATGAGTGAAACCATTTATAGTAGAAGTTCAAGATCATTGATATCAAAACCCAAACCATGTACATCGAACCACCCAATGAAAGTCTCACCATTGTACAACGTACTTTTAGTGAATTTTCTGGTGTATTAATGGGGTATGTATCAAGTCCTCAATAAAATGAATATGTATATTTTATAGAATAATAAATATATATTCATCTTATTATTGTTACTTTATAAACGATTCTGATATTGATATAATAAGACAGAAATAGTATTTTTAGGTAATATTCAAATTCAATTAAGAAATTTTTTTTGTTGAATTAATGGATTTTTAAAATAAATAATATTTTATTGAAATATTATTATTAAATATTTTTTTAATAAATATAAATGATCATATAAAATTTAGGAAGTCAAAATGTATCTTCAATAAGGGTTCAAAAAGTATTATTGTAAAAAAACATATTTTTGAAATAAATGTCGATTCCCATCTAAAATATGAAAATACACATATTTAGAAAATTATTTTTATAAAATAAATATTATTTTTGGAATTAGAATTTTGAAATTATCCAATGCTGAATTTTTCATAATTTTCTAAGATAGTCCATTTTTATGTAAAAATTAAAAACCTTATAAATATATGGTGTGCATTATGATATCTTAATGACCCAATAGTGACGTAATAAATAATATAAATGGTATAAAAAATATATGTTTACCTTTAAAATAATGTTATTTTATGTTTATTTGATTGATTTTATAAAGCCTTTATGAATCCTCCAAAACCATTAATATATTTTAATGGTTTTAAAATGATTTCCTTAATATTGTAATTTACTTCCAGATAATAAAGTGTATTATTTTATTAATTTAGTCCCTTTTTCTTATAAAATAATTAAAACCTACCCATTTTAAAGAAACCATGTTCAAAAATCATGGGAATGATTGTGGTTTTATTTTATATTATTATAATTTGATAAGAAATTATGTTTGAGAAATGATAAATAATTTTGTACTTATTTCCAATATAAACCCTCCCAATATAGCATTTATCTTCACTCATAATACTTGTTTGATTTAATTTCTCTTCCCTCCCCTCTCTATAGTCCTCCCACAATTCCCCCATGCTCTCAATAATCTCCTCCCAAGCATTTGGAGTCACACACTCAAGGTAAGGGATCCTCTCTTTATCCCCATTATTCAAGAATATTCTTCATTTTATAACCTTTTATTTTCAATTCCTAATGTTATAGTGTGATTTTAAAAATTTGCCATAATACCCTTTTGATTTCAAATTTATTATAGATCCCTTCCATTCTCATTAATCCCTCCTACAAAAATTTATGTGCCCCCATTATGCTGCCAAAATTTCACTGTGGTATTCCATGCCAAAATATGTGTAGTGAATACCCATACATAATTAATATCAATGGTTTTTTTACCTTTATTAACTTATAATTATTTTATTGGATAAATACATGTATTTATTCTATAATCTTTTATCATGGAATAATATGTGATGAAAAATTATTTCATGTTGCTTGATCGATGTGTCACACTTAAGCATGAGGATGAAATGAATGTGATGGGTGCGTTCGGAATTATACAACACTCCAATGAATTGGGTAATGTTTTAGTCTCATAAAACATCATTAAAGGGATTAAGTATTGAACCTAATCCATCATGGTATTTTTTCCATCCTGAAGTCTTGATAGTTATCCCTGACCTATGTTTATGATGTAGTGTTTTAAGTTGTTTTCACATTTCCCACATTTACTTTATGTTTTCATGTTATATAATGACTAATTGTTCATGTTTATGATTTTCACCAATTTTATGCCCTATCTATATGCCAATTTCCTAACATGTATTACCTTCTTAATGTCATTACATGTATATTACCTTAATGGGCTTTATTACTCACCCCTTTCTTATGTGTGTCCCCGAGTATTCCCAAGAATGAGACTGTTAAAAATTGTTTCAATAAAGATGATGTATTTCCTACTTTATGATTTTATGTAATTTTACAATTTACCAAATACACTATAATTATTGATCTTTCAGGTTTTATTATGTGTAATATTATATTATAAATCAAAAATTAATGTGTAATGATGAGAAGTGTTGTCATAGTTGGCGTCAAAGTAAAAGTTTAGTTATTCTTGGTATTAGGATTAGAATAATCTAGAGAATCAATTAGGGATAAGACTATGTATAAGAAAACGTACCAAAATTTTGGTAAGTATAGAGTAAGTGGTTTATCAAGGAAATATATCCCTTTTTGGATACTATATTTTGATGTGGATCTGGAACATATATACATAGGGTTAAAAGCTGAAAACACTGCATTGAGCTAGACTCGACTGGGAACTGGTGTAAAAAAATAGTCTTTTCTACACTCCCAATTTGACACTCTCAAGGGATATTCATTGGTAAATTCACAATATCTTTTTGAATCAATATTTAATGAAAAAAATTGACCAAAAATTTCTATGTTAGGAAATAGATCATGGAAAACATTAATTGAAGCCTAGAAATTCATAAGTTATGAATATATATGAAATTTATAGGTTATCCATTTAATGTCATTGGATTCACTTATATGTGTTAAAACTGTTTAAAAATAATTATCCTTAATTATAACTTTATTTTAATATGTGTAAAGAAATTGAAGGATTCTAGAAAACTACCAATACAATGGGAAATGTTATGACTAGCCCAATGAGATGCCAAACCCAATGGGAATGGTAATCACAAAAATTTTGAAGCTAATATATCAGATGACTTAGGTTTTGAATATAAACCTAGATAATTGGGAGCACAAAAACCCCCCTAATAAAGAATAAGTTAAAATCAATACCTTTATGCGATAAAGGTTAATGAATTTCAATGGATCATAGGACCCCTTAATCATGGAACAATGGATCAACTCCATGGAGAAGATCTTCTCCATCCTTCAATGTTATAAGAAAGCCATCCTTCAATGTTATAAGAAAGATATGGTTATATTAGATTTTTATCATATAGAGGGAGAATATTATTAGTATTGGAAGTTTTTCAGGAATACAAAGCTTGAGGAAGATATTTATGTGATGGGGTGGAAAGAATTCTGGAAAATGTTTTTTTGATAAATATTTTTCTCACACTCTATGAATTAAAATGGAAAGGGATTTTCTTAACCTCAAGAAAAATGAAGATGACTCTATTAGGTAATATGATGAAAACCACAAAAGACATTCATTATATGCATACAGATTTTTTGTTACCCCCAAATTAATGGTATAACACTAAACTGGTGGGATAAAACCTAAACTATGAAAAACCCTAGAGACTAGAGACATTAACAGCTATGAGGAAATTATCTGATATGCCCTCAAATTCAAAACGGATATCGATGAATCTCAAGGGTATAATGAGGGTAAGAATAAAAAATTAGGGTTTAATTCCAGTGGCCTAATCGAAAAATATAATGGTGCTAAAAATTTCAACATCTCACTAGTCTAAGGTTCAGAAAGAAGCTACCTGGAAATTTCCTAATGGAGATAAGGAAATTATTTAGGTGTGGGAATAAGGGAACCTCCCTAGTGATTGGAAACGAGAGAAACCTACAAATCAGATAGAGAAATTGAATGATATGGTTAAACCTCATCTCATTGTTCATTACTTCAACTATAAGGAACTAATAAACTTTTCAAACCAACACACTAATCCAAGGGGTTTTCAGATACAACCAACAACCTCCAAGGTTTAAATGGGGATATTTTTCAATCATAACCACTAATTTGTGTCTTGACAATGATGTGGTAACATGTACACTAATTATTTATTCAATAATAGTGAACATAGTTTTTTATTATTGTTTTATGGATTCCATTATATCAAAAAAATTAGTAAAAATATTCAAACACCACCACAAATCATGGAAGTAGAGCTGTGGATGAAAATGTAAAATGGGTCAATTATTTCATCCCAAGTATATAACTTCTACCCTATCAAAAAATGTGGTATTAACATCCTATTAAAACATTTTATACCCCCTTTAGTTTAATTTTATGAAATTATGGCCATGGATTATCTTTCACTATATAGAGCCAACATAAATTACCATGATATGGAAATCAATCTTGGTATTGAGAATTGTTCTCCAATTCAATAAAAGTGAAAGGGGAGGTTAAACCTTCTTTATCACTAACATATCACACATGAATATTATTTACCAAGGAGAAATCATATCTTGGTCAAATGATTGATTCTATGGAAAATATCATCCTTTAAGGAATTACCATTATGAGGGAATATGATGACGTGTTTACAAAATAATTTCTTGGTCTTTCTCTTATCAGAGAGGTTGAATTTTCAATCAAGCTTATACCTAGGGTGTTTCCATTATACAAGAATCTATATAGAATGGATGTTGATTATCTTGTTGAGATGAATAAATAACTACATGAGAATCTGAATAAAGGGTTCATATGGCCAAGTGATTCCCCTTGGCATAAAACATTTTACTTAATCAACAAGAGTTATAGGTCAGTCCTCCTTCATATTGATTATCATGAGACCAACAGGATCCCAATAAAGAACAAGTATCCTCTTCTACTGATTGATTACATGTTATATCAGTTAGGTGGAGAATAATAATTTTCCAAGGTGGATCTATGGTTGGGATATTACTATGTTAGTGTTAACGAGGGGGATATCCCCAAGATTTCTTTTCATAAAAGTTATGGTCACTATGATTTCATAGTAATTCCATTCATCCTCACTAATGATTCATCAATATTCATAGAATTCATGAATATTGTATATAAATATTTCATTGAAATTATTTTGGCCGTCTTTATAGATGATATTGTAATATAATCCAAAAGAAAATAGGTGCATGAGGAGAATATGAGCACTATACTAAAGACCATTGAAAAAATGAATATTTATTCCATGTATTGAAAATGTGAGTTGTGGATGAAGTAACTATTATTCATGGGGTATATTATAACAAGAAATGGGATATCTATAGAACTATTCAAAAAACACCAACAATTGAAGGATTGATTAGGATAACATATGTGAAAGATATCTGAAGTTTCATTAGATTAGATGGGTACTATCGTCGATTTGTGAAACACTTATCATGATTTTGAGACCCTCTAAAAATGATAAATTAGAATGGAGTCACGTTTTCTTGGAATGATGGTTATAAAGAGATCATCAAGGATACGAAAAGAAGGCTTATCATTACACCTGTACTCACTCTACCTACAAGTGGATAAATTTCATGGTATTCAAAGATTCTTAGAAGAAGGTATGAAGAAGTGTTTTAATGATGAATTAAAAATTGATAACCTATTCTTCAATGAAATTGAAGGTTCATGAACAAAACATCCAAATGAATGAACTGGATTCTGCTACATTAATATTTTCTTTGAAAATATGGTGGATTTACCTCTTCAGGTAGAAGTATGAAATATATAATGATTACAAAAACCTAATGTATATATTAACATAGAAAAGAGATGAATTTACACCAACAAAGATAGTTAGATATGATCAAGGACTTTGACTACTAAATCAACTACCATCCTGGAAAAGCGAATAATGTAGCCAAAACTATTTGTAGAAAGGATCCAATATTTTCATCATTGATGGGAATTTAGAAGGATACAATCTTCTTTGATTTGAAAAGGATAGACATGGGAATCATAAAAGAAGGAACATCATCAATCCATTCAAAAATTATTTCTCCACCTTACTTTATGGTGAGGTTAATGTATAATCAAAGAGTTGATGTGGAATTTATAAATCAGTTAAAGCTAAAAGAAAAGGGAAGTCCTCGGAGTTCAATGTTAATGAAAAATGAGATATGAGATTTGGGTCACGACTATGTGTACCATCAAATACTAAGTTAAATAAGGATCTATTAGATGATGCACATAAATCAACCTTCTCTATCCATCTAAGAAGCACAATGATGTATCAAGATATCTGAGATCGCTATTTTGGGACAATATGAAGAAGGAGATCACATAATTTATATCATGATGTATTGTATGTCAGTGTATGAAAGATGAAATGAAAAATACATGGGATGATAGAACCATTACCCATACCTATATGGAAATGGGAAAACTACACCCTATAATTTTTCACTGGTATTTCAAATATATCAAGAGGAAATAATGTTATATGGGTTATTTTAGATCGTATTACGATGACCACACACTTCATTGTGATCAGAAAAGACTTATCACTCAATCATATTGCAAGGATATACATTAGAGAAGTGGTGACGCTTCATAGAACACCACTCTCGATTGTATCTGATCGAGATCCAAGATTTATCTATAAGTTCTCAAAGAATATATTACATGATCTAAATACATAGTTGAACTTCAGCACAAATTATCATCCCAAGCTAATGGAAAATATTAGTGGACTATCTAGACACTTAAGGACATGTTAAGAGAATTCTCAAATGACTTCAAAATATTATGGGATAAAAATATTCATTAGACACAGTTCTTATACAATAATAGTTTCTACTCAAGCATCTAAATGGATCCCTATGAAACCCTTTAATGTAAGTGTTATAGAACACTTGCTTACTGGGATGAAGTTGGTGAATGAAAATTGTTAGGTCCTGAAATGGTTAAGAAAATGGAGGAATGATCAAGACCATTCAGTGTCACATCAAGGCTCCATAGATTCAACAAAATAGATATGATAACAATTTTCAATGATACATATAGACTAATATTGAAAACATGGTATTCCTATGAATATCTCTAAGGATGAAATTCATGATATTTGGTAATAAATGAATACTTTGTCTAATATACATTGGTCCCATTGAGATCCTTGATCACATTGGAGTTGTGGCTTATCAACTAGAACTACCACATACCCTATCTCAAGTATATGATGTATTTTATGTTTCTATCTTGAATATGTACATACCAGACCCCTCAAATGTACTCAATTTAGATGTGATACCACTGAATAATGACATATCATATGACGAGCATCCAGTGAAGAACTTAGATCGTAGAGAAAAAGTTATACAGAATAAGACAACACACCTGGTAAAAGGGATATGGAGAAACAAAATGTTTGAAGAAGAGACATGAGAACCAGATGAAGTGATGAAACCCAATTTCCCTCATCTTTTTTATTATGGGAAATGAAAATTTTGAGGGTGAAATTATTTAAGGGGGAATATAGTAATGACCCAAACATTTTAAAATATAATTCCCCTTATGATTTAATTAAACGTCTTACTATGTAATATGGTTATGTAAAACGAATTCAATTATTTCGTTTTATTATATCCCATCCAATTTAAAATACTATTAATCATTATTACCATTTATAATATAGTCATTGAATAGTGGTTCAATTATTTGTATAAATATAGGGTTTTAACAAATCCAATTCACATAGACAAGGGAAGCGATGTCCTAAACTAGTAAGATCATATCCTATGAAGTCCATTTATCAATGCTTACAAGGGAGATAGAATCACTAATATGATACCTATACCAATCCCAATATGAGATCCAACAATTTAAGAATTATCAAAACAATTTATAAGAGAATTTCAACATCATAAAGATCACAACCCAAACCATGTATACTGAACCAACCCAATAAAGTCTCACCATCACACACCTTACTCTTAGGGAATTTTATGGTGTATTAATGAAATATATATCAAGGATCTAATAATTTTAATTTTTATATTTTATATAGTAATGAATATATTTTTATCATTTTATTGTTACCTTATAAGTGATTTTGATTTTGATGCAATAAAACACAAATTGTATTTTTATGTAATATTCAAATTATATTAAAGAATTTATTTTGATGAAATAATGTAATATGAAATTAATAATATTTTACTGAAATATTATTATTAAATAATACTTATTAAATATAAATAATCATTTAATTTTTATGAAGTCAAAATGTAACTTTTATAATGGTTTGAAAACTGTTATTGTAAAAAAAACTTGTATAATTCTATAAATAGATATTATTATTTTAAAAGTGAAAATAAAAACAATTAGAAAAATAATTTTATAAATTAACTATTTTTTAAAATAAAAACATTTAAATTATCCAATAGTGAATTTATCATATTTTTCGGAGATACTCAAATTTTTGATTAAAAATTTAACACCATATAAATATACATTGTGTATTATGAAATCATAATGCCTAAAAAGTGATGTCATAAATAATTTGAATGGTATCCATGAGAAAATATAGGATTTCCATTAAAAATAATGCGGTTTTATAATCATTTGATTAATTTTTTAAAGATTTTTTGAATCCTTCAAAACAATTAATATATAGAAAAGTTTTAAAATAATTTCATTAAGAGTATGGATCACTTACACATAAATAAGGGTATTATTTTATTAATTTCACAGCATTTACTTATAAAATAATGAAATAAACTACCCTTTAATATAAATTATGGGAAAACAAAAGGAACGTTTGTGATTTTCTTTATTTTATTATATAAATTCCAAAACCTATGTTTGAGAAATGATAATGATTTCCCCACTCATTTCCTATATAAAATCACCCAATATCCCATTTATCATCACTACCCCCCCCCCCTTGGAAAATGTAATTAATGTACCCTTTATTCTATGGATTATTACTAGGTTCCCCCAAGGTCTCAATAAGAGTCTCCCAAGCATTTTGAGTCACACTGTCAAGGTAAGAGATCCTCTCTTTCTACCCATTATTTAAGAATCTTATTCATTTTATACACTTATTTTCAATTCCTAATGTTGGGGTGTGTTTTTTCACATTCTACATACCAAACATATGATTTATAAATGATTATGGAACCATTACACTATTATTAATCCCTCTCATGAACATTTATATGCCCCAATTATGCTTTTAAAATCTCACTGGGGGATTCCATTCCAAAAAAATGTATAGTGAATTCCCATACCCAATTACTATCAAGGGTGTTCAACTTTATGGAATTAAACTTATTTAATTGGATACTTATATATATTTATTCCAAACTCATTGATCATGGAGAAAAATATTATGAAAAATGATTCCCTATTCTATGATCAATGTGGAGCATGTGAATGAAATTAATGTGATTAGTGCCCTTAGAATTATATATAATTTTAAAGCATTGGGTAATTTTTTAGTATCACGATACCTCATTCTAGGGATTAGGGGAGGTAACCTAATCAATCATAATATTTTATCCATCTTGAGATCTTGGATTTTTTCCTTGAACTATACTTAGAATTCTATATTTTATGTTGTTTCCACATTTTCCATGTTTCCTTTATGTTATCACGCTATATCATGATCCATTGTTCATGTTTATGATTTTAACCCCTTTTATTCCCCATTGATAGGCCTATTTTCTAACATTTATTTCCTTCTTCATGTTATGCCATGTTTATTCTCTTACTCAGCTTTATATCTCACCTATTTTTTTGTTTTTCCCCAGACTATCCCATGTTGTTCTATGTAACACCATGCTAAGGAAGTTTTCAATAAAGATAATTCATTTCCTGTTGTAAGTTGTTATGTAATGTAAAAAATTACCAAACACTATAATATTGATATTTTGAGTTTTATTTTGTGTAATATTATGAAATAAATCACAAATTAATGTCTAATAAAGAGAAGGTTTATTATAGTAAATTGAAGATATTATATTATATAATTTTTTTATAAATTGAAATTGAAATGTTTTGTTTGGGTAATGAATAAAAATGGAATCATGTTTAGTGATTATTTATAGTTAATGTGAAAAAATAGATGAATATTTCTATAAATAATATTTTATAGGATTAATAAGTTAGAATACAATTTACTATAAGAATGAATGTGAAATTTGGCATTGATTTATGAGATAAAAATATGATTAAGTATTTTCCAATGTGTGATATAAATAGTATTATGTTTTTGATATATGATGAGATTGTTAAATAATGATTTAGAGTAAATAAATCAAGATTTAATAAATATATTCATCTTTTAAATTCAGGGTAAATAAGTTTAAAATGAGAATATATGGAATAATTGATTTGTTTTATTTTTAAAGGTATAAAGCAGAATATGAGTTATGATACAATACTAGTGTTGGAATATTATAATAAATAATTACATGATTTATCTCTCCTAACATTACGTTCATTATATTTTTAGAATAGTTCTATTTTTACGGTTGAGTGGAAACTAGAAGAGGGAAATGGGAACACAACACAAAACAATAAAAATACAAAGAACGGTCAAGAAAAATCCCAAATGGGTAAACGAAAATTTAAATTATAAGCCTAACATCCAATTCCGGTGGATCGTATATCATGGGATGGTTCTTTCAAAATAACCAAAAAGTGATTTTTTCTATCATGATAAGATCCTTTGGAATTAGTGTGGCCATTAAGCTAGATTTGAGGAAATCATATGATTGAATTGAATAGAGTATCATCATCGGGGGCCTTGAATGCATGGGTTTTTCAGTTTGGGCCATCAATCTTCTCATTTAGTGCTTTAGCTTTCCATGGTTGTTGATCTAAATCATGGGAATGAAATTTGGATTCATTAAATATTTTATAGTTTTGTGATAGGGAGACCATATATCTCAATATTTATTTATCATTGCTCAAGATACCATCATCCATTAATTAAATCATTCCATTGTTTTGGGAAATATACTCCTATTTTGGAATAAGTTCCATTATAGAGGTGTTTCTCTTATGATGTTAGCGGATGCCACCATTATCTTTGTTACTTGTTGAAGGAGGTCAGTGAAAAGGGATAATGTGGCTTTAGAGGTGTATTGCACCTGGATTTTTTAAGTTGTTAATCATGAAAAAAATATTCTTTTATGTTCCCAACACATTCTTAGAGAGGAGGGCAAGGGTGTTGGATTCCATCCTGGGTATTCCATTGGGATCTTTCCCTATGAACTACTTTGGTGCTGCTGTATCCCCTAAACCACTACTCATCAAACACTTTTATGGTGTTCTAGAGAAAATCTTGGGTCAAATTATCAACTAGAAGAATAGGTTCTTATCCTTTAGAGGGTTCATCACTTTGATCATCTCCATTCTATCCTCCATTCCAATTCACATCCTGACTACTCTTAAGGTTTTTAAGAAGGTGATCTCTAATATTGATGAAATGTAGAAAACCTTATTATGATATGGGAATCTAGATGGTAAATGTAATTGGGAATGTTGTACCATGCCTTCAAACCTACTAAGAAATGGGATTTAACCTTAATACTATTTTAGATTCCATTAATGGACTTCATTCTAAACTTTTTTGGGAAATCACAAAGGGGAAATCCATATGGGGTAAACACATACTGAATTCCTATTTCACTGAGCGTAGCTCTACTAGATTTAGGCCTTCCTGGATTAAGTTTCTGATTCAGCCATATATATCCATCATGAAACAATTAACTCGCTAGATTATTATAAAGGGTGAAGTTAGCTATTTGAACAAAAATTGGTCTGGGACTCTTCATGGATTCCCACACTGCCCCTACCCCAATATTTCATTCAATGAGTCTGGGAAATGCAGCCTTTTTATTCGAGTTACACTGGATGATAACTTGGGGAATGTGTTTGACAACATTGGACTTTCTAATGAGCTGGATCATTATGTGTTCACCAGGTCTGCTTTAGGCATGTTCAAAGTAAGAGATTTCCATAATATCCATTCGATTTATAATTTCTAATACCCATGGGTTGAATCCTTATGGTGAAAGGGTCTACCACTGATTTTCCTTTTTCTATTATAATGTGTTTGGAATAATGCACTGTATACCACTGAAGACATTCAATAGAGAGAGATTATTATTGCTTCTAAATGATTTTACTGGGGGGGTACTGTCATATGAGTCTATGATACACCTTTTATTTAATAGAATCTGGGAACTAGAGGTGTGGGAAGCCTTTGGGTGGTTTACCAGTTAGTCTGGATAGGTGGAATTAGCTAATTCCTTTTTTCCATTAATGGTTCCATGGTGATATGATTTCTATCCCTAAGAGGAGGGACAAACTATTGATCCTCATTATTGGATGTTGGAAACTTTGGTTGGCTATAAATGTGTATATACGTCAGTATGCTTGGAGGTCTATCTTAGGTATCATCTATAAAACCTGATCCATGGTTCTTGATTTCGGAAGGTTGAGAAAGGACCCGGTGGATAAACCCTCCCACTCAGCCTTAAGCCCAAGGATTTTATCTCTCCATGATAGTTCTCCTACTAGGGGAAATTGGTTAAAATTTATCCCCCTCACTAGGGGAACAAACTCAACACAGATGGATCATGATAAATGGGATGAATGCATAGTGGTTGAGTGATAAGGGACCCCAATGGTTCATTTATTTCATATGTATCTTCATTATTAGAAATTGGTGACTCTCTTCAAGTGGAATACCATTCCATCCTTACCAGTATTCTTATTTGTGCTCCGAGAAACATCCCTATTAGTGAGACCGAGACCGATTTTATCACTTATTTAAATGTAATTTCATGTAAGATCCCTATCCATTAGGCCATCAAGTACTCCATAAAAAGGTGAAAACATCTAATGAACAACCAAATGTGAATTTTACATACATAGCATGGGGGAAATATGGTGTCAGAATTTATTGATTCTTGTGTGTCTCAACAAAATTGACCTATCGTATTCCTTAGTCGTGGTTCTTTCCCCCTACAGGTGTTAAATTTGTTCTGGATGATGCCCTTGTGTTACATTAATTTATACCCCCATAAGAGTATGCTTGTTGGATCTTCTATCTTTTAATAAAATAAAAATTCTTTTGGTGGTTAGATTCATCTCCATTTGTTATGAATGTACTTCTCATTGATATACTATAATAACTCCCTAATATACTAATTAGTTCTATGATGAAATTAAGGTTGTAGATATAATATATTGTGACATGATCTATTTTTTTATAAAAAATATATGGTTATTTGTGTTATATAGAAATTATTGAGATGGTGTATGGAATAATCATGGGTTGGTTATGATTGTAAATAACCCTTTTGTTTAGATATGTTAATATTAACCATGTGTTTGTCTATTCTATGATTTTTAAAAATGGATTAGAGCATGTGTTTGTCAAGGTTACTACTTGAACCATTGTTGGTGCCCAAAGTTTTTTTTAAATGAAATGAAAAGAGATAAACCCACAGATCTGGCTACTTACTTCGTGCTATAAAGGATGGGTTACTTTACCACCACCTACTCACATTGTGGTCTAATGGATCGACCACCCCCATTGCATGACTGCATATTAACATTGTGAGTATAATATATATACATATACAGTCTCACTAAAACTATTTAAAAATCCTATCAGGTGCACCTCATAACTAGTCACCCCCATGACTTCCCATATACCACTTAGCCAACTTTGGACCATGTGATTTTGAGATAAAGACCACAACGATCACCCACTCCCCATGATTTTTTTTGTTTATAACACACTTTTAGGAAAACAATTCTTCATAGATGGATGTTTTTTAGAAATAATGCCTCCACACACTCTTCACATCATGACCACCCATTTTAAAAAGAGTTTTTCTTGGAACATGCCTATAAATAAAAGGGTTATAATATTTGGAAGACACGTGAAAGTCTAGAAGAGAATATAAGGATGAGATAACTGATTTTTTCACAACATAATTCATGGGTCCAATAACCTCATGAACTTATTTCCTATAGAAAGATTCATTAATACGGTTTGGTTCATAATTTTTGGGTGAATATATTTCCTCTATACACACTCCCCGCACATAAATATACCATGAGATATATATATATAGAATGAACAAGACCGTGAGAATCCTACTACTTGGCTACCATGGGAAGCCCACACCACTATTTATCCCATAAGTAAACCATCCTCCCTCATAGATAGGTAAGGTAGACTAACCTCCTTCTCAAGCTCAGGAAGTCCAACCCTTCACAGAACTACCACTATTTCAATCCTTATACAAACCAAACATTGGGATATATACCTCCCACATGAGTCAACCTTGTAGACCTATGTCCCTCATGTGTGTAAACCACGCTAACTAGTTTCTATTAGTATACTTGAAACCATACACTCACCATTCCCTATATAAAGAGTATCCAATCAACCTATAGATTCTTTTTTCTAAGAAAACCCTAAAAGACCCAAAAGATGTATCTTTTAATTCCACTAGACAAGCATTATCATGCTTCATAGAATACCAAAGAGGACCTATTTCTATACCGAATTTCCTTTATAAAATAAAACTCCCACTTATTCTCCACAATTTATTAATACCCAACATATTTTCAATCATTCATCCCCTTAATAATGAGGGCCCTTATCATAAAAATGGTAGTTAAAACTCTCATCGCACAACATGCTCATCCTAGATATCAACTCTACTCAATGATCCATGAGATACCAAGCTTCCTCACAAGGTGTAAGTCCAAGTCCCATTTCCTTTAAAAAATTCTCAATCATGAATCTTCATGGTGTTGGGGAGAAAAAATGGAATTTGAGAAGTTAAATGCATTTGACCCACATGTACCCTTACTGTTCTCAACTGGAATTGGAAGACCCATGGGAATAAGCCCCTCTCAATTATCTATGGTTTAACCTTATTTGAAAGAAACCTACCTAAATAAAAAATAAACTATATGTCCAATATCCTTGTCACATGATGTAAAACAACATGATGACATCCTAGTGGAATGAAGATTAACTGTATGACAACATCCTTACCACATTATGTAAAAAAATATGGTATTTCACTAAAAAATAACCATTAGATATGAATTCCAAACTATATTGAATTCAATTCCTATTAAACAGGACATGTAGGTTGCTTCCCAGATGTTGATACCTAACATTCCAAACATCTTATATTAATACTCATGGGGCCATAATCCTCATGAATCCACTTATGCCCTCCCTTTCTAGGACATATTCCCCCAAAAACCAAGATGTTCATACTGATCAGTCCTTATTTATTTCGAGATCCATATTCACCTCAATTTGGTCTATATCCCCTATATTGCATCCTCTTATTGAGACATATTTTGGATGAAATCCTGTCCCCTTATTGGATAGTCATATTCACTCTAGTTTTGTTACCATAACATTCAATGAGATATATTCTCCATGAAATCCTTTTAAATTGGGACATATTCACTTTTAGGTCACCTAGAAATGGTTTCACCTATATAATTCCCACACCTACTTTTTCATGGAACCCATCACCAGATGGTTCATTGGTCACGGTAAAATAATGTCAAAAGGAACTACAGTAGTCCACATACTATGAAATTAAAAGGTACGATGTGTACCATTACATAAAACTAAACTATATGGGTATTTATTCCCTCCAATGATATAGAAAAAAAATTCTTATATGCATAATCCAAACACCGACTATAGTTACCACCTTCCTAGATGGAAATAAACCCCAAAGGGCCCCGATATATAGCTTTAGATCATAGTACATTAAGATTAAGTATCACTAAGTAATAGGAATAACATAATGAAAATATGATACATTTATATATTCATGGTAATGAAGTAACTTTTATATATAAAATAAATTCACATCAAAACATGTCAAAAAAATCAATGGAATATGTTAACTAGTTGAATGATTGATTTTTGGAAGGATTAAATATTACGACTGACACCTATAATAGAGTCCATGAGTAGGTAGGAGTACAATCATGAAGGTGTGATGAGCTTAACCTACCAACCTATTTTTTAATTTACATTATAAGGTGTGGCTGGAAAAGTTTAAGTGATAACCAACCTTTGGAAATAATTTCATCTCTAACTCAAAAGGAGTGAGGAATGATTGTACACCATAGTTTTTATTGAAAAAAAGAATTCCAAACCAAATATGAATCCATTAATTGATAAATTGATTGGTTGAGCATGATTTTAATTTTGATAATGAATTGATGTTTATTATTATTTTTTTGTTGAATTTTAAAAAGTATGATGATTAGGAAAAGATCACACTTCAGTAAAAAGATATGGCATCATCTCAACATTAGAGTTATACCTTAGTCATTGCAGAGGCTAAGGCCCCATAATATAAGGTATCTTTATTGCCAACATAACACCTAATATTATTGGTGAAGAACATGCTAGTCTGGGATTACCATTTTAAGGGTTATATCTGAAATCTGTAGGTCATGTGAATCCATATTTTAAATTAATCCCCAATAACCATCTACTTAACCATGGTTGGGGAAGAAGTAGGCAACACATATAATCATAACCAACCATTTAGGGATCCATTAACCATATAAAATAACTAAATACATACATTATATTATAGAGGTGAATCAAGAAATTGACTATGGACTCTATGGAAACCAAAAAATAATAATTATTTTTAACATAATTCCTTGAGAAAAGATTATATAAATAACTCTGAAGGAATTTTGTGGTTTAGTGTCTTGGAAACTAGAAACATAACACATGAAGTGATTAATAAAAAAACAAATATAAACTTTATTTAACCCTATAGAATAAATCCTTTAACCCCGTTCAATTTAACTAAAATGTATACTATTTCCTTGGTACATACATCATAGGAATGAGAGACCATAAATCCTAGTAATGGACACCAAAGTAAATATAAAGTATGAGACCATGTATAGTTCATGAGGCATAAAAATAGAGCATGAACATAAATACATGAGTTATAACTTAATGTAATGATTATAACTACACGAGTCATAACATAATAGAATGATCAAAAGTACATTAGGTATAACATGGAAATGTGTCTACAATATAAACATACGACATCCATATCCCCAAGGTTCACCACCAATGTATTTTAAAACATATTACCAAATATATTCACTAATGAGTTATAAACAATTATCCGGGAATGTTTCCAAGGAATCATAATAATTACTTCTCTAGAGATTAATTCTTTACCCTATTCATTGGGGAGAAATTATGGCACACCCTTCATATGTCCAAATTTATGTGTGTCACATTGATCACATATCATAAAAATGTCTTTCATAATTTTAACCCATTGGTAGAGAATGTGGGTTTCCTAAATGTAAGTAATGATTAAATTAATTCTAGTAATTTCTATGTTAATAAACATGAATAGAAGTAAGTATGGGTATTCACAAAATAAAGGTATTACATGGAAATTCAAAGAATAATATTGGTACAATAACATGTTAGCATAACCATTTATAGATTGGGATTAATGGGAGGGGAAGGTAGTATATAATTAAAAAGGAATTATTTAGACAGAAAATGAATCCTTTTATAATCATTAATACCTAATAAGTTCAATAATCAAAATGATTAATATAAAGAAAATAATTGAATAAATTTATACAGAAGAAGAGAATCCTTTAACTAGAAAAGTATCTTCTTAAATATAGAGAGAGACTCCTTATAACCCTAGACTAACGCTTAATACACTATTGAGAGGAAAAATTAGAGGGTATTTATTCTATAAGGATTTACAGTGGATATGGAAATGTGAATGAGTGGAAATTTATACTAGTGAAGAGATGTGTTTAAAGGATAAAATAATGATTATTTTTTTATTATGGATAATAATTTTTGGATGGTGAAAATTTTATATAATTCTCTTTATAATTAATGTTGATAAAAAATTTTAAGGTAATGAAATACCTAAAACAGCCATTTTTTATTTCTAGTTATCTTATGTATTTACCTTTTAATATTAACTTTTTTACATTAATTTACCTTTATTGTAGTATCTCTTTTGTTACCTTTGTAACTTTTTTCCTAAAGACTAAACTTAAATTATTACATAATTTGATCCCCCTAATTCCAAATATAAAATCCATTTAAATTGATTCTATTTATAAAAGTGATAAAATTTATTTCTAATATGATACATGTATAAAAAATAAAAACAAATTTTTAGAATAGTTCAAATCGTGGTTCCAAAATGATAAGTATGTGTTTCTAAATTTGAAACATTATATATTATGTTACTCATTATATAATTTTATTATCAATAAAATATATTAATAAATTTTAATTCATGATAATTTCATCATCCTATTATTAATGTTATAGTATTCAATAAAAATTTTATTTTTATTCTTGACCACAAAAGTCAACTATTTTAAAAAATTGTCATAATTTTTCCCTAAGATAATATCGATGCGATGATATTAAGTTATTTTTGTAAAAATAATTTTCTAAATTTGATAAATATATATTTTAAATAAAAAAATTATTTATTAAAAGAAGATAATTTTGGTTTCTTTTTGTTAAAAATATATTTTATCATATTTGTCTTAGGTTTATGTGTATCTTATCATTCGTATAATGGTTATATAATAAATTATGAGAAAAGTGAAAATTTTGAGAAGTTACAACAATTTAATTTCTAAATAATTTTCACTAAAATGAAAGAGTAATATTACTAATAAAATACAATTTTAGGGCATTACATACCCCCATTAAAAAAATCACACTTGAAACTTTCATTTAACGTCAATATAAATGGAGGTGTATTTCCTTAATCCATTCATTAGGCTCTCAAATTTTTTCCATACTTTTTTATTTCTCCAAAATACTTTCACTAGTTGAGTAATTATGTTCCTCAACACATGTTCCCACTAATAGATAATTTAGATCACTAATTTTATATGTCAAATTCCACAGTCAAATTCAATCCAATTTATGTCAAGTATATATGTTCAGTCTGACATATAATCCCTTAATAGGGACATATGGATGTAATCAGGGATATTGTAATGATTTTGAGGTATATCTAACCAATATAAAAATGATCCAAAATGTTTTTGAATCTCAAATATTCAAATGCACCATCAATTAAATCTCCCTTTATTTCCAAGTATCATAACCCCTTCCAATGTTGTTATTTTTAGAAATACATTTTCCAAAAAAATAACATATAAGTATTTGTTTCAACTACGAGCAGTACTCTTTTTTAGACTTTGAGAATCTTTGATATGTTTTTGGATCATAGTTATATTTTCTATTGTCTCTTTTACAATATCTAGACCCAATAACTTTTCTTCTATAAATTCATCATAGCATGTTTTAGTTTTATAAAATTTTCCAGGATGTTTTTCATAAGGATTCATTTTAATACTCAAGTGAAATTTTTTATATAGGAGAATTTGAAAAGTGCATTATTTTTGTTCCATCTCCTTTGAAATTAAATTGAGTTATATTTTAACATGTATTCCAACATTTTAATATTTCTCTTAGACTACCCATTAGTTTGGGGATGATATTTTGTTCTTAGGTTCACCTCTGTCTTCAAATAATTTTAAAGAATAATCCATCACAGTAATTAAAATCTTGGGTTATATTATGAAATAGTTAATAGTAGTTCCCCATGATTTCTCATCACTTATATGAGAAAATCACTCATGGGAGAATTCCTCTGGTTTTGAAATAAAATGATTATACTTTCTTAATTTATCATTGATTACCCATATGGTATTTTTTCCCTTTTATATATTATGAAGGCTCATATAAAGGTACATAATGATGTTTCCCCAATTCTATATAGATATGGAAAGTGGTTGGTTCACTCATTCGGGTAATTATTTGTCTACCTTCATTCTCTATCATACAGAACATCTTATAACATAGTCAATAATATCCCTTTTCTTGTTATCGCACCAATAATGATCTCATAGATATTTATACATTATGATGATGTTGGGATGTATAGATAATAATAAATTATGAGTCTCATACATAATATATTTCATTTAATCTGTATTATTTGGGATACAAAAACATATACCAAACCTCAATATGCCTTTTTGACCAAAATTAAACTCAAGAATCTTCTACCATTTCACATATTCTATATTATTTTTTAATATAGGATCATCTTTGTGTGCCTTTGTGATAATATCTAGTAATGATGGTTGGAAAATAATTTAGGATATTATTAATGATTCCCCTTCCATTATGACTTCCATTTTTATCATTACATGTCTATTATAAATGGGTCTCCTTCAGTCCTCATCCTCACAAGTACTCTGATGTATTTCCTACTCAATGCATTAGGGAATTGTTTTCTTTTCCTTAATGACAATGAATTGAATAATAATAGTCCTTAAGAATCACAAAACAAAACCATTGTTTAATTTATATTTATTTTTTGTGTATATATACTTTAGACTATGGTGTTTGTTGACGCTCCTTTCTACCACAAAGTCTAACGACTAAAAAAGGAAAATACCATAGTCAAAAGTGATTCATCCTTTTAAGAAACATAAAAAATCGACAAATGAATGAAGAAGGATTTATTCCCACATGGGTCATGCAAGTTTCATCATGGTTGCAAAAGTATACTTTCCCGTCGCATAGTGGTCATGCAGGTGACTTGTGTGCCCTCTTTGATTTTTCACCCAAGGTCTTCCCTGGCCTATAAATACCCCTTGTGGGCCCCCATTTCGATAGGATGAAAAAATTCCAAAACTCAGATTCGAGCTCCCGACGCTCTAGTCACTTCTGGATGTCTTCCGAACACTTCTAAGGTAATTTATTACCTATAATGGAAGCTCTAAATAGGGGAAACAAGGCCTAATTGTTGGAACTCATCAACACTTACGCGCCTAAGTGGCCATCCCTTAAGGGAAATGGCCACACTTGCGCTCCGCCTTATCCCTTCAATAAAACTTGTGTGCCACTCTTTTGGAAGCCTTTAGGGATAATACTAAGGGCTTGAGCCAAGTCTCGCCCAAGTATTACCCCAAGGGTTGACTGTCGCACAAGTACCCATGTGTGGCGCAAGTATACTTGTGCAACCAAGACTTGAGCGCCCACACAGGACTTAAGCGCCTCTCTCTTTTTGGGTGCCCCACCTTCTTATTCACTTGCTTTCTTCAAATCCACCTCTCCTCTTCAAAATTTAGCCTTCATAACCCTCTTAAAATCCATTTATGGTATAGTTCCTTTGTTTGCTTCTTTATCTGAAAGGAATTTTGTGGAACATTTCTCAAAACTAGTAATTTACATATCTTTATGTCATTAAGGTTAGAGATTTCATTCATTCAACCTCATCCTTTAAAGATGAGAGGATCCTTAACATGGGATTCCTTTTTAGGAGTAATCCCCAGTCACAATTCCCTTTAATTGGGGCCTCCTTCTCAAGAGTAAGTCCCAATCTCAAAATCCCAAATATGGGCCTCCTTTTCAACAGTAAGCCCCATTCTTCAAGCCCCCTAACCTGGGCCTCCTTTTCAGGAGTAAGACCCAGTCTTCAAGTCCTTAATTTTGGGAATCCTTTTTAGGAGTAAGCCCCTGTCCTTAATTTTGGGCATCCTCCTTAGAAGTAAGCCCCAACCATAATTCTTTTAATATGGTAATCATCCTTAGGAGTAAGCCCCATGTTCCCAAAATCCAAATTCCTTTAACCTGGGCTTCCTTTTTAGGAGTAATCCCCAGTCATAATTCCATTTTACCTGGGCATCTTCTTTAAAGAGTAATCCCTAGTCATAATTTTTCTTAACCAGTCTTAATTTAATTTTGATTTGGGCTTCCTTATTAGGAGTAAAGCCCAATCATAAGTCCTATCTAATTTGGACACCCTTCTTAGGATTAAGTCCTAAGTTAAGTATCCAAATCTCCATAAAGCACATATACCTTTAGGGACCTTGTTCCCAGGTTTCTTCCCTGAAGTAAATCCTGATCTTCATCTATCTGGGCAGTCATACATACATAAGCTCCACATCATTTATTATAATTACATCTTTCAAGGAAAATTGTCTAGTTTTACCAATACCTCTTGTTTCTCACTTCGAGCATGACTCACGCGAGCTTAGAGTGTAAAAGTAATTATGAAATCTTTCTTTGAGCCATAAATCATGCATAAACCTCATACTTCTTTACTCGAACTACATGGGTTCTGATTCCTTTTCCAAAACAAATGATACATAGGTAGCCCATCTGTGGGTACGATCCCAACTCTGAAATAATCTATATCCTTCTGAATGACAATAAACTTCAAGTTCCCCACTGAGTGGCTTTAAAACCAGTATGGTTATCATAATGAACAAGATATTTCTATATAATGTGTTGAAGGATACCATTGACTAAAAATTTCTAACAAATATAGACGATTCTCTATCGATGTAGAACCTCGAATACATATAAAATATTCTCTAAATCTCATTCATACTAATTATTGATTGTCAGATCTAAAGGAAAGCTCATTTTCATACTTGGTAATTTTATAAGGATTCGCGAACATAACTTAAATCTATAAAGAGAGTCCTGGAGTAGACAATAATTCCCCTAAAAAAGGTGTGATGAGTCCAACCTACCATCCTCTCGACCAATGAAAATTATTAAGCCTAATTGGTTCACAACTAATGAGAACATGCCTTTGGAATGTAGGTCCAAATGGATATGGAATCATTGGATGTTTCTGGTTCTATGAACAAACCCGTTAGAAACATCTTGGAATTTTTGTACCTTAAGTCAATGTGGTCATCCCCATTTCCAGGGGAAACTAAAAATGGTAAACCCGATGTGAATCCTTAACCAAGTTAAAATGATGCTTTACTTATTTTTTTAGGCCCCTATTTAAACTCAATGAGAGGGCCAACAGAATAGTCAGTAACATATGTACTCATCCAAAAGATGTAGTGACCTAAATTATCTTGATTATGTCTGTTATATTAAACATGCACTCTTTTCCATGATCTTCTACGTTAAAGAAATGGCTTCTCTAAAGTTCATGCCTGTGAATGGCTCTCCTGTGAAAACCTCTACTGTGAATGCATCTGCTGCTACTCCTTCTGGATTGTCGCCTGCTCTGAGGTCGACATCACCTAATAAGAATCTTCAAAGCTTGGTATCAAATGCGCTGGTTAAGGAAAACCGTAAACACGGTACCATTCCAACTCTTGTGGCTGCTCGACAAGCCCTCCAAGTCAATAATTCACCCTGGTCATCTGGAAAATGACGACCAGCGATCAAGAAGTAGGTGGTGCCAACCACCATTTCCAACCATTTCGGGTCGTTATCCCCATAAAGCAACAACAATTCCCTCCCATATTCTGAGGAGGTGAATTAGAAGGTCAATCAAGTCCTTAATTCAAGGAAACCGGAGTCCTTCCCGAGGTCTCCCACCGACAATCGCCGCCAGACTCATGCAACAGTGCGACCTCAACATGATGAGGGTGTCGTCTCCAGGCGTTCAGCTCAGGTTCCTCACACCTGAGTAGGCAAGAAGAACCACCAGAGGTGCCGACCGGTCAACAGTGAGCAGGTTCTTATCTCTGCCATCTCCAGAGAAGTCCACCAACCTAACTTGGTGGTAAGCAACGAGCGGGACACACACCCGTTCGTTTTAATTCCGATGTCCAGCAGACTCGTCTGGAAGCAACACGAGAATCCCACCAAGAAATTCTAGTGGAGTACTATAGAAAATAACATACACCTGTTTATAAGTCATCAGCTAGTCAGAAGGCTCTTCTGACTACATACAATGAATCCTGCCAACCCAATGTGTTGACAACTAGTAAATAAGCACATACACCTACTTACACTAATCAATCCTTCCAACAGTCTCATCTGCCAGTATTAAAGGAAGTTCATCAACCATGTTCGGTGGAGTGCAATCAGCAGGCACATAAACCTACTAGTATTGATCAAGCCTACCAATATTCTCCTTTGGTAGCACCCAGAGAAGTCAATTGGAAAGCCCCAATGACAAACAGGAGGCAGACTCAACTCTCTACCCCCATTCATGAGTACTGTCAAAATTCACTGGCAGGAAAAGGAGGACATGAGCAGGAACACACACCTACTCCAAGCACAGAATAGACATATATCCCCATTCTGGTAGCTGAATTCACCAAGCATATTCTATCAATGGTGAAATAGCATAAGCAAATCCCTGCTAATATTATGGATGCCTACCAGAATATTATAACAGCTTCAGTAGCATCATATGGAAAGAAATGAAAATCTATCCCTACCAGTGGAGTGATACATCAAAATGTCACTCCGGAACAGACACACACCTCTGTTCCAGTCCAAGAGGGTTGTGGGGAGTACTCCCCCATATCATACGGACGACCAAGTTAGGCACATACACCTGATTTGAGTAGAGATAATCAGCCTAACCTAATCATTTCTCCTGCGAAGGAACATACACCTTCCCATAATGACCACTTTCGTCAACAAGTGGTTCCTAAAGTGAGTAATAAGGTGTCTAATAAAAAGACCTGCCCAACATAGTCAATAAATCAAGTTCCAATCTATAATAAGTCCTTGCTCGATGATGGAGTTCTTGATACACTCAGACAATTTTCTGTTGCAACTCAAGATTCTACTCTCCCAGTTCCCAATAGTGGGAACATTAATTCCGAAGGTCTGTATCAGACACTTCCTCATGAAGGCTTTATTCATGACAGTTCGGTCGATCTTGAAGTATCATCTTCAGATGAGAGTCACGATTACCCTCTGCATGGCCAGAAGATCAAAAGAGAAAAAATTTTCATCTTTTGTTGTATCCCAACATGGTGGTCCTACCCATGATGATGAATTTAGTTGCGAAAGTCCTCTCCGTAGTAGTAATTCACATTTCCTGGAAAATTATCCAATGGACAATGTAGTGACGAGAAAGCCCTCTTATCTTGAGGCACATGCAAATATGAAGCCAGTCATGTCTGATGCTTTACCATTAGCTGGTGAAATACTTTCTCAATCAGAAGATATCTTGGGGTGTAGGTCATTCTCCGAACCACCCCTAGGTTGTTCATCTTCTATTTTGATCAGTGAATTCTCTACTAATCTTGTTGAATCCGATGAAGCAACAAGGAATCACCAGCTTTGGTCTAATTAGGTAGAAGAATCTTCATCAAATGATAATGAGTAAATACTGAATATGAGAAAACAATTGGCAAAAGGTGAACTGCCAGTTATGTTTGGGCCTTTGGCTGACTCTCAGTATGACATTCTAGAGATGTTTATGGAAGATGGAATTCATGATATTCATCTCAACATATGGAAAAATCTTTGTCAGTTGAAAAAGAAAATATTGTCATATGATTAATATGAAATTTTTTTCAAGATAATAGAAGGGTTAAAATGCCAAATTGATTTTGCATCTCTCTCAGTTTCTCAATATCCGAAGGCTGAAAAGTAGCAGAGATCTCTTCAGCGTTCATGAATTTGCGCATTAAGAATATTGTGCCAGTTAATTGCCAATTCCCCATCTGTTATTCAAATCAGGGGATGGGGTGTTCATGGAGTACTACATTTCACTGTACTCTCTAGTAAAAAAAGCATGCCGAAAGTGGTCTCATGTAATGTTATTTCCCACAGCCAGCCACAACCAATTGGTTTTGTTTGTAATCAAAGTCTTGCTCAAGAACAAACCTCAACTAGTTCTTCTCAAAATCATGAATACAGAGAACAAGTTGTTGAATTACTTTTGCATTATGAAAACGAGAAAATCGAACAGGCTTCTTGTTTAGAGCGTGCACATAATCAAGTGATAGAAGTGTCAGAAATCATCCAACAGTATTTTGAACTAGGTGATAAGAGTGGATGTAGGATATTGCATCCAGCCAATTTCCGGACTAAAGTTCATAAGATCAGGAGAGCTTTTAATAAGGTCTCAGATATAGCAACTCAAGAACCACCCCAGCTTTCCAGAATGGGGACTCTTTTAACCCAACCCTTAGAATCAATAAATAGGATTCGATGAGTTTAGCAGGAACAGCAGGAACAGTCCCAGTCCACCGGAATGGGGACTTTTTCAAATCCTCAATCTCTTCCTCATAGAAATTCAGTCTTATCTCGATTAGGGAAGAAGCCCTAAGAGGAACGAAGAGCCTAATTATCAGGATATTCGCTCGAAATTACGGTTCATCAAGATGTTTCTGAGGGATCAAATCTACAAAACGCAGTGTCTAAACAGGGACATGGATGAAGACAATATCGTAGAAATTCCGATAAAAGAGATGCAATGCGTTATGCATCAATTAATGTCATCAATGTCGTTGCTAATTCCCCAGATAAGGCTCACTCAGAGGGATCAGATGAAGACATTCAAGCTCAAGAAGTTGTACACACAGACAGAAATGAAGAAGGTATGCATACAAGAAATCAAAGGCTTACCCAGAATCTAGGTATTCCTTCAAATAACCAATCACTCTCACTAGAGAAAAGATTCTCACAACAAGAGGAAGAGATGAAGGAATTAAGGAGGTTAAATGCAGAACTACTTCAAAGTAGTCTTCCTCCTAAGTGTGCTGGAGTCAGTCAGCCAAGGGACTTTGTTGCGAATAATGAGATGGATCAAGAGTATCCTCCTTTGCCAGTACACCCTCATAGGTCTAGTCCTATGGGTTATACGCAACAACAACTGGTAATACTACCATCAGTGGCATTCCTGCTTGCCACACCTATCCAACCTCTAGTTATTGCACCTACACAGGCCCAAGCTCAACCAGATGTTTCTCAAAAGTTAATGACTACCATTGAGTCATTAACAACTCGGTTGGAAGCTATGGAAGGAAAGTGTGCACCAGTTCAACCGGAGAGGAGAGATTACCCTGAATGGGTAGATGTAATTCCTCCCCCATCAAATTTTTCAAGTACCACATTCCCAATCATTAATAGTTCGGGAGACCTAGAGCAAAACTTAACACATTTTGTTTCTCATTGCGATCCTATGATGGGAACCCCTCAGCAATAAGAAGCAGTTAAGCTCAGGTGTTTTGTATAGTCATTACAAGGGCCTTCTTTTGTATGGTATACAAGCTTGCAATCCCGGTCAATTACCAGGTGGGAGGATCTTCGTCAACAAGTCATTCTTCAATTCAGCTCAACGTTTCCAAATAAAACAATTTTTTATCTTACAAACTATAAGAAAAGGTAGAATGAATGGGTTTCAGATTTCATTGCTCGTTGGAAGGGATTAACATATTCCCTGAGCATAGCACTCCCTCAAGAAGAGTTGTTGCCAATTTGTGTGGAAAATCTGAGTGATGAATTACGCATGTCGTTGATCCCTGTGAAATACACTGGAGGGTTTCGAGACCTTACTTCAATTTCTCAACAGATTGAAGACTCTAATATAAAGACTAAGGATAAAGCTCATGTAATTCCATCAGCTCCAGGAAGGAGAATGGGTAAAGCATAAACTGCTAATGTTACACTTAAACAAGCATCTGTACCTTCTTCTACTTCAAGGCCTCCATCTTCTAGAAGGGATCCACCTCCTGAGCATCAACAAAAAAGGTTGTTTCATAAAGATGTTCAAAGATGTCAAAGACTGAAACGATTTTAGGATCTGAAGAGAAAAGTATACTCTTTCCAAAATGAAAAAGTTCTTGGTTACTTCATTTCGGCTCTGGAAAATAATTTGGTTCAATTTCCAAGGCCCAAGAGGCCGAACAAAAAAATAGATGAAGATCGTCCCAACTATTTCCCATTTCATCAGATGTTGGGGCATCCCATTAAGGAGTGTTTTGTTTTCAAAGTCCTCCTGAAAAAAATGGTGGACTCAGGCAAGTCAAATTTAAAGGTTCTTCAGCCCAGGTAGCATGTGTTACTGCTATAAATCCAGAGGAAGAAGGCGAGTGGCAAGAAGTCAAGAACAAAAATGCGCAAAAATATGTTGATTGGATGGTCAGAAAAATAATCAACCGAACTCATGCCATTTTGTGAACTCAATTGAATAAAACAATTGTGTCTTCTACTATGAATGACATAAAAAATCCCCCTACATGAGAGGGAAAATCTTCAAAGAAACGGAATAAATCAAAGAAATAAGAGCAATCAGAAGAAGATGAGATCATGTCAAAGACCAAATTGTCTTTGACTCTGACAGATTTTATGCCATGGACTTCAATGAAATGGGAACCACCCCACCAAACAACACATCCTAAATTGGCTAATCAGGCAGAGTCTTCATTGGATGTTGATTTGATCTTTGGTTATGTTAATATGATTCTTTTAACAGATCGTTATGCCAGTCGCAGTTTCGATTTTGATGAGCCTGAATTCCTTGTATCATACAGAGGAAGACATGGATATCCCAGAAACCACTATTCTAATTCTACCCCTACTAAAACTGTGTATATAGTAGAAAATCGTGGCAGAGCCCTTCATCGAGCTCAACAAGAACAAACGAATTCTTCCACCAATAGCTGACCCAGTCCTGGCCCAATTATTCTGGAGGATTGGTTAGAGATTCCACTTTCTTCCTCTCAGCATGTAAATAGATCTATTCAGTCTAATCTTCCAAATCCAAGAGTATTTCCAACTCCTACCCCGATACAAGATGCATCTACTTCCAAATCATAAACTTCTAAGGTACTTGCGAAACCACATGTTCCTATTGGGAAATGCAGACCATTCCATCAAAATTATGATGTATTGAAACACTTGGCCCAATTACCAGACAAGTTATCAATTTTGGATGCCTTAAATTTATCAAAGGATCTTTGGGAGGCACTCATTGAGGATTTGTCAAGTCCTCAAGAATTTGAAGCTGAAATTACTGCAGCTGATGTCTACCATGTATAGAATAATCATGAAGAATTCCATGCAGAATTTTCATTAATAGATAAAGATGAAGATGATGTCTTGCAAGGATATATTATACGTTTATAATTATCTAGCAAGGTCAATGTTGTAGATGTCCAAATATATTTCATTGATAATGGTTCCGGATTCAACCTCATCCCCATTCATACACTTCGTCGATTGGGCCTCAAAGAATCTGATTTATCTCATTCTACTCTGATGTTGCAAGAATATGATAAAAAAGAACAAGAACCACTGGGCGATATTACACTCAGAACTCAGTTTGGAGACCTTGTATCCAATTCATATTTCATGGTTGTTGATCATGATACATCCTTTAATGTTGTACTTGGAATACCTTGGCTACATCAACATGCGGCTATCCCTTCGTCATACCATCAATGCCTCAAATATTGTTTTGATGGTAAAATTGGGACATTTTATGATGATAAAGACCCTTTCAAAACATGTGAATATCAAGACATTGAGGCGGAATTATATCACATGAAGGGTAAGGAGAAATCCACAACAAGGGAGGTTACCATGTTTAATGCTACATTTGGTTTGGAAAAGATTCCAGTAAATACATTTACACATGTGTGTACAGATTATGTGTTGCCTATCAGTGAAATTGATAGGATAGACCCGAATCCAAATACACTTATGGAAACTTCCATAATTTCAATCATGACAATCAAGCAGACAGCATGGGAAAAAGTGGTGATTCACTAAGCAATGATGAAAGCTCAAATGGAGATGTCTTCATTTCATCTGTTGAAATCCAGCAAGTCAATACTTCACCAACTAGGCTAAAAGAAGTTATAGAAAAGTCAGAGTTGAATGATGATGTCGATTCTCAATCCATCATCTCCTCTTTATTACCCAAGGACGACCCTTCATCATCAATCAGGTCGAAAACATCTTCTTCTTCTTCAATATGTTAAAATTATAACATCTCTTCTGATCATGGAAATTCTACTTCACCATCTACTATGAAAGTAGAAACAGAAGAAATAACACATGTTGAAGAAGAAGAGGAAGATCTCAGGGATGCCCCTCTAACATTTGTAGAGGGTATCTCTACCACCGTGGATGAACTCAGAGAAATAAATCTGGGTACAAAAGAAGATCCACGCCCCACTTTAATTAGTGCGGCCATGACTCTTGAAGAGAAAGATATGTATATTTCATTTTTAAAGAAAAATCAAGATATATTTTCTTGGAAATATACAGAGATGCCAAGCCATGATTTTGATGTTGCTACTCATCGTTTGGGTTTTCCAGAAGAACATAGAGGATTTAAGCAAGCTGCAACAAGAACACACCCAAACTATGCTCTCAAAATTGAAGCTGAAGTGGATAAGATTATCAAATCTATCTTCATCAGAGAAGTTCGATATCCCAATTGGTTGGATAATATTGTCCCTATGAAAAATAAGAAAGGAAAAATTAGATTTTATATTGATTTCAGAGATCTTAATCGGCATTTTCCTAAGGTTGATTTTCTAGTTCCAATCACAGAACTCTTAATTGATGTAACAGTTGGTTATGAAGCACTTACCTTCATGGATGGATACTCAGGATATAATCAAATCCAAATGGCTCCAGAAGATGCAGAATCTATAGCCTTCATAGACCCTCATGGTGTGTTTTTCTATCGGGTAATGCCCTTTGGCCTGAAGAATGCAGGCGCTACATATCAGCGTGCCACGCATCATATCTTCAAACCCTTTTTAGGGAAGTTTGTTGAATGTCATGTGGATGATTTGGTTGTTAAATACAAAAAACGTTCTAATCACTTGGATGATTTAGAAATCATATTCCACAAACTTTGGCAACATAATTTGAAGATGAACCCCTTAAAATGTGATTTTGGGGTAACCTCAGGAAAATTTCTCAGCTTTGTTGTATTCCATCGTGGTATCGAAGTCAATCCTGAGAAGAAAAAGTCAATCCTTGGTATGTCACCTCCTCGGAATTTGAAATAATTGAGAGGACTTCAAGGACACTTATCCTATATTCGGCGTTTCATCACCAATTTAGCAGGAAAAAGTTTACCCTTCACCAAATTGATGAATAAGGGAGTCACTTACTAGTCGAATGATGAATGTCAAGAAGCATTCAATATTCCCAAGAAATATCTATTGAGTCCACCAGTATTAATTCCACTTATTGAAGGAAGACCACTTATCCTTTATGTGACAGCTTTAGAGAGATAATTGGGTGCCTTTATTTCTTATAATAATGATGCTGGGAATGAAAATAGCCCTTACATTCTCAGTTGGACTATGCTTGAAGAAAAAACCTGACATTCAAATATTGATAAGTGCTGCCTAGCATTAATCTTTGCAGTTCAGTAGTTTAGACACTACCTGCAACATCACAATGTCCAATTTTTATCTCGTAATAACCCACTCAAATTCATCCTTAGTCGTCCAATGCTTACAGGACGTCTGGAAAGGTGGGCAGTTATTTTTCAGCAATTTGATATTCAGTATGTATCTCAAAAGGAAATAAAGGGCCATACTCTGGCTGATTTCCTTGATGAACATCCTTCAGTAGAATATACATCTTCATATATTGAACTTCCCGATGAGGAAGTATTTCCTATTCAAGATAATCTTCAAACATGGGAAATGTACTTTCAAGGTGCTTCTAGAAGTCCAACAGGGAAGAAAATGGAAGATCCTAAATTCAACAATGTTGGGTTTGGAATTGTACCTATTTCCCCAGAAAAGGCAGTTCTACCATATTCATTCTCATTGTTGGGAGGAATTACAAATAATAAAGTAGAATACCAAGCTCTTATCACAGGATTGGAGTTGGCACTTCAAGCACAAGTGAATCACATAAAGGTGAAAGGTGATTCAGACCTGGTAGTCAAACAAGTCAATGGGGATTATGCAATCAAAAATTAATAACTAATCCCTTTGTATGATTATGTCATAGAGTTAATGGTGGAATTTTTTTCGGAACTGAAATTTTATTATGTCCAAGATCACAAAATGCCCAAGCTGATGCACTGGCTAATATAGCCACAGATCTGGAAGATCCAAATCGGGACGAGACAAGCATTAGTATTTCCCACCGTCGTACAATTTCACCTTATGTTCAAATCAGAATAGGTAAAATCAATTAAATTTTCCAATTCCTGAACCATATGGTCATACTATGGGATGGATGACACTTATCAGGGAATACATTTAAAATGGAACACTTCCACCTGATAGATATGGGAAAGAACAAATCTGGCGACATGTGGTCAATTTTACTCTTTATGATATCCCAGATCAACTAGATAAAATTCTCTACAAAAGAGGTTTTGGTGGAGTTCTCTTCAGATGCATTGATGGTGAAGAGAAAATGGCTGTCATGAAAGAAGTACATGCAGGAGTCTGTGGTGCCCATCAGTCTGGACATAGACTATCTGATCAAATTTGAAGGCTTGGATAATTTTGGCCTTCAATGATACAAGATTGTGTTGATTTTACAAAGAAGTGTCATTCATTCCAAGTATATGCCAACATCATTCATCAACACCCAGAGTTGCTTCATACAGCTAAATACTGGTTCCCATTTGCCACATGGGGAATGGATGTAGTTGGACCTTATCCTTCAGCTAAAGAAAAGCAGTTTAAGTATATTCTTACTGCTACTGACATCTTTTCCAAATGGGCAGAGGTAGTACCCCTCAATGAAGTTAGTTATAAATGCATTGACAGCTTCATCAAGTCTAACATCATTACCAAATTTGGTGTCCCTCATACCATATTGACAGACAATGGAACTAACATCTGTTCATCTGAGGTAAGGAAGTTGTATCAAGAATACAACATCAAATCCAACCATTCCTCTCGGTATCATGCAGCAGCCAATGGCCAAATAGAAGCTTTCAACAAGAATCATTCAAACATACTGAAAAAGATGGTGGATAAAGATAAGAAATCGTGGTCTGACAAACTCTTTCATGCTTTATGGGCTTATCAGACCACCACCCGCACTACAACACGGTCAACTCCATATTCATTGGTATATAGAACAGAAGCTGTCTTGCCCATTGAGGTTAAATTACCCTCACTTAGGGTAGCCATTTGTGATCAGTCATCTACAGATGAACAATATCAAAAGCGATTGGATGAATTGGAATGATTAGACGAGAAACGATTGTGCACCTTGCACCACTTGGAAGTCTATCAAAATCGAATAGCACGAGCTTTCAACAGGAAAGTTTGTTTGCATTCATTCATTCAAGGGGAATTGGTATTGGTTCTTAGAACTCCAATTATACCAGGAAAGAAACCTCCCAATCTGGAGCCAAAATGGGATGGACCTTATTCAATACATAAGGTCTACTCCAATGATGCTTATTCTTTAATCTCGATGGATGGAGAACTCATCACTACTCCAACCAATGATAGATTATTGAAGAAGTATTTTTTATAATACAAATACATACGGTCTATGAATATGACCTTAAACTATTTACACTTATGTCTAGCATGACGTTAAACTATGACTTCCTAACTACATGATGTTAAACTGTACAGAAGACCCTTATGTCCAACATGATGTTAAACTATGTCTTTTTTGTCCTTACTGAATGAAATTAAACTTCACAGTCCCCCTTTCTTCCAACATGATGTTAAACTGTATTGTCCCCATCATCTTAGATCCAGGACGTTAAACTATACAACACCCTTATTGTCCAACATGACGCAAAACTGTGTTCATGTCCAACATGACTCTAAACTGTGTCCCTATATTTTTCATACATGACATTAAAATGTACTCCTCATTCATCCTATATGACGTAAAACTGAATAGAGTCCCCATATTTATCCTATATGATGTTAAACTGTATTTTGTCCCTATTACATGACACTAAACTATGTAGCCCCAATAGTCCTCATTACAAGACTTTAAACTTCATAGTCCCTTCATACGTCCTGTATGACCTTAAACTGTGCATCGTTAAGGTTATTGCTACCTTTTGTTTCCCACACCGAGTATGACTCACGTGAGCTTAGAGTAAACTTCAACCATAACACCCTCTATGGGCCGCTAACCATGTGTAAGTCCTGACACCATTTTTTAAATCGTTGTCCTCAAAAAAAACTTGGTCACCTATTCATTCTTTAATTGAACTACACAGACTTTGATCCTTGCCTTCTAGGCTGGGTACGTAGGCAACCTCCTGAGGTTCAAACCCAAAACCAATATCTTCACATCAGTTCACCTCCATCTCATATGATTTTGATCTGTGAAGCAGCCGCAGAACCAATAATTTTTACATTGGTTCACCACCAGTCCATGCATATGACCTTAAACTAATCACACTTTTTTCCTGTACAACTATAAACTACAACATTCATTGACACCCTCACCAGATAGGGAATCATTATTTACATTGATCTCCAATCATGTTATATTCCAAAGACTATGTGCATACATGGAAATGATTGAACCTTTTATCTTGGGTCAAACCATCATTGTACTAAAGTCCCCTTTCACCATTCATATGTATGAACCAAATCTGTATAGTGGGTATTTCAAGAACTACGTGCGGCTTGATTCCCATCCTTATTGGATATGTAGGAATGTTAGATGATCCCTCGAATCCATCCCCATGTCTTTGGGCCTAACCCCATGTTTTACTTTCAATCCTCTGGCTGAAAAGTCCCTATGAAAACACACACTGCGTATTCATTATAATGGTCCGAGTTCTATGACCCTAAACTAAGATTTCCCATACTTTCGTCCCACATGACATCAAACTGTATTGTAAGAACTACGTATTTCTTGATTCTCATCCTTATGGGATACATAGTGAAGTCCAACATTTCAATTCAGGACCCAGCCACAACATGATTATGGTTAGCATTAATCTATGTATCTCTTTCATGCATTGGACAATACCCATTTTCATGTGTCATACTCATAACCTTAAATACTTACAGATCTCCATAACCATTTTCTTGACTTCTGGTCACAAAATGTCAAATTTCTGAGAGTTCTTTTGCCTAACTATGCAGAACGTGCCCTTAGGCGGCCTTGCATAAATAGTCTACATAACAGACCTGTCAGCCAAAATATGTTATTATTTGACTATGCAACCAATTCCCTTAGGTGGAACTGCATAATTCAACCCCCTAACAGGTTTTTTAAATAATGGTAACTTCATTATTGGGAATAAAACCTATTTTATCTTTATTGGTCTTATCGACAATATGTAAGGATCTGCAAAAAATAGCCATCCTAAACATATTTTTCTCATGTTCTTTTTCAGGATTTGAAAGTATTCAAGTCTATGGTTTATATTTCCCTTTCCTACATTTAGGTCAAACCTTCATAGGAGTGACACTAATCCAGTTCTTAGACAATCTTGTTTGGAAATATCTTCTCCATATTCAAGTACCTCTCTCCATATATAAAACTCTATGCTTTGGAAAATTTGAATCCCCATAAACTTCCACTGGATTTTTAGCAGTAGAAAATTAAATTTCTGAGAGTTCTTTTTCCTGACTATGCTGCACGTTCCCTTAGGCGACCTTGCATAAGTATTCTACATAACGGACCTGTCAGCAAAAAGATTCTATTATTTGACTATGCAGCCAATGCCCTTAGGTGGCCCTACATAATTCAACCCCTATTGGGTTTGTTAAATAGTTATAACTTCATTCTTGGGAACTACTTCTTGTAATGACTTTTATCCATTTTTCATATCATTCCTCAGATTCAAAATTTCTTAAGTCATCGTTTACATATTTTCCCTCATACTTGAACAAGGTAATATGTTTTCAGATAAATTATCAAGGAATTGAGTCAATGTTAATCCATTCGGTCAAATCTATTTCGACCTTAAACATTATCCTTTTTATGCTCGACATGCATGACTTTAAACTGCCCACAAAATACAAGGGAACTCTTAATAAAAGTCAAGTCCCATCTCACTAAACATACATTTTTTATGATTTTAGGTTATATTGAGCAATTAAAAGATTCAAAGTTTGTAGGGTTATTTATAATAATCCTAGAAAAAATCAAACTATGCTTACTAGGCCCATTGGCTTAGATAAAAATTTAAAGTAGATAGAAAAATAAGGCATGCACAAATGATTGAAAATGAAAGTGTTTTTCATTGATGCACAAGAGTTAGAAAGATATCCGCAGATTGGAGTCTCTTCTCTTTTTCAAAAATTACAAGAGGCTTTCAACATAACTCATCATTTGATTTAAGGCATCCTGAGCTTCATCAGCAACCACCTGGAATTCATTCATTCATCCGGATACAATAAGAGATGCAGTGATACTAGCTCTTCATGGAACAATTATAAAAGAATGTTCTTGAGTGCGGTTTGAGAAAAATATTTCTGATCAAATAGTGACTCTGTTTCCATCCAAGAGACTTGGAAGATGGATACATGGATTTGAGAATGGAGAATTAGAAGTAATGAGCCATTTGGAGAGAGTACTCTTTTCAGATATTGTTTTTAATGTCGTGATAGTCTTCTCTTCATCAACCGGCAGTGAAAAACATATCAACCCATCATTTTCCATTTTATTATCTACAAGGAAATGGCATGAAGGAAAAAATCTAAAGTTCACAACATTGTTGCTGATCATAATGCACAACATAACTGAAATAGAGGGATAGTAGTGTTGCTGCATCTCGGGCATATAGTTCTTTGGCTCTGGAACGTTGAGTCCTTGTAGATGATCATGACTATATAAAGGCAGATAAATGCTCTGTGGGAAATTGACATGATATTTCTGTAAGTACTTAGCCAAATCTGGGAGAGTGTTTTCACAAATATCATAATAATCATGGCCAACGATGCTCATCATGTCATCAATTGTCTTGCTAACCAGTTCATCAACCATTCCAATTCTTCTACGCGCCATTGAATCTGCACAAAGGTCAAATAATTAACTCTTATGTAAGTTTATTTTTCATAAAATTTGTGAATAAAAGTGAAAAAATGGCTAAGGCATTAAGGCACGCAAGTCCCAAATTTGGTGGGCAAGTATAAGTGCGTCGCGCAAGTTTTGGCGTGTAGGTATCACCACACAAGTCCAAATAACTCTACAGCAGTGTGACATAAAATGAAGCAGTGAAAAAAATGAGTAACTTGCGTGGCGAAGGCAACTTGCGCAATGAGAGCTCGGAAGCATTCAGATTCAGTGCATTGCACGAGGAATGACCGCATATATATAGGTAAGTTCGCACCCATGCGCACCAAAGCCTACGCGGGTCACCTGTGTGACATCATTTGAGCGCTCAACACTTGCACGCCACATGTTCCTTGGTTTTCTTCTTTACCTCAGAGTCACATCCTCATTTCTTTCGGATCCAACTCTGAAGGGGGACTTTTGTGGACGCTCCTTTCCATCATAGAGTATAACATCTGAAAAATGGAAATACCTTAGTCCAAAGTGATTCATCCTTTGAAAAACACAAAAAATCGACAAAGGAATGAAGAAGGATTTCTTCCCACTTGGGTCGTGCAAGTTTCATCATGGTCGCACAAGTATACTTGCGCACCGCATAGTGGTTGCACTGGTGAATTGTGCAGCCTCATTGATTTTTCACCCAAGGTCTTCCATGGACTCTAAATACCCCTTGTGGGTCCCCCATTTCGATAGGACGGAAAAATTCCAAAACTCATATTTGAGCTCCCGGCACCCTAGTCTCTTCTGGAAGTATTCCAAACACTTCTAAGGTAATTTCTTACCTAGAATGGAAGCTCTAAATAGGGAAAACAATTCCTAAGTGTTAAAACTCATCAACACTTGTGCGCCTAAGTGTCCAGCCCTTTAGGGAAATGGCCACACTTGCGCTCTTCATTATCCCTTCAATAAAACATGCACTCCACTCCTTTGGAAGCCTTTAGGGATAATACTAAGGGATTGAGCCAAGTCTCTCCCAAGTATTACCCTAAGGGTTGTCCATTTCGCAAGTACCCATGTGTCGTGCAAGTATACTTGCACGACTAGGACTTGCGTGCCCACGCAGGACTTGCACACCTTTCTCTTTTTGGGTTCCCCTCCTACTTATTCACTTTCTTTCTTCAAATCCACCTCTACTCTTCCAAATTTAGCCTTCAAAACCCTCTTCAAAGCCATTTATGGCATGGTTCCTTTGTTGGCTTCCTTATCTGAAAGGAATTCTATGGAACATTTCTAAAAACTAGTGATTTACATATCTTTATTTCACTAAGGTTAGAGATTTCATTCATTCAACCTCATCCTTTAAAGATGAGATGATCCTTAACCTAGGATTCATTTTCAAGAGTAATCCCCATTCATAATTCCCTTTAACTTGGGCCTCCTTCTTAGGAGAAATTCCCAATAAATAAATCCCAAATATGGGCCTCCTTTTCAGGAAGAATCCCCAGTCTTCATGCCCCCTAACCTGGGCCTCCTTTTCAAGAGTAAGCCCTAGTCTTCATGTCCTTAATTTTGGGCATCCTTTTCAAGAGTAAGCCCCAATCCTTAATTTTGGTCATCCTCCTCCAGAGTATTCCCCAACCATAATTCTTTTAATATGAGAATTTTCCTTAGGATTAAGCCCCAAGTTCCCAAAATACAAATTTCTTTAACCTAGGCTTCCTTTTAAGGATTAAGACCCAGTCATAATTACCTTTAACCTGGGCCTCTTCTTTAAAGAGTAAGCCCCAGTCATAATTTCTCTTAACTAGTCTTAATTTACTTTTTATTCGGGCTTCCTTATCAGGATTAAAACTCATTCATAAGTCCTCTCTAATTTGGGCATCCTTCTTAAGATTAAGTCCTAAGTTAAGTATCCAAATCTCTATAAAGCACATATACCTTTATGGACATTGTTCCCGGGTTTCTTCCCTGAAGTAAATCCTAATCTTCATCTATCTGGGCAGTCATACATACATAAGCCCCACATCATTTCTTATAATTGCATCTTTCATGGAAGAATTGTCTAGTTTTACCAAAACCTCTTGTTTCTCACGTTGAGAATGACTCACGTGAGCTTAGAGTGTAAAAGTAATTATGACATATTTATTTGAGTCATCAATCATGCATAAACTTCATACTTCTTTACTCGAACTACGTGGGTTCTGGTTCCCTTTCCAAAACAAAGGATACATAGGTAGTCCATCTGCGGGTACGATCCCAACTCTGAAATAATCTATGTCCTTATGAATGACAATAAACTTCAAGTGCCCCACTGAGTGGATTTAAAACCAGTATGGTTATCATAATGACCAATATATTTCTATATAATGTTTCGAAGGACACCATTGACTAAGAATCTCTAACAAATACAGATGATTCTCTATCGATGAATAACCTCAAATACATATAAAAGATTATTTAAATCTCATTCATACTAATTACTGATTTTCAGATCTAAAGGAAAGCTCAGTTTCATAATTCGTAATTTAATAAGGATTCACAGACATAGCTCAAATCTATAAAGAGAGTCCCGGAGTAGGCAATAATTTCCCTCAAAAAGGTGTGATGGGTCCGACCTCCCATCCTCTTGACCAATGCAAATTCTTAAGCCTCATTGGTTCACAACTAATGAGCACCTACCTATGGAAAGTAGGTTCAAGTGGATATGGAATCATTGGATGTTTCCGGTTTTATGAACAAACCCATTAGATATAGCTTGGAATATTTGAACCTCAAATCAATGAGTTCATCCCCATTTCCAGAGGAAACAGTGTTATATGTATTTATCACCCTTCTCCCCATACAGAAAGTATTCCAATATTGTTAATGTAAATATATCTACGACCAATATGAAATCGTGGGTAAGATAGTTCTATTAATGATTTTTTAACAATAATGAATCATAATAAATCAAAATTTGATTTTTATGAGTATATAATCAAGCCCATTCATGGATTCCTCTCTATAAATATGATAAATCCTTCTACATTAAAGGGAAATGTTTTCATCATACTAATAACCAACCTATTATTTATCCCTTGAAAACATTCTCCACACACCTTTATCCAGGTAAAATTAACTCCCTTTCATATTAACTTGGATAGTGGATTATAAATCCATGAACGATTATTTAGAAAAATTATATTGTACCAAACTAAACCAAAGAAACCATGAATCTTAGTCCCTATTATTTGACGAGGCCACCCCTACACCACCATAGTATCAGATAGATCAACAGATATTCCATCGTGAGATAAAATGTTTCTCATGAATTGCACAAATTATATACAAATATCATATTTTTTGAATTAACCAAAAGTCATCTCTTTTCTTATAGTTTGTTATATGACCCTGAGTTTTCCCTCATATTCCTCACAAGTTATGAAATATATCATAATATCATCAATAAAGGCCACAAAAAATTTATCGATTGAGTACTTAAAAAATTATAATCATCAAATCCATTAATGTTTAAAAATCAATAGTAAAAAAAGTGAATAATAAAAAACTGACAATGTAAATACCTTGTTATAAAGGATCCCATTAGGATACACTCTAATTTGATGATACCCTAATCAATGATCAATTATATACAATAATTGAGCTCTAGGAAGATGGTTGAATAATATATTAATTCTTGGAAGTGTTTGGTTTTTATTTAATTTTTTCCCATTGAGTTCTCTATAATTAATACATAGCCACATTATTCCATATTTCTTCTTCACAAAGAGAATAGTTTCTCTCCAAGTATAGATCCATTCAAAAAAATATCCTTATGTTTCTTCTTCAATTCTTCTAGTACCATGAATTCTATTCTATATGGGGTCTTAAATATAGGATTTGATCAAGGTGTGATTTCAATAGAGATTTATATCTATATTTTTAGTGTATGTTTATGTAAATATTCATGAAATACATATATATATATTCATGAATAATGGGTAAAAATTCCATCTTTTTTACTTTTACCATATTTCCCTTCTTCAATAATCATTTCTATAAATACGGATATAGGAAATAGTTCATGAAAAAAATAAGGTTGGGATATATCTCCTTTGAAAGTAATAATATTATTTTATAGAGAACCAGGATAAATTTATCTTTATATTACATCCTTTACATGTTTTAAAACATTATATTTTATAAATAAAAATATCCCAAGGATCAATAGGTTTAGGATCTTTAGAGTAAGACTACTTACTAATCTTATTTCACAAAGCTAGGTGTGAATAAAAATTTCATCAAGTATGGGTTCATCAAAATAAGTGAAAAATGAGCATAAAATAAATAACACAACATCATGAGTGAAAACCAAAAAACCTAAGTGGTCATCAACGTACATAGATTATGAACTAAAATAGAAATATGTTAATATAAAAACATAATATCAATAACATGGCAGAAAATAATTTAACATAAAACTTGAATCATAAGACAATATGATCATAATGAACAAAATACCTATACTATGGAACAAAAATTATCATAGAGAAATGTTACATTTATTAGTCACAAATTAATTCCCATGATTTTGAGTAACTAAAATGTTCTCATGAAACCTATATCATGAGATATAAACTCTTAACCAATGTATTAGAGGATGATATGGGACCCCTAACATCATTCATCTATACTTACATGTGATTATGAAAAATAATTATCTTTTTATATCATAAAGAGGAAGTAAAATGTGTTCATAAAAATCCTAATGAAAATCATTAGATTTTCATACAGAAGCCAATGGAATAAAATGGCTTTTATAAAATATCTAGATAGTGTATAAAACATCATGAATTAAATTGTTTGATTCCAAAAACTTAATCACCCAAAAATAATGACATAATTAAAGAAAAACATAGTGTGAAACATGAAACATAACTCCATTGGATCGAGATTATTTCAAGATAATGAAAACTAAATTAGGAAAATATATATTTCAAAATATTTTGTATTCATCATTGTAAAAGTCATTTTTATTAGTCACTTTTCAAAAAGGATAAATTTGTAATAAAAATTAGTGAAAATAAAACCTTTTGATATAAATAATACTGAATACAAAATTCCTTTTTATCAAAAATAAAAATGGAACATCATTTATAATTGAAAATATGGTGAGTATAGTGGAATGGAAATCAAGTTGAAATCATATAACACAAAGGAAGTTGTTTGAGTTTATATATCCCTTAAATTTACCATTGATTTCCATGAAAGTGATTTAATATACTATATAATGAAGATAAACATCTGAAATAATTATTTTATACCCTCATATATATTTAAATTCCCACTTCTATATTTCATTAATAATAATTCTCTTCACGTATTTTATTTCTATAATCTTTTTTCCAACATCAGGTATTAATAATCTAAACCATTTTGAACTAGGTTTAAAAAAATGGCATCAATCCTCCACTTGTCCTAAATATTGTCCATTAAATACCATTATAGGAACTGGAATTTATTTTTAAAAAATTAAAATAATTTTATAATTCCATTAAATGTTATTTTTATTCTTTTTTCATGAATATGAAAACAATGATGAACTAGTTTCGATTTATTTACTCATATATAAATATTACCTTATAATGACAATTTCTTTATTTATTTCCATAAGAAACCATATTCGTGATAAATATTACACACACACACATAGACATATATATATCATAAATACTCCAAAAATATATACTAAAATCATTAATGATAGTGGTAGTGAAAACAGAATGTATCGTTCCATGGAGGTGGTCGTTCACACATATAAATGATTAACAATATCATTTCTCAATGAATGAGATGAAAAAATTTATATGGTATATTATAATTTTATATTTATAAATTTCGCATAAAAAATATAATTCAAGAAATTCTTCCATTGTACCATATATGAGAGGCGGTGGTAAAAAACGAACAACATCTCTTCGTGGAGGTGCTAGTCTTCATGCACACATGATCGTTGTTATTTTTTTCTTAGTGGATTGGAAGGATTGAATAATTGTTTTAAAATAAATATAAAGAAATTTAAGAACAATAATTATACCAATTTTATTTTATTAATAATTTTATTGTTGATTTGGGTTGGGGTAGAGTCAAAGAAAAGGCCAAGAGAAAGTAATACTCATATGGGAAGCTTGAGTTTTCTTTTGTAAAGATACATTGAAATAAAGGTCTCAAGAAAACTAAAGAGGACCCAAAACATAAGGAAATAAGATATGGATTGAGGAATTGAAAAATTTCAATTTATTCAAAAAATGTTTCAAGGTATAGTTGAGTATTGAATTGGTGGAAGGGTTATATGTTTATAAGTGGAGATAAGGGTTGCATTGGAAGTAACTATAAAATTTTCAAAATTATAAACTCACTATTCAAGGTATGATGGAAAAAATGGATAAACATGAAGTGTAATTTTCTTTTTGGGTCTAATATCACCTCATACACTCAATTTGGTGGAATCATCAATTTTTTTCAGTATTTTTATTCTAACTTTTTTGGATTTTTAACTTTTAGCCTAATTTACATTTACCTGGGTAATTAATTTTTATCCTTAGTAATTATTTTTAATGAAAATATAAAGAATAGAAAATTTACCTAATTTGAAACTTTTTATGTAAAATATTTAAATCATTTTACCAAAAAACATTTTTATGGGTTTGAAATATTAATTTTAAAATAAACTCCCATAACACATAAAAATAGTTTTTAGAAAAATTATTTTTTTATGTTTAAAAATATATGTATGACATAAACTTATCATAGATACTAATTGTTTTTAAATAATATTATTTTTATTAAACAAATAAATGTTATTTTGGTATTTCTGAAATCTATAACCGAATATCACCATAAAAACACTTAACTCGAACAAAAGAACAAAGAAAGTTTTTATAAAATTGAAATTGAAATTTCTTCTAAAAAAGATGGACATATAATTTATAAGATCAAAGAATATATTAAAATGAATAATTTTATTCATTATATACATATATTATTAATTAAATTGGGTTTTAAACATCTATGATACTCTTACATAATGAAGAAATCATAAAAATTACATTTCCTGCAAAATTTTATTTTTCAACTAAAATTTATATATTTAGACAAAACTTAAAAAATCCATACTTAGTAAATATTGACTTGTGTAATTAATAATTGGATTTTATTTCATCAAAATTTTAATCTAAATTTAGAAAATTATTTTTTTACAATAAAAATAAATAATATAAAAAATGAATTTTATGGAAGATAACAATTTTTAATATTAACTACTATTAATTATTTATCTTTTATAGGTAATAGATTTTAATGGATTACCATAATAGTGTTTTTATTGATTTTAAAAAAGTTTTAATATAATATATTATCGTTAATTTATATTAGGTATAGTGTGTAATGAAAGTTATTGGTGTTATAATATTTATAATTTTGGGTCATTATATTTTACCCCCTTAAAAAAATTTCATCCTTGAAATTTTATTACTTAGAATAAAACAAGTAAGGGTTATTTTCTCTCTTCACATCCTCGGGTTCCCACTTAGATTCCTCAAATTTTTTATTACTATAAAACAAAATTAACCAGATGGGTGGTTTTGTTATGCAACACCATGTCTTGGTGACTGGGATCTCTATTGGTTATTCCTCCCTTGAGTTATCATGGTCCAATAACAGGGCTTTTGAGAAAATCAGATGTAAAGGGTATAGTGTATACATTATCAAAAGTGATACAAGGAACATATCATGTTCTTGGGAGTGGTTTTAAGGGAGTCTTATTAGATATGTTATAGACCTTAATCAACCAAGGATCTCAAAGGGATCAATATACCTAGGGATCCAATTTTCTTTATTCTCAAATCTCATAATGCACATCCAAGGAGATATCTAAATGAATACCTTTTCACCAACATCAAACTCTAGATATGATTGATGGTTATCTACAAAACTAATTTTTCAATGTCGTGATGTTTTCATGTGACGATGAATGGTTTGAAACTTCTTCATTGTTTATTGATGTAGTTCAAGACCTACAAGTTTCCTTTATCTTATACCATCCAAATATGATAGGTTCTGAAATATATTCCCATATAGAGAATCATATTGTTACATATGAATTAAATAATAAAAGATATTATTATATGGGGACTTGGCTATGGGGACATATTGATCCCAAAATTCATGTAAATCTATCGAAAAGGAGATCAATATATCCCATCGAGTTTTAATGGTCCTATAAGAATAAAAATATATCTATGGATGATAAGAAATAACAAAAATCACCACCATATCTCAAGATTTATGAATATTTCTCAAGAAACACTGCGTAAACCTTGGATCCTAATAAGATACAATGGAGGGTGGTAATTCATGAAGTCTTACGACATACATTCTCTATATCATGGAATGATGGTGTAGGGATAAATCTTCATTGATGGAAATAAAATGCACTGAAATCATAAGGTGATTAACTATAAATAAAATATAATTATGAACATTAGACATTGGAGGGGGTGGGGGCCAATGATGAAATACATGGAAATGGTTTCTCATTTTCATACAAGTATGTGTAATGATTAAAACATTCCGTTATAATTTTAACATTTAGCATTATCTTTTTTGCATACTAAGAATCAAGATACATATTCAGATTTTATCTATTTATATTGTCCCACAATAAGTTTTTCTTCTGATTTCTATACATCTACATGATTTCAGAATTAATAGGGAAGGATGATCTAAGAGAATAATCCATGATTTCTCTCTTCAGTTGTGGTTTTGAGGTGACAAATATCTATGTCCCAAACCTTATTACTATATCTTTATCAAAGTTAAACTCCAAAATATTCACCACCTTTTTTGTAGCTCTACATAAACTTTTAGGAATCTTTTATCTTCATATGAATGGGTGGTTAAGTAGTCAGTTAGAAATTTATGATTTTACACCTTCCCCTATGAATTCAGATTCATCCTTTTCAAATCCATAAAAATTGGGTCTCTTTTAACCATAATCATAGATAAGGTAGCATTATATTTACTAATTTTTGAATTAAATGATTATTCCATCCCAAGGTGGTAGTTTATTTATAATCCATAATCATTAATCCGTTCCAAATATATCCTTTGGAGCATATTTAACAATTTCTATATGAAAATATATTTCGAACACTTTTATTTCTATAAATTTCACACTTCTCACCATAGAGATATTACCCCAAGATTTTTAATCAAATTCACCATCAATAACTCTAAATATTGTACCAGATAACTTCTCTAATGAATTTTTAATTTTCATGAGGTATAATAATGTAATTTTTCATTTTTTTATTAGTACATAATAAAATCCTTTCATTGGGAAATAACTTTATACTTCAAACCATTCTCCACTACAAGGTAATGTGATTATTGGTGTTGTGACCAATCTCTTCTTTAGTTCCTAAAGTCATTCTTCATATTCATCTATCCAAAGGATGTTTTCTCTCTTTAATTTTAACTTGGTTAGTGGATTCAATATTTGTAATAAATTCATCACAAATCATATACAATATCACGTAAAACTAAGAAAAATATAGATCTCATTTATTATGTTCAGTCTAGGATTTTTTTCAATAACATCTATTTTTGAAATATCATCATATTTTCCCTAGATGGTGATTTCATGAACTAAGAATGAAAAATTGTGAAGTTAAATTACACATTATCTATATTTTTCATACAATTTCTCTTTTTAAGGCCATCTACACAATCCTAGAATTAAATTCGTGCTATTTCAGTCTCTTTGAGTACATAAGAATATAATACTTGAAGGATAAAAAAATTATCTAAGATGTATTTAAAGACCCCATTCATTTGATCTAAGAAGATTGCGGTGAAATTAGATAATTTTAATTTCACCACTATAAACTCATTATGTCTATAGAACATTTGGAAAGATATCTTTGAAATATCCTCCCTTTTGACCCTAAACTAATAATATCTAGATCAAAGGTCAATATTCAAGAATTACTGAGCTCCTATGAGTTGATTGAATAAGTCATCAATATAAGTTAACATATATTTATTCTTAATTGTGATATGGTTAATCTTATGATAGTTAATGAAAAGTTTAATTGATCAATCATTCTTGTTAACAAAGTGTATTAGTGCTTCCCATGGTTTAACACTAGGGTAGATAAAAACTGTTTCCAAATTATTCATTAGCTACTTCTTTAATTATACCAATTAAATGGGATACATTCTAAATGGAATGTTTAATAGAGTAATATTTCCATGTATAATTTAAATTGATAACTCAATTGCACGCTCTGATGAAAGACCAAGTAGTTCATCCAAAAGTATTTTTGTATATTTTCATAAAATGGGAATTTCATCAATAATTTTTTTATCCATAATCATTTGTGCTATAAATACATTATTATTTGGTATTAGAACCCATAATATAGAATTTTATTCTTAGGTGGGATCATCAATTTTTTTATAATTGAGAATAAGAATATCTTGAATATAAAATTAGTTCTCATTATCTCAAAAATTTACATGGGATCAATATTAGGTTAGTTAATCCATACCCAAAAGTATGTCAAGTTTAACCAAGGGATGATAACATAGATAAAAATGAGTTATCCTCACATGAATATAAATTGGAGAAAATTTATATATCATTGACATGGTCATTTTTCCACCTAGTGATTTCACTGATTGTTTGATATACATCCATTGAGGTTGTGATTACACATTCTTAGTAAACTTATATGATATAAAAAATTAATTGAACCATAATCAAATATGGAACTTATAAATGTATAATAGAAATTAAGTTTACTTTATATCACTTCCTTACCCCGATATACCTCAACAGTAGTGATTGTGAACACCCTTCTTTATTACCCTTGTTTAGGAGTATTAATGGACATATTTTCTTCATTATCCAGAGTGTTGGTGAATTGATTTTATAGTGTCCAAACTCTATGCACATGATGAATTGTAGTTTGGGTAGATATTTTTATGTGATATTCTTATCATATATTGTTCTAATCACCCTTTTACAAATTAGTTGATTTTTTTTGGATTAGTATCCTATGTTACCACAATTAAAATTATTATCTTGTCCTTTATGGAAATTACTTGGGTTCTACCTCCCACAAAATTTGAAAGTAGGTGTTGAATTTTTATCTCCTCCAGGGACTTACCATTGGGGTTCCCTTATATTCCCCTCAACTTTTACCTATTTTCAGTATTGATAGACTCTATATTCCATCTACACCATTAGTGAAAACTAAAAATTTTCTCCATAGATACCTATGTCTCTTGTGGACTAATACTTTAAAATAATAATTTTTAATCTAGTGAAGAAGTTATTTATTTTAATTTACAGATCATATATAAAACAAATGGATTATCCTGTGAGCCTCATAATTTTTTTATGATTTCAAATCGATTCATACTCTTTTTGATTAAACTCCATGAATTACCTCTCCATATTTGTGAAAAGTGTTTGAGAAAGATATATGGTAATGAACAATTTTTTAAATTCATCCCAATCTATTTAATATATATCTTATTTCTTCCATTTATTCTTAATAAGAGTGTACTATTGGTAATCCTTAACTTAAAAGTGGTAAATATCTAGAAAAAATTCTCATGTTCTTAATATTGGAGAATAAAAAAAATTTGTAAGTAAAATTGATCCATTTCTCGATGATAATTTGATATGAAGATCTACTAAAATAGGACAGACACTAATGTAAGAAAGTCTCAATAGTATAATGGTCCTTCATTCTCAAATTGAAGAGATAAATACTGTTCATGTTACTGTTTATAGTTTGAGAGAGTTGAGTGAGAAATGTTATTTGGTCAAGTAATCTAGCTTCAATTCCATTGGGTTCTTTATTAAATAATCTAATGAATTTTCCCTCACACCCACTGTAAACATGGTTCCTTATAGTTCTAGGCATTAATAAAACCGAAAAGGATTACTATGAGTGATAAGAAATTAACTTCATAAGGAAAAAATATCATAAAAGTAATTTAAAATTAAAAAATATTATTCACTAAAAATATATTTTTAGACTATAATTATTTTAGTTCAACCTTTTACAATATTGGTTAAACTTTAGGTTGGATTTTGTAGAGACCCGAAGCTTGACATTCATGGAAATTACATTACTTTTGCGGAATATCTAATACATAACAAAAATAGACACACAAGGACCGTACTAGTTTAGTGTCTTTGGAAAATTGGAATATAAACTTCTAATCATGTTGAAAGATCTTCAACATCTCCCATAACGATACTCCCCTTTTTGTTTCCTTACCTAAAACCTTTCTTTTAATCCTGGGGGAAAACAAACATAAAAAGGGTGATCTCAAATGACCAGTAAGTGTAAGCATGGAGAAAATAAAACAAACCAAATACATTTGAACTTAAAAACATGAACATAATATTTAAACATCAAAATCATGAGAAATGACATAAAACATGGCAGTACGTAAGGCATAGATCATAATGGATCATAAATCATGATAACATAGCATAGGAATAAATCATGTAATTGTGGAATCCATTAATCAAATGTAATGATTTCCATAATATCCAAGACATTACTCCCATGACCATCTTAGTGGACAAAGTCCCTTTCTAAATCGAGTTCACTCCTCGTTTCAATCCTATAACACTGAACTGGATTAACTTACCATTCCAGCCATGTCTATCTCATGAGATATAAATCTTTACCCAATGCATTTGAGGTAGATATAGGTCCCACCCATCTCATAATGAAATCATTATTACTTGTGCCACAACATAAACTTAAAACATTCATCATAACCCAAAGAATAAAATGGGTTTCATAAACATCATATCATCATCACATATTCCATATAAAACAAATGGATATTTCATCATAAGAAAATTTAAAGCATGTGAATCATAGAGACATTATACTTGAAACATACATATATGAAATAATTTCATCTTAGATGGAAAATGGTTTTGATAAAACACTTGAAATGAATTCTTGAGGAAAATATCCTTTCTTCTTCAAAATCATTTTCTTTTCACAAAATGCCATTCAATTTTAAAAGGAAAGGATTTTTTTGAAAATAATCATAAAATCTTGTAGAGGAAGCTTCATGAAAATGAGGCGTTATGAAACCGTAAAAATCTGTTCACGTCGTATAAGTAAAAAAAATAACAATTTCCTCGTACTTTTGTCAGAAAAGTCAAAAAGTACCTTGTATGGTAAACAAAAGAAAGATTCTTTCCATACGATGTGGTAAAAGTAATAAAAGGGTAAAAATGTCTTAAACATACATGTAAGTAAATTAAACATTTTATGAAAACATTTTGAGAGCATATGGACATGGATAATAAACATAACCCCCAGTAAATACTTACGAGTAAACAATCTCAGATAAGAATGAGATTGGAATAATTATCCCTTACCTTAGGTCCGATATGCTTCGTATGGATCCAAAACTCCTGTGTAATGATTTAAATAATGTCATTGACTTATTACAGAATCATATTCATTGTTATGATATCATATAAGGTTCACTTATGACTTTATATTAACCATTAATTTGTAAATTAATGTTAAAGTAGCGTTTTGGGTAAAATCGTTACATTTTTCATTCGTGTTTTAACTTTTAATTATTTATATGATTACTTAGATCATGGTTAATTACATCAAGAATGTAAAACATGATTTATATATAATATATATTCAGAATATATATATATATAATAGATCGATAAATGGAAAGAAATACACCGTTCATGATGACGGTAGACCGTACGTACGCATGAATGCTGTTTTCGTTTCCTTATTGAATTGAATGGAATTAAGTAGATGATATACATATATATATACATAAATCCAGTATCATTATTATGTCATATATTTCATGATTACTTAATATATATACTTTATAATCATTCATGAATGGTTAATCATTGAGAATGAATCTTATTGTGTCGTGGAGACGGTAGTCCGTACGTACACACGAGCGATGATATCATTCCCATGATCGTGGAATTGTATTGAAATGTATATATAATATTTAAGAATCAATATTACTTTACAATGATCATATATAGTCATTATTTACACCATTATACCCATCCAAGTAAGGTGGTGGTGGAAAATAGATTACACCACGACATGGAGACGGTATTCCATACGTACGCACGCGCGGTGATTTCGTTTTCCGTAGGATGGATAAATGGTGAAACAGGGTTGTTTCATAATTATAATAACATATCTGTATATGATCGATACTGATGTTATTACCTCATAATGAAACAAATAAAGAATAAGAAGTGGAAGAAGAAATAAAGTTGAAATAATCGGTAATGAACATTACATCTTCTTTGAAGCGCCTCATTGAGACCTCCTCTTAGGGCACTAAAATTGGTCTTTGAATAAGACCAAGACCTCTAGTATGTTTCTAGGGAAGCGGAGAAGAGAATTGGTCAGGGATTGGCCGATCTTGAAGGCTCAAAGTGGTGTGAGGAAGAGAGGGAGGAGGTTCCCTTTTATAAGGGAGGAGAGGGGCACCTTTGGAATAACTAAAAATATTATTTTATTATAAAGTCATATTCGGTTTTTAATAGCTCCAAATTGAGTTATTTCGAATCTAAGGTGGGGATGGGTTGAAATAATCTCATCCAATAGAATTTAGACATGTTTAGGATGCTATTTTAACCTTATCATTTAGATTTAACTTTAAGTTAAATAATTTTTCTTTTACCGTGTCTTCTTGTTTTCTTACACTATAAGCTTAATAAACTTACTATAACCAGAAAAAAGAACCCCAAGTTGTTTATTATTAATATATATGACCTTATCTAAGTCATTTGGACGAACCTTAGATTTTTAGGAATAAAATAACAATTAATAATATAATATTTGTTTTAAAAACTATTTTATGTCAATTTTTACACTCTTTGGTAATTGATTTTTTAGAAAATTATAACAGAATTATTGGTTGTAAAAAAGTTATCTAAATCAATAATAACATGTCATATTAACCTATAAAATTAGTTTAATTCATAAAAAGTCTCAAATTACATTTATTTGGGTATTTATAACATCAATTATGTCAATATTTCATTAATAAGATAATTACTGCATCAACATTGTGTAATGAATAAATTGCATTATTTAATGTATAAAAATTATAAATAAAATACCTTTATGTAGGAAATATTATTAGCTTTATAATTAATATTTATAGTCGAATTTCTCTTATGTATAACCCTATAGTAAAAATTATTTACTTATTAAACATTGATTTTGACTATTTTAACCCTTCTTTAAATAAATTAATATTAAATGTCCTAATCTAATCCAAGTGGGCCTAAATGGTCATATTTTATTCCTAAGGTTATTTTTGGTCGAATTAATCTTATCCAATAGAATTAAGACATGTTTTAGGGTAATAATAATATCATTTTTACCCTTAATTATCCTATTTACTTTTAACCGTGGTAAATAAAAGTAAAAAGTTACTATTTACCAAAAAATATTTTCATCTCTTTGAACCACATTTTAGTCCTTGATATTAACCGTGTCTCTTGGATTTTTGAGATTCCACTCACAGAAGCGGTAAAATTGAGTTTTATGAAAAATTCAGTTTTTTAACTACCACTTAGTGGTTTCACTATTCATCAAAAAATGAAAGTTTCCAGAAAAATACCAAAAATTAGGCCTAAGATATATTTGATATGATGAATTCAAAAATGTTGTCTATTTTACAAAATTCAAAACATATTAGTTACATTAATTAATTTAAAAATTAATTCCTATCATCAAAACAAATAGCGTGTTCTTAAGAGATAATAACTATCAAAAGATTGACACTTGTTTATGTCTGGTTTAAATGAAAAATTACATCCAGTGACCAACATTGTATTAAATTATTAAAATATATTCTAAATATACTTTAAAACCACTAAAATTAATACTTTATCACTATTAATTATTTCAATTAAAAATGTTGTTTTTAATTAAAATTTAGTAATTTTCACTATTCATTAGAATATGAAAGTTATTCGAAAAGTACCAAAATTTCACCCTAAGATAATTTCGATATTCCGAATCCAAAAATTTAGTCCATTTTGAAAGATAAAATTTTTAAAATTTCAAAAAGTGGGTATTACTATTCATAACGGTTAGTTCATAATAATATTATAATAATATCTCGTTTAGTGAAACTCGGTATTGCGTACTACACACGCTATCGAGGAAGGTCGTGATTGCATGTAATTCAAGGCAAGTCAGGGATGCGTGTTGTGAAAGCTCCTTTTGGTGTAGCGTAAAACACAAGATATTAATTAAAAAGAATATTTTTCATAAAATCTCGGGGTGTTACATTCTACCCCCCTTAAAATGAATTTTGCCCTCGAAATTTGTCGGGGTTATAAATGGTTTACTACTCGAAAGTTTCTTTAATAGAAACCCACATCGTAAAAAGGAATACAAAAACTTGTCTTTAAAAATTAATGTATGAAACGTAATGGTTACCCAAATTAACTAATCACTGGGTTTTCACGTATAAGAACATATGTGAAAATATTGATATGGAAGAAAAATCTAACCATCATGTTCTGATGGAGAGTGGTAGAGATCATGGCTATGAAAAAGCCAACAATCAAAAAGCCATAAATTTGTGATGATCTAGGGTAATATCTGATTCATCGGATATAAGGGCACTAGGACAACATTTTTGGTTTTCAAGATCATTTCCCTAAAGTTGAAGAATTTGAATTAGAATAAATACTTACTTTATTTTGGTACAATCTCACTATTGTTCATTCCTTGAACAATTTACACTTCCTCTCTTAAAGAAATGAAGTCGAATTTGTTATTTGTGAAGTGTTAGAAGATCATGTGATAGAATGACGGGTCATTCCATATGTCTCAAACAAAAGGTTAGCAAAAGTTATAAAATATACATAAGTCAATCTATAGTGAGATTAATCATATATGGTTCCTAAAATGGAATTATACATCATATATCATACTTCTTAATATAATAAAACTAGTTTCTACTAACAAGGACTTCATGTAGGCCAGTGGTAGGTGATAAAGGCCAGTCGCACTTCGGTTGTGGGTTCGATTCCCACAGCCTTTTCCGACGCGATGGGCTGTCGCCAGTCCTGCAGGTTGTACTTTTTCTAAAACTACATTACTATAACATCCCATCAATAATAACGAAAAAATTTCTATCCTTAAACAATACTAACTTATGTCCAACATAATCCTTTCCAATCTTTAGGCTTATCTAAAATACTGTTGTCCAATCTCATATTATATTGAAAACGATTACCAAAGGGTTCATATAACAAACATGTTAATACCATCGTTGATCCCCATATATCATGAGATATTTCTTGTTGGTCACATTCCAAACATTATAAGGCCTTAGTCATGTATTCTCTTAAAAAATGAATACCCATTAAATCTTAGTGAAAACATAAGTGCTGTTAAAAGATAACTCTTTCCACATAACAAAATCAAAAAATTCTATATACTCAAACTATGATATAACCTTCTCCTTATATCAGTCATGAGCTCTTGAATACTATCAAACATTTAATTTTCTCCTTATCCCTTCATTATGTGCATATCATATATTTTCCAAAAATATCTGAATAACCTTTCATGGTTACTGGTACCATTTATCATACACTTTCAAATCATAAAGAAAGACAACATTGTAACAATACTTAAATGTCTCTTTATTCCATTGTACCATGAGATTACTTATACAACATTACACTTGATAAACATGTAATCATTACACTACCTTCTTAATCCATTGACTGAGATTCAAAAATTCTTTCATCTCACATATCATTTATAGTCTCTTCATCATCATCAACATAAATACTACCCATACGACCATACAGATTCTCTTCATGAGACTTTCCCTTAGGGAATTAGTTTGCATAATGCCCGTACATTCCACATTTAAAACATTTAACCATTATTGATGTCGTAGCAATACTATTATCCTCATCCATGGTGTTAACTGAACCTTTTCCTTTGCACTTACTGGCTTTGTGTCCTTCTTTTCCACACCCAAATCATCTTCCAGTTCCTTTGAAACATTCTCCTTGATGCCTCTTCCCACATGATTTAAATAGGGGAAATTGAACTTTATTTCCTCTATGATCATCATGAAACTCCATCTTTCTCTTATTAGCTGAGTCATGAAACTTTCCAAATTTGAGTTTATTGATCATATTATGAGATTTATGATTCGGCATAATAATGATGTTTGGACTTCCAAATCCCATTTCATTTGGTTTCTCATGAAGAATATCATTCCATTGTCCATCATATCCTCCATTATCGTGAATCATCTTGTTTCCAGCCATTTTCTAAAACCCAAAAAGAAAAGTGTGAGAGGAAAAAATCATAATAAAGGGGGAGTAACTTCAATATATAACATCTTAGGTTTAATTCTAATATCGTTACCGTAATTCTAGGACTATAGACAATACTTATACTTAACCTTAGGGACATCCATAGACATGCCTTATAAATATCTCTATGGATATCACTAATGTTTTCGCATCCTAGTTTCCAAAGGTTAACTAAACCTTTCCTCTAATACCAACTGTAGAGACCCGAAGCTTTCCATTCATGGACATTACATTACTTTTGTGGAATATCTAATATATAACAAAAACAGACACACAAGGACCATACTAGTTTAGTGTCTTTGAAATCATGGAATATAAACTTCTAATCATGTTGAAAGATCTTCAACATCTCCCATAATGATCCTCCCCTTTTTGTTTCCTTACCTAAAACCTTTATTTAATCCCGGGGGAAAACAAACATAAAAAGGATGAGTTAAAATGCTCAGTAAGGGTAAGCATGGAGAAAATAAAACAAACCATATACATTTAAACTTAAAAACATGAACATAATATTTAAACAACAAAATCTTGAGCAATGACATAAAACATGGCAGTACGTAAGGCATAGATCATAATGGATCATCAATCATGATAAAATATCATAGGAATAAAGCATGTAATTGTGGAATCCATTAAGCACATGTAATGATTTCCATAGTAGCCAAGGCATTACTTCCATGACCATCTTAGTGGAAAAAGTTCCTTTCTGAATCGAGTTCACTCCTCATTTCAGTCCTGTAACACTGAACCAGGTTAACTTACCATTCCATCCATGTCTATCTCATGAGATATAAATCTTCACCCAATGAATTGGAGGGAGATATAGGTCCCACCCATCTCATAATGAAATCATTCTTACTTGTGCCACAACAAAAACTTAAAACATTCATCATAACCCAAAGAATAAAATGGGTTTCACAAACATCATATCATCCTCACATAATCCAAATAAAACAAATGGATATTTCATCATAAGAAAAGTGAAAGCACATAAATCATAGAGACATTATACTTGAAACATAAACATATGAAATAATTTCATCTTATATGGAAAATGGTTTTGATAAAACACTTGAAATTAATTCTTGAGGAAAATATCATTTCTTCATCAAATTCATTTTCCTTTCACAAAATGCCATTCAATTTCAAAAGGAAAGGATTTTGTGGAAAATAATCATAAAATCTTGTAGAAGAAGCTTCATAAAAATGAGGCATTATGAAACCATAAAAATCCGTTCACGCCGTATAAGTAAAAAAAATAACAATTTCCTCGTACTTTTGTTGGAAAAGTCAAAAAGTACCTTGTATGGTAAACAGAAGAAAGATTCCTTCCATACGATGTGGTAAAAGTAAGAAAAAGGTAAAAATGTCTTAAACATACATGTAAGTAAATTAAACATTTTATGAAAACATTTTGAGAGCATATGGACATGGATAATAAACATAACCCCCAGTAAATACTTACGAGTAAACAATATCAAATAAGAATGAGATTGGAATAATTATCCCTTACCTTAGGTCCGATATGCTTCGTATGGATCCGAACCTCCTGTATAATGATTGAAATAATGTCATTGACTTATTATATAATCATATTCATTGTTATTATATTATATATGGTTCACTTATGACTTTATATTACCCATTCTTTTGTAAATTAATGTTAAAGTAGCGTTTTGGGTAAAATCGGTTCATTTGTCGTTCGTGTTTTAACTTGTAATTATTCATATGATTACTTAGATCATGGTTAGTTAAATCAAGAATTTAAAACATTACTTATATATAATATATATTCAGAATATACATATATATAATAGATCGATAAATGGAAATAAATACACCGTTCATGGAGACGGTAGGCCGTACGTACACATGAACGCTGTTTTCGTTTCCTTATTGAATTGAATGGAATTAAGTAGATGAAATACATATATATAAACATAAATAAAGTATCATTATTATGTCATATATTTTCTGATTACTTATTATATATACTTTATAATCATTCATGAATGGTTAATTATTGATAATGAATCTCATCGCGTCGTGGAGATGGTAGTCCGTACGTACCCACGAGCGATGATATCATTCCCATGATCGTGGAATTGTATTGAATTGTATGTATAATATTTAAGAATCAATATCACTTTACAATAATCATATATAGTCATTATTTACACCATTATACCCATCCAAGTAAGGTGGTGGTGGAAAATAGATTACACCACGGCGTGGAGACAGTATTCCGTACGTACGCACGCGCGGTGATTTCATTTTCCGTAAGATGGATAAATGGTTAAATAGGGTTGTTTCATAATTATAATAAAATATCAGTATATGAGTGATACGGATGCTATTAATTCATAATGAAACAACTAAATAAGAAGAAGTGGAAGAAGAAATAAAGTTGAAATAATCGGTAACGAACATTACCTCTTCTTTGAAGCGCCTCTTTGAGACCTCCTATTATGGAAGTAAAATTGGTCTTTTAATAATACCAGGACCTCTAGGATGTTTCTAGGGAGGTGGAGAAGAGAATTTTTCAGGGGTTTTCCGATCTTGAAGGCTCAAAGTGGTGTGAGGAAGAGAGGGAGGAGGTTCCCTTTTATAAGGGAGGAGAGGGGCACCTTTGGAATAACTAAAAATATTATTTTATTATAAAGTCATATTAGGTTTTTAATATCTCCAAATTGAGTCATTTCGAAGTTAAGGTGGGTATGGGTCTAAATCCTCTCATCCAATAGAATTTAGACAAGTTTAGGTTGCTATTTTAACCTTATCATTTAGATATAACTTTAAGTTAAATAATTTTTCTTCTACCTTGTCTTCTTGTTTTCTTACACTATAAGCTTAATAAACATACTATAACAAGACAAACGAACCCAAAGTTGTTTATTATTAACATATATAACCTTATCTAAGTAATTTTTCCAAACATTAGATTTTTAGGAATAAAATAACAATTAATAATATAATATTTGTTTTAAAAACTATTTTATGTCAATTTTGAAACTCTTTGGTAATTGATTTTTTTGAAACTCATAACAGAATTATTAGTTCTAAAAAAGTTAACTAAATCAATAATAACATTTAATATTAACCTATAACATTAGTTTAATTCATAAAAAGTCTCAAATTACATTTATTTGGGTATTTATAACATCAATTATGTCAATATTTCATTAATAATATAATTACTACATCATTTTTGTGTCATAAATAAATTACATTATTTAATGTCTAAAAATTATAAATAAACTACCCTTATGTAGGATATCTCTTTATATTTCTAATGAATATTTATAGTCGAATTTATCTTATGTATAACCCTATATAAAAAATGATTTACTTATTAAACTTTGATTTTGACTATTTTAACCCTTCTTTAAATAAATTAATATTAAATGTCCTAATCTAATACAAGTGGGCCTAAATGGTCATATTTTATTCCTAAGGTTATATTTGGTCTAATTACTCTTATCCAATAGAATTAGGACATGTTTTAGGGTAATAATAATATCATTTTTACCCTTAATTATCCTATTTACTTTTAACCGTGGTAAATAAAAGTAAAAAGTTACTATTCACCAAAAAAATATTTTCATCTCATTGAACCACATTTTAGTCCTTGATATTAACCTTATATCTCTTGTTTTCGAGATTCCACTCACAGAAGTGGTAAAATTGAGTTTTATGAAAAATTCAGTTTTTTAACTACCACTTAGTGGTTTCACTATTCATCAAAAAATGAACGTTTCCAGAAAAATACAAAAAATTAGGCCTAAAATATATTTGATATTATGAATTCAAAAATGATGTATATTTTACCAAATTCAAAAAATATCAGTTACATTAATTAATTTAAAAATTAATTCCCGTCGTCAAAACAAATAGTGTGTTCTTAAGAGATAATAACTATCAAAATATTGACGTTTTTTTATGTTTGGTTTAAATGTGAAATTACATCCATTGACCAAAATTGTATTAAATTGTAAAAATATATTCTAAATATACTTTAAAACCACTAAAATTAATAATTTATCACAATTAATTATTTTGATTAAAACTGTTGTTTTTAATTAAAATTTAGTAATTTTCATTATTCATCAGAATATGAAAGTTATCCGAAAAGTACCAAAATTTCACCCTAAGATAATTTTGATATTCTGAATCCAAAAATGAAGTCCATTTTGAAATATAAAATTTATAAAATTTCAAAAAGGGGGTATTACTATTCATAACGGTTAGTTCATAATAATATTATAATAATATCTCATTTAGTAAAACTCGGTATTGCATACTACACATGCTATCGAGGAAGGTCGTGATTGTGTGTAATGCAAGGCAAGTCAGGGATGCGTGTTGTGCAAGCTCCTTTTTGTGTAGTGTAAAACAGAAGACATTAATTAAAAAGTATATTTTTTCTAAAATCTCGGGGTGTTACAGGTTTTATCATACTTCATAACCTAAACCCTTGATGTATCTAATAAATATGTCCTTTAATGTGGTTCAAGAAGAGTATGATATCAACCAAAGAATATACCTTGAGGGTTCCTATCAAGGTGTGTAGTTATGCATCTTTGTTGGGTACTATTTCACGATTGAGTAAATACCTAACATGTCATCTTCAGGATTATCAACCCTAGGTGAAACTATGCTAGAGCCTACTTCCACTTACTAGTGTCCAAAAAGTATGTATTTGCTGGGAAAACCACAAAATCTATACTTTAACAAAACATCAGGATGTTATCTATAATTATACTTATGACTTAGACATATCCCTAGGGATTTTATTAATATTCTCTAAACTAACCTACAAAAATATAAAAAACCTTTTCTTTGATACCAACTATTATAAACAAGCATAAATATACCTTAATTTACATAATTAAAATGAATTAAAACATTATATTTCATAAATAATCTTATCCCAAGGGCTGGTAGGTTTAATTTTCGTAGAGACTAGCTACATAATAATATTTCCTTAAAAAATAGACTGTTTATCCTTACAGGCACCATACTAGATGATAATATAGACATCTCATTAGTAAGAATCATTATCATAACATGGGGAATGAAAACATAAGAAAGGGGTGATCTCAAATAATCTGTAAGGGCTGAATAAATATTTAATCCAGGGCAAGTTTATAATAGTTTGTAAAAAAATGAGCATAAGAAAAATATCAAAACCACATGAATGATAAACATAAAGCATATTTTTTCCTCAAATTACACCACATAAGAAGTTAAAGACACAAAATATAACCATGTAAACATAATATCTATGAAATGTTTTAGAATCATTTTACATAATTATGCATGCCACTTAAAAATAATTTATTTCTACACCATAAATAACCCATATAAATAAAATGGGTTTCATAATACTTATAAATAAAAATCATTCATTTTTTATAAATAACCCAAGTAAATAAAATTGGTTTCATTAAACATTCATATGGTATAAAATAACATCATAAATTAAATCATTTCATACTAAAAAAATGATAACCCATAATAATCACATAATTAAATAAAATATAGGATGAATCATGATGAATAACTCTATTTTAGATACATAATTTTAGGACAATGGAATAGATATCATGAAATGATATTTTTGAAAAACATTTGTATTCATCTTCGTAAAAGTCATAGTTATTAGTCTCATTATAAAAAGACTCCATTATTTTTTATGAAAAATATATAAAAATAAAACCTTTCATGGAAATTAATTTTGATCAAAAACTTTTTCCACATATATATATATATAAATATAAAATCACTTAAAATGTAAAATTTAGTGAACATAGGGGATTATAAATCCATAAGAAAGAATATAACTCATAATAGAAAGTTTGAGTTACCAAGTCCCCTACAATGACGATTGATTTTTGTTGAAGTTATCAAAACAAATTTATCATGAATATGAACATATTAATTACCTATTTCATAACCTTATTCACATATATTTCCATTTATACACTTCATTAAAAACAATTCTCTTCATGTATTAAATTATTGTAATATTTTTTTCAACATTGGGTGTCAATAATCATGACTATTTCAAACTAGATTTTCAAAACCAATATTGATCTTCCTTTTTCTCCAAATTATTAAAATTTTAGAAGCATTAAATCTACTTTAATTTATGTTTTACAATGGAAAATAATGATATAATTTCATTATAATGTAGTTTTTGTTGTGTTTCACGAGGATTAAAACAGCAATGAGCGATTTTCAAGTTATTTACCAATATTTATGAATTACATTATAACGATCATTTAGTTTTATATTATATATAAATAATCATATTAATGATATATTTTACTTATATATATCATAAAATCTTATAAAATAAAATAAAAATACTATCAATGATGGAGATATTAAAAAATGAGATGCATTGTTCCTTGTAGATGGTAGCCCTCACATACACATGATTAAATATCCCATTTATAAAATAATTGATACATAGATTTTATATGATAAATTAGCAATCATTAGTTATAAATTTTATATAAAAAAATATATACTTGTAACTATAATTGAGATATTGTGATGAAAAATTAAAAAAACCACTTTAAGGAGTTGATAGTCCGTACGTACACATAATCAATATTATTTTGATTATTTATTAGATTGAAAGAATTTAATATTTATTTCACATATAATATTATTATATTTTACAATAATAAGGACACAAATTTCATTATATTAATGTTTTTAGATATGATTTTGGAAGAACTAGATTAAAATAAAATGCTAAGAGAAAGTACTACTCGTGTTGGAAGCTTGAGTTTTCTCTTGGAAAACTCTATTGAAAAGATGGCCTAAAGAAAACTAATGGTAATGAAAATATTATGTAAGTGGGATATAGTTACAATAGGATCAGAGTTTCATATTTTCAATAAAATTTTCAAAATACAGAGGATTCTTGAAGTGGAGTATGTCTTAATATTTTATAAATGAAGAGAAGGGTAGTTTGTAAGTAACAATTACATTTTCAAAAATATTTACTAATTATTCAAGGATTAATTGACACAAAATGGAAAAAAGTTGATTATAAAGTGAGTGTGGGTCAAAAATCATCTCAAATTGTCATTTTGGACAAAACCTTGAGTGTTTTAGTTATTTTTTAACTTTTTAACCTTTTAACATTTACATTAATTTATTTTTAACTTGGTAATTAATTTTTAATCATGGAAATTTATTTTAATGAAAAAAATTAAAATTAGTAACTTTTAATTATTTTAACCTTTGAATTTCAAATTTTAGAAAATTCTTATCAAATAAAATTTTTAATGCTTTGGAATGTTATTTTTAAAACGGACACGCATACCATGTATTGTTTTTAGAAAATGTATGTTTTTAAAATGAAAAATTAATTTACGTGATAATATTATCATAGATATTAATTTTTTAAATATAAATTAATTTTTAGAAAAAATAAATGCATTTTGATTAAAAAAACCTTAACCAAATTGCACCATCAAAACACTTAATTAGGAGAAAAGACCAAAATCAATATTTTTTGAACTGTCAATTAAATTTAGTTATAAAATATTTGATATTATATTTATAAGAAGAAATAATATATTAAAATTTATAATTTCACTCCTAGAATATATATTTTATTACTTATAATGTTTTTTAAAATTATAGGATACACATACATAATGCTAAAATCAAAAAAAATTATAATTTTTTCAATAATCATATTTTTTGACAAATAATCAATATTTTAAGAAAAAAATCATTAAAATTTATTTTTTATTCAAGAAATTTAAAAAATCACTTTATTTTATCAAATTTACTTTCTAAAATTTGTTAATTTAATATTTTAAAAGAAAATACATAATATAATTGATATTAATTTTATTGAAATTAAAAAATTTCAATAATAATTCATATATATAATTTATATTATAATTGTAAAAAAAATTAGTGGTTTACCATTTTTTATTTACAATAGACTTATCAATTATTTTCTTCCAATATATTTTGTTTTTTACATTGTGTGTAGTTTATAATGCATGTTACCAAACATAACATTAGTTTTACAAGGATTAGAAATTTAGGTTGTTACATTTTTTCCATAATAAAAACTAAAATATCATTACTTATACCAGTTATCTTGGAATTATACATTGATATCTATAAAATCCCAAGTATTAAGTAAACTTACACCATTATAATGATGGATATATTTAATATGAGATTGCACTAACCAATATTAATAACAAAATCTCTATAAACCTTTTATTCTTAAATAAATACTCTAGGATTTTGAATAGATAACTCTAAATAAAATGTCTTGGGATTCAATTTGATGTTAATTGAAAATTCAAATCAAATAATGGAATTAGTTGAACCAGAAAAAACATTATACTAGAAAGATTTTAGTGAACAATAAGTGTACATGATACGACATCATTTAGAGCCTCAACTTCAGTCACTATATTTAAAAAACATATATTGAACCATTTCACTATTTTAGGGTTGAATTTAGTTTATATCCTCCTTTATTGGATTCAGACACTAGTTCTAATGGTGTGAATTTCATTCAAATTTGAAACATAGGATAACATGAGGATCTTGAACTACGTTTCCCTTATAATTCACATTATGATACTATGGTTTTTCATATTCAAGAAAATTGTATGCAATGAATATAAAAATTACACTATTGAAACACTTACCAATTCTTTAAATAAAATTTCTTAGGTTTCTTTTCCCATTTTTGTTTCACATAGGATGTTAAAATTTATTCCCATACCGTTCACGGTTATGACTCATTTTAATTTTTCCCATATTTATCTTCTTAAATATTTTCCATGGGACCACTAGAAATATAAAAAATCCATTTTAATTTTAATTGAACATCATATTTTCTACTGATAACTCATAAATTATCATACTTGTACATGATTTGGTAAATGGATTCTCATCCTAAAAAATAATAGATTGATATTACCATTAACATTTATGTAAATGATTGAAGAGTAATGTATAAGACCTGTGAATTATATCTCATAAAATCCTAATGAATCAATTTCCTATTACTTTATCTCAAGGAATTACCTTTACCTTTTTATATATAGTATGAGGAAAATACTTAATGAAAAATAATTTTTGAAAGTCTTCCAACTATGTAGAACCAACTCATTCCTTAGGATTCATGTTTTATAATAAAATAAAACATTCTCCCACTTCTCATACTATTTGATATAATACTATCGTGAAATTATATTTTTAATGAAAATAATGTACATAAAATATCTTTCCTATAGAATTGATCCATTGTTATGTGGTAAATGTGTTAGAGGATCCACAAAAAGTTGGTGGTTGTTTCCACATGGAGGATCTGACAACTAGTTGTTACCTCCTGGGTGAAGCTGGATGATTTATTTGGTTCATGTTATTATCTAGGGCATGTGATAAATTATTTAACCTCATATTAATATGTTCATCTATTAATTATATCATATTAGGATGTTAATGGTTACATTTCCCATTTCACCATTTATTCACATGGATCATTCAATTTTCTTCCATTTTTATAAAAAACAATTAAATAAGAAAACCGAAATTATTAAGAATAAATAATAAAATGAATTTTAAATTGATATATTTTACTATATTTATCTTTTAGTATCATAAAGGTTAACATTATTTTTTACATAAAAAATAAATAATTTCTTCACCTATAAATCCTTTCATTATGGTTCAAAAAATTCATATGATAACCAAATAATATATTCATTAAGTGCAAAACTAAGTGTTTAGAAAGGCCTATTTATTGTGAATTATAGAAAGAACTTTTTAATACCCAATATTCTCATTCAGGGGTTATTATCTCCAGGTATATCAATGCTAGAGCTATATCCATTGGTAGTATCTATACAATGACTTAATTTCTTGGAATCCACTCACATTATACTTCAACAAAATTTTATAAAGTTTTGGAACATTTAGAATTATCCCTATCATTATTACTAATGTTTTTTGGGGATAATTTCAAAAAATAACTGAACCATTCTTTTGATACCAAATATAGAATCCCACCTTTTTATATACAATTTTTATCATAATTCCTTTTCAAAATATTATATAAATAAAATTGATGGTCCTTTTAATTTTTAATATAATAGAAACAAATAATATAATACATTAAGTAGAAAAAGAAAATATAAAAATAAAATTTATTTAATCCTCTTGAAGGAATCATTTAACCACATCTTATTTTACTTCACTTTATAATATTTTTTGGGGATAAACATCAAATAAAAGGGTGAGAATAAATCCTTTAAAGGTATAATAAAGAGAATATATGGTACATTACCATAATTAATTCACATGGAATGAAATTAGAGCATTAACATAAATATAGAAGGAATAATAAGTGTTATTGATCATAACAAAATGATACATAACATAAGATCATAATCATAAGCACATGAGGAGTAACATGGAAATGTGGCTACAACATAAACATGAGACATCCATATCCCGAATGTTCATTAACAAGGTGTCATAAAAAAAATACTACGATGGATTTTCATAAAGATATTAAAAAAAATAAAAAAGAATAATTCAAGAGTATCCTTACCATTTCATTGATACAGATTAATTCTTTACCAAATTCTTTAGAGCGCTATCAGGGAACACCCTTCATATGTCTAGATTTATATATATCACATAGATCACATATCATAAGAACATATTTATCCATTGTAACCCAAAAGGAAGTAATGTTAATTTCATACATGTGTCTCCATATTAATGAAATTATATTCCTTCCTATTTGAATACTCTTAATGGATGTATGGTTGGGTATTTATAATAGAATGGGATGGCATGAAAATTCAAATAATAATTCTAGTTGTCTAATATGTTTGATTAAATATTTAAATAATAGTATTACTGAGAGGACAATTTATTCTATAATGAAAAAAACCATCTTTATAATAAATTAATCATTATATTTTCCTAAATATATGATTAATTATAAAATGAAAAGGATTAATGAAAATAAAATAATTGAATAAATGGAGAGATAGAGAGAATCCCTTTCCATGGAAAGTGTCTTCTTAAAGTTATAGGGAGACACATTAGCACCATAGAACCACCATGTAGATACAATTCAGATGGATAATGAGAGGATATACATGGTCAAAGAATTTTTAGTATAGGTTTAAAAGATAATGGGTGGGTGTTTATACTTGTGGAGGGAGGTGTTAAGAGTTAAAATAATGATTATTTTGTTTTTACGACTAAGCAATTTTGGGAGGAATTAATATCAATGAATTTAAAATATTATTAAATATGTAAATTTTGGTTAAGTTCCCGAAAAAAATCAAACAACCATTTCATTTTGTGATTTTTATTTATCTTATTCCGTTCCCTTTTAATTGTAATGTTATACAATATTTTACCTTTAACGTGGTAACTCTTATTTTACCTTAGTAAAACTTTTGTGCTTAAGCATGAAATTACCCTTACTAACAAATTTTGGACCTTCAATTTCAAATATATAATCCATTTACCATTTTCAATTTATATAATTAATAAATATTAATTCTAATACAATACATGTATAACACATAAAACAAATTTTTAGAAAGTTTAAAACCATAGATCCAAAATTCTAGAAATGTTTTTCTAAATATAATACATTTTATATTATGTTATACCTGAAATAAAAATTTGATCAAGAATAATGATTAATAAATTTTAATTCATGATCATACTAGTATTTTATCATAGAATGAATGATCTTCATTTGAGAATACATGCTTATATAGTTCCCATTAGGTATTACACTATTCTTCAAATTTCATTTCCCCATTATATTACTATTGTAGTATTTTATGTTATTATATGATGTAAAACGAAATATAATATCCAATTATTCTCTTCGATTATGAATCATAATAAAATATTCATTCAGAAGAATGAGTTATTTTATTAATAGAAATAAATATCGAGTTACTGCATCCTCACTATTTCTCTTGAGTTTCCTAAGATGTACGTCCAATTATTACTACTACACCCAAAATTACACAACCTCAATCCTTTATCAATATAATGAATATTCTTCAAATGAAATGCTTTCTATGATAACTAAAACCCAAAATATAAAGAGATATCACAAAGGGTGGTGAACCACTAATTACAAGAAGTAAGCTCACATACCTAACTCCAATAAATAAGTCTTCCAACACTTTATTTGTACCTAAAAAGTAGCAATATATTCATTTTTGTGCTCTTAAAACATGACAGTGTACTCTAGAAACATCAACAGGATCATGCAGACTTATCATAGAAATAAAAAGGGGTCTTATACATATTCCTACCCTTGCACTTGAAGCCCATTAGTAAAACCTGACAACAACTATATAATTATAGGGGGTCATATTCCTAGTTATATCCAAAAAATAGACCCATGTTCATGTTCCCATCAGATAATCAAACCACCATATCCTATAATTAATATAAGGAAAGTATCATATCATTTCCCCCTCTAAGTGAGATATTCAATATATTCTATCAGCAATAATAGAAGTCTACTATTAATATATCTTATTCTCAAACATGGGATAAATTGTTTTCCTACCTGTGATACCAGAGTAGCCCATCAATGTATTATGAGAGAAAATCATGTGATGAATCATATTCATTCTCCCATTTAAGAGGATCATTGGTACCTTCTTTTAATAATTGAAGAACATGACTATTTTAATATTCTCATTCCTCCTGGAGATAATTAACTAGTTTCAATAGCCATTTTTGGATAGTATTTATTACTTCCAACTATACAAGTAATCAAAAAAATATTTTAGCATCCACTTAGGTATATGACCATACTCATGATCCCCTTGAATGTATAGAAGGACATCAATATGTCCCGATGTAGACCAATATCCATACAAACATTCCTTCCCATTATGAAAAAACCATTAATATATTCTAATAGAAATTTATAAATATCCTAGGAGGTTTCCATCCTATGATGATTGTTGTTCATAACACATAACCCCATATTCCCAATATAGAGCATCAAAGAAGAAGTCTCATTGGTAGAAATACCAAACATATTGGTGAGATCATATTCCTACCATAATGAATGTTGTTTTTTGTAAGTCTCCTAAACTTATTTTGATATTGGAAAAATAACTTATTGACTTGTGATTAGAAATAGGTATTAGTTATTGTTATAGAGGTCATCGTTATAGTACTTCCTCAAGAATATGAGAAGGTCCTCCACAGAGTGTTCCCCATCAAAGTGATAAAGGTGGAAATGTTAATAGTGATAATGGGAACTCCTATATTAGTGAAATATAAAAAACACATCCTATCCTATGAAAAATTAATGGTAAATAAGGTCCTCCCATTACAACTTAAATATTTTTATACTCTAATGGTTCTCCCCATTGTATATTATATATAAATACCCCATTAAATCATATATAATGCCATAATGGAAGTCCTCCCTACAATAAAAAATATGGAAAAAAACCTAGAGAAACTCCCCATGGAGTTCACTTTGATTTTGCTCCCTAAATCTGTATATCATGTTGAAAATAAGGTCCCAAACTTATCAATGTTTCTTTTAGAAGGACCTTGTATTGAGATGACCCCAAGATACCAAAAACCACTACTCCAAGCCCCTTATTTGCGATAAGAGATATCTATTAACCACCTAAATATAGTTTAAGGTAACAATCATCATTTATACCATGTTTGGTTAATTTTACCTTAATGTAGAAGATTCGAAACAATCATACTCCCCTTGATATGGTTTTTAGGAAACATCCACAATAGTCAAAATAGGTATAATAATCTCTCATAGAAGATGAAAATAATGCCTGGATCTTTAGGAGTGAACTAACCGATGAAATGATACTAATTATTTTCTATCCTATACCAACTTCTTATTATGAAATTCTAATATCTTTTTAAAGGAATGTATACATTATATTTATATAAATATATGGATGATACAATATCATTTGAAGGTGAATAATTTGTCTAATGTTAAATATGTTATCCCTATTAAGATAAAGGTTGAAATCAACCACCAGATCAACTCGGTTTCACTATTAGTATCATGACACCGAAAGATAAAAAGATGGTGTGGGAATCTCCAAGAAATATTTCCTAATTAGTTTTAATCTCTAATATAATTGATTTTTATTGTTTTATCTGAAGTATACATTAGAGGGTAGGGTAATTATAAAGTGTTTCATTTTACCCCAATCGAAAATACAAATAGTGTGACAAGAATATAATAAAAACATTATTATTATAGAAATGTATCAATCCAAAGATCTTAAATGTTAGATGGAATGTCTGCAAAAACACAATCATGTCCAAATAAAAGTAATGGGGATCTCAGTGGGAACAATCCCTTGATATACTCTAACATCAGTCCTATAGAAAGGTTGTGTAAGCCTCTCAAATAATAAAATTCACAACCTTTTCTATAGTTCCACCTTGAATATAAATTACCCAGGTGGATAAAATGCATTAAATCTATCTTATTCAGAAATTAATTTCTACAAAATTAAGAGGGAAACAATAATGGGTTCTATAGAAGAAATGTGGGAGGAACACCATCCCATAGATATGGGGTTATTTTTACCACTACCTCTACCATCACAATCATTAAATCCACACTGGTTAACCAAATAAACTCTTTAGCAATGGGATGGGGAATTTTTATCACAACCTCTTCCCCCATCCATGTAATTTACTCTTCTAGAAATTTGGGGACTCTCAAAATGAAAAGTTCTCATAGTTCCTCCCATCGTATGATCCACCTATTTTATTGGGCACATTATCAATAATTTATAAAAGGGATTACAATATTTTTACCAATACATATCATTTATAGAAGAATATTACGGTGAATAAGTGAAGTCTCATAATGGATAAAATCCAAAATTTTCCACCAAAATAGATATACCAAGTAGGATTATGACTTTTCCCTTTAAAAGTATACAGAAGAAAACTACTAATTTTATTCTTTATATTAATAAGTAATTATAGAAGGACACTATGTATTTCGGAATGCCATAAGTGAAAACCCAAAGGATGACTTAGAACATGATTCTAGTATAGAAGAGATGTATGAGGAGGTTTCAGTAAAATAATATTATCTACACTAATTTTATTTTAAGAAGTTTTGTATTATTAGAACTAAAGACACGATAAAAATTTGAGGGTTCCCCTAAACTCTTAATAACCACCACCTTGGTAATCCAAGGATAAATAAAAGGGGAAGAGTTTGGCCATATCCCACCCACCTCCTGATGAATTTGATCATCCTACTATATAAGAAATATTTTATCAATATGAATAGAGTTAACAAAGCTAAAATCAATCAATATTCAACTACTTAGGGAAATATTTCCATTGACTAAAACTTCCATGAACAGATTAACATTTGTACTTTCAAGAATCTACCTCAATAAAGAGAAGTTTATCTATAGATGAGAGTATAATCAAACCATCTGACCAACCCAGGATCCAAACAGACAATATATCTAAACCTGATGGTTGGGGAATATGATGAGTTCAATCGATTGGTTTAGTACCCCGAACCATGTAAAGTGAGCTACCCCATAATGGATTATATTTATTTTCAATTTTATACATGGGAAATCCAACCATATCTAGATATACTTATTTCATATACTCATATTTGAACCCAACAAAACATTTGTCTATATTTTAGTAAATACATTTAATCTCCAGTATCTTGAATGGATTCCATCGAATGGAAAAAATGAACAAGTATATTCAAAAAGGAAGTTATACCCTGAGTGATTGGATGTGACTCCTCCTCTGTCAAAATTCTAAAATCTAACCTTTTCAACATTTAATGGCTCTGTCGACCTTGGAAAACATTTTATACATTTTATATCTTGATTTTCCTGAATTATGTGAACCCTTGAGTAGAAATAGACAACTAATGTCATATGTTTCAGTTGGAATCTACCAGTTCTATAATTTTCCATGTATATAATCTTATATGCTAGGTATATCATATGATAGGAAGACCTCTATTTTAAATTTAGCTCCCAAATTATCTCAAAAATGAAGAAGAAAATGATTCTTAATTTCTAAAATTTCATTCATTGTGAGAATGAGAGGGACTCAAAAATCATTTACAAATTGAAAGGTTTGACCCACTCTATAGACATGAAAATCTAATAGATGAATCTATAGATTATAGACATATAAAATTTTTCTGATGATTTATAGACATCCTTGATACCACTAAAACAACTAGTTATGTTTTTTGAGATCAAAATAGTGGTAAAAAGTTTAAAAAAATATTTTTTGTGAATCAAGGACAAGTTTTGGTCAATAATGACAACACAAAGAATAATGATTGGAAAATTGGAAATAAAAACTATGATGATTAATATGGATCAAACACTATACCTAACACACAAACCTATGAAGCATCAAATGGTACATTTTTCTGAATAATAGTAACCATACATGAATCCTTGTAATGAAGGGAGAAAAGAGAAAATGCTCCCACTATATAAATATGAAAATAATAATTGTTGTTATTTCAAAAAAGGAGAATGTTCAAGGGTACATAATTTACTGAAACATCCATATCCTAGAAATTCCAATGAATTTTGGATAATTTACAGATGTTTTAACATTGGTGTGAACAATTTTAATGATTGGATGACCAGAAAGATAGTAAAACAATATTATGATATCTTTATGGAATAGATAAATCAATTAGTTATGACACAAAATACCTATATAAATAATAATTCAAACAATTCGAAACCATAGTCCCCAATGATCCCTTCTTCTGGGAACTAGTGAAATTGTAACAATAATATTAAGCTAAAATAATAGAAAATAATATTGATTCCTATGTTTGTTCAAAATATTTAATATTTATATCCATTAAAATTAGAAATATGTGCACCTCTACACCAAATAGTCTAACGTACACCATCCCATATAACAGAACTCTAGACATTTTAGGAAGATACATATGAATCTATGTTTCCCTCCCAAAATTGGAGAGGAGGGGGTGGAGCTCATAGAGGTTGATTGGGAAGATTAAGAATGTGTTAACATGGTTTTGGAAACTCAGAAAATTCCCTCACAAAAACTATATATGATATTGATTCTTTGAGAAATGAACTTTAATGGGCTCATTTCGAGAACCAATCTACCCCAAAATAATATGGGGTTCAGTTAGGCTTATTCATACTAATAGAGAGATTAGAGAATCCACATCTTCCAGATCAATTTAAAAATATAGGATGTTTAGCTCAATTAATCCTGAAAATAAAAAATATTCCCTCAAATTCCAATTATTGAATTCATCCACCAATAGAGATGAATATAGATTCCAAGAATCATATCAAATAGTGCCCTCATTTATTGAATTGTGATCATATTGAAAAAAAGTATAATATACTGAATGAGTTGTTTATTTTTTACGATAAGAAATTAATTCCTAATTTAAAAAACCTATAAAAGAATCTTCAAGAATCATTTATTGAGGAACTTTTATTCACTCTAGATCTTGAAAATTATGTCACCATTGATAATGTATGTTATGTAGAGACAAATCCTACTAAATTCCATAAAATCACTCATTCTCAGAGAAATGTTGTGGGACTTCCATATAAGGACAAAACAGTCCATTATATATATCTGGTAGGTAGAAAAATATTGATATTCACTGACTCCTCATTGTTAATGGATATAAAATTAATCTTATTTCAGTTCATACTGTCTCCTGATTTTGTATAGTGAATCTGATTTGTCTCTCTCCTCCTTGAAAATCCAAGGATGTAACAAAATAATGAAAAATCCACTTAATAGATAAACCTCATATCACAATTTTTAGACCTTTCTTACAACTATGAGTTTATATTTATTCATCAATACGATGTGTTCAATGCCCTATTAGGAAGATCATGGTTGTATTACCTTACAGTAGTACCTCCATAATACCATAAATGTCTCAAGTAAACTCTTAAAGGACAAGTCAAATTATATTTTAGAGATAATATCCCTTTGGTTTCTTATGAATATCAGTATACATACACTATATTCTATCAATGGGATGGAAAAATATTGATTTCCAATAATAATTAATGGGAAACTACCCTCAAGGGTCTATAAATGGCCCATGTTAACAAATTTAATGAAAATGGGGACGAATATATATTTCCCAAAAATAAAATTGATGTAATCACTCCAAGCTCGAGTACATCTACTCTCATATTCATGTTATAAAATCCATTGGCCATGTCTAAATTTGATAAAGGACCAGATCCCAAAAATAATGATAATTCTCTAGATGAAAATTCTCATTTCAAGTTTCTAAAATCTAAGGAGATCCTTGAATCACTATCTGGACTAGAAAATACATCTTCATCACCAATATAAAATGAAAATTCCATTATGTCATAACTTGAGTCTTGGGAAGCTATAACCAATTTTTCCCTTGTTAATAGAGGAAATGAATGAGAGTATATCCATTAATTTCCTTGGTAATTATTCCCTTGTATTGACAATCTTAATGTTTATAGATGCCACCTTTTCATTCAAATAAGATAAAAATACCATTGGATTGTCTTCAGTTCCCAAATTATTTTTGGTATCTATCATTTCTATTGAAATTGAGGAAATGGAATAAGAGGATAAAGACACATGATATGAACCTATATCTTATAAATATGTCATATATTTCAAGATTGATGAACTAATACTAGGGAATATGGGTACAAACCAAGACTCACATCCTATATTAATTCGTGTATCCATTTACCACAAAGAATAAGATACAAAAATTTATTTCTTGAATCATCACTGATATATCATCATCTGTAATTATATAGGAATTCATTTAATCAATCCTAATGTGTGCACCCATCATTTGGGTCTTCCTGAATATAAGAATGACTACAATCATAAATCTTAGAGAATTCACCCAACTCTCATTTCCAATGCATAAGGTGAATTTCAAAAGATCATCAAAAACCAAAATAATTGTAGAGGTTAAAAAACCAAAATGGATTCATAACATTGTCTCTTTTAAGAATATGTACTGAAAAATAGTGTTTTTCATCAAACTTATAGATCTCAATCCGTATTTCCAAATATATGATTTATTAGGACAAATTATTGAGATTTTAATTGATTAAACTAACTATTTTTTGGTCCTATTTTTTAGGAAAGGATATTCCATCTATAACCAAATTTGGATTCCTCCTAAATATAAAGAGGCCACCAATTTGAAGAAAAATATTGGGTTCATTACTACTTAGTGATTCCCTTTTGGTTGATAAATCATAGTTCCACATACCAATGCAATATGCATCATATCTTAAATCCATTTCCAGGGAAGATCTCGAATCGCTAAATTAATAATTTAGTGGAAATTATTTAGAAATGTTGTGATCCTAATACTGATATCAAAATAGTTTTAAATAAATTATGGCAGTATATCACAAATATGAATCCCTTGAAATATTCCTTGGGGTCACATTATGTAAATTTCATAGGTTCAAAGAACACATTCATCGAATTTAGGTCAACCGTGAGAAGATCACAGTGATATTTAACATGTAATATCCTTAAAATCCGAAAATAATAAGATTAATACAATAAATATCACTTAAATTTGATGCTCCATAGATAATTTCACAATACAATTCATGTCTTTAAAAAATATGATGGATAAGGGAATCACCTATATTTAAGAAAAATATTTTTTGGAATAATTTGATGATATCATTAAATTCTACTTGATCCCAGTGTTGTTGATGTCCCATGTTGAAGGTAAGATTCTCATTCTATACATGGTATCCTTAGAGTGATCACTTAGTGCCTATATCATACAAAATAACAATGTTGGTATATTGTAAGATTTTTTCATGATAATGAGATTTGATACTTTTACATAGATAAGAACTATCTTCCATTAATATTCATGGTTTTGAAACTGATACACTACATGTTCCATCCCAAGGTCCAATTAGACTCTCATATTAACATACTAAAACATATCCTTAGTTATTTTATGTTTATTGTACTTTTATCATGATGAAAATTCATTCTATAGTTGTTTGATATCCATTTCATTCCACAATAGAAAGTCAAAGTGAAATAATTGGTGTAATTTCTAATAGTCCATCCCAGCTTTAAAAACACATAAATAGAGTTAGAAATACTCCATAACAATGTATTCTATGTTCATGAAACCCCCCAGAGATGAGAGATTTAATTTTATAACACTTCTTTAATAATAAATGTAAGAACTATGGAAAATTCAAAAATCAAAAAATTATGATTTGGAATTTTACTCATTTATCTCCCAGTGTAATATTTCGATATTCCTTTCCTAACGTAAAATGGTTTCGCTAATAATGATGAAGATATCATGATCTAATTATAGGCCTAAAATTATAACAACAGATACCAGTGGACAACATTAATATCTAATGTGATTCATATTTAGTGATTAAGTTGATCAATTGAATGTATTACATTAAGAAAGAAGAGTGGATTCCCCTGCATTATTATATATAATGGTTTATGGAAGAATTTCCCTCTATGATAAAATTATACCATGTTATCTATTTATAAAACAATCATACATATGAAGTAGATAATGTAGAAATATCCCTAGTATATATAGACTAGGATTAGATAATCATAAACATCACACACCATGGGGTGGTATCTCAATTCATTAGTAGTAATGTAAAGGAGATTAAGAAGATCAATACCACCCCCAAACAAAGTAAGATGATGTTCTTACCAACTTATTCAATTATTAGATAGATTTAATCGATAACAGACTTCCACCAAATAGGAATTATTCCAATAGACGTTGTAAATGAATATTATATTTGATGGGGCAAAATCAACATTGATCTTAAAGATGCCCCCAGTTTCTAAAAATTCAATTATAAACTAATATTTTATGGAGTCCTCCTCAGATAAATTAATGGTGGAGAGATCTAAATTGTAATTTAAGATGTCCATGTCATCACCAATGGTTCTCATGAATCTAGAACCATGCTCATCGACCAGATCTAGAGGCAGGGATTATTTTTTCCCTTCGATAACACAAGAATACCTGAAAAAAATGAAAAATTGTATACCCTTATAGATACATGCCAATTTCATTCATCGACCCCCAAATTTATTATACACTCATAAATATTCATGTTTATTTTATATATGGGGAAGATATTTTATGGGAATATATATCCTAATAGTAACAAGGAAGTACAAACGCATCCTTACTACCACTGAATTCATTTCTAAGTGAGTTAAGGCAATATCACTTAAAGAAGTCGGGACAGAGGCTATTATTATGTTTTTTAATTAAAATATCCTTACTTTATTTGGTCTCCTATACACAATTTTGATATAAAATGGAATTATTTTATTTTATTTCCTGTTGAAAAGGAATTATTAGCAATATATAATTATATCCAACAATTCATTCAACATTCCTATAGTAGAAATTTGAAGGATTGAGGATCTAAATAAGTATTTATATAAAAAACTCTATATAATGGTTGATAAATATAAGAAGTTGTGGATTTAAAAAAAATTCATAAATTTTGCCTATATACTCACCACAGTTGATAATGCTAGGAAGGAGACCCGATATTCACTTGTATAAGAAAAAAATGCAGTCCTTCCCATTTTCAGTCTTTTTTCCCTCACTTTTCATAACTATCCACAAAAATCTTTCCACCATTAAGAGCTATAATTTTTTATTTAAACACTTGTAATAATGTGGATTAATCCTCTTAATATTGAACCCATGTGAGAGGGAACCTATATTATGTATGTGGTCTAATATAATGATCTATATTCATTGGTCATAATGGATGGTGATTACATCATTCCCACCACCAATGAATGTTATCTTAAAAAATAAATTATAAGACCTAAATGTTAGTTCAATAATTTCATAGTAACATGATGTATAACTTCATGAAAAAAATAATTACCATAAAATTTTAAACTACATGGTCATCACCAAATCTATATGGCATAAAATGAAATGGAAAAAATATTTGAATAAAGACATAAACCTATACTTAACTTATATCCTTATAGTGGTATATTTAACTAAATGTAAACATACCGACCATAAAATGTTAAATCATGTGGTTTGTGTCTGAAATTTACCTGAATCGCTTTCTAGTATAGTATAAGTAATCTTATAATCCCTATTTTTTATTCAAACTAAGAATGAATCATGTGATCTTAGAGGTCCTATACTTTATAATTGATTAATATTAATGAGATTTATGATATCCAATGATAGAAAATGATCTTGTCCATTTTTATGACTATAAACTAATTAGAGTGTCAAACTCGACGTGGTATAATTCCAAAATATAATTTCTAAATATGTGTTGGAATTACCAGTGTACAACATGTATTCATTTGGGAATATAAATTATCTCACCCCTATATAAGGGTTTAATTTGTACTGGTAATCACATTCAAGAGAGCCATGTGTGGCTAGATTACATTCCTATGGAATATATAGGGACACATGGATATCCTATCCAAGGACCAAATGTGAAATCTAATAACAAAAATACCTTCTTTTAACCTTGGTGTTTGGTCCTCCCAATTCAACATGGATGTCTCCCAAAATACCCTACAATTTTGGTGAAATAAAATTTTCATTTCCTTTATATGAGCTAGATCTATAGAGGATGGCCTTCAAGGGACCTACATGTGGATTTATTCCTGTTGTTTCTAGATTAGTAGTTATATATGGATAGTCGCTCTCAACTATTATATCAAATATGCTCCCTCAGTCTTCATACTGTTAAAATCCATGACTGATATGTGATAAGTTCCCTCCCATCACATTCTACTAAGATAGAGTGACTATAATATCAAACTAATATGTGTCTTGATTCGTATTCTCATAGGATATGTAATGGTTCTGATATCTCTTATCAAATGCATCGCTGTGAATTACCATAAAGAAAATTATCTCTTTTACACTAATGACTGATATTTTCCATCAACATTGAGATCTCAAGATAGATGAACTGTAAGGTGAAGAATAATACCCCCAACCCACATAGAAAAACATGTTTTTTGTGAAAGAATCCTCACACATACTATGTGTGGATTAATGTAAATTCATCCACACTATGTATGAATCATATCTATATAGGGGCCTCTAACATATATCCATCATTGAAATGTATTACTGGAATAATACCACAAGTATTTGAACCATATCAATGTAGGGATATCTTAAAAAGACTAGGTGTTTCTTAATTTCTATCATCCTAGAATACAAAATTATTTTAAGATTTTTTATTTTAGGCCAAACTATTAATTCTAGTCAAAACTCCATTCTGTATTTGTTCATGAGAACTTTCCTTATTTAGAATAGGTTTCCTTCTCTTACCCAACACTAATATGGAGCCATTTGATTGTGAAAATTATCCAGATATATGAAAAGAACCATACATAAAAGGTCTTCTTCATAAAACCTTAAATTTGAGAAAAACTGAGTCATTATCACAAGATGTTCAATTTCATGACATATGGTCAACCATTCATTATAGTAAACAATTTAGATTTATCCATGCCATGATACCTAGGTTCCTTATATATGATCCAAATATATGTAGTCCTTTATAAACATGATAATTTACCGTAATTCTAAGGGTCTCATCCTAATGTTTGGACCCCCAAATTTATAATAGGACATTTTTAGGACCTACATGATCAATTTCCCTGTGTAATATCTAGATCCACATAAGGTTTCACAACCTAGGGTTATTTCATAATCAAATTCTAGGATATGTTTCCCAATTCTAAAATTTTAACCTAGTGTCTGGGTGTTTACTATATGTTTATATCAGGACACAAACTATGGTTTCATAGTATAATATTATGGTAAGAATTGTCAAGAATCCCTATTCGATTTGAATTATCTACAAAAGATATATGTGACCCTTTCCCACATATGAGCTATATCTATGGGGGATATCACATTATATGAAATATGTGTTCCTTGTTTTCTATCGATTAAATATATATAAGGTTGTATAAATCACATATATGGAACCTATATTTTATTAATCATCCATCTCTAGTCCTTTGAATGGACTCATAACTGATTGCTCATGGAAATCACAAGGCTAAAAAGCCTATGTCACCCTTCCTTGACATCTATTTAATATGTTTCAACTCATTCTTTGAGTCTTTAACATCTCTATCAAACATTAAAGGATATTATTAATGAGTATATTCCTCAATGAAGGACACTTCTATTTAACTACGATCATACACCCCCGAGAAGGTCTTTACACATGCACACAAAATATGTTATGTCAACTGAAGGCATATGCATCCTGAAGGGAATTTACTTTAATCTCCGTACAACCTAATAACATCATACTAGAGTTTTTCCTTCAAATATTTTAGTTATTATCCATTTAATACCTATATTTAATCATTAATTCTCATCCTAGTACCTCAAGTTATGATTCAAAACACCACCACTCCCTATTTGAAGGGTGTTGGGACATTTGTGACCTTTGAGATCTATTTGGGTTGTCATTTTCACTCATTTTTTTCAAGAACTAAAAATGTATACTATGTGGACTCCCTCCTAAAATAATCTATACAATAATTTGGATCTCTATTCACATAATGGTTTACCTTTCCCCTTTTATATAAGTTATCCCACCCTTTTTCATTGGGACAATGTTGTATGATCTTAAAATCTATTCCTCATTGGTCCGGATCCAAAATCCCTAAACTTCAAGTAGAAGATACGTACAACCTATAAGGATTAAAATATGATAAAGGTATCATGGGAATAATTTATCTATATAATCACTAAGACATTCTATTTCATGGATTTTTAATAAATTATAGCTTAGAAATGGCACAGAATGTATAGGTATCATTATAGGAAACAAGAAAATTCTATTTTATTCTCACTTGATGAATTCATCCAAAAAAATTAGAGAAATTTCATGTGATATATCCCTAACTGTAATTGGATTTTATTAGATGTTGGAATGAATTTTAAGGTTCTATAACCCTCAATGGGTATTACTTTTTTTTCATAAACCAACATCAATTTCAAGGGGTTTTCATCCTCAAAAATCTTCTGAGCAATCGGTAACATGCATATTCAAATATAGTAGAGACTTCAATTTAACTATTCACACACCCCCAATAATGATCTATATATGAAAAAAAATATTGAATTTCAACTAGACACATCTATTCCCTAATGTGAGGGTATTGATTTTTACATATACCCATGCACCATTACAGTTGAACCTAGCACATTACTTCAAATCAGGCCTTTAACAGTGCTAGAAAAAATTGCTAATAAAGGTTCAATTTATCAGTTCTAAAACAAGAACTGATAAAGGATACCTTTTATCAGTTCTTTTTTCTAGTGCTGATAAAAAGCACCCTTTACCAGAACATTTTTTTAGCGATGATAAAGGGTTCCCTTTATCAATGATGTATTTTTAGCACCCATAAACAAGTCATTTATCAGTACTTATTTAGCACTGATAAAAGTCAATATAAAATGAAATAATGAAATAAATAAAAAATAAACATATTTTATTAAAAAAATATTGAAAATATTATTAATGATATATTTTTTTATAAAAATGAATAAATTCAATATACTATATATAAATTTTAAATACTAATAAGTAGTTTATATTAAACATATAGATATATGTCAAATAAAAATTAAACAAATAAAAATTAAAAATAAGTAAAATGGGGAAAACATTAAATATTTTATTAATTAAATAATTGTTAATAATGTTAATAAATATTACATATTAAATATATAGATATAAATGAATGTATATAAATACGATTTATATAAAAAATATATTTATACTTTACATTAAATACAAATATATTTAATGAATAATGGTTTATAATTAAAAATAATTACGAATTAAAAATAATAACTATTCTCATCAAGTAATGTACATAGTTAAATGCAATTTAATTATTCAATTTAACTTAGATCCAATTTGTGTTATATTGATTCTACACATACATTATTATAATGAAATTATATATACAATGCACACACACAAATATTTTTTATACAAATTAAATCAATTTCTATTATTTATTTTTCATATATTTATTTAATATTTATTTAATATTTTCAATATTTATTAATATTTATTTTAATATATATGAATTTATTTAATTATTTATATTTTATTTAAAAAACTTATCCAATTTTTCAATGTTGTTAATTAATGTGTACTATTTTTTAATTATTCAATTTTACTCATTTTTAACATGCATTCACCTAAGATTAAATATTTATTAATAATGTTAAAAATATATATGTAAAAATTTATTTATAAATAAAAATATTTATAAATGTATATTTACTATTTGTATATATTTATAATTATTAATAAATAAATAAATAATATTTTCTGAAAAAGTATTTATATAATTATTAAAAAATAATTATATTTATTTATTTAAATAATGAGTATATTTACAATATTTATATTTATATATACATATATATTTAATATATATATATACATATATATTTATATAAATATATAATGGTACAAATATTATTTTTTAAAGAATTATTTATAAAATTATAAATTATAAATTATATATCCAAATAATTAAAAAATTATTATTTTATAAAAACTATTTTTATAATTATTATAATTTTCTATAATAATTATACTTTTTTAAAAGTATTATTTTACAAAATTATTATAAGTATTTATTATCATTTTTTTAGCACTGATAAAGATAGATATTTATCATCTCTAAAAAACAATAATAAAATGAATATTTATTAGTACTAGAAAACGCAGATAAATATTCCTTTTGTTAGTGAATACTAACTTAGCATTGATTTAAGGTTTCTTTACCATCACTTTTTTAGAAGCACTGATAAAAATTCTCCCGATATTTTTAATGAACCCAAATCATCACGTACCATATTGCGATATGTGAAGCTCTCTATGGAAACCTCATGCAATCAACACTCCTTGTTATCAAATCCAAGCATGAATTTAGGCAAGAATCAAGACTCCAGCTATTCCAAGGCTCAAATCCAAGGCTTTATCTATTAAAGGGTCGAACGAAACCAAGGCTTGAATGAAATTAAGGTTTTTGGATATCTCTACATTCCCTCATTATCCACTGAACCTTATCATCACAAAATCTTATATCCCAACAAATATAGTTGCATTATCCTAAAATAAAACTACACTAAATTAATTGTTCCTTAGATTTATTGAAATATCATCTTCCCCGATAGCATGTGGCTCTCTATGTGAGAACATTGTAACTCTACGACTTCAAATATGTTGAACCCAATATGGATTCATGTTGTTATAAGGTATAATAGGATCGCCATACTTATATTCCATGAAATCTACCTCTTTTCAATCATAAAAATTGTAAAAATCCATCTGTATACTAGTCAGTGTTGTCATTGGTCTTGAATATTCCATTACAGATCACAAGAGAACCACTTTTTCATATTTTGATTGATAAGTTAAAGTGCTATGATTTCTTTGATTTATTTATAAACCAAAAAAAATGTTTCACCAATTATATAAATATCGATATCATACCTTATTTGATCCACAAAAAAATACATTTTTCTTTTTCCAACCTTTTAATATTATGTCTTACTCCTTTGAGTTTTAAGAAAAATAGTTTGATCACCAATGAAATTTTATTCATTGATTTTAACCTTGATTATATTTTCTATAGTTGATAATCCATCTTCATTTCCCTCACCATCAATGTATTGTGTTGAGTCTACCTTGGCCCCATGTGCTCCCCCTATGCTACTCAATTCAACATTAATATTCTCCAACGTTTCATCATTATTTTAACTATTAACAATATTCACATTCTAATTAGTAAAAAATATCTATCAATTTCATCTTATCATCATAAAAAAATCTCAACCCACCCTTTTTATGTCAGTATTTAATTGTGTCATAATCTAATATGATCAATATTTTGTACAAAAAATCAAATTCCTCTTTTAAAAATAATTAATATTATTTTTATTGGCCCTAAATAAAGAAATGATTTTTCTAGTTTTCTAGACATTTTAAAAAATATATACATCTTTGAAATGATAACCCACTCATTAATACTTTCTAACAACACTTCATTTCTTTCATTACACATCTAATAAACACTATTTATTTTTTAATTTAATCTAACTAAAAATAGATTATCCTTTAGCATTTTATTTTTCTTCCACCCTTATGAATCTCTAATTATAATCCATGAAATTATCACAAATGGAAGTCATTAACCCTTTTATAGAACATATTGGAGTACAACTATCATACTCATTAGATTCATCTCCCAAATAGTTATTATTCCAATTTGTTGTTTCAGACTCACCCCTCATCTCTTTTATGTTTCTTATACTACTCTGGGAATTAGTGATCATATTTATGACTACTGTTTTTACTATTTCTAGAAATAGAGGTCCATGTCCACAAGGGATGGAGGATGAGTGACAAACAAAAAAATGCATTGAAAAATATTCATAAAATGAGTTTATGTGGATGAAAATTGTCTATAAATTTTACTTATGGATTAATTCATAGGATAACACATACCATAGTGGAGTAATTCTTTTCCTAAATTCAATTACCCATTTTCATCAACAAAGACTGAAATTATTTGAAATAATACAGTGTTGGGTGTCCCTTATTATAATTTTATAAAACATTCACCTTTGATAATGAACATATTATGTATATTTATTTATTTATTGTTCAAACAGAGTTTTTTATGATCCTAATAGGATATATCAACATTTTTCGAATGATTTAATGTTTCAATCCAAGATATATTATTTTCTACTCTTCATCCTCATACATTAATTGATTGTTTGGTGATATCTATTATCATTTTTAATCACTATTATATCTTTAACATCAGCATATCTCTATGGTCAACAATGTTTTCATAGTAAAATCATTATCCATAGAATTAATATATTATTTCATATTTTTTAATAATTTATTTATTTTTAGTATTACTTGTATAATAATTTCTTTCTTGTACATGAGGATTATTTTGTTCAAGTTTGTGTGGTTTGTTCTAAGATGATCATTCTCATGAGGTATTGGAATGCAAACCTACAACGGAGATAATTACAACACGGAAAAAGTGAATTCCTACTACTTATTCAATTAACATGTTTATCATTTTATCTACTATTTATAAGTTAATTTCATTATCATTTTTATCTAATACTTATTTAGTTTTTTTCATATATATTTTGGTAAGTCATAATTTTCTTTCAACTATATAAAATATGCCGCAAAAAATATATAATGTTCCTTTCTTCCAATGTTACCAAATTTTCCATTTTCATTGCCTTTCTTTCTACCAATGATTCTAAGTGTTTCTTTTTACTTAAAATTGAGCTTAATTTTAGTAAAAAAGAAAAATTAAATACTCAAAACAAATAAAAAATATTCCTACTATTTTGATACTTTATAGAGACAATCCATAAGTCATTCAAGATATTTAGAAACCAACCACACCTCAATTAGATACACGGTGTGACCTCTATAACTCAATGTGTCTGTTATTAGTTTAAAATTGATTGTTTAGTTCAAAATATTAGACTCACATAAAATAGGGAAACCACGATCATATTTTATTGATAATTTAGAATATCAATTAATATTTTATTTTTGATATGTAAGAATATGTAGCACATTAAAAAGATACATGATGTGTTTGGTATGAGTCAAAGTGAATGTTTCCAGTTTAAAATGACATTTTAGTAAAAAACAAGTGACATTCTCAAAAATAAGGAATCCAATTTCTATTTTTTATACATTAGGAAAATGATTCAGTTGTCATTTGAGACATGTAGGAATCAGGCTCACCTCAATATGATGCATGGTGCAACCAGTATGACTCTAAGTGTGTCTTTGTATGTAAAATTGTCATCAATTTTTGTAAATAGTAAAACTGACCTACTAAAAACTGAGATAAAACATTAGTATTGTTTTGATACTTTCAAGAAACTATACATATGTAGTTTATAACATGTAGGAATCACTATCAAAGGAATATGATATAATATGTTTCTGATACGACTCAATGTGTCTATTATTAGTTTAACATTGATATTCTAGTTTAAAAAATGTCACCCACTAAAAACTTAGAAAACAAGTTTTATTTTTCTTGATAATTAAGTAAATAAATTCATAAGTCATTTTTGACATATAGCAATTGGTCTCACATCAAACCGATGCACTATCTAATTAGTATGAGTCAACATGCATGTTTCTAGTTTAAAATGATATTTTAGCATAAAAGTAAAGTGATACTAAAAACCAATAAAATGCATTTTTATTTTTTTGATACTTTATAAAAAATAATCCATAATCCATTTGGGGTGTGTATGAATCATATTCACCATAATTCGACACACGGTGTGACCAATATGACACCAAATGTTTCTTTTTATTTAAAATTGATATCAATTTTAATAAAAAGGAAAATTGACTGACTGAAAACCAAGAATCAACCACAACTAAATATGATACATAGTGTTCCTGGTATGACTCAAAGTTAATTTTAAAATAAACATTTTTTTGTTAATTTAATTCTTTATATTATTACTAACTGAAGAATTGTTTTTTTATATAGGTTCATTTTTTTTCTCAAGAAGGGTTTATGATGAAAATACAAAAGAAGACTGTTGTTTTTGAGTGTATATAATAATTTTTACTTATTTAACTATGTAAAACAATCTTTTAAATGTCTATAATATAGTGTTTTTATTCTTGTATTTTTTTTTCTAAATTTTTTTTCATTTAAATTATATTTTTATAATTTATTTTTTTGATTTTGTGGTGCATTTGGTGCTTGGGTGGGATATTATATCACATTTTACATGTTCTGTAGAGTGCTACTGTAGAATACTATAGTTTTACCCTTTCACTAGTGCATTGTTCTCGCCTATAAAGTAGTGGTTCGACATTTCAACCTTAAATGTTTTATCATCCCACATAATGTCCCCCTAAACCGTACACCATAGTGGTCCAAACACCATGAAAATAAATATAATTACCCCTTTATTGGGTATTCTATAATATCAATGGTCTCCCAATTCTCATAAAGTTTTTACTTTCCCTTAATCTGTAGATTGATCCACTCATTTCTTCAAGACTATTTGACCAAAAATATAATAATCCTTCAGATCAATTACTAAAAAGGTGACATCCTCTATGTCTCCTTCTCCAGCATCAATCTATAATAATATCTTCCACTCAAGATCTCATAATAAAGTCTAAGAACACCATTTAAAAGTGTGATCCCACCATCCCTAATAGTGATGGTCACTTTGATAGGGTTAATCAGTGTAGTTTCACCCAAATTACAGTGCAAACCATCACAGTATATGGTTAATTCCTTATTTCCCAAAATAATAAGAGATATTTGTTTAAGAATCACAATAGTAAGATGCATGCACATGTTCATAACGTTTTATATATCAATAAAATATTTATTTTCCAATTCATATCTGATCTGTCTCACCCATGTTACTGGATGCTCCACTTGACTTTTATTTGGTAAAGTCTACAAGATTGATTATGATGATTTCTATAGGGCCATACATCATGAAAGCTTCCTCCCCACCTCTCCTCTTTCTAAAGGTGCATTCCTTCAATCAATTTAATTGTTGATATCATCTCCTTTATCAATACTAGATTTTAGGATTTCATTTCCTCCTTCCATGGATTCCTCCTTGAAGCACTTTTCCTAGTCCAGGTCACAATTATAGATTTAATATATGTTTGTGAAAATTATTCTCTTTTACATCTCAATATAGATGTCAGTTAATTATTTTACATCTATATTAATAGGGAAGAAAATGTTGGTTTGAGGAGATAGTAATGTTGGGAATGTTTGTGAATTTTAGGAAATTGAGAAGGTTGGGAGCCTATAGATTCATTCTCTTTAGGAAGTCATATAATGTGTGGGGCATCTAAGGAATGGATATAAAGTCATATCATGCTTATCATGAGGTAGTAAATTCTAGTGGTGTAATTATTTCAAGGATTTTTACATTAGAAATTCCATTTTTTTGAATGGGGTATGGATTTCAGATTTGGTCACAAGTTTAACATCTCGTGGAGGTGATTTGCGTATAGGTTTAATTTCTGGTGGGGATAGATGGGGGTTGAGTGTTTCTATAGGGGGTAATGATTTCACACTCAGAGGATTAGTATATTATGTCCCCCGGGGGGGGATGATATCACAATCATGATTTGATAGGGTTGGTATCCAGGGAGAAAGATTTCACACTCTGTATCTAGTTGAGTGTGTCCTTAGGGGGATATCAGACATATGATTTGATGGAGTGTGTACACTAGAAGAAGATTTTACAAATAGGGTTAACATGATTGAAATTCATGGATCCATTCTATATACCCTATCTTTATATATAAATCAAACCCCATATAGTTCAATTCTATAGATTAATGTCATGTGAAAAGACTAGTGTATGTAGTTTAATGTCGTGAGGTAAGGACACTCATGTTATGTAAGCAGTTTCAATGAGGGATAGTTTGGGGATTATGAATATGAGGTTCTCGAGTTTGTAGTTTCATCCAGTGGTAGGGGAGTAGGTAGAATACCATGACAATAATACAAGGGGAATCCTGTTTTTATTACACATGGTAAGGCTAGAGTTTAACATCATGTCCCATGGTCGATTCCATGCAGTTTAACATCATATAACTTGTAAATGGATCTAGGAAGTTTAATATCATGCATCACTAACATTGAAGGGGATATACCCCAAGGGGGATCATGTTAAAGGGGTATGAATATTTAGAAAACAAACTCTCTTCTAAGTCAAATAAGCTTTTATCCATTGATGATATCATCCTTAAGGATTAGGTGTTCACTCCTTAGGCACCTCTTGGTGGGGATTAGTATGAAAACTACCATGGATGATCTAAAATCATGGATATTTATGTTTGGGAGACTATTAATATGATGAAAATGAATTAGGGTACCTATTATCCTAATGAAAAGGTAGGGTTGGCGGTAATGATCACATGATTATTTGGGGTGTGGTTGAACTAGTCCTAGATTGATATGGGGGCCCCGAGAACTCAACTTTAATGAAAGGGTGTTGGATGAAAGTAGGAACTATAATGAGGCTTAGAGGATGGGTTTTTAAAATTTTGAGTTTTCTCATAGGTTTGGGGATTTTCTAAGGCCATGGATCTTGCAATGGTGAGGGATCTCACGAAGGAATATGTTTCACAAAATAGGATTACCATACCTTTAAGTGATGTTTTGGTTCTTAAGGTGTAGGGTTCATAATGGAAAATTATCACGTAGAACCCCAACAACAAAAATGGTCTTTTTTATTACATTAAGGCCATAGAACATCCAGAAAGACATCTCCACCTTGGGTAGAGGATCTAAAAAACCCATGGGATGTAGTTTCATGAAATATAGATAACATTGGAAATCTATTTCCACTATAGATCATTAAGATTCATAGAATCATGAATTCATATATTTTTTCCATAGAGAAATGGTCATGTACCCTTAAATATTAGATATAGGGGGTATTTAGTGGCCCATAAAAGGTAATGGAATTGCTTTCATAAAATATGGAGTCTTTTACTCAATATTATGAGATTCATGAACTTAGAGGGTCCTGGGGACAAGAGTTACACTGCACAATGTTTACTACCACAATCTTCACACAACTAGGGATTTTCAAAAACCATATTTATTCTATGAAAAGGTTACCACCTTAATATTTACAGGATCAGGGACATCTATGAGCTAATTCTATTTATAATGGTTTGTACCTTCACAAATCAAGCCCCTTATGTGGAGTTTTAATGTGTTTTGTCTTCAATTCTCTTTGAATCGGTCATTCCTTCCTTGAACTCTCACATCTCACACGTATTTCGGTGTCAAAAAAATTCCCCTCTGAGAATTGGATTTGAAAAGGGAGTGGAGGGTCATTTTATGAGAAAAAATGCTGAAAATTGGTAATTTTCAAGCCTTATTATGGAAACTTGGTACAACTCTATACATATAAATGGGGGTGGGGTCCCTTAGGGTACCACAAGATTTTCATAAAATATCGGTCAATGCCCTTATTTAAAAAAAATCAAGACATTCAAAATCATTTTGTGATTTTGATCCTCACCACTTGTGAAACTCAACTCTTCTGGAAACCATTGTTCTATGAAAAACCTTCCACAAAGGAACTTCATTGAATATAATTTTGTAAAATTAAACTTTTTGAGAAACCCTTCATGAAATGGAATTTGTGAAATAGATTCTAAAAACATTTAATTTCATGAACAATGGCCACTGAGGGGGATAAATATGTCACTGACCAATGTAGGAAAGTGACTAGAAGTCTCTTGATCAAAGAGGGCTTCCCCAAAACGTTAAACCCTAAAACACTCACTACACTAAGTATATAGGCTCAACATGAATAAGTTTTGTGCAAGAGGCTACCACAATATGATTTCTAGCTGAGGTATGATGTGTTCATCCCCAATACCGATCTAGATGAGACCAAAAACTTGTTTAGGAGAATACCTAGATAGCACCAATGGAATAGGGATATTGGTGTCCAAATTATGAAGAACCACTCATCACTTACTGTTCCCAGCTTATGGAACCACATGAACGATGTCAACAGGGATGCATTAAAGGTATAGGTTCCTCCTCCTTGGTAGGATAATATTCTCAAGGGGGTATGAATGACCATAAAAAGTCTTGACTGTGGAATGAGACCTACGCCATGGTGTAAAATTCATAGAAGAATGGGCCTAGTCATACAAGGTATACCCATCCTGTCAATAATTTTAGGAGGAGCTAAAGAAGCTTTGGATCTACATTGTGACATAGCCTTCAAAGATCCATATCTACCATCACCTATAATTCATGATAATGTTATTGAGTAGGTTGTCACTAGGGACCGACACATTTCATATTCACCATGGGGATGTCATCATCATCTTGTGGGATCTCTAAATTTATTACTAAGATCCAAATCCATGTGGCCATGTATGATGAATTACTCACCCCTGAGAATGTATGGGATAACCATGAGTAGCTGCCATCTATAGAATTGGTGTTGTTGCACTTGGTGCAGGGGATGAGGGACCACAAATCCAGGATGAAGAAAATCCCTTTCATACAATTGTTTGAGTAATTATTGAATAAACCGAGAGATATGAAGCCAGTAAGTCCACTTCATATTCTAAAGGAGAACCAAAAAATAATGGAGCACTCATATTGGAGGATTTTAGAGGCGGTCCTATGATATTTGTAAGGGTACAACATGATGGTTGAGGCTCTTGAGGTCAGGTTAGTTAGATTTATCACTGCACTGATATGTATATGGATTCTTTTAGTTTTGGATACACACTTGGGTGTGATGTTGAGAACCCTCATCATGGTTTTCATTCTTGTGATAGGGAAACACATCAAACTAGCAGTCCCAGTATTGCTGAATCTATACAAATTTCTCCAACATAATAGGCAGGGGAAGACTCACTTTTATGTATATTGGCCCTTCCACTTCCTATATGGTTGGTTATCCACACACATGGGGGGATATTAATATCCAAACCCAATCTCCCCTACTATAAAAAACATCTTTTCAACAATACTGAACATCTATGTGAGTCTTCCTTTCAATATGGGATCGATGGATGTGATAATAAGGATTAGGATATAATATTTCTTTATCTCTCATCTATTTTCCCTTCTCATGGGAATATAGATCGACAATGAAATAAGTAACACCAAACAATCTTGAACCTCCTAGACTTTTAAGGCTAGGAAAAGGTGGTGGGGGTGGACTACAAGGAGATATGTGAGATATAAAACCCACATCACTTTTGGGGGTATATTTGATGCATCTATCTCTTGAACCTAAGGGTGTAGATGGGTGTATGAAGTGAACTCAAACCCTATTCCATCAGATTGATATGGAGTATGTTTTTACATGATGTTGACCATGGTCAGAATGAGTTTTCATCATCCCCTATATCTTAGGGGCTCACCCATGATTATGTGATGAGTTGGGAGTGCACATATCTCGGGGACATGATGAGGTGGTGAGTAACTCAGGTGGATGAGGAAGAAAGGGTACCACGACTATGGTCTCTAGGGATCGTAGTGGCTTGAAAATTCCAAAAAGGTAGAATTAGTCCAATGGTTCGATCAACAACTATAATGATGGAAATTGATGGTCCTTCCATTATGGGAGCCACATGGAAGGGATCAAAAATTGGGCCAAAACACAAGGGTAAGATATTTAGGGAGGAAGTAGAACCTTCTAGGAAAATTCCAAGGGCTCACATCCAAGGACCGGGTAAGATACTGCATCACACAGATATTCCCAATTATGTATTCTTTCTTAAATCTGAAAAGTTTTGTGGGATCCACATACATGTCCACACTCATTAAGTGTTGTGGAAATGTTTTCAATTTGAGTGTGTGATCCTTATAGGGTTTGAGAAAGTGAGTGAATACTTCATCACTTCTTGGGATGAGGTTATGCAATATCACATAGAGTTTGAGGAACTGAGTCACTCTTGTAGTTTTTTGCACCCTATTACAAGCTCAGTAAAGGTGATATTTATCTTGCCTTCTCCTCCAAATATTATTGTTAAAAAAGTGGATACTGGCGCGGATGAGGGATACGTATCAGAGTATTCATGGTGAAGAAGTTTATATCAGTGATACCATTGTAACCAAAGTTCAATTTTCAATCAGGTAAATTTTCAGATCATGTGTGCCTTAGATATCACCCAAAACATTAAGACAATATCATAATTACATTTTTACCTATGAAGGTAACAACGAGCATAGAGAATGTGGAGGTTCATAATGACCCTCTAATAGAGGTGGGGGAGACCTAACATTTAAGGTGGAGAGAAAATGACCTCTCTATGATGTTGGGGTTATAGGAGGACAACCATTGGTTGATGTGGAATATTTATCCACACTGATGATTACTTGGGGGATTCCCTCACTTGGGTGATTAAACAGGAATCTTTATAAGTTTCTCATCAGGTTGTATCATTCCTGAAATACCTTTCCCATTTTCACCTTCCCCTTCATGTTTTTCTCTCATGAATCATGGTCAGCTAAAAATGTACTATAAAAGGTAGTTCAAACCCTATTTAGAGCTTAGTTAGCTATAGAGGTTCTCAAACTCATGGTAGCGATAACATTGGAGGATATGACTTTGATGAAGGTGGTTGAAGAGAATGTGGTGGATGAGCCTGCTATAGAAGTTATATGGGTGGGCACTACTAGAGATGATGTATCAATAAAGGAGGTGTTAGTCATGAGGGAAACCAAGATGATCAAAGAGGTCATGATGGTCGCACCAATCCCAGGAGTCCCATTAGTGGAAACTATTGGATCTGAGACCCCAATGAATGTATTTCAGATTGTTCCACTGATAGAGGTGGTTGAGGATTTTTTGGTGGATGATCCTATCTTATAAGTGTTACAGGAGGTATCTGGGGAATCCACTATGGGTGAGAGGTATTCAAAGGACATATTTCCCCTAGACCATGGGCTCATCCCAATGATGTTTTTTCCTATATATGACATGACCACTAAATTTTTTGCAGTAATTCATTAGTAAAAGCCTAAGCTGCATGAGGAATTCAAGGATTCTATCCTAGATTTTTAGAGGTGAATGGAGTTTTCTAACGCAAGTCATGGAGGATTGTGTGTTATTTCATCACTCACACTCTACTGGTTTATCTACCAAATAGGGTGGGATCTCACTATAATTAACTAGTTATCCTTGGGACTGGTGGGATAGATTCTAACTACCTCCATCTACTATCATGAGGCTTTCTTATTGAATGTTCATATACTGAATGGTATAATATTTATGTCTGCTATAAAAAAACATTGATGGGGGTATCCAAGCTCTTCAGGAAGCTGGAGAAAATATTTATAATATATATAAGTAGGTGCAAGTTCACATAACCATGTTCCCTTCTTAAGTAGAGATCATCATCAAACCAAGGCCTTAGTTGGTGGTGTCTGATGGAAAGGCAATGAAGATAGTATCTATGGTAGAAATGTGTCGATCCAAGTTGGATCATTTACTAATTAGGGTCAAAAACGTTTTCACTACCACTGAGGAGGGGGTGGATGATCTAGTAGAGCAGTAGTAGACTCTGGAGCAAACTCAATAGAAGCTGGTTGAGATAGAGCACTTGGTCCCTAGGTTTGATCCCTAGGTAAATATATCTTATCCTAAAATAATATGTAGGATTTAATATGTGGATAAACCTCCCAAACATTTTATATATTACTTTAAATTCCATATGTGATTTAAAAAATGCAGTTTTTCAATATCTCTAATCATATAAACAAGGACATCAATAATGAATCCATATGTGCATTTGAGTCATTAACTATGTGGTAAATAATGAAAAAACAATATTTATCATTTATATGAGAGTACTTGACAAGGGTAGAACACTCAAGGCCTCAACTCACTTATTGACCACCCTAGGATTCCTAACTATGAAATTTTTGGCTGGAACATGAGACTATTTGTACTACTCACTTGGTATCTTAGCGTAAACTTTTTCATGAATGGGGTAAGACCAAGTGTGTTGAATTTCACCCAAAAAAGGGGTTATAAAGTGTGTAAATTGATACACCCAGGATCTGGAACAAAAATTGGGTTTCATTATGATAGTGAAAAATGCATACCATGTTTGAAACACATAATCCATTATCATTTTCCCAAGTAAGGGGACAAACTAAAGAGGATCAACCAATGACCAGGTTCTAAACACATGAACTATCCCAAAAATCAATTTTATTTTTTTGGGATATGTACCTAGAATAGTAGGTGAATTGTTTTGGTGTGGAATCATTTCCTTTAGGGGGTCCATTTATACAAAGAATATGATCGACATCCAAATCAAGAAGGACATTAAGTGTGGGGATGAACTGACGGAATGTTAGAATGGAGTTTAATACTCTTGCAATTACACCAAAGAATAATTGAGAACCTTAGGTAGGTGTATAATTCTGAAAATAGGTTATAATAATTTTCCAAGAGGAGGAACATCTTCTATACCATATGACTGAAGAACTCAAATGGTGTTGTAAGTGAACAACACTGAAGGGGGAAAGGGGATTCTTAGACGAGGGACTATGATGCCTTGTAGTTTCACATCATGTAATAATAATGATATACACACAGTTTAATTTCATACAATGAGGATAATGTACAAATATTTTAAATTAATATGGTGATGATTTTGAATAACAAAATTTAACTTCATTTGAATTGGATATTTTTAACACAATTTAGCATCTTGAGATAAGGATGTGTAGACCAACATCAATAACACTTTCCTAACCAACGTGGTTGGGGGTAAGAGGGTAACACAATGGGGTACCCCCTTGTAAGATCCCAATATTTTCTAGATATGTATAAATCTTTTTATAGGTAATATTTTTTATTGTTTTGAGAACTTTTTGTTTAGGTTGAACCTTAGGTTTCATTTGGGTGAAAATTGAGAATTTTGGAGAAATGATGGGAAGTTCATGGTTGGTAAACCGTTTTTTGAAACATTTCACCACAACCAAGAAAATAATGAAAATCCAAACAGAGGAGATTCACATGGTCGGTGCTTGGTTTTTCAAACAATGTGCCCTATTAGGAGAAACCATGTCCCTGCCTAGATTAGACACACAATTAAGGGGCATGGTTTGGAAAACCATGCGGCTTTTCCCATCAAACCACACACGCGTTTTTAATTAACCTATTTATTTGATTTAAAATTACATTAACCTCCTAAACTCACCCAAAATGACGCTAACTCAGAAAAAGTAATTTTATGTCATTTTCTGAGGTTCACAGATGGATTCTAAGACCTTCTGACCTCCTTTATTGGATAATCAAAGAGCTGATTGAAGATTTTCACCTCCCCGTGTATGTGTTTTCATTCCGTTTAGATATCTATCTCTCCCAAAATCCTTCGTAAATAAAATAGGGATTCTTAGCCTTCATTCATTTTTATTCTAGATTAAATAGGTCATGTATAATTTGATGTTGGATCTATTATTTGAATCAAGATCTCAATTGTGGATGTGATTAGGGTTATTCTGCTCAAATTTGTGATATTCTTTAATGATCTCTCATTCTCGATTTGAGGTAGGTGGTCTATTGTTCAACCCCCATATTCATGGCCTCAATTACGTGTAAAAAATTATAGAATTACTATACTTAATTTATAAACTGGATTCCCTAATTGAATTAAAAAAAATTAAATTAATTAATTAAGGGATTTTTGAATTGGGGATAAATAATTGAAAAATTAATTATTAGAATATTGAATTGTGAATCAAAAATAACTTCTTTTTTAATTAATTATCAAAAAATTGAAATTGTTGGATTTGAGGAATAATTAATTATTGAGTTAATTATCAAAATTTTTTATTGTGTATCAGGAATAATTAATTTTTTATTTAATTATCAGAATATTGAAAATTTGGGATTTTAGAAGTATAAATTATTGAATTAATTGTTGTAATATTGAGATTCTGATTTTGATTAGTTAATTATTGAGTTAAATAATAGAAATAATGTGACTAATTAATTTTCTAAATAATTAATTGAAATGATGAAATTAGTTAATTTTTGAATTAATTAATGGAATGAATTTTATTAAATAATTGTTAGATAAATTAATCAGAGATATTGTGATGATTAAATTTATGGAAATTGGATTAATTAATGAATGAATTAATTAATGGAAGATTATGGTAGTGAATGCTAATAAGAGGATTAATGTTTATTAATATTGATTGCTGTGAAATTTGGAAACATGAGATATTATAATACATGTGATATTGTGATATTTGTGATATTTGTGATTGACTGAAATACTAGTATGGGACACAGATTGATGCTCCAAATATCCATGTGAAATTGATTAATATAGAAGTTTGGGACATGGACTGATGTTCTAAATACCCATAATGTTCCAAAGGGATGCATGAAAATTTTCTTATATGGGAAAGGGAATGATTCTCTAAATACCTCTGGGGTTTGGGATGGAGAATGATGCATAAATACCCATGGGGTGCTAGATATGACATTCTATGCTCATGATATTGGCATTGGACTATAGTTCCAATTTTCCATGATAATGAATTGAAATGACATGGATAATAAAATCCCCTGATTTATAATGAAATTTGAATTGATAATGTGATATAGCTCAGACACCGACATGGGCCAAAGTTGTAAAGAACTGGATTTTACATGTAATTTTTTTAATTATATGGGAGTACTACGAGTCTGTGAAAATTGAAGGTGCATGATTCTGAGGCCTGGTGTCCCCGGAATGAACTTCTGAACTTTTTTAAGGTACGTTTAGTAAACTAGCGAGTGGAGTTTTCTATCTTTTTAACTGGTGATTGGAATAAAAATCAGAGGGCTCTATTGGTTCCAAAGTGTTAGGATTCGCTTAAGGTAGGTTTCACTTCCACCTTAGTAGGTTTGGAGAAAAAGTAAGATTTTGGGACTTAAAATAATAAATAAAATAACTTTTTTTATTTGATTTATTTCATTTCATTTCCTCCAATTAACTAGAGGAAATGTGGGACCAGCGACGTGTCAAGCCAATAAATGGCCTGACAATTCAATCCTAAGTGACAACATCATTGGGGAATTATGAAGGTTCCTATTTAATGAGCCCCCATTAAATACCACGAGCATTAGAAACCCCCCCTATCTATTTAATATGTAACTTGGGAAGAGGTGTCAGCACTGCTTCACTAAGAAAAGAAGTTCTGGTAATGTACTGAGATACCAAACCCTTGGAGGATGAATCCAGTTCCGGTGAGTAGTGACATGCGACACCGAAAACCGAAACTGACAATCGATGATCGAGCGACGTCATTGGAGGCCAATTACAGGGGACGGAAAACACCAACCCAATTTCTCAACCGTGGGCGTTTCTCCATTGTTCTTGGGGTAGATTTTAATTTTGTTTTTTTCAAAGTGTTTATTGAATCCTTTAATCCTCTCACACGTTTTTGAGCTAATGTGGAGGGCCCAGGCCTAACGAACATGACCCAAACCCTCCACAACCTTATTTACCCCATGTGTTCTCTATGGAAGACTATCGATGCAGTGGTACTGGTGACTGACACTAGTGGGGACCAAGGTGGTAGCCGGCACTGGTCGACCACAAGGGAGGAGGCGGCTCACCCGCATCGCTGGTGGAACCGGCTTTAAATCGTCAATCGTGGTGGTCAGAGGAGTTGGCACACCCACGCCATCGGAGGAACCAGAAGCAGCTCGTCAACTGTGGCGGTCATAGGAGGTGGCCGACACACTGGTCAACCACAGATGAGGAGTGCATCGCGACCCGCGCACTGCCGGAGGATGCGGGCCGCAGCTTGTCAGCCACGACGGTGAGACCCACAGAGGATCACATATGACATTTCAACACCATTAGGTGCTACCAATTGGGTTTCCAAAGGAGGGGAAACCCCCTCCCTTTTCCATCTTGGATGGACCACGGGCGGCACCTCTGGTGGGTCGCCCCTCACGTGGCCAGACCACCTGCCTTGCAGGCAGCACCCCTTTGTAAGCTGGGCTGACTGCCAAGCTGGCTGTGCCCCCTCGGGCCGGGCCACCTCCTTGCGGGCTAGGACGCCCCATGTGGGTTGGGCTGCCCCCTTGCGGGCCAAGCCGATCCCTTGTGGGTTCGGCGTCGCTACCTTGCAAGCCAAGCTGGACCGTAGCCCAGCGGGTCGAGCCCGTCGCGACCTAGCCTAGTCGGGTCAGTCTGACAGGGTCAGACCGGACCCGGGCCCAACCGGACCTCGAAACACTTAAAGGGTCATAACTTGGGAACCGAGCGTCCGTTTGACAACTCGTCTATCGCGATGGTATCCTTGGATTTATATGGTCCTTTTGGTATACTCCACTTGAGTTTTTGGAGCAATTGGAGTATGGACGGGTTGGATCGAACCCGAATCCAACCAGGCCCTCAGAACTAAAACGCTTATAACTCACAGACCGGGCATCCTATTGACGCACCATCTGTCATGTGGGAACTTATACAACATGGCGGTCCTTTGGGTTTCTCCTTTGTGGTTCATAGTGGAGTTATTGGTACAACTAATATCTAGATAGGGAAGATTCTATGGTACTCAAGCCCAATGTGTGCGAGGAATCCTGGGGCAGGCTGTAACGTGAATAAGGAACATCAATCTTGTGTGGGTCAGCATCTATCGATCTTGTGTGGGTCAGATTCTATTATACTCTGTGTGGGTCAGTACTCAACGATCCTATGTGGGACAGCGCATACCGATCCAGTGTGTGTCTGATCCTGTGTGGGTCCGCGAGGGTTAATACTAATCAATCCTGTGTGGATCAGTAGTAGTGCCTCTTAATAGAATAAGATGATATATCTTACGACTAATCATTTATATTTCTGTACTTAAGTTATACCTGATTATGATCTCTGTCTTCTTACCTTCGTGGTGTTGTCTTTGTGGTGTTACCTTTGTTGCACTACTTTCTTCGTGGTGATACCTATGGGGTAATTATATCTTCATGGTGTTTCTTATGTGGTAAATCTATATATTTTGTGTTAACTATGTGGTACTTCTACCATCATGGTGTTGTCTTCGTGGTGTTACCTATGTGGTAATTCTTCGTGGTGTTACCTGTGGGGTTCTTCAACCTTCGTGGTGTTACCTTTGTGGTAATCTTCCCTCATGAATGAGATGAGTATATCTTGATAACTTAGGTATATGTATGGGCATATACCTAAGTATAATTGATGTATTGATTTTTGCTTTTTTTCTTTTTGGAACTCTAGGATACCTACAGGGGTCTCGGGGTCCCTACTGAGTATCGTTATACTCACCCATGCCTGGGATACGCCCACACCTTGTTGTATCTTGTGAAGATGACGTGTAATGTTGATTGTGGATGAGGGTGCCAGGACTGGATGGTACTCATAGGTGGACTATTTGGCATGATTTGATACAAGGACTTCTGATCGTGAGTTGTACATACCATTTAGGTAAGATCCTCAGTGGATGATCCAGGAGCTATCTTTCACTTTTTAGTAGAATTTTTTACTTTTCACTTGTACTTGTACCTTTCAGTTGGGCTTGTATTTTGGAACCTTAATTTCATCACACTTTTACTACAATAGTTTACTTCGTGGTTGCTTCTTTTGGGGTTATTGGACTTTGTGTTTGTATAGGTTAAAAAGGAAATGCCTTCCAGTTTAAGGATATATCTTTCCGGTGCTAGTCGCTAGCCCCTCTTTTATAGAAGGCAGGCTTGGGGTAGTCAAAGCACAGGCCCCAGGGGATAGGTCGTGTCAATGTGGTATTAAAGGTGTCAGTTCTACCAAAGAACTTGGGCTCTGATATTTTCTATGTGGAAATAGTGTTAAGCGTTATGAGTTTGATTTTCATTTTTGAGAATCCAGTGTTGGTGCGGCAGCCGACGTATCCATACACCAAGACCCTAACTTCTTATTTCCGACTCAGTGCATGAAAACACTAATTGCGTGTGTTTTGAAAAGTCTTTCTTGTGTTCTCTTTGAGTCATCACACCAGGTATAACTTGCTGACCATGGCACACCTATCTTATTTCTGGATACCGCCACATAGACAGCCTGCAAGGATTCCTGAGAGAGTATGAAACAATATCCCACTGAGCGAAGAGGCCTCAGTGTAGGGCCCTCATACGGTGTTAGCACCTTTAGGTGGTGTACCATCAGCACCACTACCCATTGCGTAGCTATTGACACCAGCCCCACCAGCAAAGGATGCATGCCAACTGAGCATGTTGCATGAGTTCTAGCGGTAGAGGCCTCTGAGGTTCCAAGGAGAGATGGACCCACAGGTGGCTGAGGACTAGCTAGATGCTATAGTGAGAGTTTTTCACTTAGTTGGGACACCAGCTGATCTAATGGTGATCCAAGCTGCTATTCTATTCCAGGGAGCAGCTGGGAGATGGTGGAGCTTGATTCTCCATATACACGACGAGGCGACCCTCATTTGGGCAGACTTCGAGAGCCTTTTCAGGACAGAGTTTTCTCAGCAACCTTATACTATGTACATATATAGAAGCTACTACACATACAGCAAGACAACATTGTTGTGGCCCAGTACTCAGTGAGGTTCACTGATCTATCCTGCAACTCCACCTACATGGAACGTGACCCTTTCTTCAGGGCCCATACCATTGAGTAGGGTATCTGATGGGAGATCCGAGCATCAATGATATCAATGAGAATTTCGATGCAGGCTGGGGTGCTAGAGAGAGCACTTTTGGTGGAGTTCTTCCTAGATGAGTAGGAACCGACAACGAGATGCACCACAGGACGTCGGGTAATAGAGTCATCTACAGGAGGTAAGAGGTGCATGATGTAGGGTCCTAAGTGGGCCAGGCCTTCTGGTTCACAATATCAGGATATAGGGTCGGGGTGCGGGATTCATAGGACAGAGGAGAACAGGTGAGGAGCACGCAGTGCTACTTGTGTAGTGGGCAGGGTCTCATGGCTCATGACTGCCCGACCCGCCATATGGACGACCAGTAGATGGTAGAGGGATCACCCGAGGTAGAGTCATAGATTCGATCTGGGAGGTCTGCAGGTAGCAGGTGGATGTGGTAGAGGAGCTGTCCATGTAGCAGGCATTGGGCGACGATATGAGGTTCTACTGCAACCATATCCTGGTGGTCCACCCCAACTATAGGGAGCAGGTGTACATGGACGAGCTCGGCTCCAAGAAGCTAAGTCCTATGACCATGATGCTCCAAATATGAATAGAGGTATGATCTGTGTCTACTCCACCTTAGCTGTAGTACTTATATACATTGGCTCCGATCAATCTTTTATAGCCATGGACCTCATTTGGAGCTCATAGATTCCGGTGGAGTCGTTGGATTGATCCTTATGTCTAGAGAATCATACGGTAGAGGATTCTATGATTACAAATGGGTGCCAGAAGTGTGAGCTTACTCTAGGAGGAAATATCTTTGTGCTGGATCTTTTAGTAGCAACATCTAGGACTTACGATGTCATCTTGGGTATGGAATCGTTATCCATAGTCCATGCCCATATTGACTATATTTGGCGCAAAGTGCATTGTGTTTGTATGGATAGGACTTGGTTTTCATTCCCCTCCATGAAGGGAACCTTTGAAGCACATGATGGTCTTACTTGGTGGATGGTGAAGCCGATCACAAAGTAGTTGTCCAGCCTTAACCTCAGAGCAGTAGATGTTGAGAGTCCGATCTATCCTATAGTGGTGTACCAGTATGCCGATGTCTTTCTTGAAGATGTTCTGGGACCACCTCTATGCAGAGAGTTAGAATTTTATATCGACCTGTATCTCGGGATGACACTGATATCTACACCATCATATCGTATGGCACCTACAGAGATTTGTGAGTTATAGGTATAGTTGGAGGACTTACAGAGAAAGGGGTTCATAAGGCCCAACGTTTCTCCTTGGGCCGCCCCGATTTTGTTCACCAAGATGGCATATGAGAGTTTGACACTCTGTGTGGACTAATGGATCCTGAACCCGGTGAAAATGAAGAATGAGTATCCAATTATGAGGATTGATGATCTTTTCGATTAGCTGAAGGAGGCTCGTTGGTTTTTGAAGATAGACCTCATATTAGGCTATCATCAGCTTAGAGTATGAGATGAGGATGTGCAAAAGACAGCCTTCAGATATTAGTTTGTCCATTATGAGTTCTTGGTTATTTAAGTTGGCATAACCAACACCCCTACAGTGTTCATGTGACTCATGAATAGGATCCTCTAGCCAAACCATGATCTCTTTTTGGTGGTCTTCATCGATGACATCATTATATACTCAGCGAAGAAGGATGAGCATTCCTATTATCTGCAGATAGTACTAGATACACTCCGACAGAACCGGCTTTATTGTAAGCTCTCAAAGTTATAGTTTTGGATACGAAAGGTCCAATTTCTAGGACACATTATCTCAGAGGCTGGAGTTGTAGTAGATCTAGAAAAGATAGAGGCTATACTTGCTTGGGAGCCACCCAGGATTGTGACCAAGTTGATAAGTTTCTTGGGGTTGGCTGGATACTACCAGAGATTCATGCCTGACTTTTCTAGAGTTTTGGAACCCTTGTTAGTGTTTCTGAAGAAGTAACAACCCTTCATATAGATGGAGAGATGCCAACAGAGTTTTCCGGAGCTGAGGCAGAGGCTGATGAGTTCCCCTATATGGAGACTACCATAAGTGGGCATTGGGTATATAGTCTACTGTGACACCTAAGGGACCAAACTTGTGTGTGTCTTGATGCAGGAGAGATCAGTTATCGACTATGGATCACGACAGTTGTGGAAACATGATCAGAACTATGCTACCCATAACCTGGAGTTATCAGCAGTGGTCTTCGACTTAAATATGTGGTGACATTACTTGAATGGAAAACATTTTATAGTCTACTATGATCACAAGAGTCTCAAGTATATCTTCTCACAGAAGGACCTGAACCTAAGACAACAGTGATGGCTAGAGTTCCTTGAGGACTATAGCTTCAAGATAGTCTATACTCTTGGGAAGGGTAATGTGATAGCAGATGCACTTAGAAGGAGGTCTGGTCTGTAGTTGTTGATGGAGGCGATAGAGTAGCTAGCCGCATTGCAGATATCCTTTGTAGATATAGATTGAGTATCTTACCTCTATTCTATGACAGTCACTCCTGCACTCCTTCAGCGAGTTAGGGAGGTGTAGCTTGGGGACATTGACTGCGAGGCCCGACGTGCTCAGATGTCCTAAGTAAATGCACCTGATGAATTTTATGAAGGTGGGGAGCATGTCATCCTCTTCAGAGGACGTACCATTGTACTGGTGGAACTTTTAGAGGAGGTGTTGAGGGAGTTCCATACTTCCCCTATGGCAGTACATCCTGGTTTGGTGAAGATTTAATAGGACTTCCAGCGTCAACAATGGTGGCCATGGATGAAGAAAGTAGTGGAAGAGTTTGTTTCTCGTTGCCTCACTTGTCATCAAGTGAAGGATGATAATCATGTTCCAGTAGGATTAGCACAACCACTAGAGGTTCCAGAGTGGAAGTTGGGTGGAATCTCTATGGACTTTGTGATAGGGATTCCATGTACTTTGAAGGGACATGATTCTATCTGGGTGATTGTTGATTGAATCCCCAATTCGACCCACTTCCTACACATCCTAGATCAGGGATCTGTAGAGGGATTGGGATGCCTCTATGTACAGAAGATTGTGCGACTTCATTGGTTTCCATCGACGATCGTCTCAGACCGTGATGCATGTTTCACATCCCGATTTTGAAAGGGATTATAGGAGGCGTTCGACACTCAGCAACATTTTAGAACTTCCTTTCATACTCAGATGGATGGTTAGACAGAGTAGACCATACAGACACCGGAGGACATGCTTCGTGCTTGCGTCCTTTATTTTGGCTGCAGTTGAGATGATCACTTTCCCCTGCTGGAGTTTGTATACAACAATAGTTTTCACTCCACAATCGGTATGGAACCATTCAATTCCCTATATGTCCAACCTTTCATATCACCTCTATGATAGATGAACCTAGGGGAGTAATCACTTATGGGTCCAAAGTTGGTACGAGCTACCACAGAGAAGGTGCATATCATCCAGGAGTAAATGAAGACTACACATAGCAGATAGAAGTCTTATGCTGATAAGAAATAGAGACCTTTGGAGTTTGGGGAGGGAGACCATGTATTCCTACAGGTCTCAACTCGATGAGGTTTACAGATATTTGGCCAAGGCGAAAAGCTATTACTGAGGTTTATCAGACCATTTATGATACTTCAGAGGATATTTGAGGTGGCATACCACTTGGAACTTCCACTGTAGTTGGAGAGGGTGCACGAAATCTTCCACATATCCATGCTGGGGAGATACATGCATTACCCATCTCACGACATCGACCATAGAGAGATGGACTATGATGATGGGGAGACTTTTATAGATGTTCCAATAGATATTGAGGATCGATAGGAGTGAGTCCTTCGTGGGTGGTCAATGCCTCTGGTGAGCGTTTTCTGGCAGCACAAGAACCTCCAGGAGAGAACATGGGAGTGGGAGGCTCAGATTTGTGCTCAGTACCCCCATTTGTTTTCTTAGTCTTTGTCAAGGATTTCGAGGATGAAACTACCTAAGGTGGGGAGAAAGTAAAGACCCGGATTTTCCATGTAATGTTATTAATTATATGGTATTATTATGAGTCTGTGAAAATTGACAGTGCCTGATTCCGAGACCTAGTGTGCCAAGAATGAATATCTGAACTTTTTTTAAGGTACGTATAGTAAACACGCGAGTGGAGTTTTCCAACTTTCGAACCGATTCTTGGATTGAAAATCCTAGAGAACTATTTAATCCACAGCACCAGGATTAATTTAAGGGAGGCTTTACTTTGACCGTAGTAGGTATGACGAAAAAGTTAGATTTTGGGACTTTTTAAAATAATAAATAAAATAACTTTGTTATTTAATTTTTTCCATTCTTTTCCTACAACCGAAAAGTGGAAACTTGGGACCCACAATGTGTCAAGCCAATATATGGATTGACCTTTCAATCCTATGTAACAACATCATTGAGGAATTAGGAAGATTCAAAATTAATGATCCCCCATTAAATCCCATGAGTGTTAGACTCACTCCCCCTATCCAATTTATATGGAGTTTGGGGAGAGGTGTCGGCACTACTTCACCAAGAAACAAAGTGTTGGTAAATTGACGAGATGAAAAAACCTTGGAGGATGGAGCCAGTACGAATGAGCGGTGACAAACGACACCAAAACCTCGAACAAAATATTGATGATAGAGCGATGTCATTGGAGGATAGTTATAGGGGATGACAAAAATCAACCCACTTCCTCAACTATGTGTGTTTATCTATCATTCTTGAGGTAGGGTTTAATTTTGTTTCTTTTTCAATGTGATTGATGAAAGCTTTAATCCTCTGTCATTTTTTCGAGCTAACACAGAGGGCATGGGCCTAACCAACATAGCCCAAAACCTATGAAACCTTGTTTAACACATGCATTTTCCATGGAAGACCGCCAGAGTGGCGGTACCGGCGATCGACACTGGCAGGGACCATGGAGGCAGTCGGCACTGGCCGGTAACGAGGAAAAAGGCGGCGCAACCATGCCGCCGGAGTAACCAGTGCACCCGCACCATCAGAGGAACCTGTCATGGCTCGTCAGCCGCAACAGTCGGGGGAGGCAAACGACCCACCAGCTGGCCACGGATTAGGAGGGCTGCGCGACCAACGTTCCGCCAAAGGATGTGGGCCCTGAATCATTAGCCACAGTGGTGGTACCCGCAGCGGGTCCCGGATGACTTGGAAACACCCTTAGGCAATACCGCGTTAGTTTCCAAATGGGGGGATATACCCCACCCTTTGCTATCTCAGGTGGACCGTGGGCCGTGTCTCCTATGGGTTGAACCTCCTACGGGCCACGCCTCATGCGGCTGTGTAGCTTGCCTAGCAGGCCACACTCATTTGCAGGCCAGGCTACCTGCCTAGCGGGCTGATCCACCCTCATGTTGGGTTGCCCCTTGCAGACCGGGCCAGACCGTTCCATAGCGGGCCGATCCCACCGCGGCCCATCCTAACCAGGTCAGACTCGGACAGGACCTGAGCCCAATCGGACCCTGAAACACTTAAAGGGTCATAACATGAGAACCTGACATCAATTTCACAAACCGTCTACAGCTCTGAGATCCTTAGATCAATACAATCATTTTGGTATACTCCACATGAGTTTCGAGAACAGTTGGAGTACGTACGGGTTCGATCGAACCCGAATCCAACCAGGTCCTTAGAACTTAAATGCTTATAACTCACAGACCGGGCATTCGATAGACACACCATATATCACATTGGAACCCTTACCACATGATTTTCCTTTGGGTTACTTCTTTGTGGATCTTAGTGGAGGTCGAGGTACGACCTATATCTTGAGGGGTAGATTCTATAGAACTCGATCACACTATGTGCGAGGAATCCTATGGTAGTCTGTAACATGAAGAAAGAACATCCATCCTCTATGGGTCAGCATATATCGATCCTATGTGGGTCAACTTCTATCATATCCTGTGTGGATCATTGCTCTGTGATCCTATGTGGGTCAGCGCATACTGATCTTTTGTGGGTCAGATCCTGTGTGGGTCAGTAGGGGTTAGTCACTATCGATCCTGTGTGGATCAGCAACAGTGCCTCTTAAAAGAATAATATGATCTAGCTTAACACTAATCATCTGTATTTGTGTACTTATGTTATACCTGATTGTGGGATGAATCTTCTTACCTTCATGGTGTTATCTTTTTGGTGTTACCTATTTGGTACTAAAATATTCATGGTGATAGCTACGTGGTACTCCTATCTTCGTGGTGTTACTTATGTGGTACATCTATCTTTGTGGTGTTACTTGTGTGATACTTCTAACTTCGTGGTGTTGTCTGCATGGTGTTACCTATTTGATACTTCTTCGTGGTGTTACCTGTGTGGTACCTCTACCTTCGTGGTGTTACCATTGTGGTAATATTCCCACATGTATGAGATGAGTATATCTTGATAACTTAGGTATATGTATGGTTATATAGCTATGTAGAGTTGATGTCTTACTTTGTGGTTTTTCCTTTGTGGAACTCTAGGAGTCCTACGATGGTCTCAGGGTCCCTACTGAGTATCGTTATACTCACTCCTGCATGGGATATGCCAGAACCTTATTGTGCCTTGTGCAGATGACGTACGATGTAGATTGGGGCCGAGGGAGCCAATATTGGACAATACTCAGAGGTGGACCATTTGGTGTGATGTGATGCAGGGACTACTGCTTGTGAGTTGTACCTAACCTTCAGGTAGGATCCTAAGTGGACAATTCATGATATGTCTTTTAGTTTTCAATTGTATTTTTACTTTTCAATTGTACTTTTACTTTTTAGTTGGGATTGTATTCCAGCCCCTTACTTTCAGCACACTTTTACTACAATAGTTTACTTTGTGGTTTCTTTTTGTTGTGTTCTTAGATGGTGTGTCTGTATAGGTTAAAAAGGAAATTCCTTCTTTCTTTAGGGAAATTCCTTTTTGGTGCTATTCTCTAGCCCCTGGCATATGGAAGGCAGGCTTGGGGTAGTCACGACATGGGCCCCGGGGGATGGGTCATTACAAAGGTAGGTATTAAGGTTTGGTTCTCCTCAGGAACCCATGATTTATGGGGTTAAATAAAAAGAAATTGAATAAATGTTAGTTTTTTACTTTATTGATTGTAATTTATTCTTTATACAAGTTCATACATTTTTTTGACCGGTTGTACTGACACCATACTCATGATTCTTGATCGGTACCCAAATATATTTCATGTTTGTAGGACATGTGTGGGTGCCAAAATATTGCATGAAAGGAAGGGATGAAAAAGAATCCTCGCACGTTGCCTCGCAAAGCTCCGACGCGAAGCACCCCCCGAGCATCGCGGTCCCGCAAAGCGCCAGAGGAGGTACCTCTCCCCGAACGGCCTGGCGTTCGAGAGCCCACCGCGAAGCGCCGGAGGCAGTACCTCTCTGCGAACAGCCTGATGTTTGCGAGCTCGCCGCGAAGAAACGGAGGTGGTACCTCTCCGCGAACGGCCCGACGTTCGTGAGCGCACCGCGAAGCACAAGAGGCAGCACACGAGTTCGGATTTGCGGCACCCCTTTCATATAAATACTGGGTTCCCCCTGAACCCAGGGGACGGACAATCCGACCTTTCGGCTTCTCCACTCCTGAATCTCGAAGCACCCTTTTCCCCAGGAATCATGAGCTCCGCGAGGTACTTCTACTTCGCGTGACGCCTTCGCTTTGTCTTGTTTTGAGCCCTTCTTCGGAGAGGGATGCCCTTCGCGAAGCTCAAGGTAATTCTCGAAGGAGGGGGATTCCCAAGGGAACCCGGGCAGCCGCGGAGCGTTTATGCTTCGCGAAATACTCATCCTATACTAGTGATCCCCATGCTATGGCAGGATCGCTACACATCGCGAAGCACACTGCTTTGCAGCACCCTGCTTCGCGAGGCACCACCTCTTCACGAGGTAGTGCTCCGCGAAAACTATTCCACTTCGCGAAGCACCCTACACTCACACCTTTTCTACATGCTAAGGCCAAGTTAGTCCACTTCGCGAAGCACACTTCTTTTCTTGGAAATTCCGCTTCCCATGCGACCCTCCAGGTATGCACGATGTGATTTCAAAGTCCCACGGACAACACCAATCATAGCGTTGCTTCGCCTAATGCTTCTTCGCATAGGAAAACTAACAGCTATTGCTTCTTCACATAGCCACGCTAACGTGGACCCCTCAATGTTTCTCTCTACGACCCCCCTTGACCATGACCTTACTGGTACCTTCCCTCCCCCATGGAGCAAAGGGTACCAGTTATGTAAGTCCTAGGGGTGTGGAGTGAACCCACCTCATCTGAGCTGCAGGACGTTAAACAGCCAAGCAGCATGTCCTCAACACATGACGTTAAACTACGACCCGACCCCGTGCCTCGCACGAAGGGTCCCCCCAGCTCGGACATTTTTTATGCCACTCCTCTCCATGGGAGTGGAATCAATCCCCCCACAAGGGATGAAATCCTCCTTGTTGGAGTGGCGTATGTCTACGGGAGAAGGGCGACCACCTTGGTGTAAGCCCCCCTAGTTCCCCAACGGATGGCTGCACCCCTGCATCTCCGTACATCCCCACTACCAAGGTCAGTGGAGGGCGCGATAGGGAACGAGGCACCTCCCATCATTAGTCCCAAATTCCTCTTTCGATGCGCTTTTACGCACTTCGGGCCTCCATCCTGGAGTAAGTCCCAGCACCATGGGCCACCTAACGTGTAAGCCCCTCTTCGCTTCTCACGGACACACCCTTCGTGACGTGATCGTCAGGCCCTTGCTGCCTCTTGTTTCTCACACCGAGCACAACTCACATGGGCTTAGAGTAAGCATCGGCCATGGAAATTCCCTCGTCCATCATGACGTTAAACTGTATACCCTCGTCCAGCACGACGTTAAACTGTATGCCATTGTCCCTCATGAAATTAAACTGCACACCCATTTGAACTACGAGGTCTTTGATCCATGTCAAGGCATGGTACGTAGGAAGCCTCCCTGAGGTTCATGTCCATCTCTCATTGGACCAAGGTCCACCTTCACATCGGTTCGCTAACGATGTCCATCCTTTGAACTACGAGGTCTTTGATCAATGTCATGGCATGGTACATAGTAAGCCTCCCTAAGGATCAATCCCACCCATCATTTATTCACGTCAATTTCATCCTCATCTAGCATGATGTTAAAATGCATCCCAGTCCGATGGCAAGCTGTTGTGACCAACCCGAACTACGAGAACTTTGATCCATGTCAAGGCATGGTACGTAGGAAGCCTCAAGAGGTTCAAGCCCATCTCCCATAGGAACAAGGTCCCTCATTTACATCGGTTCTCCAACACCCACCGCCATTCCCGAACTACGAGGTCTTTGATCCATGTCAAAGCATGGTGCGTAGGAAGCCTCACGAGGTTCAATCCCACCACTAGTGGACCCCCGGGTCCACCTTCACGTCGGTTCGCCGACAAAGCCCCTTTGAACTATGAGGTCTTTGATCCATGTCAAAGCATGGTACGTAAGAAGACTCCAGAGGTTCAATCCCACCTCTCGTCATTTATTCACATCAGGGTACATCATCATCCCGCACGGCGCTAAACTGCATTCAGGTCCAGCAGCAAGTCGTTGTGACCAACCTGAACTATGTGGTCTTTGATCCATGTCAAGGAATGGTACGTAGGAAGCCTCCACAAGGTCCAAGTCCACCACCACTAGGACCCCCCTGGTCCTACTCATTCACGTCGGCCTTCCGGCATCCAACCTGAACTATGTGGACTTTGATCCATGTCAAGGCATGGTATGTAGGAAGCCTCCCAGAGGTTCAAGCCCACCACATGTTGGTCACTCCAACCCCAGGTCACCAGCACCTGGGAGGCCTAGTGTGTAAGCCCCATACCATCCGGACCAAGGTCCTCACTCGCGTCGGTTCGCTGACGACACCCATCAGACCAAGGTCCACATTCACATTGGTTTGCTGACGACACCCATCGGACCAAGGTCCACATTCACGTCGGTTCGCTGATGACACCCAACGGACCAAGGTCCACATTCACATCTGTTCGCTGATTATTCCCATCGGGCCAAGGTCCACCTTCACGTCGGCTCTCCGGCACCATCCCGAACTATGAGGACTTTGATTCCCTGCCACAGGGATACGTAGGACGTCTCTTCGAGGCTCAAGCCCAACTTTACCGTCTCCCTTGCGATGGTCCCATTTCATTCCCCCTCCACTTCATTCAACTCTCCATCATCCACCCTGATTCTCACCCAGACTGCCATATCCCGACAAGATCATACCATTCTTCTCCTCTTCGCAGCCACCCATGGGCTGGTCCCGGTATCGGCACCCCTTCAAGGGAAATCCCTCAATCTGATCCATTCTGGATAATGCTCTGATCGGGCTGATCCGTCTCTGATGGACGTTAAACCTGCGGAATACCCTGTGTTAAACACATGAAGCTGAAGAAAACCTTAGATATATGTCTATGGCATATAATTCCCCGTGCTCGATGTGGGATGCATCGGGCTTCCACGCCCTCGAGAAGCCATATGACAAGGGATAAAAGACAGACATGCCAGTTGCCCAGCATCCAGACACACTACTGATGCCTCGACGTGACTACTCCCCCGAATGAAGGTTTCTGCCCTAACCGAACCCTTTGGAATGTCCCGACAGAAGCAGTGTAATTAACCGGCATCCATGGAAACATGGAACTGGGAAGAGTTTCACGAAAAACGTATTAAATCTATGAGGGAGACCCAGACTAGGTGACGAGTTCCGAGGAGGAATCCATGGAAGGAAGAACCGACATCCCATAATCCCGTTTCGATCAAGGTGAATATGTCCCTGAATAAGGAGTGAATGCCTCCCACCTTTGGAAAGCGGGAATGCGAGGCAACACAGTGCCACGCGTCCTCCTCTGCAGATGGATGCGCGCACGCCCCGGCGGAAGCCTCGAAAACATAAATGGTGAACCCGATGTGAAATTATTCTCCTCAGTGTGGATATTAGTAACGTTTGAGACACCAGTAGATTGACGTGTCACCAGATCCAGATATCCAGCGCCGGGTCCCGCGAAACAAATAGCGGGTCGGGCATGAAACTCACCGGATGTTGGGGCAGTGGAATGTGAGTAACTCCATTCTGCAATGTGTTGGTGTGGATCCTTCTCACAGACGCGGAGAATGGAAGGGCGTTGGGGCACTGGTTGTCAATCCTTTTCCTCGCAGTGCTGATGAGTTGATCCCTTCGTTTCCCAGGAACCAAGTTGCTGTTATGGAGACACGATCACCGCCCGCTCGCCTACGCAGGGGCAGGGGAAATACCGGCACATCCACCCTGCATGGCTCCGCTACCGCCACGGCGGCCTCTACATATGTGAATACGGGGCACCCACATCCCCTCTCTCGGTCAGAGATCATCCAATGAAGGGTGATCAACAACCTTGTATGCAGGTACGAGGAGGAAGGGGTCATCCCAACTCGGGATATGGCCCTCCTGGACCTGGAGGCATCCAGGCCCCGCCGTCAACGCCGCCCTAACAGGCCGTGCATGGAGCCCCTGCTCCCCACCCCAAGGTTCAATCGTTTTGGGAGCCTGTCCCCAGAACGCCTCGACGACTCCTCGCCTTATGCTGATGAGACGGTTGACACCCACCTCAGCCCACTCAGAGTCCCGATCCAAGGGCTCCAGGCAAGGGCTCCCATTCGGCTACGTCAGCCCCGCCGTCCAGCTTCGCAGGAAGAGCAGGTAGCCCATGCCCCTGCACCACCGGCGCCAGCTCGTCTAACCCGACGTTAGCGCCGGGCCCAGGCTGAGGACGCTCGCCAAGATACGTCGACGTCAACAACTACTGTGGCCCAGGCCACCGCCGACGTGCATCATGGAGTTCCTGCATACACTGAGCAGGGGCACTCCTTCACCCGACCGGGATCGAGGCCTCAGCCGCCCCACGGGCAGGCTGGGTTGACTCTCGGGGTCGCAGGCCCGGGTGATGATTGTCGTGAACCAATCTGTAGTAACGTCACTCCATACGGAGGTCCTCTCTGTACCACCATTACATAGAGTGTGGGCTTTCCCCGCTCTGAAGCTCGTCACAGAGGTATGCCTCGTTATACCCCCATCCCGAAGGAAGACCTGCCCTGCGGCAGTGACGCTCGGCGCGGAAACCTCTCCCATGCCCACTATACAGGGTATGGAGTTCCTCCTCCTGCCCCCGACCGCCGATCTGAAGGCACTATCCATCCAGTCCTTCTCCAATGTGGGGGTCCTCTCTACATCATCTCTGTAACTGGCGAAGGTCCTCCTCGCCCCGAAAACTTGGGGAGTGAAGGTCAGCCTCACTCCGCCTGCACCGTCCATGGAGGTCGTCCCCATGTACCCTTCGATATTTTCCATGGTGCCCCTCACACCCCGGCCACCTCGAGCGGGGGCCCTCTCCACCACGGCGCCCGCGCCACCCCAAGACTACATATTGAGAATCAACCCTGTCTCGAAGAGTCACCCCAGGATAGAAGAGTGGGTCGTCGCCGCCACAGGAAGAATCCTGGGGGGGAGCGGGTAGAGATCAAACCGGCTCGTTTCTCGGATTCTGAAGCGGAATGCGACTCAGCGATGGAACCTTCTCCCCACTCTTCCGCATCAAGGACTGAGGCAGGAACCAGGCGCGTCAGCCTCATTCTCCTGGAATGCGAGGTCCATCGAATTCCCACCTCTCTCTACAAGTACATCCATGAGGAAGAAATCGTGGAAATTCCGCAGGTCCCGACCGTGCAATCACCACCGTTGTCACCAGAAGCGCCCTCTACCTCTACCAGAAATCACGGAGAGCTATTTTGGGGACCAACAGCGGTAGAGAAATGACATGACCTATCGCCGGCAACCGCAACTCATGTGCCTGAAGCTGTGGCTATCAGTCCATCGTATCGTGATATCATAGTTAGGTCACCTCACTCTTTAGAGGTTGGCCCGGAATTCGGCGGCTAGTTAGCTTGTTCGCCGTATTCTCTGCCGCCAAGTTTACTGTCCCAGAGGTCCGCCTCGGTACTGCTACCGGTCCCTCAGCCACCCCCGGTTGACGAATGGGGCAACATAGGGCCAGAACCCGATTCCGAACCCAGGAGCTTCTGGAGCATTCTCGCAGTGGATCACTTCCCGGAGAAGTTCTGGCCGACGGCGGCGCCAAACTTTCGCGCACCAGATTCCCTTACCCCAGAAGAAGTGGTGTTATTTCGCCAAACCCTATGGGTGACACACTTCTGCCTTTGTTACGAGCGGGTAATGTACCCCAGAAGTCGAGAGAACTTTGAAGAAATCAGCGAGCAATGCCGCCTGATCGATTTGGCCACACTCCCTATGGTCCAGCATCCTGAGTCACCAGGCCGTCAGAGCACCCTTCAACAAAAATGTGTTCAGAGTTTCAAAGTACTCCGCAGAGTCATCAGGGAAGCTACTCCCCATGTGAAAGTCCGTGGCTGGGGACACTATGCCACTATCCTCTTCATCCCTATCCGATGGCAGCCCGATTTGTTATGTGACATTGAGGACCTGCCCTCGAGAGGGGTCGCGGTCCACATGGCTGACGTAGTGGACAAGGAAGACGAGCTCGAAATTATCAATGGAGACTTACCTTTTGAGGGTGTACCGCCACTACTGGACCCATCAGGGAGGGTCACCCATCAACAGAAGAACCTTCTAGGCCTCCCTGTACCCATTGAGTCGCTGGTACTCAGTCGAAATTCCGGTAAGGTTAAGGAGCATGTCGGAACTATCAAGTACTCCGACCCGTCCGCCTATTTACAGAATATAAACGAAGATTCCGAGAAGGCCATGTTACGCCAGTAGCTTGCTGAGCAGAAGAGGCTGGTTGACAAACTCTTGGCTGAGCGTGCTACAGAGCGGTGACCTGACTATGGTAATCCCAAGCCGGGGCAGCAGGGGTAGAAACAATTCCCCCCCGGGGAGATGCCTACAAGAAACCCTGATCATGCTACTTCCGAAGACAGGGAAGAAGCCGAAACTTACGACAAGAGGGCGCGATACGTCTCGTCAAACCCCCCTGAACGACGGGGCAATCTATAGAATCCTGTCCGGGTTCCCCTAGTCGCCCCACAGGCCATTCCGCCAGTCGCTCCACAAGCCACCGAAGCCATATACCGTGTCGAAGATCCTGGAAAAACACTTGTGATTAGGGATCCCCATCAAGACAGGGACCCCACGGATGATCTTATAGCAACACTAATAGCCCACCTCGAAGCGTTGGAAACGCGGCAGGTGGGAGTCCCACTGGATGGCAAGCCGTATCCAGCGTGGGTGGATGATATGCCCGCACCCCCGGGTTTTCGGAACCCCAATTTCTCGCCATTCAACAGGACAGGGGACCTTCCGCAGCACTTGGCCCATTTTTCTTCCAAGTGTGGCCCCATGCTGGGGACTCCAGCCCAGCAAGAAGCCGCCAAGCTCCGATGTTTCGTGTAGACATTGGAAGGTCCCGCATTCGTCTGGTACAGCCAGCTCCCTATCGGATCAGTGACCGGTTGGGAAGATCTCTTCCGAAAGTTCCTATACCAGTTCAGCTCCACCACGCGGAAGACTAGCATTGCAGACCTCTTCAAGTGCAAGCAAAGGCCTGATGAGCGAGTCGCAGATTTCATCGCCCGGTGGAAGGGAATCACTTACTCCCTCGATATGTCACTGACTCAAGAGAAATTACTAACTATGTGTGTAGGGAATGTTAAAACGGAGCTGGTACCTTCCCTGATTACCCAAAACTACCCTGGAGGGTTCCGAGATTTCTTAGATAAGGCTCAGCGCCTTGAGGAGGCTCTGCAAGAGGCTAGTCAGGCACGTGTGTTGCCCCCTATGATCCCATCCAGGAGGACTACCAGAGCTGAACCCTCTACGGTGGTCCAAATAGAAGCCCCCAGGCAGCTGGAATTTCTGCCAGCGGCACCATCCCCGCAACCCTGCATAGGTCCTCCACCTCAAGCGCAGGCTCCTGCCCAGCAGTGACCGCCTCAGAATCAACAGGTATCCCCACGCAATGCGCTACCTCCACCTAGGCAAGACAATCAGGCGCCGCCTCCTCGTAAGGCCCCTCCGGTCCCTCGTTAGGGCCAGGCCCCTAGGGCCCCCTATCCAGAAAGAAGGCACCAGACTTATTCGTTCAACAAAAATCAGGTCCCTGGCTACTTCCGAAGTGCTCTAGAGCAAGGGATTGTGCGCCTGCCCGAGTGCAGAAGGCCGGCAGAGGCGAATCTCACCGATCACCCCAACTACTATCCTTATCATCGAATTCCGGGGCACACTCTCAAGTAATGCTACGTGTTTATAGACTGGCTTCAAGACCAGTTCAACAACAACATAGTCAGGTTGGGCCTGGCACCAACACAAGTGGCAGGTGTCTTTGTAGGGTTAGAGATCGGTAGTGATAGCGAAGGCGAGTGGCAGCAGGTTCCCAGCCATGGGTCCTAGAGATACGACGACTAGATGGCTCGAAAAACCATCTTCTGTGCCCATGGTATCATCCGAGCATGCCTGAAGCAGTAGGAACCTTCAGAAGAAGTAGCCAGTACCTCTGCATCGCCTTCATAGTCGACCTCTTCCCGAAAGGGAAAACAACGACGATGCAAGAAGAAACAACGCACTTCGCCGGTGTTGTTGTCATCCCGCACTCTCGGCGACTTTATGCCCCCTGAAATGTGGATTCCTCATAGAATCCACCCGGTAGTGGATGACTCGTCGAGCGACAGCTAAGGGTACTATTCAGTTAACACCGTGGAGCTGGTAAAGCCTTATATGACTCCCGACGAAGGGGAATGCCAGGCGATCCTCCCCAACGTCCCCAGCCGACGTCAACGTCAGCGAAACCACAACCACGACGGTCGTCGAGGCACGTTAGCAGGTACTTTCAGCCAAGATGTGCATGCTACTGAGACCAGGTAGCAGGCTCAGCGCAGAGCTCAGCACGCGCCGCCCCATTTGACGCCCTCAGCTCTACCCCCACTGTCATTTGCGCTACTAGATCAGGAAGAGCTACCTCATCCGTATAATAGTCAGTCTTGCCCAGCTACAAGCCAGTCTCTGCTGTCTGATCCTAGTCCGAAAACTACTCTCAAGGCTTCAACTAGTAGGCAATGGGATGCACCCAGCACTAGCGAACCGCTGGTTCAACCGGCAGGACCCAATATGCCTCCAACTGCTGAACGACCTCCTGTAAGCAGAGGTTCACACTTGGCACGAAAGTATGATGTCCTGAAACAACTGACCAGTATTTCGGCAAGGCTTTCTATCCTTGAGGCCCTTCGACTATCATCTGAAATGCACAAGGCACTTGCCGAGGCCCTAAGGAGGCCCCTCCAGTTTGAGACGGAGGTGGAAGCCGCAGAAGCCTTCCATGCCAAGGCAATTGAGAGTTCCGAATGTCAGGCGATTATCTCGTTCTTCGGTGAAAATGAGGATCCTCCTATACATGGTCATATTCGCCCGTTGTACATCACTGGCCAGTTCAATGGTGTGGAAGTCTGTCGTTGCCTCGTTGACATGGGTTCCGGAATCAACCTAATTCCGACTCGGACACTGCGAAAGCTGGGTCTGTCTGAAGATGATTTAACTCCCTCTGACCTCAGAATCCAGGGATACGACAGGACCAAGCAAACCCCAGTCGTCAAGATCCGCCTGAAGACTCAGTTCAGTGGCTCAATTTCCAGCACCGAGTTCATGGTTGTCTCTCCGGACACCTCCTACAACACGTTGATGGGTAGTCCAGGGCTCCATCTGCACGCAGCATTTCCTTCTTCGTATCACCAGTGCCTCAAATACTCCCTCAATGGTCGAGTAGGCGTGCTCCAAGGAGATGCGTCTCCTTTTGCCTCTTGTGAGGCCTGCTATCTAGATGCTGATTATTACACGAGTAAGGATAAGCAAATCCTAGTAAGTGAGGATGAACCCACCCCGGTCACAAGTGATCCCTGGGCAAGCATGGATAATGCCTACATCATCCCAATCCACTGATTGGAGGCCACGAACCCCGACATGGGGTAGTGTTTTGTTGTTTCGGGTACGCAAGGAAGACGTGTTCCCGTGTCCAAGCGACAGCGGACAATCACCTCGTACTCCTACACCAACCAAGATCGGGTGATCCCAAAGCCTCCTACCCCTGTGCGGTACCAGGATTTCAAGCTTATGACAATGGTAGTACGTCATACGTGTCTCTTTCGCCGGGCTGGAATCAACCGACTCAGGCTGACGTGTCACCACTGCTTTGATATCATCAAACGTGGCCCCTTAGGCCGAAGGCTAGATGGGATAGGGTTGACCGCCTTCATTGCTATGGTCTCAATGGCGAGTGAGTCTCCTGATATGATGACCACTGCTGCCCAAGCCGGAACCAGCTACCCCTCAGTCTTTGATAGCCCAGAATTATCTCCCTTTGCGGGAAATCCCCCCACAGGTGGCGAGGAAGACCTGGAGGATGCTCCCCCCGCCTTTGAGGAAGGTGTCTCTACCACAGTTGATGAACTAGTACAAGTGATCCTTGGTAGCGAGTCAGATCCGAGACCCACATTGATCAGTGCAGCCATGTCCCCTGAGGAGCGACAGTGGTACATAGACATTCTCAAACAACACCGTGACACGTTTGCCTAGAGTTACAACGATATTCCAGGACTAGATCCCCAGGTATCCATTCACCATCTGGGCCTCCCGAAAAACCATCGTGGATTTAAGCAGCCTCCCAGGAAGATGAACCCTTCTCATGGTGTTATGGTTGAGGCTGAAGTTCAAAAGATTATCCAAGACAACTTCATTAAGGAAGTCCAGTACCCCAAGTGGCTTGCCAACATTGTGCCAGTCAGGAAGAAGAATGGGAAGATCAGAGCCTGCATCGACTTTCGCGACCTTAATCGCCACTTCCAAAAGGATGACTTCCCACTCCCGGTGATTGAGTTATTGATTGATGCCATGGACGGGTTCCAAGCTCTCTCTTTCATGGATGGGTATTCCGGGTACAACCAGATACGGATGGCCCTCGAAGACGAGGAGTCCACTGCCTTCAGGGCTCCCCAAGGCACCTTTTTCTACCAGGTTACGCCCTTCGGCTTGAAAAATGCAGGTGCCACTTATCAGAGGGCCATGGATCGCATATTCAAGCCAATTCTCGGGACGCTGGTGGAATGCTCCGTAGATGACCTAGTGGTCAAATCTTGCCATCGCCAGGAACGTCTCAAAGACATTGAGAAAGTGTTCGGTTTCCTCCGTTCCTGTCACCTGAAGATGAACCCATTGAAGTGTGCCTTCGAGGTCACCTCTGGGAAGTTTCTTGGCTTTGTTGTTAGATATCGAGGCATTGACATCGACCCAGAGAAGATCAAGGCCATCAGCCAAATGCCTCCCCCGAGCAATATTCGGGAACTTCGAGGTCTCCAAGGCCACTTAGCCTATATACGCTAATTCATCGCGAATTTGGCCGGAAAGTGTAATTCCTTTTATCTTCTCATGAAGAAGGGCGCCGCCTACGAATGGGATGAGGAGTGTCAGACCACTTTCGAGGAAATCAAGCAGTATCTGCTCCAACCTCCGGTTTTGATGCCACCCATCTCCGGAATGCCGCTGGTCCTTTACGTGACTGCCCTGGAATGATCCCTCGGTGCATTGCTCAACCAGAAGAATAACGGGGGTACTGAGAACAGTATCTACTATCTCAGCCGCATGCTTCTCGATATAGAGTTCAGATACTCCCCTATCGAAAAGATCTGCCTTGTGCTCATCTTTTCCATACAGAAGTTGCGGCATTACTTGCAGCACCATGAGGTACAATTGGTCTCCTGGGTAGACCCAATGAAGTACATTCTGAAATGCCCCATGTTTACTGGCTGACTAGCATGGTGGGCGGTGATTCTCCAACAGTTTGATATCAGGTTCGTACCTCAGAAGGCCATTAAAGGACAGGCATTGGCAGACTTTTTAACTGCCCATCCAACCTCCACGAATCAATCCCTGGACCTGGATTTTCCTGATGAGACGATCCTCTCAGTCGATCATGTCGTCCCATGTTGGAAAATGAACTTCGACGGTGCCTCTCGGAGCCCCACCGGTAGGAGGCTCAAAGATCCTAAGCTCAACAAAGTGGGCCTTGGTATCGTCTTCATTACCCCGACGCAAGCCATCCGACCATACTCATTCCTGTTGTCAGAAGGTTTTACCAGCAATGAGGCAGAGTACCAGGCTCTCATCACCGGCCTCGAGTTGGCCCTTGAGATCGACATGCCCTATCTACATGTGAAAGGAGATTCTGAGCTGGTAATCAAACAGGTCAATGGAGACTATGTCGTCAGGAAGCTAGAGCTTGTACTGTTGCTGGAGTGCACCCTCCGCCTAATGGCCCAGTTATCTTCTCGACCAGAGATTACCCATGTCCCATGGTCACAGAACGGTCAAGCAGACACCTTGGCTGGCTTAGCTGCGTCACTCGCAGAACCTGATCAAGATGATTTGATCATACATGTGGCACACCGGAGAGTCATTGCCCCCATCACCCAAGAAGACAATGATGGCCTGAGGGTAAGTCATCTCAACTCTGGGCCCTCTACGTCAGGGGTCCCGGGTTCATCAGACATAGTGGTTGAAGCCACTCCTGACTGGAGGGAACCTTTTGTTGAGTATCTCCCAAATGGTCGCCTCCCAGACGACTGGGCTGAGCGCGAGCGAATCCGATGCAGCATGCTGCAATTTACCCTCCAGATCGGCCCCGATCTTGAACAGATCCTTTATAAGTGGAGATTTGATGGCATCCTCCTCCGTTGCATTCAAGGAGTAGAGATTCCTCAAGTTATGCAGGAGGTCCACGCCGGTTCCTGTACTGCCAATCAAGCCGGGCTGAAGCTGTCCCATCAGATCCGGAGGCTGGGGTACTTCTGGCCCTCTATGATCCACGATTGTATCGGGTATGCCAAGAGATGCCACGCGTGCCAAGTTCACGCCAACTTCCTGCATCGGCCACCGGAGCCCCTCCACCCCACCAAGTATTATTGGCCATTTGCGGTATGGGGACATGATGTAGAGGGGCCATATCCACCAGCAATGGCTCGCCAATGTTGGTTCATCCTGATTGCTATAGATTTCTTTTCCAAGTGGGCAGAGGCAGTTCCACTCAAAGAGGTCAAGGCCCATTCCATCTTTGACTTTGCGAGATCCAATATTATACACTGATTTGGATTCCCTCATTCCATCCTCACTGATAATGGAACCAACTTCCGAGCGGCTGAGCTGAAGAAATTGTACGCCAAGTACAACATCCGTTTGAACCATACCTCCCGCTATCACGCGCAGGCAAATAGACAGATCGAGGAGTTCAAAAAAACCCTCTCTAACATTCTACAGAAGATGGTTGGTCAGAACGAGAAAAGTTGGCCGGACAAGCTCCCCAATGCCCTCTGGGCTTATCGGACGATGACTCGCAACTCTACCTAGGTGGCCCCATATTCCCCAGTGTATGGGGATGAGGCCATCCTACCCATTGAGATCCAGCTGCCATCGCTGCGCACTGCAGTCTATGACCAGCAGGCACCAGATGAGGTGGCTGAAATCCGTCTAGCTGAATTAGAAGCACTGGACGAGAACTAGCTTCGTGCCCTGCACAATCTGGAAAGGCATCAAAATAAGATAGTGAGGGCCTTCAACAAGAAGTTTCACCTCCGTTCTTTTCTACAGGGCAATCTAGTGTTGGCCCTTCAAGCGCCAATGATCCCCGGTAGGAAATCGCCCAAGCTAGAACCCAAATGAGAAGGGCCTTATATCATCCATAAGGTTTACCCCAACGGGGCGTACTCCTTGGTGACCACGGATGGTGAGAACGTAACTCCTCCCACCAATGCCAGGTTCCTCAAGCAGTACTTAGCCTGATCCTAGATGGTCCAACATGACCTTAAACGGTATGGTCCAACAAGACCTTAAACTGTATGGTCCAACACGACCTTAAAATGTATGGTCCCACATGACCTTAAAATGTATGGTCCAACATGACCTTAAACTATATGGCCCAACATGACCTTAAACTGTATGGTCCAACACGACCTTAAACTATATGGTCCAACACGACCTTAAACTCTATGGTCCAACAGGACCTTAAACTGTATGGTCCAACACAACCTTAAACAGTATGGTCCAACACGACCTTAAACTATATGGTCTAACACGACCTTAAACTGTATGGTCCAACACGACCTTAAACTGTATGGTCCAACACGACCTTAAACTGTATGGTCTGACACGACCTTAAACTATATGGTCCTGCACGACCTTAAACTGTATGGTCCTGCATGACCTTAAACTGCACCGCCGTCCTGCAAGACGATAAACCACAAAATGGTCCAAGCTCTATGACCTTAAACTAAGATCTCCCCTAGTACTTACTGTAAGACGTTAAACTTCAAGCTAGTCAGGCCTTCCTGACCAAGGCTCAGCCTCAGGCCCCTTGGCCTCCTCGGGCCCCCGACCCCCGTCCTTACTGAAAGACGTTAAACTGCGAGCCAGTCAGGCCTTCCTAACCAATGCGCAGCCTTGGGCCCCTTGGCCTTCGTCGACTCGGACTCTCTTATGGGATTGTGTGGTGTGGTGTGGGATTACATCCTCATTCGTGTCGGATTACCCTTCGTACCGTACATATACCCAGTTGAGACACATTTCTCATCCAGAACAACGCTAAACTGTGCTTCAAGAACTATGTGTGGCTTGATTCCCATCTTAATGGGATACGTAGGAACACTCAGACACCTCATCTTGAGCCCATCCCCAAGCTCTTCTCTTCCACTATCCCCCTGGGAATAGTTTCCTTGGAGGGTCCTTGCCTAGCGAGGAGTAGGCTTTCGTAGCCCCTCTCATAGAGCCCCGCCCATACAAGGATTGTAAGGGTTGCACCATGTGCCCACTCCCGTTCTTCTATCCTCCCACGTCCTCACCGCATGACATTAAACTGCATGGCCTTCAAGAACTATGTATGGATTGATTCCCATCCTAATGGGATACGTAGGAATGCCCGGAAAATTCGTCTATTGGCCCATCACAAAAGCAAAAATCTTCCCCTCAGGTCAAGACATATGGCAGGGTGCACACTTTTTCCCCAACTCACATTGAGCAAGCCTTGACCCGGCTGCACATCCCCCCTGAAGATGTTTTCCTCTTTCGTGGATGGATACAGATATGCTTCACCCACTCCTTGACTGGGATTCCATCATTTTTCACACCCAGAGGGACCCCCAAGAACAGCCTGGATACTACGCCCAAGGGCTCTCCTAACAATACGGGCCAACGCCCCGAGGGTTTCTAAGAAACAAGCCGATACAAGTCCCGCATTGCGAATTTTTTCAACGGTCGATGCTCATTTGTTGCTCCCATATCAGGTCACCATAGGAGAACTGTATTTCGAACATCGTCAACAGTGTCCTGGATCCCCGGGTCCACCCCGAGATGGCCCAAACATCGAGTGCAGTAACTCGTTCTGCCCCATCTTGAAGCGACAAACTTCCCTCCGGGCAGTGCCAGCGGTCGGGCCCACGAGCCCAATTCTCTTATAAGGAATCTATGGTGTGGTGTAGGATTAAGTCCTCTTTCACATCAGGTTACTTTCCATGTCGTACACATCCCCAGACAAAATAAAGTTATCTCTTTCCTCGTCCTTGCTGCAAGACGTTAAACTGCAAGTTAGTCAGGCCGTCCTGACCGAGGCCCAGCCTCATGCCACCCTCACCGAGGCCTAGCCTCAGGCCCCTTGGCCTTTTCGGGCCCCCGGCCCAGGTCCTCTCTTATAGGAGTGTATGGTGTGGTGTGGGATTATGTCCACATTCGCATTGGTTTATTCGCCGTACCGTACACCTCCCTTGTTTGGGGGTATATTCCTCCCCTCCCCATCCCGCATGACGCTAAAATACATCTAGAAAACTACATGTGGCTTGATTCCCATCCTCATGGGATACGTAGGATCACCTGAATGTCTAGGCTTCGAGTCCAGCCCCATCTCTCTGGAATCTTCATCCCACCTTGGCTCCTTGGCCTACCCTTCCTCCACGAGGGGTGTATATGGCGTGGTATGGGATTATGTCCTCATTCACATCGGTCCTGTAATGACCACTCCATGTACCTCTCCCTCTCGAGCTGTTCCGTCGACCCTTTTAAGCGGTTCACCAATGTGCCTAAGGGTACTCTGTTTTATTACCTGGAATGCCAAACTTTACTCGGACACGTCCGCACCCGCTTTCCAGGCTTTGTGTATCCCTGCATCAGGGCATCCATCATCTTTCACACCTGGAGAGACCCCCAAGAATGGCCTGGATACTACGCCCAAGGGCTCTCCAACTGTTACGGGCCAACGCCCCCAAGGATTTCGGACAACAAATCAATAAAATACCGCATTGCGAATATGGTCAGCGTTCGATGCTCATTTGTTGTTCCCACCTCAGGCTAACGCGATATGGAGACTATTTTTTCCGCAACGATTAATAGTTTTTCCTCTATCACCACGCCAACCCCATTAATCCCAAAATTTCGGTTACACGATTCACATCCTTCTCCAGTCTCATCATGTCCAAGTAGAGTCTCGGAACTCTTGGTACTTTTCCTTCGTGCACGTCCGCGCGTTGGGGGAACAAGCCGCATCAAATGTGTCCTTTGGGGCTCTCTGCTGACTCCCCTTTGATGGACGCCCCAAGTATTGCAATAAGGATACCCCCCTTGTCTCCCACACCGATTTTAACTCACGTGGGCTTAGGGATCGGGTTGACGTCTGCGCTTACTCCGGAAGTTGTCACCATTCATGGTCCGAGCTCTAAGACCATAAAATAAGATCCATCTAGAACTATGTTTAGCTTGATACCCATACTCATGGGATACGTAGAAACTTCTAGATGTCTTGTCTTCAGGTCCAGCCCATTTAGGGAGCTAGTCTCTCCCCCCTTCTTTTCACCTCTTACCTCTATATAGGCCCCTTGGCCTGAGGTCTCCCTCTCTGAGTGGCATATAGTGTTATGTGGGATCATGTCTCCATCAATTGTGTTTCATGAAACTATGCACATTCCCCGCCTAACATCGCCTCTGCTACGTCTGCGCTACATGAAGTTAAAATGCATGATTGGTCCTATCACACGACCCTAAACTGTGACATTATCGTCCTGGCCGCACGATGAAAAACGGAACTGCATTGTGATGACCTCGTTGTAGAGGACATCATTATGGGTATTGGTCACATGTCATGCCATTTGTCAACGCGTATCACAGCTTGATTCTTGTGGCGACACCGCGGCCTACTACCCTAGGCCTGTCGATTCACAAAAAAAAAACCACTCACCTTAAATGAAAAACGAGATTTATCAAATTCCGCTCCTTTCATTGCAAGCGCCATGCCCGCACTTCCCTTTTTCCCTTGGCACTGGTATCTTACCATGTCACCCTTCAGAACTACGTATGGCTTGATTATCATCCTCATGAGATATGTAGGAGCGCCCGAGAACTTCCCCACAGGCCCAGCCTAACCTTCGTGTTCGGTCCCTTGACTCGATCATTTCCCCAGAGAACACATGGTAAGTAGGGCTTAGGTCCTCATTCATGTAGGGTTTTGTAACTTCCTTGCCATGTGTCCCCTGCTCCCCTTACCCATTCATGGTCCGAGTTCTAAGACTATAAACTAAGACTCTTTCAAGAACTATGTGAGGCTTGATTGTCATCCTTATGAGATACGTAGGAGTGCCCAGGCACTTCCCTGTGGGCCCAGTATAAATTTCTTTTTCGGTCCCTTGACCTAAAACCTCTCACAAGGGGGTCGTGCGGTGTGATATGGGATTATGTCCTCATTCACGTCGGGTTGTTCACCACACCGTACACACCCCCTATTCCCATTCACGCCAGGTGTTTGAGTTAATCCACCATGTGCCTCTTATGTTTCCTCCCGCCGTTTGGTCCGAATTCTACAACCCTAAACTAAGATATCCCTATGGGAAAGGACTATGCTCCCTCTATATAATACGTCTCGTTGTCGTATTCAGATGTGTTTTGACAAAGAGCCCGAAGTGTGGGATTTTCATGGGGACATTCCCCTCGTCCCATGACCAAGCTTTGTGAGCTCGCTATTTGGATCCTCATCCTCTTCCACATCCAAAAGGACCCCCAGACGACATGGATACTAGGCTTAAGGGATCTCCATGGATGCTAGACCTATGGGCCCTCTAATCGTTTTGGGCCAACGTCCTTAAGGATCTTTGAAAACATTTGCGACATGGTCCCGTGTTTCGAACATGGTCAACGGTCAACCCTCATTTGTTTGTCCCCATCCTAGGCTAACGCGATATGGATGCTATGTTTCCGCCACGGTTAACAGTTATCCTCTATCGTCACACCGCCGTCATTGTGATCCAAATCTCGAGCATCATGATTCACACATTTCCAATTCCTCATGTTCAAGTGTAATTCCAACATATTCGGCTCTATCTCTTCACGCATCTAAGTGTGCCACATGGGCATGTCAGTATCATGGGGCCGGTATTCACCAAGAATCTCTCCACCCTAACGTCCCCTTTTCTGTGTCGGGAAAGTCCCACCACTACTTGTTTCCCACACCAAGCATGACTCACGTGGGCTTAGTAGTTTTGGCAGGATGTGTACCAACACGGCCATACTTCTCATCGTCCTGCATGACGTTAAACTACACTTCCAGAACTACGTATGACTTGATTCCCATCCTCATGGGATACGTAGAGACACCTTGGTATTTTTCCTAGGGTCCAGCCCATAGAAATCATTAATCCCATCCTTCCCCTTTCCGACCCCTTGGTCCGACCCCTCGCTAGAGAGGCGCTGTCCCAAAGAAGGAAGGATCCATGACCAAACCAACGCGCCCATCTAGCATACTCCCACCACGGTGGTGTAACTACCTAAGTGTCAGAATCTGTTCGGACAAACCATAACTCCATAATCCATGCTTTGCGTGCCTCTTATTTGGAACCTTGTCCCCTTTCATGTCTGAAGGGACCCCCTAACGGCCTGGTCTCATGACGCATCGGCTCACCTACCGTCCTGGGCCAACGTTCTAGAAGACTATTCATGTTTGGAAGGACCCCCTAATAGTATGGATGTTTGACCTATGGTCCGCCAACTGTCCTGGGTCAACATCCTGAAAGATTGACTGACAACATTTCTGACATGGTCCCATATTTAGAACACGGCCAACAGTCAACCCTCATTTTTTGCCCCCATTCCAGGCTAACGCAGTAAGGATACCACTTCTCCTCCATGGTTAACGGCTATCCTTTATTATCACTCCATCCCCACAGTAATCCGAACCTTGGGCATCGTAATTCACGCTTCTCGTTTCTGTCTGTTCGGACCGATTTCAGTGCCCCTAGCGTTGCATCGTTCGTGCATGAGGGCACGCTAAAGAAACGGTAATTCGGATGTTTTGAGAAGTTCCTTCTCCGGCCAAGCCTCTCCCATCTTTCAGAAATCCGGACTGGTAATCCAAATCCCGGATGCCCGGAGCATGGTCTCCACTCCTATGTTAGGTGGGACGAGAAGGCAACTATCTCCTATTTCTCACATCGGGCTTGACCCACGTGAGCATGGGGAATTAGCGTCAAACATCCCGCAAACATTATAGTGATGTAACGAACCGATTTAAATAGTGAAAATCGTGCAGGCTATGGAATTCAAAACAAAGGAAGAAATTGAAGCGCAAAAGTACCAATAAAGGGTTTTTATTTTGTTATAGTACCTGAGGGTCGACTCCCCCCATGGACGGGTTGACCCCATCAAAAGAGTGTTGCAGCTCCACCACCCTTCGGCTTGTGGCGTCCAAGACTTGCTGCCGCTGACTCAGATCCCGCTCCTCCTCAGCAACGGCGGGGCACAATTCGTCAGCCTTGGCTCTGGCCCTCTCTACCCCAGCCTGAATTCCAGCCATCTTTCCAGAAGCCTGCCTCATATGCTCATTTGCCTCTACGAGCTGGGTCTTCAACCGTGAGATCAGCTCGGATTGTGCATTGAGAGAGTCTGAGTGCTCATCTGCCCGGGTCTGAAGCTGTTGGACCTCGCTTTCAGCCTCCTGGAGATTCTTGATGTTTGTCGCCTTCCTCCATTGCCAGCCCACGCTGAGCCCACGATCATGCTCTCGGATCTTCTCATCCATAAGATATTGGACGAGCGCATGAGGACATTGGGCATCCACTCCCCCAGTGCACATTTCGCGCAGCCGCGAGCGAAGTCTATCCATTTCGTCCAGCCATAGTGCTTGGGGGGTGTCCTTGATGAAGCACATGATTAGCTTCCACGACCGGTGGCAGACTATGATGTTGTCTTCCTCGTCAGAGGCCGTTTTGTCCCAGTCTGCATGATTGGAAGGCTCGTACGCAGGATACGCCCGTAGGAAGTCCTTGGCAAGATCTGCATATGGCGTTGAATCTGGCACGACATCTAGCACCGAAGCAGGTGCGAAAGGAGTGGGACCGTCCGGTCGATCCTCTTCATTGGAGTCCACCTCAATGACCTCGGGCACGACCTTGCTGGTGGTCCCACCAGTGATAATGTGTGGTGCAGCTCGGGGAGATGGGGGGACTATCTCCACCATCACCGGCATGACCCTTGGAGGGATGCCGCCAGACATCCCAACCATCCTTGCCGAAGCAGCCCACGCCAGTCAAAGAACTGTACGACAGAGAGGGACATAAAAGTTAGTTGGCATAGTCTACATATGACGACAAGGAAACTGGTAGAGGAAACTTATAGAGATCGACCCCCTGGTGCTTCTCTTGAGCCGATACTGACGGGACCCCGAGGCGAGGCCCTCTGTATACTGTTGGAAGGTCTAGAGATTCCGGAGGATCCACATCAGGTGCTCTGGTCCCACCAGACATGGAACTGGACGCAGCCATAGGTGCGGGTTCTGAAGGTCCTGCATCATCACCCGCCGAGGGGCGAGAACGAGGCATGCGTACAAGTTCCTCCTGGATGGCTCAAACATCGGTGAGAAGTCCATAATGGCCCAAGAACGGACCATAAGGAAAGAAGTTCAGAATGCTACCTTGAGAGCCTCCGCGAAATAATCGTAATCTGAGCCTTGATCTCTGACCTCACCCTCCTCCAACGGGCTCCCTCCTGCAGCCTCATCCTCCCGAGAGGAGTCCTCTGATTCATCCGGCAGGGGGAAGTGCTCCCTCATATCGGCAGCTAACAACTATGGGGGGACCGTCCGATCCAGCAGTACCCTCACCCGGTCTGTCATTGGGCGCGGGACACCACTAGAGTGAACGTAATCCTCCATCTCATCCAATTATTGCTCTGCCTCCGCCGGAGACGCCATGAAACCAGCCCGGACCGGGCCTATGCCCGGTAACTCCATCCCATGGCGATTCCAGTGCGCCCATATCTCGGGTGGACTGAGGAATTGCCGGTTGACATCCCAAATGTCCCAGGACTCCGGGAAGACGACATCCTCTGCCATGTAGATATGACGCAGCCGCTTCCCCGGAGCCTGAGTGGATATCCTATGAAATCCCCTTGGTGGTTGCCCCTCCGGATGGCCCTGCTCTTCCGGAATCACCGGATCCTCCACTGCTTCCACACCCTCAACCGGTGTGGGTCTCACCGCCACGACAAACCTGCCACCACGAGAGGCCCTAGCTTCCCTCCGACCCCGACCTCGGGACAGAGGAGGCCCACCGTCGCCAACCCGAATAGTTGGCTGCTTCAGCATCTCCCCTAGGTAAGCATCCCACCAAAAAATGGCATACTCCCTCACCAATCTGAAAGAGGCAGTGGATGGAGGAAATGCAATTCGCATCATCCCATATTACCGTGTGAACATGAGCCACAACTGCCTCATCACACATAGGTGCTCCCCGTGACGCACCTCCCAATAGACCTACGAGGTCAGCCGCTGGAGGCACCGGAACTGTCTAGAAAATTGATGTAGGGTGTACGGCTCGTAGAGCAGCTCACGATCCACTTGTGCTACCAAGACTCCGCCTCGAAAGGCCAGGAGGTAAGCCTGGTGCTCTTCCGTTCCACGCCCGTCGTCAATGAGTATCCCCGTCGGCAATGGGAAGGGGTGGAAATTAAACTCATCCGCCCTCCACACCCAGTTCAGCACCATCGGAACGGTTAGTTTGAACGGGAAGCTCCTGGCCGCATTCAGAATGGAGGGACGAATGTTCGTTCCCAGCGGCGAGATAGGGTTTGGATACTCATAGATCCCCCTGATGTGCACCGCAATTCACCCATACAGGAGGTGGAAGGGCCCGCATATCCTTGGTGGCTTCTTGCCCTCGCTAACATGCTGCAACATCTTGTATAGCTTGGTGATCATTAGAATCCCCAGATTGACCAATTTCCCCATGGCCAGCACCGACTCCATGATAAACGAGCTGGGCCGCACACCCATGCTGGTATCCCTCACCGGTAGGATCCAACCGCAGATGAGAGCAGCAATGAATGCTGTCAGCCTAACTATCGGCTATTTTTCAGTGCTGACACTGAAACCCCAAGTTTTCCATTGGCTGTCCTCCAAGACCCGCCAATACAAGTTCTCCTTACCCCGTTGGGCCGCCCTCGGACATGTTCGAGGCCTCGGAGGGAACTCTCGATTGTCTGGGAAATTCAGGAAGCGCTTGAACCACTTTTTAAAGTGGATGTCCCTCACTGCCTCCTTGTCCTCTCCAGGGACGAGTGTCATCAGCACTGACACGAGTCACGACATTTGATCTGTATCCTCCCACAAGCTCATGATGAGGAGGAACTCATCATACATGGCCCCCAAGATCGGAACCCCCAAAATCTGGTGGACATCCCACAGGCTAATGCCCACCTCCCCGTGGTGTAGGTGAAAAGTATTGGTCCTAGACGACCATCTGCTCAGCAATTCTAGCATCATTTGTTTAGGTTGGTATATGTGGAATTGGGAGGCCCATGCCGCCTCATATAAACCCACTCTACTCAGCTCGGCCCCAAACTCCTCGCATGAGGCACCTACCCAGTAGGTCCAGGCCAAGTCATCAATAATGTTTCCGCCCTAGCGTAGGTACCACTCATCGGACCACCCTTTCTTCGATTCCTGCAAAGCTGCATTCAGCATGGTATGGTAGAGAGGAGGGGACGTCTCTGGTTGCAGTGGATTCCCGTCAATATTGTTCACATGGTTGTAGAGATAGTCGGCGGTGACGGGTGTGAAGTCCTCCCACGCATGACCATCGGCCGCCCTGAACCTTTGGTGCTAACATGGTGTGCTCCTAAACCAACAAGATGGTTCGTCCCTACTCGCCTCATGGATGAAGATGTCATCCCTCCACCCGAAGGCGTACAATGGAAGCTTCTTGAACTGCAGATAATTCTTCTGACCCTCTGATAGAAGCTATATCAAAGAACTGTGGTCCGAGTGGCTTCGTACCATCTCCCCAAGGCCCGAACAGTTGGCCATCTCATCCTGACGGGCGACATCTGCAAGCACCCCCAATAAAGCTTCTCGATGGGCCATTTCGGTTCCGACACTCAGAAAAGAATTTTTCCAGAAAGGATCGCGAAGATGGATCGCGAATCTGGCTCGTGAAGGTCGGTTGCGAGACCAAGTCGCGGAGTTTGACCTAGGCTGGCAAACAGGAGTTCGCTTGGCACGGTGGCAGAGTCGGAGACCCGCGGTTCGCCGCCAAGATCGAGTGGCGGAGAGCAGGCGCGGAGTACGCAGAGCATCACGAAATCGAGAGCGAAAAAGGACAAGAAAATCTCATGAAGACAAAAGATGTTGACCCCCTATTTATAGGTGGAAACCCTGGAGCTTCGCAGCGTGCCTCGCCCGCGCAGAGCATCGCGGCGCATCCGGATCCCGTGGCCCCAGTCAGCACCGCGGGCCTCCTTCGCGAAGTCGCATCATGAACCGCCGACAATTTTGGCGATTTTCCCTCAGACTTAGACCCTTCACCCTCCGTGGCTCCAAGTCTGAGGGGGGGAATTTGTTGGCGCCAAAATATTTCATGAAAGGAAGGGATGAAAAAGAAGCCCTGCACGCTGCCTCGCGAAGCTCCGACGCGAAGCACCCTCCGAGCATCGCGGTCCCGCGAAGTGCTGGAGGCGGTACCTCTCCGCAAACGGCCTAACGTTTGTGAGCCCGCCGCGAAGCGCCGGAGGTGGTACCTCTCCGTGAATAGCCTGAAATTCGCTATCCCACCACGAAGCAATGGAGGCGGTACCTCTCTACGAACGGCCTGACGTTCGTGAGCGCGCCGCGAAGCACAGGATGCGGCGTGGGTGTTCTGCTTCGCGGCGCCCCTTGCCTATAAATACTGGGTTCCCCCTGAGCCCAGGGGATGGAAAATCTGACCTTTCGGCTTCTCCACTCCCGAATCAAAAAGCACCCTTTTCCCCATGAATCATGAGCTCCACGAGGTACTCCTACTTCGCGTGACGCATTCGCTTTGTCTCATTTTGAGCCCTTCTTCCGAGAGGGATTCCCTTCGCAAAGCTCAAGGGAATTCGCGAAGGAGGGGGATTCCCAAGAGAACCTGGGTAGCTGTGGAGCGTTTATGCTTCGTGAAACACCCATCCTGTACTAGTGATCCCCATGCTAAGGCAGGATCTCTACACATCGCAAAGCACACTGCTTTACAACACCCTGCATCGTGAGGCACCTCCTCTTTGCGAGGCAGTGATCTGCGAATACTATTCCACTTCGTGAAGCACCCTCCACTCACACCTTTGCCCCATGATAAGTCCAAGGCACTCCACTTTGCGAAGCACACTTCTTTGCTTGGAAATTCCTCTTCCCATGCGACCCTCCAGGCATGCACGATGTGATTTCAAAGTCCCACGGTCAACACCACTCGTAGCGTTGCTTCGTCTAATGCTTCATCTCATAGGCACGCTAATGGCTATTACTTCTTTGCATAGCCACGATAACGTGGACCCCTCGATGGTTCTCTCTATGACCCCCTTGACCACGGCCTTACTGGTACCTTCCCTCCCCCAATGAGCAAAGGGTACCAGTTATGTAAGTCCTATGGGTGTGGAGTGAACCCACCTCGTCCGAGCTACTGGACGTTAAACTTCCAAGCACCATGTCCTCAACACATGACGTTAAACTATGACCTGACCCCGTGCCTCGCACGAAGGGTCCCCCCATATCGGACATTTTTTACGCCACTCGTCTCCACGGGAGTGGAATCACTCCCCCCACAAGGGATGATATCCTCCTTATCTGAGTGACTTATGTCCACGGGAGAAGGGCAACCACCTTGGTGTAAGCCCCCCTAGTTCCCCAACAGATGGATGCACCCCTGCATCTCCATACTTCCCCACTACCAAGGTCAGTGGAGGGGGCGATAGGGAATGAGGCACCTCTCATCATTGGTCCCAAATCCCTCTTTCGCTGCGCTTTTCCGCACTTTGGGCCTCCATCCTGGAGTATGTCCCATCACCATGGGCCACCTAACGCGTAATCCCCTCTTCTCTTCTCACGGACGCAACCTTCATGACGTGATCGTCAGGACCTTGCTGCTTCTTGTTTCTCAAACCGAGCACGACTCACGTGGGCTTAGAGTAAGCATCGATCATGGAAATTACCTCGTCTAGCATGATGTTAAACTGTATACCCTCGTCCAGCACGACGTTAAACTATATGCCCTTGTCCCGCATGACATTAAATTGCACACCCATTTGAACTAAGAGGTCTTTGATCCATGTCAAGTCATGGTACGTAGAAAGCCTCCCTGAGGTTCAAGCCCATCTCTCATTGGACCAAGGTCCACCTTCATGTCGGTTCGCTGACGATGTCCATCCTTTGAACTACGAGGTCTTTGATCCATGTCATGGCATGGTACGTAGGAAGCCTCCATGAGGTTCAATCCCACCCATCATTTATTCACGTCAAGTTCATCCTCGTCCAGTATGACGTTAAACTACATCCCAGTCCGACGACAAGCCGTTGTGACCATCCCGAACTACGAGGACTTTGATCCATGTCAAGGCATTGTACGTAGGAAGCCTCACGAGGTTCAAGCCCATCTCCCATTGGACCAAGTTCCCTCATTTACGTCGGTTCACCGACACCCACCACCATTCCCGAACTACGAGGTCTTTGGTCCATGTCAAAGCATGGTGCGTAGGAAGCCTCATGAGGTTCAACCCCACCACTAGTGGACCCCCGGGTCCACCTTCACATCTGTTCGCCAACAAATCCCCTTGGAACTTCAGGGTCTTTGATCCATGTCAATGCATGGTACGTAGGAAGCCTCCAGAGGTTCAATCCCACATCTCGTCATTTATTCACGTCAGGGTTCATCTTCATCCCGGACAACGCTAAACTGCATTCCGGTCCAGCGGCAAGTCGTTGTGACCAACCTGAACTACGTGGTCTTTGATCCATATCAAGGCATGGTACGTAGGAAGCCTCCACGAGGTCCAAGCCCACCACCACTAGGACCCCCCTGGTCCTACTCATTCATTTTGGCCATCCGACATCCAACCTGATCTACGTGGTCTTTGATCCATATCAAGGCATGGTACGTAGGAAGCCTCCTAGAGTTTAAATCCCACCACCTGTTGGTCACTCCGACCTCAGGTCACCAGCACCTGGGCGGCCTAGTGTGTAAGCCCCGTACCATCCGGACCGAGGTCCTCACTCGCGTCGGTTCACTGACGACACTCATCGGACCAAGGTCCACATTCGCATTGGTTCACAGACGACACCCATCGGACCAAGGTCCACATTCTCGTCGGTTCGCTGACGACACCCATCGGACCAAGGTCCACATTCACATCGGTTCGCTGACGATGCCCATCGGGCCAAGGTCCAACTTCACGTCGGCTCACCGGAACCATCCCGAACTACGCGGACTTTGATTCCCTGCTACGGGGATACGTAGGAGGTCTCTTCGAGGCTCAAGCCCAACTTTACCGTCACCCTTGCGATGGTCCCATTTCATTCCCCCTGTACTTCATTCAACTCTCCATCATCCACCCTGATTCTCACCTAGACTACCATATCCCGGAAAGATCATACCATTCTTCTCCTCTTCGCATCTGCCCATGGGCTGGTCCCGGTATCAGCACCCCTTCAGGGGAAATCCCTCAATCAGATCCATTCTAGCTAATGCTCTAATCGGGCTGATCCGTCTCCGCTGGAAGTTAAACCTGCGACATACCCTATGTTAAATACATGAAGCTGAGGAAAACCTTAGATAAATGTCTATGGAATATAATTCCCCGCACTCGATGTGGGATTCCTCGGGCTTCCACACCCTCGAGAAGCCCTATAACAAGGGATAAAATACAGACATGCCAGTTCCCCAGCATCCAGACACGCTACTGATGCCTCGACGTGACTACTCCCCCGACTGAAGGTTGCTGCCCTGACCGGACCCTTTGGAATGTCCCGACAGAAGCAGTGTAATTAACCAGAATCCATGGAATCATGGCACTGGGAAGAGTTTCACGAACAACGTACCAAATCTATGAGGGAGACCCAGACTAGGTGATGAGTTCCGAGGATGAATCCACTAAAGGAAGAACCGACATCCCATCATCCCGTTTTGATCAAGGTGTAGACGTCCCTGAATAAGGAGCGAATTCCACCCACCTTTGGAAAGCGGGAATGCGGTGAAACACAGTGCCGTACGTCCTCCTCCACAGACGGATGCGCGCGCGCCCCTGAGAAAGCGTCGAAAACAACATGATAATGGAAATAACCCTATGTTAGATGGCTGAGTCAGGATGGATCATGGATGAGGGAACTAAACATGATTTATGGACCCTTTAAGGAGTTGTTATTGTGTTTATTTATATTGGGTTTTTGAATAACAACACTTGATACATATTTATCATGGCATATATACTATTTTGGTTTGGATTTTTTATCATGTTTTGGCCATTTGGATATATTTTTACTATTCTGGATATACTTATATCTTTTTGTAATTATTTATTTATTTTTTCCACTTCTATATTACTCTGATAAAGGGGGTATAATCTCAACATGATCGATATTAAACCCTCACTTATAGTGGGTAGCCTTTAGTATATTGGGAGGAGCACTTGAGGCTAATTAGTGAACCGACTCAGGGTACCAATGTGCGGCACCCAGGTTGGGATTTCAGAAAGTGGTATTAGATCCCATTTTTGTTTTGTGTTATTTTGTCATTATATTGAGAAAGATAGATAGGAGACTAGTAATATTTTGGATTTAGTTATGAGCTCATTCATGGGATTAGATAACTCATGTAAGAGGATAACCTACGTACCCATGGTGGGATTGTTTTTGTTGTTGTTTGTTATTACAATTGAGTATTATTCCACCATGGGTAACCCAATTGTTGTGTGATGTGATTATTGTTTCAGAAATTTTTAGATATTTGACATGTGGCATGGTATGGAATGAGAGATGAGTATTCATGCATCATTATAGGTACTCAATATTATTATGAAATGCATTATTTATAGTCACATATAGAAAATAGTTTTTTTGGTAAGTTTTTGAACATGAATTTTTTTGCTACTTATTACATTGAAATGAAATGGCACCTAATTTGAAAACAAAAAATGTAAAATGGTTAAAAACATGGAAAATTGGTATCTAATGAGAAATTTGAAAAATGATAATATTATTACCTTGTTAACCATGACCTAGATGTAGGGTGGTTATGGGTAGTGATAACGCATTAGTTTTGAGAATGTGGTGGAGTTTGGGGAAATTAATTGTAGAGGCATATTGTGTTTCCAGAAAATGTGTAAATTTTATGAACTATGTCCTAAGGATCATGTTTATAATTGAAGAGTTATTCCTCAAAAATGATTCTTATTGATATGATGATTGGAGGACATTCGTAGTGATGATCCTCCAGTTTCAGAACCTGAGGCACTGATAGTGCCGGATGACGAAGTAGAAGAGAAATTTCCAGAGAAAATTTCTCGATTCCTATATTTTATGGAATGAGAGATAGGGTGGGGTTTGAAAAGAATGTAGTATTTAACAAGGGAATTTTAGTTTAATAACTCTATGATGTTTCCTGGAGAGGATGGTCCTGAAGTTTTTGAGTTCTGGATTGTGTCTATCCAGACATTACATGACCACTTAGAGACTCCTGCTGAGAAGAGAGTCAAATTGGAATCATACATTATAACAAAACAAGAATGAAATATATGAATATTACATATTTTTAGATGAATATTCATTAAATATTACAAATGCACACCTATGGACTGTAATAGTTTAGTTCCTTTGGAAACACATAATACATTCAACTTACTTGTGAATGATCTTCAATATCTCCCATAAAGATCTCACCCTTTAGTACTTCTATATAAATGATTTCTTTATAACTTGAGGAATGGAAACTTATGAAAGGGGTAGATTATATTTTTAGAAAGGGTAATAAATAAAATAGATGAACATATTAATGTAAAAAAACATGAACAAAAGTTTTGAATATCTAAATCTTGAGTCCTCAAATAAATCTTAGCAGTTTGTAATGAATAAAACAAAAAAACATTAATCATGATAACATAGCATTGGAATAAAACATGAACTTGTGGAAAAATAATAATTATAGAAAACCATTTCCATATTATCCAAGGCTCATATCCAGGACCATCATAATGGACAAAGTCCATTACTGAACTTAGTTCACTCCTCGTTCTAGCCCTATATTACTGAAACAGATATACTTTTTGTTACATCCTTGTATTACCGAACTGAATTTACTTACCTTTCCAGTTGTGTGTACCTCATGATATATAAATATTTTACCAAATATTTGGATGGATATATAGGTCCCACCCATCTCATAATGAAATTATTCAAACATATGGTATAAAAACATAAACCATTCATCATTGTATAACCCAAGGAACAAAAATGGGTTTCTTAAATATCATTCCATCATAATCTATGTAAAATAAAGGGATTTCATAGAAAAAATTCCATAATTACAAAAAAAAAAGTAATAATAGGGATAAAAACATACGCTTATTTCATCTTATATGGAAAATAATTTTGATAAAATACTTGACTTTAATTCTTGAGGAAAATATCCTTTCTTTTTAAAAACATATCATTTTCCAAAAAATGACACACAATTTTGAAACAAAAAATTTTATTTGAAAATAAACATGAAATAATGTAAAGGAATATTCATGGAAAAAGGTGTTATGAATACAGAATAATTCAGTCATTCCATAAATGTTAAAAAACCATTCCTCTCGTACTCTTGTCAGAAAAGTCAAAAAGTACCTCGTATGGAAAATGAAAGAATGATTCCTTCCATACCGTTTAATAAAAATTCACCTATGGGTAAAATTAAATTTTAAAAGTAATATAAGAATAGAAATAATATTATATATTTAGTAAAAATGTTTGTGGATGATAAATAAACCCTAGTAAATACTTACATATAAACAATCTCGGATAATAATGAAATTATGAAATTAATTCTTACCTTACGTGTTATATAATTTATATGTATATGAACATAATATATAATTATTTAAATATTTTTACTGACTTATTTAAGAATCATGATAATGTTTATGATATCATATATCAGTATATTATTATCCTTTTGTCAGTAACATTTCATTGTCACTTGTTATTCGGTTATTAATTGCTTTGTGTTCTTATAAAAGTTTTGTCGGATAAGTTCATGTTCCAATTCTTAGGTTATAATTATATCATTAAATTTTTTTATTATTATAATATATATCATATTTATTTATTTCATTCATGTATATAATCATGTTTTAATGATAATCAAGTATAATGAAACGCATTGCATCGTGGAGATGGTAGGCCGTACGTACACAAGAGCAAAAATATAATTAACTTAATGGCTAAACAGTATGAAATTCAATGGTATATTAATTATAAATAATAATCATCATGTTATATTCATTATTTACATCCATTATACTCATTATTATATCAATCCAAATTAATTATTGTTGAACAAAAAATTACACCACGATGTGGAGATGGTAAGCTATACATACACATGCATGGTGATATTATTATTCATAGGATGGATAAAAGGAGGTATAAAGTTGTTCCATAATTATAATAGCATATCAAAATGTAGAAGATACTATATTTATTACATTATTATAGAAAATACATAATAATATGAAGTATAAGAACAAAATAATTTTGAACGGGGTGATAAACCAATTACATTATTTTCGAGTATATCGTTTGGATTTTCACAAAAGGTCTCCTTAGGATAGATTTCTTCCCAAAGTGTGGAATCTAAGAGAAATGGAGGGATTTTTTAAGATTATTTGAGTATAATTTGGATGATCCAAGGGGCTTGATAAGTGTATGTAAGTGGGTAGATGTGGTGGATTTCTATAAGAGGGGGGATTGTACCTTTAAAAATGTCTTTAAAATATTATTTTATTATAAATTCATTTTAGAAATATAATAGCTCTAGAGCGATATATCTATAGGCTAAAATGGGGATTGTCCTCAATCCTCTCAACCAACAAGTTTTAGAAAATTTTTGTTCACACATTTAACCATATCTTGTAGCTTTAACCCTTAGTTAAATAAATTAAATCTTAACATGTCATCTTATATTTTTATACTATATTGTTAATATAGTTACTATAAATTCCAAGGGAACCTCAAGTGGATCACTAATGAGATTATTAACTATATCTATGTTATTTGTATGAATAATAGATTATTATGACTATTATATCATTTAATAAAATAGTATTTGTTTTTAAAACTAATTTATGTCAATTTTGACACTATTTTGTAATTTATTTTAGTTAAAGTCATAAAAACTTGATTCCTTTCAAATAAAATAATTATATCATCTTTAACATGTCAATTATGTTAAAACAAATCGAGTATGTCATAAAAAATCTCACATTGCATTTATTTTAATATTTATAATATCATTTATTTCAATATTTTATTAATAAGGTAATCACTACATCATCATTTTGTCAAAAATAAATTTATTTATTTAGTGTTTTTTTCTGACGATTTCGTCGGGGCACGCCCATCTGTCTCATTCGGGTACGAAGGACACAACTTTTTGTTACCCCTCATTCCTGCTTTCCAAAGGTGGGCGACATCCACTCCTTATTCAGGGGCGTTTCCTCCTTGATCTAAATGGGATGACGAGATGTCAGTTTTTCCTTCCACGGATTCCCCCTCAGAGCTCATCACCTAGTCTAGGTCTCCCTCATAAACTAAGACATAGTTCGTGAAACTGTTCCCAATTCCATGTTTTCATGGATTCCAGTTAATTATACTACTTCTGGCAGGACATTCCAAGGGGTCCAGTCAGGGTAGCAACCTTCATTTGGGGGAGTAGTCACATTGAGACATCGCTGGTGTGTCTGGGTGCTGGAACGCTAGTGCGTCATATTTTCTTCCTCTTATTATAGGGCTTCTCAAGGGTGCAGAATCCCGAGGCATCCCACATCGAATACGGAGAATTCTATGTCATAGGCATGTCTCTGAAGTTTTCCTCAGCTTCCCATGTTTAACACAGGGTGTTCCACAAGATTAACTTCTAGTAGGGATGGATCAGACAGATCGGAACACTGACTAGAGTGGATCAGATTAAATAATCCCCTAGAGGGAACACCGATGTTGGGTCCATCAAATGGACGACCGCCTGAATGCTGTGAAGGGGAATTAAGAGTATAGTGGAATGATCCCACCGGGATGTGGCAGCTCGAGTTGGAATCAGGATGAATGATGTATTTGGGCTTGAGCCTCGAAAAGACTTCCCACGTATCCACGTGGCGGGGAATCAATGTCCGCATAGTTCATCTGACGACGGTTTACTGAAAATGAGGTTGAAAACGGAGAACCACTGAATGAGGTCACAACGGCTTACCGCTGGATGGGGTTTGAACAGCTTACCACTAATTGGGGTCACAACAGCTTACCATTGGATGGGGCTGTCAGCGCCTTACCGCTGAATGGAGTGACAACGGCTTACCGCTGAAGGTGGAATTGGGGTCCAATGGTTGTTGGGATTGAACCTCAGGGAGGCTTCTTACATACCATGCCTTGACATGGATCGAAGTCCTTGTAGTTCGGGATGGTGTGGGGATTACACTCTAGGATTCCCAATTGTTGGTGAACCGACGTGAAGGGGGTCGAGACGACCATTGGATGGTGGGCTTGAGCCTCAGGGAGGATTGCTATATACCATGCATTGACATCGATTAAAGTCCTCATAGTTCGGAATGGGGCGTGTCGGCGAACCAACGTGAAGATGAACCGGGGGTCTGATGGATGTTGGGATTGAACCACTTGGAGGCTTCCTATGTACCATATGTTGACATGGATCGAAGTCCTCATAGTTCGGGTTGATGTGTGGGGCTTACAATCTAGGCTGCCCGATGGGTTTGGTGAACCGGAAGTGAAGGAGGTCGGAACAATCGAGTGGTATGATTGAACCTCTTAGAGGCTTCCTACCTACCATGCCTTGACATAGATCAAAGTCCTCATAGTTCGATATGGTATGTGGGGCTTACACTCTAGGTTGCCCGATGGGTTTGGTGAACCGACGTGAAGGAGGTCGAAACGACGGGGTGATGGGCTTGAACCTCTTGGAGGCTTCCTATGTACCATTCCAGGACATGGATCAAAGTCCTCATAGTTCGTAATGGTGTGTGGGGCTTACACTCTAGGATGCCCAATGGGTTTGGTGAACCGACGTGAAGGAGTTCGGAATGACCGGGTGGTGGGATTGAACATCTTGGAGGCTTCCTATGTACCATGCCTTGACATGAATCAATGTACCCGTAGTTCGGAATGGTGTGCGGGGCTTACACTCTAGGGTTCCCGATGGGTTTGGTGAACCAACATGAAGGATGTTGGAATGACCGTGTGGTGGGATTGAACCTCTTGGAGGCTTCCTACCTACTATGCCTTGACATGGATCAAAGTCCCCGTAGTTCGGGATGGTGTGTGGGGAATACACTCTAGGCTACCCGATGGGTTTGATGAATTAATGTGAAGGAGGTCAAAACAACCGGGTGGTGGGATTGAACCTCTTCAAGGTTTCCTATGTACCATTCCTTGACATGGATCAAAGTACTCGTAGTTCGGAATGTTGTGTGGGTCTTACACTCTAGGTTGCCCGATGGGTTTGGTGAACCGACGTGAAGGAGGTCTGAACGACTAGGTGGTGGGCTTGAACCTCTTGGAGGCTTCCTACATATCTTTCCTTGACATGGATCAAAGTCCTCATAGTTCTGAATGGTGTGTGGGGATTACCCTCTTGGCTACCCGATGGGTTCCATGGTCGATGTTGACTCTAAGCCCACATGAGTCATGCTCGCTGTGAGAAACAAGAGGCTGCAGAGACCTGAAGATCACATCACTAGAGGTGCGTTGGTGGGAAATTAAGAGGGGATTATGCATTGAGCATCCCACGATGTCGAGACTTACTCCAGGATGGTAGCCTGAGGGTGACAAAGCATAGCGGGAGAGGGATTTGTCACCTAAGAAGAGAGAAGGGGCCACGTTCCCTATCACATCCTCCACTAGCCATGGGGACCAAGGATGAAAGGAGGGAGCACCGTTCCCCGCCACGCACTTGGCTGACCTTGGTGCCGAGGAAGTGGGGAGGGGCAGGTATGTTGCCTCCTGCAAGAAAAACTGGGGGGGCATACACTAAGTTGGATACCCTTCTTCGTGGACAAACTCCACTCCCAAGAGGAAAATATCATCCCCTATGGAGACCAGGGGGCATGGAGAATGTCCAAGGTGGGGGCACCCTACGTGAGAGGGACGTGGAGATGTTACATTTTAACGTCGTGTGTTGAGGATGAGGGTGCTTGGCAGTTTAACGTTCTACAACTCAGATGAGGTGGGTTTGTCCTGCACCCCTAGGACTTACATAATTGGTACCCTATGCTCCTTGTGGGAGGGAAGGTACCGGAAATGCTGTGACTGGGGGTGTTATGGAGAGATCCATTGAGGGGTCCACATTAGCGTGGATATTCGAAGAAGCAATAGCTTTTATCATGACTATGCGAAGAAGAATTAGGTGAAGCAATTCTATGGGTGGTATCGTCTAGGGGACTTTGAAGTGACATCGTGCAAACCTGGAGGGTCGCATGGGAAAAGGAATTTCCAAGCAGAGGGGTCCATAGGCAGAGACATTGTGGGGCTCTATTAATCTGCGTGGAGGAGGGCACATGCAAAGGGGTGTGCTTCGCAAAGTGGGGTGACTTAGCCTTAGCATGGGGAAGATGTGTATATGGGAGGTGCTTTGCGAAGTGGAAAGACATTCGCGGAGCACTGCCCCATGGAGCACTAGCGCCTCACGAAGCAAAGTGTCATGAAGAGATGTGCTTCGTGAAGTACAGTGACCCTACCTTGGTATGTAGATCACGTGTATGTGAAGGGTGTTTCACTAAGAATAAACGCTCCACGACGACCCGGGTCCCCTTGGAGATCCCCTTCCACTGCGAAGTCCCTTGGGCTTCGCGAAAGGCATCCCTCTCGGAAGAGGGGATTAAAACAAGGAATAGGGGAGGCACTTCACAGAGAAAAAATACCTCGTGTAGCTCATGATTCACAGAGCAAAGGGTGCTTCACGATTTGGGAGATAAGAAGTCAAAAGGTCTGATTGTCTGTCTTTTGAGCTTGGGGGGAGACTAGTATTTATAGGCAAGAGGCGCCATGAAGCCGAGCTTATGAAGCGCTAAGAATTCTTTGGTTGCTTTGCAGCGGGTGCACCCATCAACTACGTTCGCGGAGGGGTCCTCCTCTTTGCTTCACGGTAGGCTCGCGAAAGTCAAATGCGTTCATGGAGGGGTCCACCTCCTTGCTTCGCGGTGGGCCACGAACGTAACATGCGTTCACGGTGGGGTCCACCTCTTTGCTTCGAAGCGGGCTCGTGGGCGCCCCCGGGGGCTTCACGGTGGGGTTTCACGAGGCAGTTCATGGGGCCTCGTCTCTTCTTTTTATTCCCTCATTTTAGACCCAACAAATTCCCCCCTCAGACGTGGTGCCGCAGAGAAATCAAGGGTCGAAGTATGAGGGTCAATCGCCAAAATATTCGGCCATTTGCGGAGATGGATCACGAAGGCAACTCGCGAGGTGGACCACCGATGCGCAGGCCGAGCGTGCCGTAAAGCTCTCCATGTTCTGGATGCACCACAAAGCTCCAAATTCCACTGCCTATAAATAGGGGAGGCTGACCTATCTTTTTTCCTTTACCTTATCTGTGAATTTTTCCTTTTGTGCTCTCGATTTGTGAAGATTCATGTACTCCGCAACTACTCTCTGCAAATCGGGCTTCGCGGCGAACCGTGAGTCTTAGACTCCGCGACAGCGCTACGCGAGCGTGCGCTTACAGGCCGAGGCAAGGCTCTGTGAATCGTCTTTGCGAATGAGCTCCGTGAACAAGCTTCACGACCCGACATGAAAATTTTCAGAGTCTTAAAATCAAATGGCCCATCAAGAAGCTGCCCAGGGGGTGCAAGCAGACGCTGCCCGGAGGGATGAGATGGAAAATTGTCTGGGTCTAGGAGAGTCAGTCCGTAGCCACTCAGACCATAATTTATTGATGGAGCTGCAATCAGAGAGCCGAAAGAACTATCCATTGTGCATAAGACTTCCCTTGTATGGATTCGGGATGAGGGATGACATCTTCATTACTGAAGCCGGTAGGGACGAACCATCTTGCTAGTTCAGGAGCACGCCATGCTAGTTCCAATGGTTCATGGAAGATGATGGTCATGCGCAAGAGGACTTCGCACCCATCATTGCTGACTGATTGTAAAACCACCTGAATAACATTGATGGGTAAGAATTTTAGCCGGAGACATCTCCTCCTCTGTACCATACAATACTGAAGGTAGCCATGGGGAATCTGAAGAAGTGGTGGTCTGAGGAGTGGGACCTGCGCCAGGGCGGAAACTTCACAGAAGATTGGGAATAGGAATACTGGGTAGGCACCTCGTGTGAGGAGTTTGGAGCCGATCTGAGGAGAGTGGGTTTTTATGAGCCATCCTGGGCCTCCCAATTCCACATATATCAACCAAAACAGCTGATGTCAGAGCTGTTGAGCAGATGGTCATCTAGGACCAACATGTTTCACCTGCACCATGGGGAGGTCGACATCAGTCTGTGGGATTTCCCTCAGATTTCAGGGGTCCCGATATTGGGGGCTATGTACGATGAGTTCCTCCCCATCATGAGTGCTTGGGAGGATCCGGATCAGATGACGTAGTTGGCGACGGCACTGATGGGGCTGGTGCCCAGGGAAGACAAAGAAGCAGTGAGAGACGTTCACTTTAGGCGGTGGTTCAAGCAGCTCCTGAAATTCTAGGTGGATCAACAATTTCCTGCGGGGCCTCAGACATGGACGAAGGGGGCTCCACAGGGCAAGGAGCACTCATATTCGTAGTTCTTTGAGGGTTTCCAGTGGAAGACCTGGGGTTTCAGTGTTAATACTGAACATCATCCGATAGTCATACTGGTGGCGTTTATCATGGCTCTTATCTGTGGTTGGATCCTACCAGTGAGGGATACCAACATGGGGGTGTGGCCTAGCACATTTATCATGGCACCCATGCTGGCCACATGCAGGCGGGTCAATCTGGGGATTTCGATGCTCACCAAATTGTACAAGATGATGTGGCATGTTAGTGAGGGGAAGAGGCCGCAGAGGATATGTGGGCCCTTCCATTTTCTGTAGCAGTGGATCGCAGTGCACATCAGGGGAATTTATGAGTATCTGAACCCCATATTGCCTCCAGGGTCAAAATTCATCCCATTCAACCTGAACACTTCTAGGAGATTTCTTGCCAAATTGACCATAACTTTGGTGCTAAACTGGGTATGGAAGGTGGATGAGTTTAACTTTCACCAGTTTCCATTGCCAATGGGGGAATTCACCGATGATGGTTGGGGGACAGAAGAGCACTGGGCCTATCTCCTGACCTTTCGAGGTGGAGTCTTGGTGGTAAGAGTGGACCACGAGCCTCTCTGCGAGCCGTACACCCCACACCGGTTTGTAAGGCAATTCCGGTGTGTGCAGTGACTGACTCTGCGGGTCTACTGGGAGGTGTTCCATGAGGAGAACCCGTGTGTGATGAGGAAATTGTAGCTCATGTTCACAAGGGAAGACATGAAAATGCGGAATACATTTCCTCTGCCTACTTCCGCCTTCAGTCTGGTGAAGAAGTACGCCATAATCTGGGAGGCAGCTTATCTAGGGAAAATGCTGAAGCAACCAAATGTTCGAGCTGGTGATGGCAGGCCTCCCCTATCTCAATGTCAGGGCCGAAAGGCGGCAAGGGCATCTCGCGGTGCTGGGGTTGTCGTGGCGGCGCGACCTGCACTAGCTGAGGGTGAGGTAGCGACGGTGGATCCAACAATGGCAGCAGATCTGGTGGTCCCAGGAGGGAAGATCCATCTAGAGTGGTAGCCACATAGGGGATTCCACAGGATATCTACTCAATCCCCAGGGAAATTACTGTACCATATCGACATGCTAGAGAATTCTGCTTTCCCAGAGGCCTGTGACATTACAAATGTCAACTGGCAATTCCTCAGCCCGTTCAAGATGTGGAAACACATGAACAGTCTCAGGATGGATTTACCGGGTATAGGCCCTATCCAGGATAGTTTCATAGTATCCCTGGCAGAGGTGGAGCAATATCTAGCTGAGATGAAAGACTTCGTACATTCTAGGGGTGCCCCATTTCTAATGAAAGACCAGGTGAGGGTACTGCTAGATTGAATGGTTCCCCAACAGTTGTCGGCCGCTGAGATGAGAGAGTGCTTCCCCCTACCGGAAGAATCAGACGAATCCTCTTGGGGGGACGAGGCCGGTGGAGGGAGCTCGTTGGAGGAAGGAAAAGTCGGTGATCAAGACTCAAGTCTCGATTATTTCGCAGAGGATCTCGAGGTAAAAATCAATGTTTTTTTTCTCAGGGTCTACTCTTTGGTCATTTATGGACTTCTTACCAACATCTGAACCGTGCAGGAGGACCTTGTGCATATACCTCATTCTCGCCCCTTGGTGGGCGCTGATGCAGGACCCCTGGAACCCGCACCTGTGGCCGCGTCCAATTCTGTATTTGGTGGGGATAGGTCACCTGAGGTGGCTCCTCTATAATCTCATGACGTTCTGACAATATACGGAGGGCCATGCGTCGAGGTCCCATCAACATCAACGCAGGAGCAGACCTAGAATTTCGATCTTTGTAAGTCCTCTCTACTGAGCTCATTACTGCCACACATTGATCATGCCAACTGACGTCCATTCCCTTCTCTATTACGTATAGTTCTTCGGCTATCATGGGTCGTTGCAGCGAGGTTGGTCAGGATTTCTGGTGGTGCCTCTCCCAGGGGCATGCCAGTAATCGTGGAGATAGATACCTAGCCCACCCGAACTGCAAATCTCCCTATAATTGGACGGACATCTTGCGGGGTCGTTCCCAAGGTTATTGAGGTGGGGACCGATGATGAGGATCGACCTGTCAAACCAAGTCCCTCCACACCTGATCCGACACCAAATTCCGCACCTGATCCAACACTAGACACAGATCCCGCTGAAGATTTCCTGAGGGTGTACCCCGCATATGAGCCTGCCAACCGTGCAGACTAGGATGAGACGACCTCTGACAAAGAGTAAAATGAGATAGTCCATCGACGATCATGGAAGCTGATCATGAACTTGATAGAAAAGACCCCCCCCCCCAAGAATTATGGTTGTATGAGATGGAGAGGCTTTGCTCACGACTGCATGAACTATGTTCTGGGGGAGTGGATGCCTAGCGCCCTCACCTCCTCATCCGAGATCTTATGGCGGAGAAGATCTGGGAGTATGATTGTGGCCTCAGCGTGGGTCGGCAGTGGAGGATAACGATGAACATCAAGAAGCTCTAGGAGGCTGAAAATGTGATCCAATGGCTACAGACCCTGGTGGATGAGCACTCAGCATCTCTTAATGCACAATCAGAGAAGATCTTGTGATTGAAGGCCCAGTTGGAAGAGGAAGAAGTGCATATGAGGCAAGCTTCTGAAGAAATGGCCATCATTCAGGATGATTTAGAGTAGGCCCAAAATGAGGCTGATAAAATTCACCCCATCGCTAATGAGGAGGAGTGGGAGTTGAGCTGGCAGCATCAACTCCTGGACACCACAAGTCAGAGGGTGTCAGAACTGCAACTCTCTTTTGATGGGGTTAATACATCCATAGGAGAGATAAACACCTGATTTATATAAGGATGAAATGTTCTCAAATGTACTTTCATGTTTGTATTTATTTTATGTCATAGCATACATGACTTTCTTTATCGAGGTTGTGTTTATATGAATCTATTATATTTTTGAAATGTCTAGTGGTTAGTCCCTAAGATCGCGCGGGTTGATCCCTATGTGGGAAACACGGGGTGATCATCATGTTATTCCATTGGAACATAATGCGCTGACCAAGCTTCGGGCATCCAGGGTTAAGGTACCCAATTCAGGTCCTCCTAAAAGGCATGGGAGAGGCCCGATTAGAGGATTATGACCTCAGAACAATCGACTAGTCATTCTTCCGGTGTGCTCTAGTGCACGAGAGGGGTAACTCCAGGGGCGTTAAGATTAGTCCGAACATAGGGAAGTGGAAGGTGCGAATCATGATACCCAAAATCCGGAACTCTATGGGGGTGGCGTGATGATGAAGGATAACTATTGACCATGTTTTAAACACAGTATCCTTGTTGAGTTATCCTGAAATGAAGATGACTGATGAGGGATGACCACTGACCATGTTCGAAACATGGGGCCTGACTCGAAATGAAATCCATTTGTCTTCTAGAACGTTGACCCTGGATAGTAGATGAGCCATAGGCCGAGCACCAATACTTTAAGGGGGTTCCTCTAGACATAAATAAGGAAGAGGGTCCCAATAAAGGGCACTCGAAGCATGAAGGGTGGATGGATGGTTTTCTCAAACAGAATCCAACACTCTTGAAACTATGCCATCATTGAGGAAGCACACTAAATGGAGCGTTAGTTTGATCATGGATAATTACTTATTTCAGATAGGGCCTCTCTAGCGAGGGAGCCGTCGCTTCCCATTGTCCTCTTAGGGCATCCCAAACTTGTTCGGGGAAAATTTACAATTACGCTACTCCTCACGAGGGGTCATGCCATGGGCCAGAAATGGAGAGGAACAAGACATTATGAATCATGTGGCTGGACCCTGGGCAAAATACCGAGGTGTCTCTACGTATCCCATAAGGATGGGAATCAAGCCATACATTGTTCTAGGAGTGCAGTTTAACGTCATGCGGGATGATGAGAAGCCTGGTTGCGCCAGTACACTTCCTACCAAAACTACTAAGCCCACGTGAGTCATTCTCAATGTGGGAAACGAGAAGTAATGGAGGAATTTCCCATCATAGGAAGTAATATGTTAGGGCGAAGGGACGCTCGGTGAATACCAGCCCAATGATGCCAATATTTCTATGCAGCACACCTAGACGCGCGAAGAGGCAGGATCGAGTATGTTGGAATTCCACTTGAACATGAGGAAGTGGAAATGTGTGAATCATGATGCTCAAAATCTGGATCACAATGATGGTAGCGTGACGACAGAGGATAGATGTTGACCCTGGAAGAAACGCAACATCCACATCGCATTAGACTGGAATGGGGACAGACAAACGAGGGTTGACCATTGATCATGTTCAAAACATGGGACCTATCAAAAATGTTGTCTAAAATCCTTAAGGACGTAGTCCCAAAACAAAAGGATATCCCTTAGGCCTAGCATCCATGGAGAGCCCTTAAGCCTAGCATCCATACTGTCTGAGGTTCCTTTTGGACGTGTGTTTCTGACGCTTTCGCCGGGGCGCGCGCATCCATCTGCTTGCAGAGGAGGAAGCACTGCATTGTTGCCCCACATTACCACTATCCAATGGTGGGAGGCATTCGCTCCTTATTCAGGGATGTCTACTCCTTGATCAAAATGGGATGATGGGATGTCGGTTCTTCCTTCCGTGGATTCCTCCTCAAAACTCGTCACCTAGCCCGAGTCTCCCTTATAGATTTAATACGTTGTTCGTGAAACTCTTCCCAGTGCCATGTTTTCATGGACGTCAGTTAATTAGACTGCTTCTGTCAGGACATTCCAAAGGGTCCGGTCAGGGAAGCAACCTGCAGTCGGGGGAGTAGTCACGTTGAGGCATCAGTAGCGTGTCTGGATGCTGGGGAACTGGTGTGTCTGTCTTTTTTCCATTGTCATGGGACTTCACAAGGGCGTGGAAGACCGAGGCATCCCACATCGAGCAAGGGTAATTATATGTCACATATATATATCTGAGGTTTTCCTCAGCTTCCTGTGTTTAGAACAGGGTATGCCGCAGGTTTAACGTCCAGCGGGGGACGGATCAGCCCGATCGGAGCATTAGTTGGAATGGATCGGATTGAGGGATTTCCCTTGAAGGGGTGCCGATACTGAGACTAGCCCATGGGCGGCTGCGAAGAGGAGCGGAATGGTATGATCTTTCCGGGAAATGGAAGTCCTGGTGAGAATCAGGATGGGTGATGGAGAGTTGAATGAAATGGAGGGGGAATGAAATAGGACCATCACAGGGGCGACAGTGAAGTTGGTATTCAGCCTTGAAGAGACCTCCTAGGTATCCCCGTGGAAGGGAATCAAAGTCCGCGTAGTTCGGGATGGTGCCGGTGGGCCGACGTGAAGGTGGACCTTGGCCCGATGGGCATCGTCAGTGAACTGAAGTGAATGTGGACCTTGGTCCAGATGGTGTGGGGCTTACGCACAAGGCTGCCTAGGTGCTAGTGACCTGACAGGAATAAGGTCGGGATGACCAATAGGTGGTGGGATTGAACCTCTGGGAGGCTTCCTACGTACCACACCTTGACATGGATCAAAGACCATGTAGTTCAAGTTGGATTCCAGAAGGTCGACGTGAATGAGGCAGACCAGGGGGGTCCTAGCGATGGTGGGCTTGGACCTCGTGGAGGCTTCCAACGTACCATGCCTTAACGTGGATCAAAGACACAGTAGTTCAAAGGGGGCTTCGTCGGCGAACTGACGTGAAGGTGAACCCAGGGGTCCACTAGTGGTGGGTGTTGGAAAACCGACGTGAATAAGGGACCTTGGTCTGATGGGAGAGGGGCTTGAACCTCGTGAGGCTTCCTACGTGCCATGCCTTGACATGGATCAAAGTCCTCGTAGTTCGGGTTGGTCATAACGGCTTGCCATCAGACTGGAATGCAGTTTAACATCATGCGGGACGAGGATGAACTCGACGTGAATAAATGATGGGTGGGATTGAACCTCAGGAAGGCTTCCTACGTACCATGCCTTGACATGGATCAAAGACCTCGTAGTTCAAATGATGGAAGTCGTCAGCGAACTGACATGAAGGTGGAACTTGTTCCAATGAGAGATGGGATTGAACCTCAGGAAGGCTTCCTACGTACCATGCCTTGATATGGATCAAATACCTCGTAGTTAGAAGGGTTTCATCAGTGAACTGATGTGAATGTAGACCCAGGGGTCCACTAGTGGTGGGCTTGAACCTCGTGAAGGCTTCCTACATACCATGCCATGACATGGATCAAAGTCCTCATTGTTCGAAGGGTAGGTGTCAGCGAACCGACGTGAGGAAGGAGAGACCTTGGTCCAAAGGGAGATGGGCTTGAACCTCAGGGTGGCTTCTTACGTACCATGCCTTGACATGGATAAAAGTCCTCGTAGTTCAAATGGGTGTGTAGTTTAATGTCTTGCTGGATGGGGGGATACAGTTTAACGTCATGCTGGACGAGCGTATAGAATTTAACATCATGCTGGACGAGGGTATTTCCATGGACGATGCTTACTCTAAGCGCACGTGATTCATGCTTGGTGTGAGAAACAAGAGGCATCAAGGACCTGACGATCACGCCATGAAGGGTGCGTCCTTGAGAAGCGAAGAGGGGCTTTCACGTTAGGCGGCCCATTGGTGCTGGGACTTACTCCAGGATGGAGGCCCGAAGTGCGGCAAAGCACAACGAAAGAGGGATTTGGGACCAATTATGGGAGGTGCCTCGTTCCCTACCGCGCCCCCCTGACCTTGGTAGTGGGGAAGTACGGAGATGCAGGGGTGCAACCATCCGTTGGGGAACTAGGGTCTCCCGTCTCCTGTGGACATACGCCGCTCCGATAAGGAGGATATCATCCCTTGTGGGGGGTGATTCCACTCCTGTGGAGACGAGTGGCATAAAAAATGTCCGAGCTGGGGGGACCCTTCGTGCGAGGCACGAGGTCGTGTCACAGTTTAACGTCATGTGTTGAGGATGTGGTTCTTGGTAGTTTAACGTCCTGCAGCTCGGATGGGGTGGGTTCACTCCACACCCCTAGGACTTACATAACTGGTACCCTTTGCTCCTTGGGGGATGGAAGGTACCAGTATGGTCGTAGTCAAGGGAGGTCGTAGAGAGAACCATCGAGGGGTCCACGTTAGCGTGACTATGTGGAAAAGCAATAGCCATTAGCGTGCCTATGCGAAGAAGCCTTAGGCGAATCAACGCTACGAGTGATATTTTCCATGCGACTTTGAAATCACATTGTGCAAACCTGGAGGGTCGCACAGGAAGGGGAATTGGCAAGCAAAGGAGTGTGCTTCGCGAAGCGGAGTGCCTTGGCCTTAGCATGGGGAAAAGGTGTGAGTGGAGGGTGCTTCGCGAAGTGGAATAGTATTCGCAGAGCACTGCCTCACGAAGAGGAGGTGCCTCACGAAGCAGGGCACTATGGAGTAGTGTGCTTCGCGATGTGTAGCGATCCTACCTTAGAATGTGAATCGCTAGTACAGGATGGGTGTTTCACGAAGCATAAACGCTCCGCCACTGCCCGGGTTCCCTTGCGAATCACCCTCCTTCGCGAGTTCCCTTGAGCTTCGCGAAGGGAATCCCTCTCGGAAGAGGGGCTCAAAGCGAGACCAAGTGAAGGCGTCACACGAAGTAGAAGTACCTCGCCGAGATCATGATTCTCGGGGCAATGGGTTCTTCGCGATTCGAGAGAGGAGAAGCCGAAAGGTCAGATTGTCCATCCCCTAGGCTCAGGAGGAACCTAGTATTTATAGGAAAGGGGCATCGTGAAGCAGAACTCCCGCACCACCTCCGGTGCTTCTCGGTGTGCTCGCGAACGTCAGGCCGTTCGCGGAGAGGTACCGCCTCCGGAGCTTCGTGACGGGCTCGCGAACGTCACATTAGTTTGCAGAGAGGTACCACCTCTGTTGCTTCGTGGTGGGCTCGCGAACGTCATGCCGTTCTTGGAGAGGTACCGCCTCTGGAGCTTCGCAGCGGGCTCGCGAATGTCAGGCCGTTCGCGGAGATGGACCGCCTCCAGAGCTTCGCGGGACCGCAATGCTCGGGGTGCTTCGTGTCAGCGCTTCGTGGGGCACCGTACGAGACTTCTTTTTTGTCCCTTCCTTTCATGCACTATTTTGGTGCCAAAAAATGCCCCCCTCAGACTTGGAGTCGCGTAGGGCTGAAGGGTCGACGTCTGAGTGAAAATCGCCAAAATTGTCGGCGGTTCGCGATGAGACTTCGCGAAGGGGGCCCGCGGTGATGACAGGGGCCACGGATCCGGACGCGCCGTGATGCTCCTCGCGGGCGAGGCGCAACGCGATGCTCCATGGTCGCTGCCTATAAATAGGGGGTCGACCTCTTTTGTCTTCACGTGATTTTCTTTTCTTTTTGTGCTCTCGATTTCGCGAAGCTCCACATACTCCACGCCTGCTCTCCGCGAATCGAGCTTCACGGCGAACCACGGGTCTCCGACTCCACGACCGCGCCAAGCAAACTCCTGTTTTCCGACCTAGGTTAGACTCCACAGCTTGGTCTCGCAACCGACCTTCGCGAGCCAGCTTCGCGATCCAGCTTCGCGATCCGTTCTGAAAAAAAGTTCTTTTCTGTGTGCTGGAACCGAAATGACCCATCGAGAAGCTGTATTGGGGGTGCTTGCAGATGCCGCCCGTCAGGATGAGATGGCCAACTGTTCGGGCCTTGGGGAGATGGTCCGAAGTCACTCAGACCACATTTCTTTGACATAGCTGCTATCGGAGGGTCAGAAGAATTATCCGCAGTGTAAGAAGCTTCCATTGTACGGCTTTGGGTTGAGGGATGACGTCTTCATCCGTGAGGCGAGTAGGGACGAACCAGCTTGCTGGTTTAGAAGCATGCCATGTCAGCACCAATGGTTCACGGCGGCCTATGGTCATGCGCAGGAGGACTTCACACCCTTTACCGCCGACTATCTCTACAACCATGTGAACAATATTGACGGGAAGCCACTGCAACAGGAGATGTCCCCTCCTTTCTATCGTACAATGCTGAAGGCGGCTTTGCAAGATTCGAAGAAAGGGTTGTCCGATGAGTGGGACCTGCGCCAGGGTGGCAAGTTTACTGATGACTGGGCCTAGGCCTACTGGGTAGGCGCCTCATGCGAGGAGTTTGGGGCCGATCTGAGGAGAGTGGGTTTATAGGAGGCGGCATGGGCCTCCCAATTCCACATTTACCAACTGAAACAACTGATGCTGGAATTGCTGAGCAGATGGCCGTCTAGGACCAATAACTTTCACCTGCACCACGGGGAGGTGGGAATTAGCCTGTGGGATGTTCACCAAATTTCGGGGGTTCCGATCTTGGGGGCCATGTATGATGAGTTCCTCCCCGTCATGAGCGTGTGGGAGGATACAGAGCAAATGTCGTGACTGGCATCAGTACTGATGGCACTCATCCCTGGAGAGGACAAGGAGGCAGTAAGAAATGTCCACTTTAAGAAGTGGTTCAAATGCTTCCTGAATTTCCTAGAGAATCGAGAGTTCCCCCCGAGGCCTTGAACTTGTCCGAGGGCAGCCCAACGGGGTAAGAAGAACTTATATTGGAGGGTCTTGGAAGACAGCCAATGGAAGACTTGGGGATTCAGTGTCAGCACTGAACTACAGCCGATAGTCAGGCTGGAAGCATTAATTGTGGCTCTCATCTACGGTTGGATCCTACCGGTGAGGGATACCAGCATGGGGGTACGACCCAGCTCGTTTATCATGGCGTCCATACTGGCCATGGGGCAGCGGGTCAATCTGGGGATTCCAATGCTCGCCAAACTGTACAGAATGTTGCGGCACATTAGCGAGCACAAGAAGCCGCGAAGGATATACAGGCCCTTCCACCTCCTGTATGGGTGGATTGCGGCGCACATCAGGGGGATCTATGAGTATCCAAACCTTATCTAGCCGTTGGGATCAAACTTCCACCCCTCCATCCTGAATGCGGCTGGGAGCTTCCCGTTCAATCTAACTGTGCCGATGTTGCTGAACCGGGTGTGGAGGGAGGATGAGTTTAATTTCCACCCCTTCCCATTGCTGACGGGTATACTCACTAATGACGGGTGGGGAACGGAAGAGCACCGGGCTTACCTCGTGGCCTTTCGAGGCAGAGTTTTGGTGGCACGAGTGGATCGTGAGCCGCTCTATGAACCGTACACCCCGCATTTGTTTGCGAGGCAGTTCTGGTGCATCCAGCGGCTGACCCCGCAGGTCTACTAGGAGGTGCGTCATGAGGAGCACCCGTGTGTGATGAGGCAGTTGTGGCTCATGTTCACACGGGAAGATGGGAAGATGCGAATTGCATTGCCTCCATCCACCGCCGCTTTCAGATTGGTGAGGGAGTATGCCATTAGTTGGGAGGATGCTTACCCAGGGGAGATGCTGAAGCATCCAACTGTTTAGGTTATTGATGGTGGGCCTCCTCTATCCCGAGGTCGGGGTCAGAGGGAAGCTAGGGCCTCTCGTGGTGGCGGGGCTGCCGTGGCGGCAAGACCCGCACCGGCCGAGGGTGTGGTAGCAGCGGAGGATCCGATGATTCCGGAAGAGAAGGGTCATCCGGAGGGGCGGCCACCAAGGGGATTTCATAGGATATCCACTTAGGCTCAAGGTAAGTGGCTGCGTCATATTGACATGGAAGAGGATGTCGTCTTTTCGGAGGCCTGAGACATTTGGGATGTCAACCGGCAATTCCTCAGTCCACCCGAGATATGGGCGCACTTGAATCACCTCGGGATGGAGTTACCGGGCATAGGCCCAGTCCGGGATGGTTTCATGGTGTCCCCGGTGGAGGCAGAGCAATACATGGATGAGCTGGACGACTACGTTCATTCCAGTGGTGTCCCTCGCCCAATGAAAGACCGGGTGAGGGTACTGCTGGATCGAGCGGTCCCCCCACAGTTGTCAACCTACGATCTGAGGTAGTGCTTCCCCCTGCTGGAAGAATCAGAGGACTCCTCTTGGGAGGATGAGGCTGGTGGAGGGATCCCGTTGGAGGAGGGTGATGTCGGAGATCAAAGCTCAGATTCCGACGATTTCGCAGAGGCTCTCAAGGTAGCATTCTTAACTTCTTTCCTTATGGTCTATTCTTGGGTAATTATGGACTTCTCGCCGATGTTCGAGCCATGCAGGAGGAACTTGTTCGCAGGCCTCGTTCTCTCCCCTCGGCAGGGGATGATGCAGGGCCTTCAGAACCCGCGCATATGGCTGTGTCCTGTTCCGCATCTGGTGGGACCAGAGCACCCGATGTGGCTCCTCTGGAATCTCCAGACCTTCCAACAGTATACCGAGGGCCTCGACTCGGGGTCCCGTCAGTATCAGCTCAAGAGTAGCACCAGGAGGCCGACCACTGTAAGTTTCCTCTACCGGTTTCCTTGTCGTCATATGTAGACTATGCCAACTAACGTTTATGTCCCTCTCTATCGTACAGTTCTCTGACTGGCGTGGGCTGTTGAGGCAAGGCTAGTCGGGATGTTTGGTGGCGTCCCTCCTAGGGGCATGCCGGTGATGGTGGAGACAGTCCCCTCATCTCCCCAAGCTGCAACACACATCATCACTGGCGGGACCACCAGTAGGGTCGTGCCTGAGGTCATTGAGGTGGACTCCGATGAAGAGGATCGATCGGCCGGTCCCACTCCTGTCGTGCCTGCTTCGGCGCCAGATGTCGCGCCGGATTCAACGCCAGATGCAGATCCTACCGGGGACATTCTACGGGCGTATCCTGTGTACGAGCCTGCCAATCACGCAGACTGGGACGAAACGGCCTCCGACGAGGAAGACTGCAACATAGTCCTCCGCCGGTCATGGAATCTAATCATGTGCTTCATCAAGGACACCCCCAAGCGCTATGGATGGACGAAATGGACAATATTCGCTCGCGGCTGCATGAAATGTGCATTGGGGGAGTGGATGCCCATCATCCTCACACGATCGTCTGAGATCTTATGGCTGAGAAGATCCAGGAGCATGATTATGGGCTTAGCGTGGGCTGGCAGTGGAGGAAGGTGACAAACATAAAGAAGCTCCAGGAGGCTGAAAGCGAGGTCCAACAGCTGCAGACCCAGGCGGATGAGCACTCAGCCCCTCTTAGTGAACAATCTGAGCTGATCTTACTGTTGAGGGCCCAGCTGGTGGATGCATAGGATCATATGAGGTAGGCTTCTGGAAAGATGGCTGCCATTCAGGCTGGGGTAGAGAGGGCCAGAGCCAAGGCTGATGAACTGCACCCCACCGCTGCTGAGGAGGAGTGGGAGCTGAGTCAGCGGCAGTAAGTTTTGGATGCCACAAGCCAAAGGGTGGCGGAGCTGCAGCTCTCTTTTGACGGGGTCAACTCGTCCATGGGGGGAGTCGACCCCCGGGTACTGCAACAAACTAAAAACCTTTTATTGGTACTTTCGTGCTTCAATTTCTTCCTTTATTTTGAATTTTGTAGCACGCATGATTTCCACTATTTAAATCAGTTCGTTACATCACTAAAATGTTTACGGGACGTTCATCGGTAATTCCCCAAGCTCACGTGGGTTAAGCCCGATGTGAGAAACAGGAGATAGTGGCCTTCTCGTCCCATCTAACATAGGAGTGGAGACCATGCTCCGGGCATCCAGGATTTGGATTACCAGTCTGGATTTCCGAAAGATGGGAGAGGCTTGGCTGGAGAAAGAACTTCTCAAAATAGCCGAATTACCATTTCTTCAGCGTGCCCTCATGCACGAACGGTGCAACACCAGGGGCACTGAAATCGGTCTGAATAGACAGAAACGGGAAGCATGAATTACGATGCCCAAGGTTCGGAGCACTGTGGGGATGGCGTGACAATAAAGGACAGTCGTTAACCATGGAGGAGAAGCGGTATCCTTACTGCGTTAGCCTGGAATGGGGACAAAAATGAGGGTTGACCGTTGACCGTGTTCGAAACACGGGACCATGTCATAAATTTTGTCGGTCAATATTTCAGAACATTGACCCAGGACAGTTGGCAGAGCATAGGTCGAACATCCATACTGTTAGGGAGTCCTTGCAAACATGACCAGTCTTCCAGAACATTGTCCTAGGACGGTAGGTGAGCCGATGCGGCATGAGACCAGGCCGTTAGGGGGTCCCTTCAGACATGAAAGGGGACTAGGGTCCGAATAAGGGGCATGCAAAGCGTGGAATATGGAGTGATGGTTTGTCCGAATAGAATCCGACACTTAGGTAGTTACACCACCATGGTGGGAGTATGCCAGATGGGTGCATTGGTTTGGCCATGGATCCTTCCTTCTTTGGGACAGGGCCTCTCTAGCGAGGGGTCCGACCAGGGGGCCGGAAAGGGGAATGATGGGATTTATGATTTCTATGGTATGGACCCTACGCAAAATACCAGGGTGTCTCTACGTATCCCATGAGGATGGGAATCGAGCCATACGTAGTTTTGGAAGCGTAGTTTAATGTCATGCAGGATGATGAGAAGCCTGGCCGTGTTGGTACACATCCTGCCAAAACTACTAAGCCCACGTGAGTCATGATTGGTGTGGGAAACAAGTAGTGGTGGGACTTTACCGACACAGTAAAGGGGAGGTTAGGGTGGAGAGATGCTTGGTGAATACCGGCCTGATGATACTAACATTCCCATGTGGCACACTTAGATGCGCGAAGAGATAGAGCTGAATATATTGGAATTCCACTTAAACATGAGGAAGTGGAAATGTGTGAATCATGACGCTCGAGATTTGGATCACAATGACGGAGGCGTGATGATAGAGGATAATTTTTAACCATGTCATAAACGCATCATCCATATCATGTTAGCCTAGAATGGGGACAAACAAATGAGGGTTGACCGTTGACCATGTTTGAAACACGGGACCCTGTCAGAAATGTTGTCAACGATCCTTAGGGATGTTGTCCCAAAACGATTGGAGGGCCCTTAGGTCCATCATCCATGGAGAGCCCTTAATCCTAGTATCCATGTCGTCCGAGTGTTCTTTTGGATGTGGAATATGATGAGGATCCAAATAGCGAGCTCACGAAGCTTGGTCATGGGACGAGGGGAATGTCCCCATGAAAATCCCAAACTTCAGGCTCTTTGTCAAAACACATCTGAATACGACAACGAGACGTATTATATAGAGGGAGAAGAGTCCTTTACCATAGGGATATCTTAGTTTAGGGTCGTAGAATTTAGACCAAAGGGCGGGAGGAAACATAAGAGGAACATTGTGGAGTAACTCAAACCCCTGGCTTGAATCGGAATAGGGGGTGTGTACGGTGCGTTGAACAACCCGAAGTGAATGAGGACATAATCCCATATCACACCGCACAACCCCCTTGGGAGAGGTTTTGGGTCAAGGGACCGAAAGTGAATGTTGGGATGGGCCCGCGGGGAAGTGCCCGGGCGCTCCTACGTATCTCATGAGGATGAGAATCAAGACGTATGTAGTTCTTGAAAATATCTTAGTTTAAGGTTTTAGATCTTGGACCATGAGTGGGTAAGGGGAGAAAGGGACACATGGACAGGTGGTTACAAAACCTGACGTGAATGAGGACCTAAGCCCTATTTACCATGTTTTCTATGGGGAAATGCTCGAGTCGAGGGACCGAACACAAAGGTTAGGCTGGGCCTATGGGGAAGTTCTCGGGCGCTACTACGTATCTCATGAGGATGAGAATCAAGCCATACGTAGTTCTTCAAGGTGGCACGGTAAGGTAACGATGCCAGGGAAAAAGGGGAGTGCGGGCGTGGACCTTTCACTAAAAGAACTGGAATTTGATAAATCTTATTTGTCCTTTAAGGTGAGTTCTTTTTTTTGTGAAGCGATAGGCCTAGGGTAGTAGGTCGTGGTGTCGCCACAAGAATCAATCCGTGATAGGTGTTGAAAAATGGTGTGGCACGTGACCAATACCCAACATGATTTCCTCTACAATGAGGTCATCACAATGCAGTGCTGTTTTTCGTCATGCAGCCAGGATGATAATGTCACAGTTTAGGGTCGTGTGATAGGACCAAGAATGCATTTTAACGTCATGCAACGCAGACATAGCAGAAGCGATGCTAGGTGGGGAATGTGTATGGTGTCGTGCGACATAACTTACATGGATGGGGACATGATCCCTCATCACATCGTACACAGTCCTGAGAGAGGAACCTCAGGCCGAGGGGCCTATATAGAGGTAAAAGGTGAAAATAAGGGGGGATAGAATAGCTCCCTAAATGGGCTGGACCCGAAGACAAGGTGTCCGGGTGGTTCTACGTATCCCATGAGGATGGGAATCAAGCTAAACGTAGTTCTGAGAAGATCTTAGTTTATGGTCTTATAGCTCAGGTCGTGAATGGAGACAACTTCCCGAGTAAGCGTAGATGTCAATCCGTTCCCTAAGCCCACGTGAGTTAAAATAGGTGTGGAAAACAAGGGGGAATCCTTATCGCGATACTTGGGGTGTCCATCAAAGGGGAGTGGGAAGAGAGCCCCAAAGGACACCTTTGACGCGGCTTGTTCCCCCAACACGCAGATGTGCATGGAGGAATAGTACCAAGAGTTCCGAGACTCTACTTAGACATGATAAGAATGGAGAAGGATGTGAATCATGTAACCGAAATTTTGGGCTTAATGGGGTTGGCGTGGCAATAGATAAAAACTATTAACCGTGGCGGAAAAAATAGTCTCCATATCGCATTATCCTGAGGTGGGAACAAAAAACGAGCATCAACCGCTGACCATATTCGCAATGCGGGATTTAATCGATTTGTTGTCCGAACCCCTCAGGGGCGTTGGCCCGTAACTATAGGAGAGACCTTGGGCGTAGTATCCAGGCCATTCTTGGGGGTCCCTCCGGGTGTGAAAGATAACAGAAGCCCTGATGAAGGGATACAAAAAGCCTGGAAAGAGGGTGTGGACATGTCCGAGTAAAGTCTGGAATTCCAGGTAATAAATCGGAGTACCCTTAGGCACATTGGTGAACCGCTGACAAGGGTCAACGGAACAGCTTGGGAGGGGGAGGTACATGGCGTGGTCATTACAAGACCGACGTGAATGAGGACATAATCCCACACCACACCATATAATCCTCTCATGGAGGAAGGGTAGACCAAGGGGCCAAAGTGGGATGAAGATTCCCGAGAGATGGGGATGGACCCGAATCCTAGACATTCAGGTGGTCCTACATATCCCATGAGGATGGGAATCAAGCCACATGTAGTTCTCTAGATGCAGTTTAACGTCAAACGAGACGAGGAGGGGAGTAATATACCCCCAAACAAGGGAGGTGTATGGTATGACGAATAAACCGACGTGAATGAGGAAATAATCTCACAACACACCATACACTCCTATAAGAGAGGACCTAGGACGGGGCCCGAAAAGGCCAAGGGGCCTGATGGTTTGGCATTGGTCAAGAAGGCCTGTCCTGCTTGCAGTTTAACGTCTTGCAGTGAGGATGAGGGTCGGGGACCCGAGGAGGCCAAGGGGCCGAAGGCTGGGCCTCGTGAGGGAAGGCGTACGACATGGTACATGATCCCGACTTGAATGAGGACATAGTCTCACACCACACCGTACACACCCGGTAAGAGGTTGGGCGAAGGGGCCCGAGAAGGCCAAGGGGCCTAAGGTTAGGCATCAGTTAGGAAGGCCTGACTGGTTTGCAGTTTAACGTCTTACATGAGGATGGGGAAAGAGATAACTGTATCTAATCCAGGGGTGTGTACAACATGGAAAGTAACCTGACGTGAAAGAGGACGTAATCCTACACCACACCGTACATTCCTTATAAGAGAATCGGGGTCGTGGGCCCGACCGATATCACCACCCGGAGGAATGTTTGTCACTTCGGGATGGGGTAGAACGAATCACTGCACTCGATGTTTGGGAAATCTCAAGGTGGACCCAAAGATCCAGGACACTGTCAACCATGTTCGAACCACAACGTCCTGATGGTGACCTGATATGGGAGCAACAAATGAGCGTCGACCGTTGACCAAATTCGCGACGCGGGACTTGTATCGGCTTGTTGCTCGGAGACCATCGGGGGCGTTGGCCCGTATCGGTAGGAGTGCCCTTGGGCGTAGTATCCAAGCCATTCTTGGGGGTCCCTTCGGGTGTGAAAAATGATGGAATCCCAGTCACAGAGTAGGTGAAGCATAGCTGTATCCATCCACTAAAGAGGCGAACGTCTCCAGGGGGGACGTGCAACCGGGTCGAGGCTTGCCCGATGTGAGTTGGGGAAAAAGTGTGCACCCTACCATATGTCTTGACCCAAGGAGAAGATTTTAGCTTTTGGGTTGGGCCAACGAATGAAATTCCCGGGCGTTCATACGTATCTCATTAGCATGGGAATCAAGCCATACGTAGTTCTTGAAGGCCATGCAGTTTAACGTCATGTGGTGAGGACGTGGGAGGATTGAAGAACGGGAGTGGGCACATGGTGCAACCCTTAAAATCCTTGTATGAGTGGGGTTGTATGAGAGGGGATAAGAAAGCCTACTCCTCACTACACAAGGACCCTCCAAGGAAACTATTCCCAGGGGGATAGTGGAAGAGAAGAGCTTGGGTCTGGGCTCAAGACGAGGTGTCCGAGCGTTCCTACGTATCCCATTAAGATGGGAATCAAGACACACGAAGTTCTTGAAGCACAGTTTTAGCGTTGTTATGGACGAGAAATGTATCTAAACTGGGTGTATGTATGGTATGATGGGTAACCCGACGTGAATGAGGATGTAATCCCATATCACACCGTACAATCCCATAAGAGAGTCCGAGTCGACGAAGGCCAAGGGGATCGAGGATGCGCATTGGTCAGGAAGGCCTGACTAGCTTCCAGTTTAACGTCTTACAGTAAGGACGGGGGCCGGGGGCCCAAGGAGGCCAAGGGGCCTGAGGCTGAGCCTCAGTTAGGAAGGCCTGACTGGCTTGCAGTTTAACGTCTTATAGTAAGGACGGGGGCTGGGGGCCCGAGGAGGCCAAGGGGCCTGAGGCTGAGCCTCGGTCAGGAAGGCCTGACTAGTTTGCAGTTTAATGTCTTACAGTAAAGATGGGGGGGGGGATCTTAGTTTAAGGTCATAGAGCTCGGACCATTTTTGCGGTTTATCGTCCTGCAGGATGGCAGTTTACAGTTTAAGGTCATGTTGGACCATACAGTTTAAGGTCATGTCGGACCGTACAATTTAAGGTCATGTTAGACCATATAGTTTAAGTTTGTGTTGGATGGTACAGTTTAAGGTCGTGTTGGACCATACAGTTTAAGGTCGTGTTGGACCATACAGTTTAAGGTCATGTTGGACCGTCTAGGATCAGGCGAAGTACTACTTGAGGAACCTAGAGTTAGTGGGAGGAGTTACACGCTCACCATCCGTGGTCACCAAGGAGTGCGCCCCGTTGGGGTAAACCTTATGGATGATATAAGGCCCTTCCCATTTGGGTTCTAGATTGGGCGGTTTCCTATCGGGGATCATTGGTGCTCGAAGGGACAACACGAGGTCGCCCTGTAGAAAAGAACGGAGGCAAACCTTTTTGTTGAAGGCCCTCGCTATCTTATTCTGATGCCTTTCTAGATTGTGCAGGGCATGAAGCCGGTTCTCGCCCAGTGCTTCTAATTCAGCTATAAGGATTTCGGCCACCTCATCTGGCACCTGCTGGTCATAGACTGCAGTGCGCAACGATGGCAGCTGGATCTCAATGGGTAGGACGGCCTCAGCCCCATACACCAGGGAATATGGGGTTACCTGGGTAGAGTTGCGAGTTGTCGTCCGATAAGCCCAGAGGGCATTGGGGAGCTTGTCCGGCCAACTTTTCTTGTTCTGACCAACCATCTTCTGCAGAATGTTGGAGAGGGTTTTGTTGAACGCCTCGATCTATCCGTTTGCTTGCGCATGATAGCGGTAGGTATGGTTCGAGCAGCTTCCGTACATGGTGTACAATTTCTTCGGCACAACTGCTCGGAAGTTGGTTCCGTTATCGATGAAGACAGCGTGAGGGACCCCAAATAGGTGGATAATATTGGAGCTCACAAAGTCGACGATGGAATGGGACTTGACCTCTTTGAGTGGAATTGCCTCTGCCCACTTGGAAAAGAACTCTGTAGTAGTCAGGATGAACCTACACTGGCGAGCCGTTGTCGGTGGATATGGTCCCACTACATCAAGTCCCCATACTGCAAATGGCCAAGAGTACTTGGTGGGGTAGAGGGGCTCCGGCGGCCGATGCAGGAAGTTGGCGTGGACTTGGCATGCGTGTCATCTCTTGGCATACCCGATGCAATCATGGATCATATTTGGCCATAAGTACCCCAACCTCTTGATTTGATGGGACAGCTTTGGCCCAGCTTGATGGGCACCATAGGAACCGATGTGGACCTCTTGCATAACTTGAGGAATCTCTACCCCCTGAATGAAATTGAGGAGGATGCCATCAAAGCCCCACTTATAAAGGATATGTTCAAGACGGGTGCCGCTCTGGAGGGTAAATTGCAGCGCACGACTTCGGATTCGCTCGCGCACGGCCCGATCATCCGGGGGAGACTATTTTGGAGATACTCGATAAAAGGTACCCTCCAGTCATGAGTGACTTCAACCACTGTGTCTGACAAACCCGGGACCCCTGACGTAGAGGTCCCAGTGGTGAGATGACTTACCTGTAGGCCATCATTTTCCTCTTGGGTGATGGGGGCAATGACTCTCCGGTGTGCCACATGTATGATCAAATAATCTTGCTCGGGTTCTGCGAGCGACGCAGCTAAGCCAGCCAAGGCGTCTTCTTGACCGTTCTGTGACTGCGGGACATGGGTAATCTCTGGTCGAGAAGAGAACTAGGCCATTAGGAAGAGGGTGCACTCTAGCAATGGTACAAGCTCCGGCTTCCTGACGACATAGTCACCATTGACCTGTTTGATAACCATCTCGGAATCTCCTTTCACATGTAGATGGGGCACGTCGATCTCAAGGTCCAGATCGAGGCCGGTGATGAGAGCCTGGTACTCTGCCTCGTTGTTGGTATAACCTTCTAACAACAGGAATGAGTATGGTAGGAAGGCTTGCGCCGGGGTAATGAAGACGATACCCATGCCCACTCTGTTGAGCTTAGGATCATTGAGCCTCTTACCGGTGGGACTCCGGGAGGCACCATCAAAGTGAATTTTCCAACATGGGATGGCACGATCGACTGAGAGGATCGTCTCATCAGGAAAATCCAGGTTTAGGGATTGATCCGTGGAGGTTGGATGGGCAGCTAAAAAGTCTGCCAATGCCTGTCCTTTAATGGCCTTCTAAGGTACAAACCAGATATCAAACTCCTAGAGAATAACCACCCACCGTGCTAGTCGTTCAGTCAACATGGGGCGGTTCAAGATGTACTTAAGTGGGTCTACCCAGGAGACCAATTGTACCTCATGGTGTTGCATGTAATGTCGTAAATTCTTTACGGTAAAGACGAGCACAAGGCATCTCTTTTCGATAGGGGAGTATCTGACCTCTGTATCGAGAAGCATGCGACTGAGATAGTAGAGACTATTCTCAGTACCCTCATTATTCTTCTGGGCGATCAGTGCACCGAGGGATCATTCCAGGGTAGTCATGTAAAGGACCTGTGGCTTTCCAGAGACGGGTGGCATCAAAACTAGAGGTTGGAGCAGATACTGCTTGATTTCCACGAAAGAGGTCCAACACTCCTCATCCCATTCATAGGCAGTGCCCTTCTTCATGAGCTGGGAAAAGGGCTTACAATTGCTGGCCAGATTCGCGATGAATCGGCGTATATAGGATAAGTGGCCTTGGAGGCCTCGAGGTTCCCGAATATTGCTCGAGGGAGGAATTTGGCTGATGGCCTAGATCTTCTCTAGGTCGATCTCAATGCCTCGGTATCTAACAACAAAGACAAGAAAATTCCCAGAGGTGACCCCGAAGGCACACTTCAGCGGGTTCATCTTCAGGTGATGGGAACGGAGGAAACTGAACACTTTCTCATGGTCTTTGAGATGGTCCTGGAGCTGGCATGATTTGACCACTAGGTCATCTACGTAGCATTCCACCAGCGTCCCGATAATTGGCTTGAATATGTGATGCATGGCACTCTGATAAGTGGCACCTGCATTTTTCAAGCCGAAGGGAAGAACCTGGCAGCAAAAGGTACCTTGGGGAGCCCTGAAGATAGTGGACTCCTCGTCCTTAGGGGCCATCTGGATCTGGTTGTACCCAGAATACCCATCCATGAAAGAGAGAGCTTGGAACCCGGTTGTGGCATCAATCAATAACTCAGTCACCGGGAGTGGGAAGTCATCCTTTGGGCAGTGGTGATTAAGGTCGCGGAAGTAGATGCAGACTCTGATATTCCCATTCTTCTTCCTGACTGGCACAATGTTGGCAAGCCACTTGGGGTACTGGACTTCCTTAATGAAGTTGGATTTGATAAGTTTGTCAACTTCGGCCTCAACCATAGCACCATGAGAAGGATGAATCTTCCTGGGAGGCTGCTTAAACCCACGATGGTTTTCCGGGAGGCCCAGACGGTGAACGACTACCTGGGGATCTAGTCCTGGAATCTCGTTGTAACTCTAGGAAAACATGTCACGTGTTGTTTGAGAATGTCTATGTACTGCTGCCACTCCTCCGGGGACATGGCTGCACTAATCAATGGGGGTTTCGGATCTGCCTCGCTACCAAGGTTCACTTGTACCAGTTCATCAACCGTGGTAGAGACGCCTTCCTCAAAGGCGGGGGAGAATCCTCCAGGTCTTCCTCTCCACCCGTGGGGGTATTTCCCGCGACGGGAGATAATTTTGGGCTATCAAAACCTGAGGGGAAGCTGGTGCCGGCTTGGGAAGCATTGGTCATCAATCAGGAGGATCACTCGCCATTGAGACCATAGCAATGAAGGCAGTCGACCCTATCCCATCTGGCCTTCGGCCTAAGGGGCCACGTTTGATGACATCAAAATAGTGGTGATGTGCCGGCCTGAGTCGGTTGATTCCAGCCCAGTGGAAGAGACAAATATGGCATATCGTCGTTGTCATAAGCTTGAAATTCCAGTACCGCACAGGGGTAGGAGGCTCCGGGATCACCTGAGCCTGGTTGGTGTATGAGTATGAGGTGATTTTACACCGTCTCTTGGACATGGGAACATGGCTTCCTTGCGTACCCAAAACAACAAAACACTACCCCATTTCGGGGATCACGGCCTCCAATCAATGGATTGGGAGGATGTAGGCATCATCCATGCTTTCCCAGGGATCACTTGTGACCGGGGCGGGTTCATCCTCACTTACTAGGATTTTCTTATCCTTACTCTTGTAATAATCAGCATCCAGATAGCGGGCCTCACAAGAGGCGAAAGGAGACACATCTCCTTGGAGCACGCCTACTCAACCATTGAGGGAGTATTTGAGGCACTGGTGATACAGTGAAGGGACTGTTGCGTGCAGATGGAGCCATGGCCTACCCATCAACGCGTTGTAGGCGGTGTCCTGAGAGACGACCATGAACTCGGTGCTGGCAATTAAGCCACCGAACTGAGTCTTCAGGCAGATCTTTCCAATTGGGGTTTGCTCGGTCCTATCGTACCCCTGGATTCTGAGGTCAGAGGGAGTTAAATAATCTTCAGATAGACCCAGCTTTCACAATGTCTGAGTCAGAATTAGGTTGATTCCTGAACCCATGTCAATGAGGCAGCGGCGGACTACCACACCATTGAAGTGGCCAGTGATGTACAACGGGTGAATATGCCCCTGTATAGGAGGGTCCTCATCTTCACTGGAGAACGAGATAACCTCCTGACATTCGATGTTCTCAATTTCCTTAGTATGGAAGGATTATGCGGTTGCTACCTCCATATCAAACTGTAGGGGGATCCTTAGGGCCTTGGCAAGTGCCTCGTGCATTTCAGACGATAGGCGAAGGGCCTCAAGGATAGAAAGCCTTGCCGGAATGCTTGCTAGGTGTTTCAGAACATCATACTTTCATGCCAAGCGTGAACCTCTACTTACAGGAGGTCGTTCGGCAGTTGGAGGCATAGCGGGTCCTGCCGGTTGAACCGGCGGTTGGCTAGTGCTGGGTACATCCTACTGCCTACTAGTTGAAGCCTGGAGAGTAGTCGCCGGACTAGGATCGGACAGTAGAGACTGGACTGTTGCTGGGTAAGACTGGCTGTGATACGAACGAGCCAGCTCTCCCTAATCCAGTAGCACAAACGGCGGTGGAGGTAGAGCTGAGGGCGTCAGATGGGGTTGCACGTGTTGAGCTCTGCGCTGAGCCTGCTGTCTGGTCTCAGTAGCGTGCACGGCTTGGCTGAAAGTGCCTGCTAAAGTGCCTTGAAAACCGGCATGTTTGTGGTTCCGTTGACGTTGACGTCGGCTGGGGACGTTGGGGAGGCTCGCCTGTTGTTCCCCTTCGTCGGGAGTCATATAGGGCTTTACCAGCTCCACGGTGTTAACCGAAGCATACCCCTGGCTGTCGCTCGACGAGTCATCCACCACTGGGCGGATTAAATGAGGAATCCCCATTTCAGGGGGCATAAAGTCACCGAGAGTGCGGGATGATGACGACACCATCGGAGCGTGTTGCTTCTTCTTGCATCGTCGCTGCTTGCCCTTTTGGGCAGAGGACGACTGTGAAGGCGATGCAGAGGTACTGGATACCTCTTCTGAAGGTCCCGGCTGCTTCAAGTGTGGACAGATGATACCATGGACATGAACGATGGTTTTTCAAGCCATCCAGTCGTCGTATCTCTAGGACCCATGGCTGGGAACCTGTTGCAACTCACCTTCGCTGTCTCTCCTGATCTCTAACCCTGCAAAGACACCCGCTACTTGTGTTGGTACCAGGCCCAACCTGACTATATTGTTGTTTAACTGGTCTTGAATCCATTCCTTAAACACATATCATTGCTTGAGGGTGTTCCCCAGAATCCGATGATAAGGACAGTAGTTGGGGTGATCGATGAGATTCGCCTCTGCGGACCTTCTGCACTCGGGCAGATGCAAAATCCCTTGCTCTAGAGCACTTCGGAAGTAGCCAGGGACCTGATTTTCATTGAATGAATAAGTCTGGTGCCTTCTTTCCGGATATGGGGCAATGGGGGCCTGGCCCTGACTAGGGGAAGGAGGGGCCTGCCGAGGAGGCGGCGCCTAATTGTCTCGCCTAGGTGGAGGTGGCACATTCCATGGGGGAACCTATCGATTCTGAGGCGGTCGCTGCTGGGCAGGATCCTGCACTTGAGGTGGAATACCTCTGTAGGGTTGCGGGGATGGTGTCACTGGAAGTAATTCCAGTTTCCTAGGGGATTCTATTTGGGCCACCGCGGCGGGTTCAGCTCTAGCAGTCCTCCTAGCTGGGATCATAGGGGGAAACGAACGCGCATGGCTAGCCTATTGCAGATCCTCCTCAAGGTGATGAGCCTTATCTGAGAAATCCAGGAATCCTCCAGGGTAGTTCTGGGTAATCAGAGAAGGTACCGGATCCGTTTTAACGTTCCCCACACACATCGTCAGTAATTGCTCCTAAGTCAGTGGCATATCGAGGGAGTACGTAAGTCCCTTCCACCGGGCGATGAAATCCGCAACTCACTCATCAGGCCTTTTCTTGCACTTGAAGAGGTCTGCAATGCTTGTCTTCCACGTGGTGGAGCTGAACTGATATAGAAACTGCCGGTGGAGATCCTCCCAACCGGTCACTGATCCGATAGGAAGCTGGTTGTTCCAGACGAATGCGGGACATTCCAATGTCTGCACGAAACATCCGAGCTTGGCGGATTCTTACTGGGCTAGAGTCCCCAGCATGGGGCCACACCTGGAGGAAAAATGGTCCAAGTGATGCAGCGGGTCCCCTGCCCCATTGAATGGAGAGAAAGTGGGTTTCCCAAAACTCGGGGGTGCGGCATATCATCCACCCACGTGGGATACGGCTTGCCATCCGGTGGGACTGCCACCTGCCGCATTTCCAATGCTTCGAGGTGGGATATGAGTGCTGTTATAAGATCATCCGGGTGGGGGTCCCTGTCTTGACAGGATCCCTAATCACAAGTGCGTTTCTAGGTACTTCAACACGGTAGATGGCTTCGGCGGCTCGTGGATCGACAGGAAGAACGTCCTGTGGGGCGACTGGGGGAACCCAGACCGGGTTCTTCAGATTGCCCCGTCATTCAGGGGGGTTTGGCGAGATGTATCGCGCCCTCTTACTGTAAGTTCCGGCTTCTGCCCTGTCTGCGGAAGTAGCATGATCAGGGTTGCCCAGAGGCATCTCACTGGGGGGAATTTTCCCTGCCCCTGTTGCCCCGGCTTGGGATTACCATAGATGGGTCGCCGCTCTGCAGTGCGCTCGGCCAAGAGTTCATCAACTAGCCTCTTCTGCTCAGCAAGCTACTGGCGTAACATGGATTTCTCGGGATCTTCGTTTGTTTTCTGTACAGAGGTGGGCGGTTCGGAGTGCTTGACGGTTCCGACGTGCTCCTTAACCTTACTGTCATTTCGACTGAGTACCAATGACTTTTTGGGCACAAGGAGGCCTAGAAGGTTCCTCTACTGACGGGTAACCCTCCCTAATGGGTCAAGCAGTGGCGGTACGCCCTCGAGGGGTATGTCTCCATCAAGAAATTCAAGCTCGTCCTCCTTGTCCCTTACGTCAGCCATGTGGACCGCGACCCCTCTCGAGGGAATGTCCTCAATGTCGCATAACGAATCGGGCTACAGTAGGATAGGGTCGAAGAGGAGAGCGGCATAGTGTCCCCAGCCACAGACTTGCACATGGGGGGGTAGCTTCCCTGATGACTCTGCGGAGTACATTGAAACTCTGAACACATTTTCCTTGAAGGGTGCTCTGATGGCCTGGTGACCCAGGGTGCTGGGCTACAGGGAGTGCGGCCAAATCGATCAGGCGGAATTGCTCGCCGATTTCTTTGAAGTGCTCTCGACTTCTGGGGTACATCACCCGCTCGTAACGAAGGCGGAAATGTGTCGCCCATAGGGTTCGGCAAAATCACCCCACTTCTTCTGGGTTAAGGGACTCTGGTGCGTTAAAGTTCGGCGCCGCCGTCGGCAAGAACTTCTCCGGGAAGTGATACACTGTGAGAATGCTCCAAAAGCTCCTGGGTTCGGACTCGGGGTCTGGCCCTGTATTGGCCCACTCGTCAACCGGGGGCGGCTGAGGGACCAGTAGTGGTACTGAGGCGGACCTCTGGGAAAGTAAACATGGCGGCGGAGAATACGTATAACGAGCTGACTAGCCGCCGAATTCCGGGCCATCCTCTGAAGAGTGAGGTGACCTGACCACGATATCACGATATGATGGGCCGATAGCCACAGCTTTAGGCGCAGGAGTTGCGGTTGCTGGCGATAGGTCATTTCATTGTTCTACCGCCTCTTGTCCCCAAAATAGCTCTCTGTGACCTCTGGTAGAGGTAGAGGGCGCTTCTGGTGATAATGGTGGTGATTTCACGGTCGGGACCTGTAGGATTTCCATGATTTATTCCTCCTGGATATACCTGCAGAGAGAGGTGGGAATCCGGTGGACCTAGTATTCCGGGAGAATGAGGCTAACGCGCCTGGTTCCTTCCCCAGTCCTTGATATGGAGGAGCGGGGAGAAGGTTCAATCGCTGAGTCGCAGTCCGCTTCAGAATCCAAGAAATGAGCCAGTTTGATCTCCACTCGCTTCCCCCAGGATTCTTCCTGTGGTGGCGACGACCCGTTCTTCTACACCGGGGTGGCTCTTCGAGACAGGGTTGATTCTCAATATGTACTCTTGGGGCAGCACTGGCGCCATGGCGGAGAGGGCCCCCAGTCGAGGTGGCCGGGGTGCGAGTGGCACCAGGGCAAATGTCGAAGGGAACATGGGGAGGACCTCCATGGACGGTGTGGGCGGAGCGAGGCTGAACTTCACCCCCCAAGTTACCGGGGCGAGGAGGACCTTTGCTAGTTGCTGAGAGGACGTATGGAGGACCCCCACGTTGGAGAAGGACTGGATGGAAAGTTCCTTCAGATCGGAGGTCGGGGGAAGAAGGATGGACTCCATACCCTGTATAGTGGGCGTGGGAGAGGTTTCTGCGCCGAGCGTCACCGCCGCGGGGTGGGTCTTCCTTTGGGATGGGTGTAGCACGAGGCATACCTTCGTGACGAGCTTCAGAGTGGGGAAAGCCCATGCTCTGTGTAATGGTGGTACAGAGAGGACCTCCGTATAGAGTGACGTTACCGCAGATTGGTTCACGGCAATCATCACCCGGGCCTGCGACCCCGAGAGTCAAACCAATCTTCCCGTGGGGCGGCTGAGGCCTTGATCCCATTCGGGTGAAGGAGTTCCCCTGCTCAGTGTGTGCAAGAACTTACTAATGTGCGTCTGCGGTGGCTTGGGCTACAGTAGTTGTTCACGTCGACGTATCTTGGCGAGCATCCTCAGCCTGGGCCCGACGCTGATGTCGGGTCAGACAAGCTAGCGCTGGTGGTGCAGGGGCATAGCCTACCTGCTCTCCCTATGGAGTCGGACGGTGGCGTTGATGCGGCCGAATGGGAGCCCTTTCCTGGAGCCCTTGGGTCGGGACCCTGAGCGGGCCGAGCCGGACGTCACCCATCTCTTCAGCATAAGGCGATGAGTCGTCGAGGCGTTCTGGGGACAGGCTCCCGAAACGATTGAACGTTGGGGTGGGGAGCAGGGGCTCCCTGCGCGGCCTGTTAGGGCGGCGTTGACGGCAGGGCCTGGATGCCTCCCTGTCCAGGTGGGCCATATCATGAGTTGGGATGACCCCTTCCTCCTTGTACCTGCATAAAAGGTTGTTGATCACCGTTCGCTGGATGATCTCTGACGGGGAGAGGGGACGTGGGCCCCCCATATTCACGGATTTAGAGGCCGTCGTGGCGGTAGCGGAGCCATGCGGGGTGGTTGTGCCGGTATTTCCCCTGCCCCTGCGTAGGTTAGCGGGCGGTGATCGTGTCTCCATGGCAGAAACCTGGTTCCTGGGACACTGAGAGATCAACTCATCAACACTGTGAGGAAAAGGATTGACAACCTGTGCCCCAGCGTCCTTCCATTCTCCACGTCTATAAGAAGGATCCATGCCAACATGTTGTAAAACAGAGTGCCCCGCGTTCCACTTCCCCAACTTCTGGGGAGTTTCACGCCAGGCCTGCTATTTTCTTGGTGGGACCAGGCGCCAGATATATGGATCCAGTGACACGTCAATCTACTGGTGTCTCAAACGCTACTAATCTCCACATTGAGGAGAATACATTGACGTCGGGTTCACCATTTCTATTTCTGATGCTTTCACTGGGGCACGCGCATTTGTCTGTCTACGGAGGAGGACGCGCTGCATTGTTGCCCCGCATTCCCACTTCCAAAGGTGGGCGACATTTTCTCCTTATTCAGGGACGTCTTCTCCTTGATCGAAACGGGATGATGGGATGTCGGTTCTTCCTTCTGTGGATTCCTCCTCAGAACTCGTCACCTAGTCAGAGTCTCCCTCATAGATTTAATACGTTGTTCATGAAACACTTCCCAATGCCATGTTTCCATGGACGCCAGTTAATTACACTGCTTCTTTCAGGACATTCCAAAGGGTCCGGTCAGGGAAGCAACCTGCAGTCGGGGGAGTAGTCACGTCGAGGCATCGCTAGCATGTCTCAATGCTGGGGAACTGGCGTGTCTGTATTTTGTCCCTTGTCATGGGACTTCTCAAGGGCGTGGAAGCCTGAGGAATCCCACATCGAGCGTGGGGAATTATATGTCACATACATATATCTGAGGTTTTCCTCATCTTCCTGTTTTTATCAAAGGATATGTCGCAGGTTTAACGTCCAGCAGGGGACGGATCAGCCCGATCAGAGCATTAGCTGGAATGCATCGGATTGAGGTATTTCCCTTGAAGGGGTGCCGATACCGAGACCAACCCATGGGCGGCTGCGAAGAGGAGTGGAATGTTATGATCTTTCCGGGACATGGTAGTCTGGGTGATAATCAGGATGGGTGATGGAGAGTTGAATGAAATGGAGGGGGAATGAAATGGGACCATCGCAGGGGCGATGGTGAAGTTGGGCATGAGCCTCGAAGAGACCTCCTACGTATCCTCGTGGCAGGGAATCAAAGTCCGCGTAGTTCGGGATGGTGCTGGCGAGCCGTCGTGAAGGTGGACCTTGGCCCGATGGGCATCGTCAGTGAACCGACGTGAATGCGGACCTTGGTCCAGATGGTGTGGGGCTTATGCACTAGGCTACCCAGGTGCTAGTGACCTGACGGGAATAAGGTCGGGATGACCAACAGGTGGTGGTCTTGAACCTCTAGGAGGATTCCTACGTACCACGCCTTGACATGGATCAAAGACCTCGTAGTTCAAGTTGGACGCCGGAAGGTCGACGTGAATGAGGAGGACCAGGGAGGTCCTAGCGATGGTGGCCTTAGACCTCGTGGAGGCTTCCTACGTACCATGCCTTAACATGGATCAAAGACCGCGTAGTTCAAAGGGGGCTTCGTCGGCGATCCGACGTGAAGGTGAACCCGGGGGTCCACTTGTGGTGGGTGTCGACAAACCGACGTGAATAAGGGACCTTGGTCCGATGGGAGAGGGGCTTCAACCTCGTGAGGCTTCCTACGTGCCATGCCTTGACATGGATCAAAGTCCTCATAGTTCGGGTTGGTCACATCGGCTTTCCGTCGGACTGGAATGCATTTTAACGTCATGTGGGACAAGGATGAACTCGACGTGAATAAATGATGGGTGGGATTGAACCTCAGGAAGGCTTCCTACGTACCATGCCTTGACATGGATCAAATACCTCATAGTTCAAATGATGGAAGTCGTCATCGAACCGACGTGAAGGTGGACCTTGGTCCAATGAGTGATGGGCTTGAACCTCAGGATGGATTCCTACGTACCATGCCTTGACATGGATCAAAGAACTCGTAGTTCGAATGGTTTCATCGGTGAACCGATGTGAAAGCAGACGCATGGGTCCACTAGTGGTGGGATTGAACCTCGTGAAGGCTTCCTACGTACCATGCCTTGACATGGATGAAAGCCCTCATAGTTCGAAGGGTTGGTGTCGGAGAACCGACGTGAGGAAGGAGAGACCTTGGTCCAAAGGGAGATGGGCTTGAACCACAGGGAGGCTTCCTACGTACCATTCCTTAACATGGATCAAAGTCCTCGTAGTTCAAATGGGTGTGTAGTTTAATGTCATGCTGTATGGGGGGTATAGAGTATAACATCATGCTGGATGAGAGTATACAGTTTAACGTCATGCTGGACGAGGGTATTGCCATGGCCGATGCTTACTATAAGCCTACATGAGTCATGCTCGGTGTGACTAACAAGAGACAGCAAGGACCTGACGATCATGTCACAAAGGGTGCATCCGTGAGAAGTGAAGAGGGGCTTACGCAATAGGCGGCCCATTGGTGTTGGGACTTAATCCAGGATGGAGGCCCGAAGTGCGGAACAGCGCAGCGAAAGAGGGATTTGGGATCAATGATGGGAGGTGCCTCGTTCCCTACTGCGCCCTCCCCTGACCTTGGTAGTGGGGAAGTATGGAGATGCAGGGGTGCAGCCATCCGTTGGGGAACTAGGGTCTCCCTTCTCCTGTGGACATACACCACTCCGATAAGGAGGATATCATCCCTTGTGGGGGGGGATTCCACTCCCGTGGAGACGAGTGGTGTAAAAAATGTCCGAGCTGGGGGGACCCTTCGTGCGAGGCACGATGTCGGGTCACAGTTTAACGTCATGTGTTGATGACGTGGTGCTTGGCAGTTTAACATCCTGTAGCTCGGACGGGATGGGTTCACTCCACACCCCTAGGACTTACATAACTGGTACCCTTTTCTCCTTGGGGGAGGGAAGGTACCAGTAAGGTCGTAGTCAAGGGGGGTCATAGAGAGAACCATCGAGGGGTCCACGTTAGCGTGTCTATGCGGAGAAGCAATAGCCGTTAGCATGCCTATGTGAAGAAGCATTAGTCAAAGCAACGCTATGAGTGGTATTGTCCATGGGACATTGAAATCACATTGCGCATACCTGGAGGGTCGGACGGGAAGGGGAATTGCCAAGAAAAGGAGTGTGCGTCGCGAAGCAGAGTGCCTTGGACTTAGAATGGGGAAAAGGTGTGAGTGGAGGGTGCTTCACGAAGTGGAATAGTATTCGTGGAGCACTACCTCGTGAAGAGGAGGTGCCTCGCGAATCACGGTGCTGCGAAGTAGTGTGCTTCGCGATGTGTAGCGATCCTTCCTTAGCATGGGAATCGCTAGTACAGGATGGGTGTTTCACGAAGCATAAACGCTCCACGGCTGCCTAGGTTCCCTTGGGAATCCCCCTCCTTCGGGAGTGCCCTTGAGCTTCACGAAGGGAATCCCTCTCGGAAGAGGGGCTCAAAGCGAGACAAAGCGAAGGCGTCACGCGAAGTAGAAGTACCTCACGTAGCTCATGATTCCCGGGGCAAAGGGTGCTTCGCGATTTGGGAGACGAGAAGCCGAAAGGTTGGATTGTACATCCCCTGGGCTCAGGAGGAACCCAGTATTTATAGGCAAGGGGCACCGCGAAGCTGAACTCCCGCGCTGCCTCCGGTGCTTCGCGGCGCGCTCGCGAACGTTAGGCCGTTTGCAGACAGGTACCGCCTCAGGAGCTTCACGGCGGGCTCGCGAATGTCACATTCATTCGCGGAGAGGTACCACCTCCATTGCTTCGCGGTGGGATAGTGAATGTCACGCCGTTCACGGAGAGGTACCTCCTCCGAAGCTTCGCGGCGGGCTCGCGAACGTCAGGACGTTCACGGAGATGGACCGCCTCCGGAGCTTCACGGGACCGCGATGCTCAGGGTGCTTCGCGTTGGTGCTTCGTGGGGCCCCATGCGGGACTTCTTTTTCGTCCCTTCCTTTCATGCACTATTTTGGCTCCAACAACATGGGAGAGGATGAGGATCCAAATAGTGAGCCCACGAAGCTTGGAAATGGAATGAGAGGAATGTCTCCATGAAAATTCCACACATCGCGATCTTTTTCAAAACGCATCTAAATACGACAACGAGACATATTAGATAGAGGGGGTCGAGTCCCTTCCCATAATGAGATCATATATTAGGGTCGTAGAACTTGAATCATGGATGGGAGGAAACATTAGAGGCACGTGGTGGGGTAACTACAAATACCCGACGTGAATGGGAACCAGGGGTTCCGACCATCAGGTGCTCCTCAGAGAGTTTCTAGGTCGACGGACCAAAAATGAGAGTTGAGCTAGGCCAGATGAAAAGTGAACAGTCGTTTCTACGTACCCCATAAGGATGGGGATCAAGTTGCACATAGTTCTTGAGGTGGCACGGTAAGGTACCAGTTCCAGGGAAAAAGGGGTTTGCGAGCGTGGCCCTTGCACCAAAAGAAGCGGCATTTGACAAATATTGTTTGTCCTTTAACGTGAGTGGGTTGTTTTTTTGTGATCCGACATGCATAGTGTAGCAGGCCCTGGAGTTTCCATAAGAATCAAGCCATAGTAGTCGTTGAAAAATGACATGGTAAATGACCAATACCCAACGTGATGTCCTCTATGATGAGGTCATCACAATGTAGTTCCGTTTTTCATCATGCGGCTAGGACAATAATGTCACAATTTAGGGTCATGTGACAGGACCAGGCATGCATTTTAACATCATACAACGCAGTCTTGGTAGAGACGATGTTAGGTGGGGAATGTGTACGGTGCAATAAAACATACCCTACGTGAATGGGGAAATGATCCCACATCACACCTTACACCATTCTGATAGGGGAAACTCGTGCCAAGGGGCCCGAATAGGGGTAAGAGTGAAAGAGGCTAGATAAACCAGCTCCCAGCTGAGCTGGACCCAAAAAAGAGACCTCCGGGTGGTCCTACGTATCCCATAAGGACGGGAATCAAGCTACAAATAGTTCTAGAGGGTGCCTTTTAATGTCGTGTGGGAAAACATAAAGTTTAATGTCATGCGAGACGGGAAACATGAGGGCTAATTCTTAGAACGGGGTGCGCGTGGTGCTGTTATTGCAAACCAGACGTGAATGAGGAGGTAATCCCATACCCCACCACGCGGTCCTGTAGTCCCATTGTAGAAGACAGGACAGAAAAGACAGGTTAGTAGAACTCAAGCTAGTCCCAAAGACTAGAGGTCTGGGCATTCCTACGTATCCCATCAAAATGGGAATCGAGCCATACACAGTTCTGAGGAGATCTTAGTTTATGGTCTTAGAGCTCAGACCATGGAGGGGTGGAGACCTTACAAGTAAGAATATACCTCAACCTAATTGCTAAGACCATGTGAGTCAAACTTGGTGTGGGAAACAAGGGAGGGAGATCTTTATTACATTACATGGAATGCCCATCAAAGGGAAATCAGTGCGGAGCCCCGAATGACTCCTTCACCACGGCTTTGTTCTCCTAACGTATAGATTCCCACCAAGGAATAGTGTCAAGAGTGTTGGAGGTTTACTTGGACATGATATGGTGTAGAAGGATGTGAATCATGTAACATATATCTTCGTCTTAATGAGGTTGGTGTGACAATTGAGGATAGCTGTTGACTCTGGAATAAATTCAGTATCCCTATCATGTTACCTGAAATGGGAACAATAAACGAGCATCAACCGCTGACCATATTCACAATGCGGGACGTGTATCAGTTCGTTGTTCATAACCCTCAAGGATGTTGGCATGTGATGGTAGGAGGGCCCTTGGGCCGAGCATCCATGCCATTCGGGGGTCCCTTTGGATGTGAAAGGTGATGGAAGCCCTAGTGAAGGGGAACATGAAGCCTGGGGAATGGGTGGAATCATGTACGAGTAGAATCCGACATTCCAGGTACTAAACCAGAGTACCCTTAGGCACATTGGTGAATCTTCTAAGAGGGTCGACGGGGATACTGAACTTGAGAGTAACCGATTTGGATGGATGAGTATAGAATAGGAGATAAAGAGCTCCCAGGAGGGAGGGGTACATGGTGTGGTCATACCACACCATATACTCCCTTTTGGGAAAATGGTAGGCCATGAGCCCAAGGTGAAAGGGAGATTTCTGAGAGATAGGGCTGGACCCGAAGTCTAGACATTTGGGCGGTCTTACGTATCCCATGAAGATGGGAATCAAGCCACGTGTATTTCTTGATGGTGCATAGGGGTAAGATACCCTAACGAGTGGGGTGCACGACATGACAAGTAACCCAATGCAAAATGAGGACATAATCCCAAACCACACCGTACACTCCAGGTAAGAACTTGGGCCAGGGAACAAGAAGGACAAGGGGCCAGAGGCTGGGCCTTGGATGAAAGGCCATACCAGTTTGTAGTTTAATGTCTTTCAGTGAGGACGAAAGAGAGGATATGGTATCTTATCCAGGGATGTGTATGACACGACGAGTAACCCAGCGTGAATGAGGACATAATCCCACACCACATCGTACAATCCCATAAGAGAGAACCTGGGACGGGGGCCCGAAAAGGCCAAGGGGTCTGAGGCTGGGCCTTGTATGGAAGGCCATACGCCCTCTTGTATGGTTATCGCCTCATCATAGCTCATAACCCCAAGTGAGAAATGCTCGGTGTGGGAAACAAGGATCCAGTCTCGGCTCTCCCCATCATATGGGGAACTAAAACCTGGCTTTTCCTGAAGGGACTTCATCGCTTGGAGATACAATGGGGCAGAATGAGCCACTACACTCAATGTTTGAGACATTTTGGGGTGGTTCCAATGTCTCAGGACAAATATTGACCATGTTCTAAACACATCATTCCTATAGTGACCTGAAATGGGAGCAACAAATGGGCATCGACTGCTGACCATGTTCACAACGCGGGACTTGTATCGGCTTGTTGCTCAACATCCTCGAGGGTGTTGGCCCAAATTGGTAATAGAGCCCTTAGGCCTAGAATCCATACCATTCGAGGGGACTTTTGAATGGGTAAGATGATGGAATCCCTATTAAAGGAGTGGGTGAAGCATAGCTGTACCAATCTATGATAGAGGAAAAAGTCTCCAGGGAGCGGGAAGTATGTCCGGATTGAGCTTATCTCAACAGGAATTGGGGCAAGAGTTTGCACCCCTGCCACATGTCTTGACCTTAGGGGAAGATCCTGGTGTTTAGGCTGGGCCAACAGACGAAATTTCTGGGCGTTCCTATGTATCCCATAAGAATGGGAATCAAGACGTACGTAGTTATTTAAGTCCATGCAGTTTAACATCTTGCGGTGAGAACATGGGAGAATATAAGAACGGGAGTGGGCACACGGTGCGAACATTATAATCCTGGTATGAGTGGGGCTAAGGAAGTCCACAAAATATCATGTATGGATCCTCTGAGAGAACTATACTCAGGGGGGATAGTCAAAGAGAAGAGTTTGGGGCTGGGCTCAAGACGAGGCGTTTGAGCGTTCCTACGTATCCCATGAGGATGGGAATCAAGCCCCACATATTTCTGAAGTTGCAGTTTAACATCATGTAGGTAGATGAATAGTTTAAAATCATGTAGGACCAGACGGTTTATGGTCATGTGGGACTGTAGTGCAGTTTAGGGTCATGCGGGACCGTCGTGCAGTTTAGGGTCATGCGAGACCGTCGTGAAGTATAGGGTCATGCGGGACCGTCCTGTAGTTAGGGTCATGTGGGACCATCCAGTTTAAGGTCGTTCAGGACTGTGAGGATTAGGTGAAATATTTCTTGAGGAACTTGGCATTGGTGGGAGGTGTTATACCCTCACCATCCATAATAACCAGGGAGTACGTGCCATTGGAGTAAACCTTGTGAATGATGTAAGGTCCTTTCCATTTGGGCTACAACTTGGGTGGCTTTCTACTAGGTATCATTGGTGTCCTGAGGGCCAATACCAGGTCACCTTGTAATAAGGAGCGGAGGTGAACATTCTTGTTGAAGGCTCGAGCCATCCTTTTCTAGTGCCTCTCTAGATTATGCAGGGCACAAAGCCTATTCTCGTCAAGTGCTTCCAATTCATCCAGATGGATTTCAGCTACCTTATCTGACGCTTGTTGATCATATAATACTGTTACCAATGAGGGTAGCTTAATCTCAATGGGTAGGATGACCTCAGTTCTGTACACCAGGGAATATGGGGTAACCTTGGTGGAATTATGAGTCGTTGTCCGGTAAGCCCAGAGGGCGTTGGGGAGCTTGTCTGGCCAACTCTTCTTGTTCTGACCAACCATTTTTTATAAAATGTTAGAGAGGGTCTTGTTTAATGTCTCGATCTGTCCATTTTCCTGTGCATGATTGCGGGAGGTGTGGTTAGAATGGATATTGTACTTGGGGTACAATTTCTTCAACTCTGCTTCTCAGAAGTTTGTGCCGTTATCGGTAAGCATGACGTGAGGGACTCCAAATCGGTAGATGATGTTGGAGCTCACAAAATCGAAAATAGATCGAGCCTTGAATTCCTTAAGTGGAACTACCTCTACCCAATTGGAGATGAAATCCATAGAGGTTAGGATGAACTAGTAATGGCAAGCTATCACCGGTGGATACGGTCCCACGACATCGAGTCCCCACACCACAAAGGGCCAAGATTACTTTGTAGTGTGAAGGGGCTCTGGTGGCTGATGTACGAAGTTAGCATGAACTTGATATGCATGACACTTTTTAGCAAACTCGATGTAGTCATGGATCATGGAGGGCCAAAAATACCCCAATCTCCAGATCTGGTGAGACAGTTTCAACCCAGCCTGGTGGGCACCACAAGAACCGCCATGAACTTCCTGAATGACCTATGGAATCTTAACTCCCTGAATGCAACAGAGGAGAATAACATCAAACCCATGCTTGTAGAGGATCCTCTCAAGACTGGGACTATCCTGGAGGGTAAACTGTAACGCGCGGCGTCAGATTCACTCGTGCTTGGCCCGATCGGCTGTGAGGTAACCATCTTGAAGGTACTCGACAAAAGGGGCCCTCCAGTCGAGAATCACTTCAACCACTACATATTGGGGACCTAGGGGTCCTAATGTGGAGGATCCTGCGGTCATTTGACCTACATAGGGGTCGTTTCCATTATCCAGATAGATAGGAGAAACCACCCTCTAGTGTGCCACGTGGATAATCAGGTCATCCTGCTCGGGCTCCACAAGTGACGTAGCCAAGCCAGCTAGGGTGTCATCATGACCATTCTGAGATTGCGGGACATGGGCCACTTATGGCCGAGTAGAGAACTGGGCCATTAACTGGAGAGTGTGCTCCAACAATGGTATGAGTTCTGGATTCCTGACAACATAGTCCCTGTTGACCTACTTAATGACTAGCTCAGAATCCCCTTTCACATGAAAATGGAGAATGTCGATCTCGAGGGCTAGCTTGAGGCCAGTAATGAGGGACTGATACTCTTCGTCATTATTGGTGTAGCCTTGCAACAGTAGGAATGAGTACGACAGAATGGCCTGTGACGGAGTGATGAAGTCAATACCCAGGCCAACCCTGTTGATCTTGGGATCATTTAGCCTTAGGCTGGTGGGGCTTTGGGAAGCACCATCAAAATACATTTTCCAACACGGTGTGGCTTGATCCACCAAGAGGATTTCCCCATCAGGAAAATTGAGGTCTAGGGACTGGTCGGCAGGAGCCAGATGGCAGTGAGGAAGCCTGCCAAAGCTTGTCCCTTAATAGCCTTCTGGGTGACAAACCTTATGTCAAACTACTGGAGGATCACCGCCCACCATGCTAGTAGGCCAATCAACATGGCATGGTTCAGGATGTACTTCAGTGGATCTACCCCATGATACCAGCTGTATCTCGTGGTGCTGCAGGTAATGTTGCAGCTTATGCACAACAAATACGAGCACCAGGAAGCTCTTTTAGATGGGATAGTATCTGGTCTCCGTATCAAGGATCATGCAGTTGAGGTAGTAGAGACTATTCTTCGTCCCCTAATTATTCTTCTGGGCGAGCAGGGCACTGAGAGACCGTTCCAGAGCGGTCACATAAACGACCAGTGTCTTTCCGGCGATGGGTGGCATCAAGACCAGAGGCTGCATCAGATACCGCTTGACTTCCTTGAATGCAGTCTTGCACTATTTATCCCATTCATAGTCGGTGTCCTTCTCCATGAGCCGAAAAATGGGATTACACATTTAAGCCAGGTTTGCGATGAATCTATGTATGTAGGCTAACTGGCCTTGAAATCCTCGAAGCTCCCGAATATTGCTCTGGGGACATCTGGATGATGGCCTTGATCTTTTTTGGATCAATATCGATGCCCCAGTATCTGACAACGAAGTCGAGAAACTTTCCAAAGGTGACCCCGAAGGCATATTTAAGCAGGTTCATCTTTAGGTGGTGGGAACGGAGGAAAAAAAACACTTTCTCGAGGTCCTTGAGATGGTCCTTGAACTGGAGAGATTTTTCCACCAGATCGTCCACATAGAATTCCACCAATGTTCTGAGAATTGGCTTGAATATGCGGTGCATGGCCCACTGATAGGTGGAACCTGCATTATTCAGGCTAAAGGTAATAACCTGGTAATAGAAAGTTCATTGGGGGGCCCTGAAAGCGGTGGAATCCTCATCTTCAGGGGCCATCTAGATCTAGTTGTACCCAGAATACCCATCCATGAAAGAGAGGGCTTGGAACCAAGACATAGAATCAATCAATAATTCTGCCACTGGAAGGGGAAAATCGTCCTTCGGACAGTGGCAGTTGAGATCGCGGAAGTCGATACAGACCTTGATTTGTCTGTTCTTCTTTCTGACTGGAACAATGTTGTCTAGCCACTTGGGGTACTGGAACTCCTTGATGAAGTTGGCTCTGATGAGTTTTCAACTTCAGCCTCAACCATGGCACTCTGAGAGGGGTGCATCTTTCTAGGAGGCTTCTTGAACCCGCGATGATTTACCGGGAGACTGAGGAGGTGGACGACCACCGGAGGATATAGTCTTGGAATCTCATCGTAACTCCAGGAAAACATGTCATGGTGATATTTCAGTAAGTCTACGTACCGTATATGCTCCTCGAGGGGCATGGCGGCACTGATCAACATGGTTCTAGGATCTGCCTCACTACCAAGGTTCACCTGTACTAGTTCATCGAACGCAGTAGAGACGCCTTCTTCAAAGGCTGGGGGAGCATCCTCCAAATCCTCTTTTTTGCTTGCGGAGGAGGTATTCCTTGTGGGTGAGGATTTCCCTTGATCAGAAGAATCTGACGGGAGGCTAGTACCATCTTGGAAAGTAGTGGACAGTGCATCAGGAGAGTCACGCGCAGCTGAGACCATGACGATGAAAGCAGTTGATCCAATCCCAACCAGCCTTCGGCCCAAGGGGCGATGCTTGATGATATCAAAGTAATAATGGCGCATCGTCCTGAGCTGATTAATTCCATCCCGGTGGAACAGACATGTATGATGTACTTCCGTCACCATGGGGCGGACATCCCGATACCGTACGGGGGTAGGAGGTTCTGGGATCACCTTGGCCTGGTTTGTGTAAGAGTACGAGGTGATTTTCCATTGTCGCTTGGACTTGGGAATATGCCTTACTCTTGTGCTAGAGACAACAAAGAATTTCCCCATATCGGGGGTTGTGGCATCCAACCGATGGATCAGGAAGATGTAGGCATCATCCAGACCTACCTAGGGATCACTTGTGACCGGAGCGGGTTCAACCTCACTTGCCAGAACCTACTTATCCTTTCTCTTGTAATAGTCAGCATCCAGATAACGGGCTTCGCAAGAGGAAAAAGGAGATGCGTCACCTTGGAGTACGCCTACTCGACCATTGAGGGAGTGTTTGAGGCATTGGTGATATTATGAAGGGACTGTTGCATGAATGTGGATCCTTGGCCTTCCCATCAATGTGGTGTACGCGGTGTCCTGGGAGACAACTATGAATTCGGTACTGGTGACTAGGCCCCAAAACTGGGTCTTCAAGCGGATATTTCCAACCAGGGTTTGCTCGGTCCTATCGTATCCCTGGATTCTTAGGTCGGAGGGAGTTAGATCATCCTCAGGCAATCCCAGTTTCCGCATTGTCCGAGTCAGGATTAGGTAAATCCTAGAACCCGTGTCAACAAGACAGTGGCAGACTTCTACACCATTGAACTTACCAGTGATGTACAATGGATGAATGTGCCGTTATATGGGAGGGTATTCTTCTTTACCAAAGAATGAGATAACTGCCTGGAATTCGGAATTTGCAATTTCCTCATCGTGGAAGGATTCTGTAGCGGATACCTCCATCTCAAACTGGAGGGGGCACCTTAAAGCCTCGGTGAGCACCTCAAGCATGTTTGAAAACAGGTGAAGAGCCTTAAGGATAGAGAGCCTCACTGGAATTCTAGCTAGGTGCTTGATGACATCATACTTCCACACTAGGAATGAAATTCTGCTTAAAGGAGGCCGCTCTACGATTGGAGGAATAGCGGGCCCTGCTGGTTGGGCCGACGGCTGACTAGTGCTAGGTATGTCCCATTGCTCACTATTCTAGGCCTGAAAAGTAGCTGCCGGATGAGGACCAGACTACTGAGATTGTTCTATAGCAGGGCGATAATGGCGGGGATATGGACGAGGAAGCTCTGCCTGATCTAGTAGCACAAACGATGGTGGAGGTAGATCTGAGGACACCAGATGAGGAGGTTGCGCGTACTGAGCTCTATGCTAGGCCTGCTGTCTGGCCTTAGTGGCAAGCATAGCCTGGATGAAAGTGCCAGCTAACATGCCTTGATGTCCCATATGGTCGTGTCTCTCCCAACGTTGGCATCAGCTGGGGACGTTATGGAGGTTCGCCTGACATTCCCCTTTATCGGGAGTCATATAGGGATTTACCAACTCCACGATATTAGTCAAAGTGTACCCCTGACTATCACATGATGAATCATCTACCACTGGGTGGATTCTGCGATGGATTCCCATCTCCTAAGGCATGAATTCCCCGAGAGTTTGGGACGACAATGGCATTTGTGTTGCGCATTGCTTCTTCTTGCGTCGTCGATGCTTGCTCTTCTGGGAAGAGGTCGGCTGAGATGACGACGTGGAAGTGGTAGCCATAGATTTTGAAGGCTCTGGATGATTAATGTGTGCATGGATAACACCATGGGTGTGAGTGACTATTTTATGAGCCATCCAGTCATTGTACTTCTAAGATCCGCGGCTGGGAACCTGTTGCCACTCACCTTCGTCGTCGCTATCACTTTCTGACCCCATAAAGTCACCCGCCGCTTGTGCCAAGGCTGGGCCCACCCTGACTATGTTTTTATCATCATGGTCTTGGAGCCAGTATTTAAACACATAGCACTTCTTGAGGGTGTTCCCCAGAATCCGATGATAGGGGCAGTAGTTGGGGAGATCGGTGAGATTCTCCCCTATCGACCTTCTGCACTTTGGTAAGCGTACAATCCTCTAATCTAGGGAAACAAAGAAGTAAATAGGGACCTGATTCTCATTGAACGAGTAAGTATGGTGTCTTCTTTCCAGATAGGGATCCATGGGAGCCTATCTTTGACAAGGATCCAGAGGGGCCTGTCAAGAAGGTGGACCCGGATTGTCCCTCCTGGGAGGTGGTGGCAAGTTCCGCGGAGGCGCCTACCGATTCTGAGGATGTAGCAGAGCCGGAGGCTTTGCCTGAGGTGGAGGGCCTCTGTGAGGTTGTGGATCCTGTGCTACTGGTAGAAACTCTATCTACCTGGGGGATTCTATTTGGGCCACCGTGGTGGGCTCAGCTCTGGAAGCCCTCCTTGCTAGGATCATAGGGGGTAGTGGACGTGCCCGACTAGCCTGTTGTAGAGATTCCTTGAGGCACTGGGCCTTATCTGAGAAGACTCGGAGACCTCCATGGTAGTTTTGAGTGATAAAAGAAGGAACCAGTTTTGTTTTGAAATTCCCTACACACATCGTCTATAATTTCTCCTGAGTCAGTGGCATGTCGAGGGAGTATGTGAGCCCCTTCCACTAGGCAATAAAGTCTGCGACTCTCTCATCAGGCCTTTGTTTGCATATGAAGAGGTCTCCAATGCTAGTATTCTGTGTGGTAGAGCTGAACTAGTATAGGAATTGCCAGCGAAGTTCCTCCCAGCCGGTCACCGATCTAATGGGGAGCTGGTTGTACTAGAAAAACGCATGGACATTCAATGACTGCACAAAACATTGGAGTTTGGCATCATCCTACTATGCAGGATTCCCCAACATGGGGCCACACCTTGAGGAAAAGTAAGCCAGGTGTTGTGGTGGGTCCCATGTCCCGTTAAAGGGCGAGAAAGTGGCATTTACAAAACCTGGGGGTGCAGGCATATCATCCACCCATGCGGGATATGGCTTTCCATCTGGTGGGACTGCCACCTGTCGTGTTTCCAACGCCTCGAGGAGGGCGATGAGTGCTGCCATTGGATCATCCGAGTGGGGGTACATGTCTTGATGTGGATCTATAACCACGAGTGCATTTCCGGTCTCTTCGACACAGTAGATTGGTTCAACGGCTCGTGGAGCGACAGGTGGAGCGGCCTGCGGGGAAGCTGGGGAACACTGGCTAGATTCCTCAGATTTCCGTGCCATTCAGGAGGGTTTGGTGAGACGTATCATTCCCTCTTTCCATGAGTTTCGGCCTCAACCCTGTTCGCAGGAGCAGTATGATCAGGGTTTCCCGGAGGCATCCCACTTGGGGGAAGTTGTTCCCATCGCTGCTTCCCCGACCTAGGATCACCTTAGTCGGGTCGTCTCTATACAGCGTGTTTAGCCAGGAGTTCGTCGACCAACCACTTATACACATCAAGTTTTTGGTGCAACTCTACCTTCTCAGGGTCTTCCTCCATCTTCTGCACTGAGGTGGATGGGTCAGAGTGCTTGATAGCTCTAACAAGTTCTTTACCCTTACCAACATTCTAGCTGAGTACCAATGTCTCAGTGGGTGCAGGGAGACCCAGAAGATTCCTTTACTAATGAGTAATATGTCTCAGTGGGTCCAATAGTGGTGGCACACCCTTAGGGGGCAAGTCTCCATTAAGAAATTCCATCTCATCCTCCTTGTCCACAACATCAACCATATGAACTATGACCCTTCCCGGGGGCATTTCCTCAATATCGCATAGCGAGTCGGGATGTCGTCGAATAGGGCTGAAGAGGAGGGCAGCGTACTTCCCCGAGCCATGGACTTTCACGTGGGGGGTATCCTCCCTGATAATTTTGTAGAGTACCTTGAAACTCTGAATGCATGTTTCATGGAGGGCCCTCTAGCGACCCGGTGACTCAGGGCGCTGGGCCATGAGGAGTGTGGCCAAATCGACCAGACGACATTGCTCGCCGATTTCCTCAAAGTAAAATTGGCTCCTAGGGTACACCACTCGATGATAATGAAGACAAAAGTGTGTTTCCTAGAGGGTCGTACGGAAGCACTTGACTTCCTCTGGGGTGATGGATTCTGGCGCACATAAGTTCGATGCTGCAGCCGGCCAGAACTTCTCCAGGAAGTGATCCACCGCAGGAATGTCCAACAAGATCCTGGGCTCAGATTCAGGGTCTGGACCCATGTTTCCCCACTCATCAACCGTAGGAGGCTTAGGAACCGGTAGTGGTACTAAGGAGGACTTCTAAGATAGTAGACTGGGAAACAGAGAATACGGAGAACGAGTTGATTGGCCACCGAATTCCAGACCATCCTCCAAGGATTGTGGTGACTTGGCCATAATGTCATGATACGACGAGTTTCCAGCCACAGTTTATGGCGTAGGGATTGCGGTTTCCAGCGATGGTTCACACTGTTTCTCAACCACCATCGGTCCCCAAAATAGCTCTCTATGGTCTCTAGTTGAGGTAAAGGGAACTTCTTGTGATGATGATGGCGACTGCATGATCGGAACCTGTGGGATTCCCAAAATTTCCTCCCCCTATATGTACCTGCGAAGAGAGGTGGGAATCCTATGGACCTCGCATTCTAGGATCACTAGGATGATGTTCTTTGTCCCTGCCCCGACCCATGACTCAGATGAGCGAGGAGAGGGCTCCCGAGCTGAGTCGTACTCTGCTTCAAATTATGAGAAGCGGACCCATTTGATCTCCATACAGGCCTTCCCAGGATTCATTTTGTGGCAATGACGACCTGCCTTCCTACCCCGGAATGGCTCTTCAGGAAAGGGGAAATTCTCGGCACGAGGAGGTCCTTCGGCCGTACTAGTGTTGGGGCGGGGCGTACTTCCGCCTGAGTGGGCCGGGGTGTGAGGAGCACCGGGGAAGATGTCAAAGGGGACATGGGGAGGACCTTCATGCTGGTTGCTGGTGCGGGTAGGACCCCCACTGAAACTGATGGGAGCACTAGTATAACCTCCATGCCTAGTTCCCTTGGTGACATCAGTGTGAGGAAGGCCCCCGTACTGATTAGACTGAACACGGGTACGACCTCCGTGCTGGGTTCTGATGAAGTGAAGTTGGTATCCACCCCTATAGTTACTAGGATGAGGAGGACCTTCTTCGTCTTTTACAAGGATGTGGGTAAGGTCCTTACATCATAGAGTTATTGGATGTGAAACATCGCTATCCCGGCGGTCCATGGCAGAAGGGATGGCTCTGTACCCAGTGTAATGAGCACAGGAGAGGCTCCCATATGGGGTGTTGCTACCATGGAGAAGGCACTCATTCAGGTCTAAGGTGGAACATGGAATTCATTTGAGTCAATCCTAGAAGTGGTAAAGACCCGCGTCCTCCATGATAGTTGCATGGGGAGGGCCCCCGTACTTGGTGTCATTACTGCAGGTTCATCCGCGGTGGCCACTGCCTGTGCCTGCGACCAAGAGAGTCAACTCAGCCTACCCGTGGGGTGGTTGGGGCCTCGATCTAGGTTGGGCGTATAACTACCCCTACTCAGCATATGCAGGGGGTTTATGATGTACGTCTGTGGTGTCTTGAGCCATAGTAGTCGCTGACGTTGATTCCCCTTGATGGGATCCCTCTTTAGCATGTGCCCGACGCTGGCGTCGGGTCTGCCGGGATGGTACTGGTGGTGCAGGTAGATAGTCTATCTGCTCTTCAGCTCGAGAAACTGGGTGGTGGCGCTGGAACGGACTGGTGGGGCCCTCGCTGGGAATCCCTAGGACGAAGCTCTAGCTGGGCTGGCCCAAACATCCCCTACCTCATCAGCGTAGAATATGGATTCGTCGAGGCGTTCCAGGGAGAGTTTCCGGAAACGATTGACGGTTGGAGTGGGAAGCAGTGGCTCCCTACGCCTCCCTTGGGGGTGGCGTTGACAACGAGGCATAGATGTCTCTAATTTCAAGCAGGCCATGTCCCTCATAGGGATCACCCCCTCCTCCTCATACCTACAGACAAGGTCATGGATTACCCTTCTTTGGATAATTTACGATGGAGAGAGGGGGCGTGGGTGCCCAGTAGTCACAGCAGTTGAGGCCATTGTAGAAGAGATAGAACTGTGAAGGGTAGCCACGTTGATATTTCCCTTTCCCCTGCATCGGTGGACAGGAGGTGATCGGGTTCTAGGTGCAGCAACTGCGTTCCTGAAAGTAGAGAGATCAGCTCATTAGTATTGCCAAAAAAAGAAATCGACACCCTGTGCCCCACCGCCATTCCGTCTTCCATGGCCGGTAAGAGGAATCCATGCTCACAACGTAAGAAACCGAGATTCACAATGTTTTACTGCCCCAACATCTGGTGAGTTTCACGTCAGGCCCACTATTTTATTGGTGGGACCTGATGCCAGATATCGGGATCCGGTGACACTTCACTCTACTGATGTCTCGAGTGATACTAATCTCCTCATTAAAGAGAAGAACTTCACGTCAGGTTAATCATTTTTTCTTCCAACGCTTTCACCTGGGCGCACACATTTGTCTCGTTCGGGGATAAAGGTGCTGTTTTTTGTTACCCCACATTCCTGATTTCTGTAGGTAGGCGACATCAACTCCTTATTCAAGGGCGTCTTCTCCTAGATCGAAACGGGATGATGGGATGTCAGTTCTTCCTTCCTTGGATTCCTCCTCGGAGCTCGTCACCTATTCCGGTCTCCCTCATAGATTAAGATGTAGTTCTTGAAACTCATCCCAGTGCCATGTTTTCATGGACTTTGGTTAATTACACTGCTTCTGTCAGGACATTCCAAGGTGTCCTGTCAGGGAAGTAACCTTCATTTGGGGGAGTAGTCATGTTGAGGCACCGTTGGCTTGTCTGGGAACTAGAACAATGGCGTGTCTTATTTTCTTCCCCTTATTATAGGGATTCTCAAGGGCATGGAATCCTGAGGCATCCCACGTCGAATGAGGGGAATCCTATGCCATTTTCATGTCTCTGATATTTTCCATAGATTCCCACATTTAACATAGGGTGTTCCACAAGTTTAATATCCAGCAGGGATGGATCCGACTGATTCAAACAGTGACTGGAGTGGATCAGATTAAAGAATACCCTGGAAGGAACGCCGATGTTGGGGCCAACATGTGGCCATCCTCCTGAATTCTATGGAGGGGAATGAGTAGTAAAGTGGCATGATCTCATCGGGATGTGGTGGCCTAGGTAAGAATCAGGATGAATGATGGCTTTAGGCTTGAGCCTCATAGAGAATTCCTTCGTATCCCCATGGTGGGGAATCAAAGTCCGCGTAGTTCATCTGACGATGGCTTACCTCCAATGAGGTTGAAAATGGATTACCGCTGAATGAGGTTGCAACTACTTACCGCTGGATGGGGTTTTAATGTGTTACCATTGATTGGGGTCACAACGGCTTACCACTGGATGGGGCTGTCAGCGGCTTACAGCTGAATGGAGTGACAATGGATTACCGCTGAAGGTAGACTTGGGGTCCAATGGTTGTTGGGATTGAACCTCAGGGAGGCTTCCTACGTACCATGACATGACATGGATCAAAGTCTTCATAGTTCGGGATGGTGTGGGGATTACACTCTAGGCTGCCCAATTGTTGGTGAACCGACGTGAAGGGGGTCGAGATGACCATCAGATGGTGGGCATGAGCCTCAGGAAGACATCCTACGTACCATGCTTTGAAATGGATCGAAGTCCCCATAGTTCGAAATGTGGCATGTCAGCGAACCAATGTGAAGATGGACCAGGGTTCCGATTGATGTTGGGCTTGAACCTCTTGGAGGCTTCCTACATATCATGCCTTGGCATGGATCGAAGTCGTCGTAGTTCGGGTTGATGTGTGGGGCTTACACTCTAGGATGCCGGATGGGTTTGGTGAACCGATGCGAAGGAGGTCGGAACGACCGGGTGGTGGGCTTGAACCTCTTGAAGGCTTCCTACGTACCATGCCTTGACATGGATCAATGTACTCTTAGTTTGGAATATTGTGTGGGGCATAAACTCTAGGTTGCCCGATGGGTTTGGTGAACCGACGTGAAGGATGTCGGAACAACCAGGTGGTGGGGTTGAACCTCTTGTTGGCTTCCTACGTACCATGCCTTAACATGGATCAATGTCATCATAGTTCTTAATGGTGTATGGGGATTACACTCTAGGTTTCCCGATGGGTTTGGTGAACTGACGTGAAGGAGGTTGGAATGACCGGGGGTGGTCTTGAACCTCTTGGAGGCTTCCTACGTACCATGCCTTGAAATGGATCAATGTCCTCGTAGTTTGGAATGGTGTGTGGGACTTACATTCTAGGCTTCCCAATGGGTTTGGTGAACCGACGTGAAGGAGGTCGGGATGACTAGGTGGTGGGATAGAACCTATTGGAGGCTTCCTACGTACCATGCCTTGACATGGATCAAAGTCCATGTAGTTTGGGATGGTGTGTGGGGCTTACACTCTAGGCTGCCCGATGGGTTTGGTGAACCAACATGAAGGAGGTCGGAATGGCCGGGTTGTGGGATTGAACCTCTTAGAGGCTTCCTACGTACCATGCCTTCACATGAATCAAAGTCCTCATAGTTTGGAATGGTGTGTGCAGCTTACACTCTAGGATGCCTGATGGGTTTGGTGAACCGACATGAAGTAGGTCGGAATGACCGGGTGGTGGGATTGAACCTCTTGGAGGCTTCCTATGTACCATGCCTTGACATGGATCAAAGTCCTCGTAGTTCAGAATGGTGTGTGGGGAATACACTCTAGGATGCCCGATGGGTGCCACGGTCAATGTTTACTCTAAGCCCATGTGAGTCATGCTCGGTGTGAGAAACAAGAGGCAGCAGAGACCTAACAATCACGTCACGAGAGGTGCATTTGTGGGAAATGAAGAGGGTCTTATGCGTTGAGTGGCCCACGGTGCCAGGACATACTCTAGGATGGAGGCTCAAGGTTGACAAAGTGCAGCAGGAGAGGGATTTGGCACCCAAGAAGAGATGAGGGGCCCCGTTCCCTATCACGTCCATCGCTGGCCTTGGGGACCGAAGATGAAAGGAGGGAGCACCGTTACCCACCACACCCTTGGATGGCCTAGGTGATGAGGAAGTGAGGAGGGGCAGGGATGCTGACTCCTACAAGAAAATATCGGGGGCTTACACCAATGTGGATACCGTTCTTCACGAACAAACGCCACTCCCAAGAGGAAGATATCATCCCCTGTGGAGACTAGGGGGTGTGGAGAATGTCCAAGGTTGGGGCACCCCGCGTGAGAGGCCCGAGGCGATGTCACGGTTTAACATCATGTGTTGAGGGAAAGGGTGCTTGGAAGTTTAACATCCTGCAGCTCGGACGAGGTGGGTTTTCTCCGCACCTATAGGATTTACATAACTGGTACCCTTTGCTCCTTTTGGGAGGGAAGGTACCGGCAATTCCGTGACTAAGGGGTGTTATGGGGTGATCCACTGAGGGGTCCATGTTAGTGTGGCTATGAGAATAAGCAATATCCGTTAGAATTACTATGCGAATAAGCCTTATGAGAAGCAATGCTATGGGTGGTATTGTCCATGGGACTTTGAAATCACATCGTGCAAACCTAGAGGGTCGCACAGGAAAAGGAATTTCCAAGCAGAGGGTTCCATAGGAAGGGGCCTTGTGGAGCTCTGTTGCTATGCATGGCGGATGGCACTTGCGAAGGGGTGTTCTTTGCAAAGTGGGGTGCCTTATCCTTAGAATGGGACTGAGGTGTATATGGGAGGTGCTTCATCAAGTTGAAAGAAATTCATGGATCACTGCCTTGTGGAGCACTGACGCCTCACGATGAAAAGTGTCGTGAAGCGATGTTCTTCACAAAGTATAGTGACCCTACCTAGGCATGTGGATCACGTGTACATGAAGGGTGTTTTTCAAAGAATAAATGCTCTGCGACGACCCGAGTACCTTTGGGGATCCCCTTACTTCGCGAAATCCCTTGGGCTTTGCGAAAGGCATCCTAATCGGAAGAGGGGATTTAAACAAGGCAAGGGGGAGGCACTCCGTAAAGCAAAAGTACCTCGCGTCGCTCATGATTCACAGAGCAAAGGGTGCTTCATGATTTTGGTTCTAGGAAGTCGAAAGGTCAGATTGTCAGTATTTTGGGCTCGAGGGGAGCCAAGTATTTATAGGCAAGAGGCGCCGCGAAGCAGAGCTTATGCGGTGCGAAGAGGTATTTGGTTGCTTCACAACGGGCGTGCACATCAACTGCATTTGCAGAGGGGTCTGCCTCCTTGCTTTGCGGAGGGCCCTGAACATCACATGCATTCGTAGAGGGGTCTACCTCCTTGCTTTTCGGTAGGCTCGTGGGCACCCCGGTGGCTTCATGGATGGGTTTTGCGAGGCAGTTCGTGGGGTCTCGTCGCTTCTTTTTCTTCTCTCATTTTTGGCGCCAAAAGTGTCTAAAAATAATAATTAAAATAAAATCATGTAGGAAATATTTTTATCTTTTTAATGAATTTTTATAATAAAAAATATTAGATATATAACCCCATATTAAAATTGTTTTAGTTAAAAGATACATGTTTATGTTATATTTCTCTTTACCTCAAATTAATTATTATAACATATCATTATCACACCCAAATGGCTCTAAAAGGCCAAATGTGCGTCCCAAATGTTTTAATGGTCTCTCATAAGTCATAAAATAGTATTTAGACAAGTTTTTGGGTAGTTTTATATTATTATAATATTATTTTCACCCGTATTTACCTTATTTACCATTTAATCGTGGTAAATAAAAAAATTAGTAAAGTTACTATTCATAATGTCAAAAAATAAATGGGTCTATTTAAAAAATTTTGACCTTATGATACCAAATATAGAATCCATTATTTCAAATTTAAAAACACATAATTTGTAGAAATTTATTTAAAATTAATTCCCATTGTCAAAATAATAAAATGAGTTTTTAAGAAGTAAAAACTGTCGAAATATTGATATGTTTTTATGTCTAATTTAAATGTGAAATTACATCCAATAAAAAAATTTTGATAATACAATAAGAAATAATCCAGTTAAACTTTAAAACCAATAAAAAAGATAACCTATCTATATAAATAAATTATATGAAAATACAGTTTTAAATAAAAATACAGTATTTGCACTATTCATTAAAATATGAATTTTATCATAAAAATACGAAAAATTCAACCAATGTAAATTTTGATGTCCCAATTCCAAATAATAAGTTTATTTTGTCAAATATAATATTTAAAAGTGTTAAAAACTAGATTTAATATGGGTTATCCTTCAAAAGGCTGTAAATATTAATTTTTTTAAAAATACGTATTTTATCTGAAAAATTGAATTTATTCTTATATCATTTCTAGAAAATAAATAATATTAATTCCAATGTTATATAAAATATAAAATGTTGTTAGTACTATTCATAGTTCCTAGTGTATATCCCATTAAATAATAGTATTTTAATAATATATTTTTTGTTCAGTGAAACTCGATATTACGTACAACGCAAGCTATCAAGGAAGGTTGATATTGAATGTAATACAAGACAAGTTAGTGTTGAGTGTAGTTAAAGCTTAATTTTATGTTTCATATAACATTATCCAAATGTATTTCTTTTTTACATTGAATAATATCTATACTCAGTGTTCCATGTATCATACGCCATCTCGGTGTTGCGTGTAATATATGAAAAGTCGGTTTAGTGTGAAAGGAATGATTGACTTAGAGAATTGAAAGATATAAATGAAAATTTTAATTTATTATAAAAAATGGTCCATAAAAATTTTTTTTTTACATTATACCCTCCTTAAATTTAATTTCACCCTCGAAATTCATCAGGGTTAAAACTGGCGTACTATTTGAAAGTTTCTTTCATTGAAACCCACATCGTAAAAAGGAATACTAATACTATAGTTTTAAAATGAAAGTTAGAAACATAATGGTTACACAAAGTAACTCATCATTACATTTACACATATGATAACATACGTGGGAAGTGTAAATTTAGATATGGAAGAAAAATCTAACCATCAAGTTATAATGGATATTGACAGAGAACATTGTTTGGAGAAAGATAACAACTAGAAACCCATAAATATATGGGGATTTAAGGGATCATGTGATTCAAAAGATAAGAAGGTACTAAGATAACATTTTTGGTTTTAAATATAGTTTCCATAAAGTTGATGAACATGATAAGAAATTCTTACTTTATTTCAGTACAATTTTACTATCATTCATCCATTGAACAATTTCTAATTCATCTCTTATTTAAATTAATGAATTTGAATTTTTCATTCCTAAATTGTTAGAAGATCATGCGATCCATAAATATAATGATAGGTCATTCCATATGTCTCAAAAAAGGTTAACATTGATTATATAATATGCATAAGTCCATTGATAGTGAGATAATACATTAATCTAACAAAATACAACTAGAGTATAACATAACTATCCATAATTGAATAACCTTAAAATCCTTCCAAAAACTAAAAATCTACAACTTTAGAAAGGGGTTAACTAAATCAGTTTAATTTTTATCTCCCATATCTCATAAGTTATTTCTTGGTTGTCACATTCCAAACATGTGAATACCTTAATCATGTATTCTCTTAATCCAAAGTAACAACCTAAACTATCAGATATTCTTATTTAAAACATTCACGTTTTCTTATTCTTATGTCCAAAAAGTTTTAATCTTTATCTGAGATAGCATAAGCTATATGTCAATAAATCCATAACTAGTTCTAGGGTAAAAAATATCTTCCAATTTACTTCTTCCTATCCAACATATCTATATCCAAATATTATTATGTCAACATCATGTTCATATTAATGGTCATCCTTCCCTAAATCATGTGTTTTCTAAAAACAACACCTTATTACCTCAATCACTTTTCATGGTTACCAGTACCACTCAGCATATACTTTCAAATATTTTTGTAAAACCACATTAGAACACTACATAGATATTTCATTAGTCTGTAATACCATAGAAGGAATTCTACAACATTATTCTAGAATCCCATTACATAAACACTCAATCATTCCACCACTTCATTTTCATACTCAACATCACCAATAGTGATCACATGTGATTTTCATTTATCTTTTTCCTTAAGAGGTTATTGAAATTTATCATCATTGAAAATCCTTGGATTAGATAATTGTATATAATAATTCCTCAATTACTTGCACTATTACCATTTATGTGTGGGTGGTGAATTCTTTGTATCCTTTTCTCTATACACATAATTAGCTACAGTTTTCTCGTTAATTCGGAACTCAACTACTTGATGACCTTCTTTTACACAATTAAAACATTTTATATTCCCTTTAAGATAGTCTCCACCATGGTTCATTAATAAGGAAACACTCATCTACTTTTCATCATTTTTTTGAGATTTTCCTATGAACTCTATCATTCGTTTCATGTAAAAACCTTGAGATTGATTTGTAACACCTACTTCAAATTCTACATTGATAGCACAATGCACAAGCTATGTTTATGTTTTTATGCCTTAATAAATTATAAGATTTATTTCATGATTCAAGATTTAGATATTCAAAATTTATGATCATGTTTTTTTACATTCATATATGATTATATTATCATCTGTTTGTTAGTGACATTTCATTTTCACTCATTATTCAGATATTAACTACTTTGTGTTATTATGAATTTTTTATTGAATAAGTTCATATTCCACTTATAATGTTATTGTAAAACAATTTAAAAAATTAAAATAGTATAATATATATCATATCTATTCATTTCATTCTTGTATATAATGGTGTTTTAATGAAGATCATGTAGATTGAATAACATTGCATTATTGAGATCGTAGGTCGTACGTACACACGAGCGATGAAGTCATTCACTTAATGGTTAAATGATATAAAATTGGATAGAATATTAATTATTAAGAATAAATATAATGTTATATTAATTATTTAAATCCATTATAATAATTATTATACACATCCAAATTATGTATTATTGAATAAAAAATTACACCACGACGTGGAGACGGTAAGTCATACATATGCACACATGATGATATTATTATTATTAGAGTGGATAAAAATAGGTATAAGGTTTTAACATAATTATAATAACATATAATCATGTAGAATATACTGGATTTATTACTTTAGTATTGAAACAACATAAGAAGAGTATGTAGAAGAAGAACATAATTTTAAAATAGGTTATAAAACAATTACCTTTTTTTGAGTATCTCCTTTTGATTTTCACAAAAAGTCTCTTTAGGAAAGATTTATTCCCAATGTGTGGTCTCTAGGATGAAGGTAGGGATGTTGGGAGATTATTTTAGTACATGTTGGCTGATCCAAGGGGCTTGAGAGGAGTGAGTAAGTGGGTAGATGTGATGACCTTTTATAAGAGGGAGGAGGGCCACTTTAGGAAAATCATGAAATATTATTTTATTATAAATTTATTTTAGAATTATAATAGCACCAAAGTGATATATTTATAGGATAATGTGATTATAGTTCTAAATCTTCAAAAACAATATGTTTTGGAAAAGTTTAGGTCACAAATTTAGCCTTATGCTTTAGCTTTAACACCTAGTTTAATAAATTAACTCTTTCCATGTCTTCTTTCATTTCTATACTATATAGTTAATATATTTACAATAAATTATTAATTTCACTAAAAGTGGATCATTAATGACATTTTTAACACTATATATCTTATTTGGGCCAATCTCATACTTTTATGATTTTTAAATCCTTTAATAAAATAGTATTTATTTTTAAACACAATTATATCAATTTTGAAAATATTTAGTAAGTGAATTTTGTTAAAGTCATAAAAAAATCATTAATTAAAATAAAAAAAAGTATTATCTCAGCCCTAACATGTAAATTATATGAAAAAAATCATTTTAGGCATCAAAAGTCTCAAATTACATTTATTTTAATATATATAATATCATTTATTTCAATCATTCATTAATAAGGTAATCAGTGCATCATTATTGTGTCATAAATAAATTTTGTTTTTAATGTCTCCAAATTATAAATAAAATACAATTATTTAGGAAATATTTTAATATTTTTAATAATTATTTATAGTCAAATAGATCAGATATATAACCCCACATTAAAATTATTTTAGTGAAAAGATGCATGTTTAGGTTATATTTCTCTTTACTTTAAATTATGTATTATAACATGTCATTATCACACCCAAGTGGATCCCAAAGGAAAAATGTGAATCCCATGTGTTTTATTGGTCATCCATAACTCATATAATAGGATTAGGATAAGTGTTATTGTAGTTTTATATTATTATAATAATATTTGTACTCTTATTTACCACATTTACCATTTAACATCTGTAAATAAAAATGATTATTAAAGTTAATATTCCTAATGTACAAAAATAAAAGGGGTATATTTACATAATTTGGACCTTCCAATAAAAAATAAATATTGCATTTTTCCAAACTCAAAGCATATAATTGGAAGAAATTAATTTAAAATTAATTTTCATTGTCAAAACAAGAAAACATATTTTTAAGAAGAGAAAACTATCAAAAGATTGACATGTGTTTATGTCCAATTTAAATTTGAAACTAATTACAATGACAAAATTTTTATTAAATGATAACAAAATAATACAATTAAACTTCAAATATAACTAAAAATATTTTCTAACTATATAAATAAATGAGATGAAAAGGCAATTTTGAATTAAAATGCATTATTTTTCACTATTCATTAAAATATGAATTTTATCAAAAAAATACCAAAAATTCAACCAAAGTAAATTTTTTTGTCCCGATTCAAAATAATTTGTTTATTTTGAGAAATATAATATATAAAAGTGTTGAAATCTATATTTAAAATGGGTGCTCCATTAAAAGGTGGAAAAACTGTATTTTTTAAAAAATACTTCATTTTTTCGAAAAATTAAATTTGTTCTCATATCATGTCTAGAAAATACACAAGATGAATGTTAATGTTATATAAAATTTAAAATTTGGTTAAAACTATTCATAATATCTAGTTTTTCCCATTAACTAATAAAAGTTTAATAATATATTGTTATTTAGTGAAACTTAGTATAACATAAAACACAAGCTATCGAGTATGGTCACCCTTGCGTGTAACACAAGACAAGTCAATATTGAGTGTAGTGCAAGATAAATTTGGAGTTGCATATAACATAATCCAAGCTTATTTCTTTTATAAATTGAACAAAATTCAGTGTTGCGTGTATCATAGCCAAATCGGTGTAGAGTGTAATATACGAAAAATCAGTTTACTGTGAAAGGAATGTTTGACTTAGTTCATTTGAATATATAAATGAAAATGTTAATTTGTTATTAAAAATGGTCCATAAAAATTTGGGGTGTTACATACATGTTACTTGGTCAAGAAATGAGATGGTGGGACATCTGGACTCTCGATGGCCAGCTTAAGAATATGGATCAGAATAACTTTTAGGAGATGTCTGTAGAGCACTTTTATCTAGATATTCTCAAGAAAGAGAGAGAATCTGAGTTTATGATATTGAATCGGGGGAGTATATCTATGATATACTATGCTATGTGCATTAAATATTTATAGTTATTTATTTTAGTTTTGACAAGATATGAAGTAATGATGGAAATGAGGGTTAAGGATATGATGAAATTTGAAATTAATTCCAAGGTGAATATATTTAAGATGAAGAAGTTTTCAGAAGTGGTGAATCCAGATCTCATTTTAGAGGGGAACCTGAAGGAGTCTTCTAGTGGTGGATAGGTGGTTTCTAAAAGATGAGCAAGATGTGTGTCATCTAGGAGTAGTAAGAAAACCTATGGTAGTGTTATCCAGAAGAGTGGAATAAAAATTGGCATGGGGGAAGGATTGGTTTCTTAGTATATTACATGAGGGTTTTTCTACCAGTGCGGTAGACCAGGATATTTTTATAAACATTGTTACCGACCACCAGTGGAGTGACACTATTGTGGAAAGATGGTCCATCTATTGAGGTTCTATGGGAAGTTATGATAGATAGGTTATTCTGGAGGTTCTAAACTGAACCAGAGTATGGGAAGGGGATATTCTGTAATATATCATTCTAGAAGTTGGAGTTCTAATTGCCATTACTATAGAGGTAGTGGACGAAGTTATTTTGGGGAAGAGTGCCTTTATCAATAGTTTGGGGCATCTTAGGGCCATGAAACTACATCATAGGTAAGAGGGATATGATTTTTGAATGCAGTTTATCCAACACTTATGGATAATGAGGTTGGACTGTCCATAGTTTTACATACTATTCTCATAGTTTCTATGATATCTAGTGCATTATTTGATATTGGTTCCTCCCATTTTTTATATCATTAAAATTTGTGAATGTGTTGAGCCTGATAGTGGAACTCATGAGCGGATTGATGATGAAAGATAAACCTTTTGGAATGTGGTCGAAATACATCTATCTATGGATGGGTTGTTTTCTCAAGGTTATGGAGTATCATTATCTATGGGATCTCTACATTCTAGACATGTCAGGATTAAACCTAATTTTGGTTATGGATTTGTTAGTAAAAAATGGGGTCCACCTTGATTTATACAATATAATATTGACTTCACGTCTCATAAGGGTGAAAATTATATTCATCATGGATAGTGGGATATTCAAAAGGGTCATGCATGGCTTGTTCATCAGCAGATGGGGGAGCTTACCGCCTAGGGTTCTAGTTTTTTTGGATGATAGAGGAGAAAAGAATGGTGTATTTTTATCCATGGTGGATTTGTTTTAGGATGTATTTCTTGAATACTTCTCATGGATACCACCTGATAGAGATGTGTAATTTAATGTTGAGTTGATTTTATACACTGAGATAGTTCTAATTCCACCATATAGAATAGAACCGACAGAGATTTAATAGATCAATAATTATCTTGAAGAGTTAGAGGATAAGGGGTTTATCAATCCAAGTATGCCTCTTTGGGGTTATATGGTCTTGTTTTCAAAAACTTCTGATAGTACCTTATGTCTATATGTTGATTACTGATAGTTGAACCAGATGAAAGTGTAGAACGGATAAGCTCTTCCATTTGTTGATGATATTTTTCGCTAGTTGACGAGATCTTTCATGTTCTCAAAGAATTAATGGAGATAAGGGTATGATCAGTTGAGAGTTAAAACTTATGTTATACCAAGGAATTCATTCATAAGAAGGTATGGAATTTATCATTTTTTCATGATTTCACTAGCGTTGATAAGTGCCCCAGCAATGTTTATGTCCTCGATGAACAGAATCATATATCTATACTTGGATCTGTTTGTGGGATAAATTTATGGATGGCACTTTTGTGTATTCCAAGAGTCAAGATGATCAAGACCAACCTTTTAATATTTTCTAGAGTACACTGAGAGAGAATTATCTTTACATCAACATATCTATGTTACAATTTTGGATAGATCAGGTGCACTTAATGGTTTATATCATCTTGGAGGAAGGGGTGTTAGTGGACCTAGATAAGGTTCAAACAATTGTATCTCGGGAGCATCCCAAAAGTGTTTTGAATATCTGTATCTTTCTAGGGTTAGTGGGATATTATCGTAGGTTTATTCAAGACTTTTCCCATTTGGAAGAACCACATTTGGGATTGACTAGAAATGGAGTAACCTTATAATGGTCTGTAGAATGTGAGAATGATTTCTTGGAGCTGAATAAGTGCATGACATCGGTACCTATTTTGATCCTACCTATGACAGGGGATGATTATATCGTGTTTTGTGATGCTTTTGGGAGATGACATGGAGATGTACTGATGTAAGGATATTGAGTTTCTATGTATAGTTCTTGGAAGTTGAGGCCAAATGAATGGAACTAACCTATGAAAGATGTCGAGTAAGCTTCAGTGGTTTATGGTTTGATGTTTTAGAAGTATTATCTGTTTGGAAAACATTTCCTCATTATACTTATCACAAGATCTTGAATTATATCTTTGTAGTGATATTTGAACTTTATCAGTGGAGATGAGTTGAGTATATGTTGTCATTTGATTTTTAACTAGCATATATACCTTGTAAATGAAACAGTTTTTCTGACTCTTTGAGCATGAATACTCAGACTCAAGTAGTTTAAGAGTCTAGTACTTAGTGGATGATGATTAATCTATTAGCGACGATGTAGGTTATGGTTTATGAGAGTCAGAATCAGATGAATCTCATATCAGTATCAGTAGAGTCTTCACTTTTCATATGGATCATTGATATTCAGTATGTGGATCTTGAATTCTTTACCTTGAGGAAAATACTTGAAGGTGGTGATGACCATCAGATTAGATCATAGATTAGTGTGAGATCATCTATTTCATGAAATGGGTTGTTGTGCCTATGATAATGCATGGGGAGTTGATGTATGAATTTCATGACTGAAAATGGGAGGTCCATCAATGTGCGACCAAAATGTACCATGACCTACATTGATAGTTTTGGTGGAAATGCATGAAAAAGGAGATATTAGGGTTCATGAAACAATGATATACCTATTAAATGGTGAAGATATATCATCAATGGCATGGTTTTTTTAATCCATCCATTTCTAATCTTGGAGTAGTAGTGGGATGAAGTTACTATGGATTTAGTGGTGGGTCTTTCGAGGAAGCATTGGAAGAATGATTCTATTTGGGAGATTGTTGACCACTTGAAAAGGTAGTGTATTTCAACATAATACGAGATAATTTCTCAGTGGATCAGTTAGGATACATGTATATTCATGAGATATTATATCTGCATGGGGTACCATGGATTATTGTTTCAGAATGTGACTCATCTTTTACATTGTATTTCTCGAAGGGTTTACAGAAAGAGCTTAGTGTATAGGTTTTACTGAGTATGACATTCCACCCACAGACAAATGGGAAATCAGATCGTATTATAAAGGTTCTTAAGGATGTTGTTCAGTCAAGTTTCCCAGACTTTAGTGGGTCTTTAGAGAAGAACCATTCATGGATGGAGTTTTCCAAAAAAAGAAGTAATTATGAAACTATATAGATGGAACCATACAAAAATTTTTATGGCAGGCCATCCAGATCACAACGATGTAGGATGGAGGCTAGTGAGTGTGAGTTATTGAGATTCAGTCTCATGTAGGAGATATTAAAGTAGGTTCAACTTATTTGGAAGTATATGTCCATAGATCAGGGTAGACAGATGTCATATGCTGATATACATCGACAGAGCCTAGAATTTACAGTGGGTGGTCATTTATTCCTTTGGGTGTCGCTTAGATTGGGTCACTATGAGATATGGAGATAAGAAAAGTTGGTTTCCAGGTTTGTTAGACCGTTTGAGGTTGTGGAGACATTTGGGTCGGTGGCTTACCTATTGGATCTTCAATAGAGATAAAATGTTAATCATGATGTTTTCAATGTGTCACAACTTCTATGGTACCACCCCGACCCTTCTCATGTGATCTATGTGAATGATGTTGATCTTGAGATAGATACATATTTTGCGTATCATATGATTCATGTGTTGGATAGTAGTGACAATGTGTTGTGGGGAAAGACTATGTTGGTAGTTCATGTATTAAGAAAACATGTCTTTATTCATGATGAAACATGGGAGAGAGAATATGATATATGAGCTTGGTGTCCAAATCTTTTTTAAATAAAATCATAGAAAATATTTGGTGTACAATTTGAGGATGACTTTTTATAAGGTGAGGAGTTTGTAAGATACCAAACATTTCTATAGATGTCTCGACTTTGTTTATAACTACTCTTTTTACATGTTCTGTTTACTTTTTTGTTTGGGTTGAACCATGGGTTATTTCTGGGTGAAAATTAAAAATTTTGGAAGGAAGAAAGAAAGTGCATAGTTGGAACACAATTTTCCCAAACCGTGTGCCCCATCCCACAAACCATGCACACCCAAAAAAGGAAATTTGAATGGATGGCACATAGTTTTTCCAACCCTTCAACTTATTAGAGGAAAAACTTCAACCCCCTTAGAATAGGTACATGGTTAATGAAAATGGTTTGGAAAATTTTTCACCATGTCCCATCAAACCATGTGTGAGATTTTAATTATCCTGAGAATTCAATTTAAAATTACTTAAACCCTAAAAACTCTCCCAAATAAACCCTAAATAAGACTAATTAGTTTTATATCATTTTTGGAGGTTCCTAGAAGGATTAAAATCCTTTAAAACCCCCATTCTTATAAAATAGAAGTGTGGAATGAAGATATACACCTCCTCATGTATATTTTTTTCATTCCATAAAGATCTCTCTCTCTCCTACTCCTCTTCCTGAATAAAAGGTTGATGTTTATCCAATTTTGATTTTTTATAGATCTAGGTTTAATATATCTTTTATTGTTTGATCTTTGGTCTATGAATTTAATCAATGTCTCGATCTTAGACATGATTAGGGTTATTCCACTCAAATTGGGGTTATTAGTTGGGGAGAATTCAATAATGATTCGAGGTAGGTGGTATATTGTTGCAATCCCATAGTCATGATTTAAATTATATATATGAAATTGTATAATTGATAGGGTTTATTTAGAAATTAGATTCCCCAGTTAAATTAATAATTTTTTTAAATTAATTAATTAAGTGATTATAGAATTAGGGATGATTAATTGTTGAATTAATTATCAGAATGTTGAATTGTAAATCGAGAATAAATAAATGTTGAATTAATTAACATAATATTAATATTTTGGGAAATTAGTAATAAATAATTATTGAGTTAATTATTTAAATATTGAATTATGGATAAATAATAATTAATTTTTGATTTAATTATATAGATATTTAAATTATTGGATTTGGGAATAATTAATTGTTGAATTAATTATTTGATGATTGATATTGAAATTTTGGATTAAATAATTATTGAGTTAATTAATGTAATTAACAAGATTAATAAATTGTTTAACTAATTAATGGAATTGATATGGTTAATTAATTATTAAATTAATTAATGGATTGAATGTGATTAATTAGTTTTTGGAATATTTAATGGGATTTTTTGTGGTAATGAAATTGATGGAATTTGTATTAATTAATTGATGAATTAGTTAATAGAAGATTGTTATAGTGAAAGGTGATAAGAAGATTAATATTGATTAATCTTAATTGATGTGATATTGTGAAACATGGGATTTTGTTGTACATGTGATGTTGTGATATATATGATATATTTTATTGATAGATATATGAGTATGTGACATAGATTGACGGTCTAAATACCCGTGTGTGATTGATTGATATATGAGTGTGGGATACTCACAGATGCTCCAAATACCCATATAGTTCCAAAGGCATGCATGAAAATATTATTTTATGATATAGAGACCGATGATTCAAATACCCATGGGGTGTAGTACATAGAATGATCCACAAAATACCTATAGGGTATTAGACATGATGTTATATTCCCATGAGATTGACATAAGAGTATGATTCCAATAGGCCATGATAATGAATTTATATGACATGGACAATGAAAGAACATATATCATAATGAAATTTCAATTGATTATGTAATGTGGTTATAGAGAATTTACAGGAAGAAGAATGTATTGAGGTTTTCTCTACTTGGAAACCTTGTAGTTATGTTGTTAAATAAAGAGTAAATGAATAATTGTAAACTATTTACTTTATTTATTGCACTTTATTATTTATACGACTACATACACTGTTTTGACTGGATATTATTTTAGATGCTATTGGTGGTGGAATACTGAGTTATAATAACACCCTACATGGTATTTCTGATCAGTACTAGAATAGATTTCATGTTTATAGGAATAGATAAAGGAAAAGGCCCTGTGTTAGATGGATGACTCAGGATAGAGCATGGATGAGAGAACCAAACTTTGTGGCATGTCCCACAAGGGAGTTGTGAGGGTCATTATTTATTTTTTTGTTTTGTATATTGATTATTGAAATTTATTCATCATGGAATGTATATTATTTTAGTTTTTCTCTTTTATCTTTTTTTGGCCATCTTGCAAAATTGGTACTATTCTGGATATGGTTATATCTTTATGTTATTGTTTCTTGATTTTTCCCGCTAGTGTATTACTCTAATAAGGGGTGAATTTTCTCCCCATGGTTGATATTATACCCTCACTTATAGCTATATGTTTTTGTAATATGTGGAGGTGTTATTGAGGTCATGTAGAAAACTAGATTGGGGCACCGATGTTTGGCCCCTGGGCAGGGAGGCTACACCCCTAGTGTGGCTTGTGAGGTAATGGGGACTTAATATTTGGATCTACATTTTTTTTAAACAGATAGGGTATGTGATAGAGTCTATTTTATTACTGGGGTCTATAGTGGGTACCTACTGGATTTGTACCTCTTTATTTTTTTATCCCATTATCTTTACCCAAGTCATGGGAGTGACCTAGAATGGGGTGTCTGACACTTTTTCTGGTTTTCCTTATGGATTTTCAAAAAGGAAATAATTCATATTACCTTTGATAGTTTAATGTTATTCTATTCAGACCAAGAAGATTCCAATAGTTTAGTGTCATAATGCTCATTCCACAGGGTTCCAAACTGTTTACAGTTCTAATTCTCAAGCCCTAACTCCTAGTTTAAGGTCATAGATCTTAGACCATGGTGATGTAAATAGTGTAGTGTATTAATGCATAGACCTAAGGGGAACCTTTAGAAGAATGGTTCTAATGAAACCATAGGGTACAAAAATGATGAAAATGGTGTTCCTAGGATTCCCTTCACTAAGAAAAAAATATTGGCTAATTCACACATAGTGTAAGGTTGTGATTCTTAGACCGCAGGGTTTTGTGTCTCAAAGGGATGTGTATGGAAAATGGGATAGGTAACCTGATGTAAACGAGGATCCTTAGATTCCCTACCACAAATAAAATATTATAGGAAACTTGAACAAATTTTAGGGTCTTTATTCTTGGACCTAAGATTCTAGTTTAAGTTCATTGAGTTCGGACCAACAATAAATACTATAAGGTCATAATGCTCTGGATAAGGGGTTTTAAATAGTTGAAGGACATAATGCTCTGCCCAATAATGGGGATTTGTCAATGAAGTTTATAAATAATGAATGAGTGATAACCTGATGAGAATTTTGGGCCAAGGATACGTAATTCCACACAAAATATCCCCGATACAACTTGTACATATTTTTATGTCTTGATGCTTCGACCAGAACTTATAATTTAAGGTTATAGAGCTCGGATTGAGAAGTGAATGACCCAAAATAAAATGTGTATCATGGAAATGTTTAAACCCAATGTGAAAGTAGGTTCAAGGTGGCCCAAATCCATATGAAACATTCTTGAGATGACCTGCACATTGTTTGAAGTTTTGATTTTAAGACTTAGGATCCTAGTTTAAATATATAGAGGGTGGACTAGTTGTAAATATTTTAAGGTCATAATTCTATGATATTGGGTTGTGTGTCTCAAATAAGTGTTCATGGAATGTTAGGGAGGTGAAATGACTTCAATTGATGACTATGCATGCCAAAAAATGTATGACCCATTTTTTGGATGGTGTTCACATAGTTTAATGATTTTAAGGTTGGACTTCAGCTAATAATTTATGGTCATAGAATTTTGAACAAAGATTCACCAATGATTGTCAACCTTTACTACAGAAAAATTCCTCCCTACTCCTAAGATCACATGATCCGTTCTAGATGTGAGAAAAATGGAGTGATACAGAGTTCCCACTATTTAAAGGGGATAACATAACCATGGGAATAATTGATTGACTTAAGGAAGTCATGTGAGGGTGTATCATGACATTCAAGACCTGTATAGTAAAAGGGAAATGAACAAAGGTTGGGGAAAACTATTAAAAATGTTCAAAACATTGGTTCTACCCATGAATCATTCCTGGATGGGGAAAATAAATGCAAGATCAACTATTTAATATGTTCAAAACCCAGGACCACCATATGTTACTAAAGTTCCTTTGAGTCATGAGACTAGGATGGTAGGTGAGAAAGAATGTCCAAGAAATTTTTTTATTAGGGATCCTAGTCAAATTTGGGAGGATAGTGGTTATTAAAATTGAAGACGGAACAAAATTAAGTCATGGTGGAAGGAACCATTGAGTTCCTTAGGGCCACTCTACCATACACTCGGGTCCCTTGGATGAAAGAGTAGGTAGGTGAGGATTAATCCTGAACTAGAATGGGGGGACCATAAAATTATATAAAAGTAGGGATAAAACCATGATATGAGATATGTTCCTCATTATGCATCCCATATGAATTGAAATCAATCCACACATAGTTCTAGAACATGGTGTGTAGGAAGACCAATGTCAGTAAGTGGTTCACCTCTTGAGTGAGGAAATTGAATCATCTCATATTACGAGGAATACTTGTCTTATATTGTGGAATGATATAGTTTAACATCATGTGATGCGGGTGTTGGATTTTTTTAATCTCTTATTTATCATATGAGGCATCCCATATTTATTCAGGGTAAAGATACCATATAACATTGTGTACCAATGATATTTCTCTTTGGTCACCCCATATTTATCATATGAGGAATCCTAACTTTTTATGGTGTAGTGATACAATTTAAGGTCTTTTATTGAGGATGTTAGATTTTTTGTCATCCAATAGTTTTCATATAAGGCATTCCTATTTTATATATGTGGTAAGGTAGTAGGTTAATGTCTTATGTAGAAGATAAATTTTCTCGTGGTTATCCCATATTTATCATATGAGGATTCCAAGTTTCATATTGGGGGGGGGGGTAAAGATATATATTAATATCATGTACTAAGGATTTTGGTATTTACCTTTTAAAGTAATTAAACTTGAACTATGGATTCTACTAGTTTACGTTAATAGATTTTGGAAAATAAGGGAAGTGCCTATTTTAAGGTCTTATATCTTGGAAAATAGGGTGTGTGTATCTAAAGGAGGCTTTTATGTCATGAAATAGTGATAAAACAACACTAAATGTGGAAAAAAGAGATCCTCTATCAGAAAAACTCAAAAAACCATACCAAAGTCGATATCATGATGATGGGAGAGGAAAGACCACTTAATAAGTTGGCAAAGGGGGATGGACCAAGGATATGAGATCTGGGCATCGATATATATCCCAGGGGAATGGGTGTCAAGCAACAAATAGTTCTGGAACATGGCATATTAGAAAAAAAAATTTTTAGGTGAAATACTCTTGATCGGGGATGTGAAAAAAAATAGAAGGCATCATTGGATTACAGAAAAATTAAGGGTAAATAAAACTACAAGAATATGTTGATAAATAGGTCGAATGCACATAGTTTAAGGTCATAACACATAGATCTAGAGTAGGTACATTGATAAGGTTTTGGTGTTTTCAAAGAGTAAATAAATTACTTGAAAAATCCAAGGTCACACTACACTACAAAAAACAATCCCAAAACTAGTTGCACACAATTTAAGGTTGTTTGTTTTGGACAAGAGGGTAAGCATTGAAATCAGTTTGCGCTGAAGCTGGCCTCGGTACGTCTGATCAAGGAATCCCTACATATCCCACCAAGCATAGGAATCAATATTAATATAGTTATAAAAATCATTTTCAAAGGAGACCAATGTAGTTTAGGTGGTTTAATCTCTAGAAAAAAGATCGAGTCATCTTATATTTTTAGTATGAGGAATATTTGTTTTATACATGGAAAGGAAACTTTTTACCATTGTGTGAAAAGGATGTTGGTTTGGTTAATCTCATATCTATCATATGAGGCTTCCTGATTTAATTTTGGGTAAGGCTAGTGTTTAACATCATGTGATAATGATGTTTTTATGGTTCATCTCATATCTATAATATGATGCATCTGAATTTGATATGGGATAAGGCTATATTTTAACATCACCTGCTAAGAGATTTTTTAGATCTTACTCAATGAGCTTCCCATTATCCCTTCTACATGCCAGGATATAAGGTAATATCAACCTAATAATAGGTTAAGTAATATGATTGTGGATTACACTCAAGGAGGACTATAATGGAATTTAGGAGTTCTAGTGCTGTAGGTAATGGTAGATTTTGTGATGAATTCTAGGCTAGGTAAAAATATAGGATGTCTAAGCATCACTATGCATACCATGGTAATAGGAATCAAGTTATATGAAGTTAATGAGATATGTTATGGTTTATGACCATGGAATGAAATATGCAGGTCTATCTGATCTGAGGAGGACGAGACATAGATTTTGTAGTTTAAACATCATATAGAAGTAAAATGGATATGCATCTTAAAGTCATGCATCTAGGACCAAGGGGAATTTTAAAAATGGATTAATTTCTTGATAATTATATTGGGGAGTGTTTATTTTGAGGTTGATTTCATGTAACAATATATATCAAGCCCAATGTTAAATGAGGGAGGTGAAAGGCCATGTGCCATATAAATTTACTAAAACAAACTACACATTTTTAAAGTTGTAATTATTATACTATAATAAGGGAAAAAAGTTGAATGTTATTGAACTTAATCCCCCCTTGAGGGAAGGGTTTATGATGAATTGGTTGTTGGTCCCAAAGACAAAGGGTATATGTTTCACTACCCATCCCATATGAATGAATTTTTTGGCCAAACACAGTTTTGGGGACACAGTGTTGTAGGGTAATGACACCACAAGTGGGGGGATATCCTCTCTAATGATGGAATTGAAGCATCCCATGGTTTTCATGGGGAGTAAAAAGTATGTAAAAAGGATTAATGATATATTTTATCATTATGTGTTGAAGATTTTCTATTTTAGATCATCCCATACTTGGTATGGGAGGAATCATATGTTTATTTCATAGGGTAAGGTTGTAGCCTAACATTTTGCACTAAGAACATTTAGATTTAAATTTTAATGTTATATAACATTAACTATAGTTTATACTAGTTTTAGGACATGGATATCAGACCATAGAGGTTAAAAATAGGTTAAGGTATTAATTCATAGACCAAAGGGGATACTTTTAGTTTAAGGTCATAGATCTAGGACCCCAACTACTATAGTATAGGAACACATAGCTTTGACCATGACCCATAGTTTAAGGCTGTTGTGTTTGGAAAATAGTTTCATGCATAGTATACCTTGAGATACTTTGGGTTTTTGGGATGTTTTATACACTCTCCATTCAGGGTGATTAAAGGTATGATCCATTGGAATGGAACTTATAAATAATGTAAGGTCCTTCCCATTTAGGATCTATCTTTAGAAAAAAAATATCAGAGTATCATTAGAATTATGAGAACCAATACCATTTCACCCTGGTGGAAGGAGTGATGGAAAACATTCTGGTTGAACACTCTCACAATCTTGTACATGTGTCTCTATAATTTATGCAAGGCCTAAATTCCATTTTCAATAAGGGATTATGACTCATCTAGATGGAATTATTCTATTATTCCTGGCATCCAGTGGGCATAAACCAATGTTCAATTATATGTAAACTGGAACTCAATGGGTATGACTACCTATTTTTTACATACACTAGTTAATATATAGTTTCTAGGGAGGAATTACGAGTTTTCATCTAATCGGTCGAAAAGTAATTAGGGAGCTTTTTGGTCAAACTCTTTTTGTTATGTCCTACCATTTTATACAAGCTGATATATAAGGTCCTACTGAATGCATTGACATGACCATTTTCTTATTTATGGTAGCATGAAGTATATTTGGATTGGATGTTGTACAAGGAATTAAATTTATTTAGGTCAACATCCTAGAAGTTGGATTCATTTTCTTGAGAATAGCATGAGGCACCCTAAACCGATGGATGATGTGAGAGATCACTAACTCAATCATAGACTAAGTTTTGAATTATTTTATGTGAACTTATTCCACTCATTTTGAAAAGAAGGCTGTTGTGGTCAAAATTAACCTTCACTATAAAAATGACATGAATGTGTATAGACCTAGAACATAGAGTCCCCATATTGAGAAACACCAAGAGTACTTGGTAGTGTGAAGGATATCTAGTGGTTGATTCACATTGTTAGGGTGGATCTGACATGCATGAAACATCTTGGAGAACACAATAGAGTTTTGAACCATAGTGGGACGAAATTATCTAAACCTCCAAATATGGTGGGAGAGCTTCAATCCTGGTTTATGGGTGTTACATGATCTTGCATGGACCATATGCATGATCATATTTATGTTATCTCAATGTATGAAATAGAGAAAAATCCCATCAAACCATCACTAATAAGTGTTTTTTTAATGATTAATCACACTAAGGAGGGTAAAATATGCAGTGCCCCAACAGATTCTCTCACAGTTAAGATCATGATGCAGTCATGAATGAGATGTTCAATCAACTAACAAAGTCAACAACTATGGCGTTCCTGATGGTGCATACTAGAAGGTTTGTTCTTGTTCAGCCCTCCACAAGGTATGTAATCTAGTATTAGTGGTATGAATAAGTGGGTTCAAATAGTCGACATGATCATTCCATATGTTGTAATGTACTCGACCTCTCCATTGACAATGTCAGTGATAGGTTTTCGAGGGGTTCACATGATAGTCTTCATTGTGTGGCGTTGTGAACTAGTTTACTAATTCAAAAGCATTCAGGGTGGTATATTATTTCTCATCATTATTGGAATAGTCCAAGGCTCTACGTATCCAAGGAACTTCTCCCAATTCAATAGGAATAAAATTTTATTGGGTGAAAATATGTTTTGGCATCAGTGGAGGAATCTAATTTCCCTTACTCCATTATCATCTATTTTTCTGAGACATGAGAGGATATGATAATGATAAAGAAGCATGGTAAGTGGAGGAATGAAAACCGTAGGAGGTAATGGCTTGATCAATAGGTCATGAATAATATCTTGGGAATGAACAACTATTTTATGATCTAGTCAGTCACTGTGGATCTTTTTCCCATAGGTCAGATCCTATTTTTAGTCATTAGAGTCATCACTATCATAGATAGGGTTAGTTGAACCATGTTTTACCTACACTAAAATGTCAAAAAATTTGTGTAATCCATGATATAATTATAATTTGATCCAACATTTGAATAAAGAAAATTATTTGATGGTTTTTCCGATGATCATATGATATGGTCGTTGGTTGATGGGATCATTGTGTCCGGCCTCCTGGGGTTATCTTACTTTCAGCAAAATTTGGATTCCCTTTTCCAAGGAATAGATAAAATATCATTGAAAATATGAATCCATGAAGAAATAGGTCATGTTACTTTTTTATACGAAACACAACTAGAGAACCTAGCCTTGATGGGGGTTTTAGAGGAAAATTCTCCCATGGAGGTTATTGTGGATGGTGAGGATGCACCCGGAGTGAGGATGACCTTGGAACAGCTCATCCAGTAAAGGTTTCTATAGGTGTTCTAGATCAGGGAACTTTTTATTTACATTGGTGACTATATTTTCATTTAAAATCCATCTCATGGGGGTTGGAAGTGGAAATGGGAGTGACTATATGGGAAATTACAGTGACTGTTGTTTGGTTTGCTGTAAGGATTCTTCCAGATGCTGAAATTTTTCAATTAATACCTAAATATACCAGGGTTGTTCATGGAGATGTGGGAAGGGACTGGATAATTAATAACATTCCCCTTGCACACTTTATGAGTCTATTATTTGGAAATCTTCATGTATATAAATTATATGGGCCCCCTACACTGGGAGATGGAGTTGAGGACTTTCTCATCAGGTCACTTATTGTATTTATAAAGGATGATGATGAATATCTTGAAAACAGAAGAGATGAACTAGTAAAGGAACTATATTTAAATGTCCTCTTAATAGGAAATGGACCCTTTGTGAAGCTGACTATACCAAACAAATTAAGTTCCTTTTAGAGTTTGTAAAAATAATCAGATCTTGGCAACTTTCTATTGTTCTATTGTCCCCAACATTAGGCCACTATTGGATACCACATTTTTATTACATAATGATTCATTACATAATACAAAAAGAGGATCTTTTAAGGTTTTGTTTTTTGGAAAAAAGGTACATAATACATGAAAACATAAAAAAGCGTATAAATCCAATTCATAGTAATCTTCATGGGGCCACACTATGTTACTTTTACTTCATCTAATATCATAGAGGAATACATCTGAAAAATTGGCGAGCGTGAAGCCTAGTAAGGGAAAAAGCAATGGAGATAAATAACATGTTATCATGTGACTAACCAATAAGAAAACAAGGCATAAAAATAAATAATAAACAAGAGAAATAAAATAATAATAAGAATATGAATAATAACATGCAATTTTGGGTATAACATTTAAATGAGACAATCATGATAATACCATCAAGGTTAATCCCAAAGATGTCATAAAAAATACCAAGGTTATCAACCAAGGTATCATAAAACAATTTATCTCTCGAGATTATATTATTTACCCACTATGTCTGATATTAATCAGGGTGCACCCTGTATATTTCATAATTTATTGTGATCCATTTAAATCATAATACATAATTTCATTAATGACCCATGGATAAATAAATAATTAGTTTATTATCAAAATCTTGGCTTACAAAAGAGCTTAATGAAATGATCGTTACATCATTCTGAACCCATGAATGGAAAAGTTAGGGTCATATTTTTAAATACCCAAATAAATAATCCATTTTTACATATTTCTGAAAACCCATTGAAAAGAAAAGAGTTTTTTGATATTAAAATAAAATAAAAAATATAATTTATCATGTAAAAGAGAGAAATTTGAGAAGTAAATTTGATAGTATGATGGGTATAAAACATGGTTTTAGATAGGGGTAAAATGAGAGGTAAAATGTTATAACATTAAAAAAAATCTATTATTACAGTAATGGGATAATATAAATGGGATAAAATAAATTATTTTTGTATTTATAAGACATACAAAGAAAACATGAATGGAAAATAGAAGTGAACATTGTTTCTTATCTTGATGAGTTATTATTAAAACATAATGATATAGCCTTGGGGTATTGAGAACATTATTGGAAGACTGCATTGAAGAAAACATGACTATAAATTCATGGATGATGGATAGGGACTGAATATAAATGGTAAAGTGGGTGTTTATTTATCAGATAAGTGGAGGAATTGTTTTATAATTTCCATGTATAGAAATTGGAACTCTTGGTTGTGGAAAATGAAAAACCATTGGATTACCCACCATTTTACCATGGTAATAAAATTTTGGGATTAATTTTACATTATTTTAATCCACCATAACCATAAAAAATTTTAATTAGTTATTTTTTCATGGAGAAGAAAATATTAAACAAAGTAATGTTTTTAAAAATTCAATTTTCCCATTAAGACTTTGGAAAGTCACTTCTAGTTTTGGAAATTTATTAAAATCTATTTGAATAATTAATATTAATAAATTAAAATATTATAGGGCATGGGTTGTTTTTAATTAATTATTACATAATTATCACCTAAATATGAAGTCATAAAATATATCAAAACCCTATGATTGTATTTTGTTCACTATTCCAAAAAATAATGTATTTTAGAAAATCCTCCTGAATTCACTCTAACCAAATTTCTACATATTGATTTCAAAAAATGATGTTTATTTTAACTTAAAAATTATCTAAATATGATAATTTTAACTTTTAAATAATAAAATCCTTATTTATAAAGTATACTTTTTAAGGCACAGTCAAATTCATGACACTTATAAAAACTTTCTTAGGCCATTATAAAAATATTTTATCATTTTTATTAAAATAAAAGTGTTTTAAAAGTAACTTTTAATAAAATGAATAATTTTCATAATACCGTGGTTTATTATAAAAATTGTATATATTTTTGATAAAAATAAAATTATTTTTTATTTGCATCCGTAAAACATAATATTGAATTCAACTCAATTAAAAATATATTTTATTAAGAAAAACATATTCATAAGAGGAATTTGTGGAATAAATATTTTATTTATAAAAAGGAATTTAAACTTTAACTAAGTACGGTCTGGACAGGTAACCCCTTATTACACCTGCATATTCTATAAGTGTGATGTGTACAATGGTTGTGGTTTCAGGGGATGACCTAGTTAACATCGACTTAGCGGTAATATCTACTAATTTGAACTTATCACATAGGATATTTTTTTCAAGATTCACTTGTTGAAGCTCAAAATGGTATTTTTTAAGGGTTAACCCCAAAGAAAACACATCATTACCATGTTAAAAAAATATTTTTTCATACAAAATGACTCTATTGGTAGAGTCCACCAATTATCCTTTATGAATCCATTATCCTTTTTCATTACTAATTATAAAATCCAATTATAATGGTAAAATTATCAATTAAGGATAGAGTTTCTAGTGGTCATATTGTCCAACACTCACATTGAACAATGGTTATATAATAGTCAAATCCCAACAATCAAATTTCCCTCTATACCCTATAAATTCCATTTCATTTTTTTACTCAAAATTCACTAAAATTTGTCTTAATATTATATTTAAATATTAATAATTTATTGATTGGTTTAATTTTGTTTTGTTTTATTTATATAAAATTTTATATAGAATGAATGATTCTAGAAGAATGGTGTGATCACAAAATTCTTATTTTAACTGTTTTTTTATATTTTTTGTCTAGTTGTAACGTTTTTCAATTTAATTGGTTTAATTGATGACTAATATAATGATCATTTGGAAAGAGATAAAATTTTATTAGTTTCTCTTTATTTTTTAGTTCTATGATATTATATAATATGCAAAAAATATTTATTTTGGTAATGAATATAATTTAAAAAATTCTAAGATATTACATTCTTCCCCCCTTAAGAAATTTCATCCCTAAAATTTCAACTCATTTTCAAAATTGAGAAAATGTGAGGGTACTTCTATATCACTGTCTCCTCTGGTTCCCATATTATGTATTTATATTTTTTGTTCCTCCAAAAAAGTTTGATTATGTGTGTAGTATTGTTGTATATAATCATGTCTATATGGTCCATGTTCTCTACCAGCTACACCTTATAAGAGTGGTCATGTTCTAGTTGTACCACCTTCAGATTCAGTACATGAGAGGGGTAAGGTATGTACTTCCTCAAGAGAGATAAGTGGAATACATAATGAACATGATCTATATTAGGTGGAATTTCAAGATTATAGGTCACTCATCCTATGGGATAAAGGAGTTCAAAGGGGTTAATCTACTTAGGTTTAAGCTTATATTTATTTCCAATTCACATGACTCTCTTCCATGGTGATATTAAAAGTAAATTATTTCCCCATCATTGAACATCATTTCACTTATAATATTTTTAGAGTATATCTTCTTCCAACTGTTATTATCATTTATATGTTGTTGTACAATGTGAAACATTATTTAATCTCTAACACAAGATCGACCCCAATTAATTTCTTGTCACCATCTTCATCCCAAAAAGAATGATTTTTACATCGCATTCTATATATAGATTCACATTTTTCAATTTGAATACTTGATTGGAAGCTTTTATTATATACGAACTCAACTAATAAGAGGTTTCAGTCCCATCCAACTTTAAATCCTAACGAACATGTTCTTAGTATTTCCTCATGGTTTTAAATAGTACATTCAGATTGAATATCATTTTTGGGGTGATGGGCCGTACTAAAATTCAATTCAGTATTCAAATCATGTTGAATAATTCTCCATAATTTATATGTAAAGTTTTTATCATGATAAAAAATGATAAAATGTTCTTCCCATGGAACCTCTCCACTTTTTTACATATATCATGGAAATTCATTCAAAAGAAAAATCTTCCAAAATAGTGATTAAATGGGAAGTCTTGGTGAGGTTATCCACTGTTACCCATATAAAATTGTTTCCTTTGGATCTTTTTGGGTTATTATTAAAGAATTCTATAGTGATATTGTCCAAATTTATTATTGGTATGGGTATTGGTTTTAATACTCCCTTAGAATTTTATCACTCTACTTATACTTGCTGACCTACTAAGAACCCTATAGTGTATTTGAAAATATTCCATTTCATATTTTCCGACCAGTAATGATGATGAATTCCCCTATAAAATTTATTGATTCTAAGATGTATAGAAAATATAGATCTTTGAGTTTCATCCATTATCTCCTTTCTTATCTCTGGGATGGATGAGACACATATCCTTGTACAAAATTTAAGTAGACCTTCTTGATCAATAGTGAATCCAAAAAACTTCCCATTACTCAAATATTCTATATTCTTTTGTAATAAAGGACCTTCCATTTTATCTATATCAATCTTATTTAGTACTGGTTGTTGAGAAATAATTTGGGATAATTTTTATTATTTCCCATCCCTTACGATTTCCATGTTTAATTTTACTAGGACCTTGATCAAATGATCCCCTTGAGTCATCATTATTTTTCTCAAAATATGTTATTTCCTACTTAATTCATCAGTGAATTTGTTTTCTATTATATGGTGATAATGATTTAAATAGTCATAGTTTTAATGAAGTTCAAACCACATCCTTTTTCTCACATTCAATTCATTTTGAATTAAAATATTCTTCAAATGTTGGTTGTTTATGTATATATCAAATTTCTCCCCATAAATATAGCGCCTCCAGATTTTCAGAGAAAAAATAACTGCACATAGATCCAAGTCATGCATAGGATAATTCTTCTCAATAGGATTTAACTGTCAAGATGCATAATTAATATCGTTTTTATTTTTCATAAATAATCGCCCGATAACTTTTAGACATGAATCACTATAAATAATGAATCCTTCTATGAAAGTGGGTAGAGTTAACATAGGTACAATATCCAATTACTTCTTCATTTCTGGAAATCATTATCCACACTCCTTTTTTTAGATGATCTTTTTCCATTTCCAAGTTAACTATGTTAGTAGATTAAAAAGTAATGAAAAGTTTTTCAAAAACCTTATATAATATCCTATTAAAAAAATAAAACTATGAATATCAGTTACTATTGTAGGATGAGACCACTCCTATAAATCATTTTACTTCACAGGGTCAACTGAGATTCCTTCATTTGTTATAATTATCAAAAGGAATGAAACTTTTTGTATCCAGAAATTACATTTTCTTAATTTTACAAAAATATAATCCTTCTTTATAGTTCCTAAAATAACCCTTAGAGAATCCTCATTATCCTCATGAATTTTATAATATAACATGATATCATGAATAAAAACAACCATGGATTTATCAAGGTATTACTTAAATACTCTATTCATCAAATCCATAAATACAAAAGGATCATTATTCAATCCAATGGGAATAACCACAAACTTATAATTCCCATTTCTTGTTTGGAAGATAGTATTTAGAATATATTCTTTTTTACCCCCAGTTGATGATACCTAGATCATAGGTCAATATTACAGAAGAATTAAACCCCAAGAAGCTGGTCAAATAAATCATCAATCTTTGGGAGAGGGTGGTTGTTCTTCACTGTGATTCCGTTAAGTTATCCATAATCAATACAGAACTGCATTGATCAATCCTTCTTCTTCATAAAGTGAATATGTGATCCCACAGAATACACACATGGTCAGATAATTCCATTCTCCATAATATCTAGATTTTTTTCTTTAATTTCTCTAACTCCATATTTCTCATTCTATATGGGATCTTTGATATCAGCATGGATCTTGGTATGAGTTAAATGGATAACTCTACCTTCATTTCTAGGGTAGGACAAAAATGTTTTCAGAATGTATATTAATGTATTCCTAAATGATGGGGACATTCTCTATCTTTATAATTTCATTTTATTTTCCATCTACACTGATCGTCTCCATAGATAAGGATATGAGAGGTGCTTATAGATAATGCTCAGGTAAGGATATCTCTCCATTGAAAAGGAATGTTGGTTGTGAATTCAAGTCTTCTAAATTTTACTAGCTTATATAGAAAATATTAGAATTATACTTTGAGTTCCATTCCATCCCTAGTATAATGTCGAATTCTGCTATGGCAATGACTACTAGAATTGTGATGATATTGTACTCTCTAAAGTTAATCCTAGAGTTTATATATATTGTTAATTCAAGGATAATTCTTCTAGGGGTAGTGACTATTAAATATAATTATATATGTTCAAGGATTAATTATATATTATTTACAAATATTGATGAAATAATGGAATATATAGTACTAGAATCAAACAATACACATTCCAACATTGACATAACAATAAGTGTATGTACCACCACATCATTTTAAGACTCCACTTCATTTTTCGTGATAGAAAATTCTCGACCATTCTCTAATGGAAAATAATGAGGTCGATGGTAGTTCCCCTCCAATATATTCTGATTTATAAATTGATAAGAAAAGTTCCCAAGCTCTCTACACATGAAGTATTGAACATATATTAGGGCATGCACTATCTTCCCTTAGTCACTAGTGTTGTAATGTTGTGGCTTCATGTCACCATGAATTTTTTGATCTATGTGTATATCTCTTCCATAATTAAAGAACCTTCCACTCCCAAGTAAGAAGTTCACCAAATAATTCTTCCCATATTTTTTTTACATGGGACATTGCACATTATTTTCTTCTCTCCCATGATCAATTTTCTTCCCTATGTTAGTTTACATTTTTCTATTCTTCTCATTAAACCTATGTTCCCACTATGTATCTCCAAAATCCAATTCAACCTTCATAACACTCGTCACTATCTCCTCATAGCTTTCACAGAATCATTTTCCAAGATTCATCTACATATGGGATCTTAGTCTACTAAAGAATCTATTAACCATTCCCTTTGGATTCATAACAATGCTAGTTCTGTATCAAGATATTCTGGTAATTTTCATCTCATAGATTCCATTGATTCATTTTTTTTTCTGTTTAAGGAAATATTTCTTCATTTTTGTTCACACCTAATGGAAAAATATTTTCTAAAAAATATTCCACTGAACACTTCCCACTCCATAACTTCAATCTCCTTTCCCAGTATCATGTTTTAATTAATGTCAACCACTTATTATCTTATCCTTATAAGTGGTTTAACGCTAGGGTTACTTTCTCTAGATCTGAATAGTTGATTCCAAAAAGTTATTTTATATAGATATTATCCATTGTTGAGTGGTAAATGGTTAATAAATCCACTGTAATAAAGTTTTCATTTATATATGTAAGACTCAATGGAAAGTTGATCCCTTCGAGGTGAATCTTGTCTCTTGACTTGATTCGGGTTATTTTTCAAAAGTCAAGTTAATTGATTCATCATCCTCATGAATCATTCCATTCGAGATCACACTTGAACACCATCAGTTTATTTTTAATATCACTCATAATTTATGATCTTCCTCATATTTCATTCCATTTTTCTCAATGAAGAAAAACGTAGTGAGAAACATGTTATTTTAGTAAATATTAAAATTTGAAGGGATATTATTTCTTAAAAAAACATAAATAATATGTTATTAATATGTTCTAATAATAATTAAATTTATATATATATCATTCATAAAGTTTCATCGAATTCCTATGATTAACCAAACAAATCCCCTAGTGGTGACAAAATAGGTGTCTAACAAGACCTGTTTTCGTGCACTAGTTTCTATTCAAGCCTATCTCAATGTATTTTTCTCAGGTGTTACCCCTAGGTATATATATATTCTAGATCCATATCTACTTTTAGAATCCATACATGGATGTTTTTATTTTTGGAAACTAATTACATATTACTTTCCAAAACACTATAATGTTTTCCTATATCGATACCAGTCCCTAGGGTTCTTACAAAAAAATTTTAAGTCCTAATTTTCACAAATAACTAAAACATCTATTGATAAAAAGTATGGAATCTCGACTTTTTATTACATAACCTTTCATTACATGGTAAAAATAGAGGATCTTTTAAAGTTTAGTTTCTTGGAAAAAAGGTACATAATACATGAAAAAAGAAAACATCCTTATAAGTATTATTTATATACATATTCATGGATTCGCCCTAATTTACTATTACTTCATATCATATCATCAGGAAAAACATCAAATGAAAGGGGTGAGGATGAATTCCAATAATGGAAAACGAAATAGAGATAAAAAATAAGTGATCATGAGTCATGTCAAGTGAACAAGAGGCATAAAAATAAGGTATAAAAATGAGACATAACATAATATTAAGAATTTTAGTCACAAAATGGAAATGTGGAACAAAAAATTTAAATTATTCATTCATAAGAATATCACCAAGGTTTATCACTAAGGTTTCATAAATAAAATTTACAATGTTTATTCACCAAGGTATCATAAAACATGTCACATCCAGAGATTAAATTCTTTTCCTAATGCATTGGAGCACTATCAAGGAGCACCCTTAATATGTTATAATTTTATGTGATATAAATATATCATAAAAATACTTTCATTAATATCCCATGGAGAAATAAAGAGCATGTTTCTTATAAAAAACCTTGTATACAAAAGAGTTGAAAGACAAGATCATTTTGTCATTTTTTACCCATAAAAGGAAATATGAGTTTAATATATATAAATCCCCAAATAAAAAAAATCATTTTTACATAATTGTGAATAAAACCTGATAATAAAAAAGGTTTCAGTATTCAAAAAAATAAAAGGAGAATTTATCATGTAAAAGAAAGAAATTTGAGAAGTAAATTCAGTAACATGATGGGTATAAAACATGGTTTTACAAAAGTGTAAAATGAGAGGGTAAAATGGTATATCATTTATAAAATAATGTTATTATAATAATGGTATTATAGAAAGTGAAAAAAAAAATATATTTTGGTAATTTATAAGAAATAACACAAAAAGGTAACATAGATGTAAAAGAGTTGTGAATATTTTACATTACCATGAAGAGTTGTTCCTTAAACTTGAGGATAAAACCTTGGGAGACTGAGGACACCTTGGGGGAACCCCTTGGGTGGAAAATTAATTATAAATTCATTGATTATGGACTGGGAGTGAATGTAAATGGATAAATGGGTGGGTATTTATAGGATACGTGGAGGTTTTGATTATTAACATTCAAATATTGGCCTTGGAAATATAGGATATGGAAAATGAAAACCACTGGGTTTACCATGACTTTTTCCATTTTTTTGGACATTTGGAACAAATTTTATGTTATTTCAATCCACTAGAATCAAAAATATATTTTTATTACTTCCTTTGTCATGGAAAAGTAAATATTCCACAATATAATGTTTTTATATATCAATATTTAGTTTTACACTTTGGATGGTCACTTATTGTTTGAAAATATTATTTGAAAATATTAAAATAAATTATATTAATAAAATAACAAATTTTAGGTCTGTGGTTGTGTTTAATTAATTATTAAATCATTAAGAAATAAATATTTTTTCATAAACTATACCAAAACCCTAAATCTATAATATTTATTATTCAAAAAATAAATAAAGTATTTTAGAAAATTCTCAAATATCCACCCTAACCAAATTTCAACATTTAGATTTCAGAAATTATATTTATTGTATCAAAAAATATCTAAATATGATAAAATTATCTTATAAATATAAAAAACCTTATTATTGTTTTAAATATAGTAATTTTAATGCATCGTCCAATTTCAAACACTAACAAAAAATTTCTATGGCCATTATAAAAATGTTTTAAAATAATATTTCATTAAAATAAATTCCATTCAAAATAAATTTTTTTATTATAGAAAATTTATATATTTTCTAGAGAAAACACTATAATGTTTTAATTGTAACTAAAAATGAAATTATTAAATTCATCTTAATTAAATATATATTTTATTAAGGAAAACTAATCTTAAGAGAAATTTATGGAATAAAAATTTTATTTATACAATGGATTTAACACTTTATATAACTATGTTTTGGACACATAACCCCTTATTAAACCCATATATTCCATAGGGGTGAGGTTTGTGATGGTTATGGTATCATTTGGTGGATCGGCTAATATGAATCGAGTGGTAATCATTACAAATTTGAACTTATTGCACTGGATAATTTGTTTATGCTTGACATGTTTAAACTTGTCTTTGGATTGGTCAATGGAAAACCCCTATTTACAATACCTCCCTCCCAAGGTCTAAAAAATGGGCTTCAAAGAGAAAAAATATATTGGTTTAGGTGATCAATTATCCTTTATGAATCAATTATACCTTTTTATTACAAATTATAAAAACCTATTATAGTGGTATGATTATCATCTATTGGTATAACTTCAAACATTAATATTGGCAAAGAGTCTTTTTGACTAATGTTCTTATAATGGTCTAATCACAACGATCACATTTCCCTTTATACTCTATAAATAACACTTCATTTTTTCACTCAAAATTCACTAAAATATTTTATATGTTTATGTTTTATTTTTCAATATATGTTTATTAGTTTAATAATAATTTCTTTTATTTCTATAGTGTTTTATATGGTGGTTATGATTCTAGTGGAATGGGCTGATCCATACATTCCTATTTTAGTAGTACTATTTTATATTTTTTTTCTAGTTGTAATGTTTTACATTTTAATTTGTTTCCCAACCGACTAATGTTGTGATCATTATTAAAAAGGTAGTTCTTTTGGTTTATTGTTATTTTGTATGTTCATGATGTTTTATAATATTTGAAAGACATTTATTCAAGAAAAAATATCATTTAAAATTTTTTGGCTCATTATAGCCACGCCTTGGGGAGAAGTCGGTCAGTTAATATAGAGGGTCACCAATCCCATTAAATGGGGTGAAGTTGGGATTACCATACTCTTTCGGAACACAAAAATGGTCCACCTATTATAAGAATGACTCTCATTTAGGGATAAGTTCTACATGTAAGACTTCTTGAACCTCGAGATGAGTGAGGAGAGAGTCCATTAGGCCATCTTAGGAAGGATTTGTGTCCACTATGCACTAAAGAGATCAACTACTCAAGTATTTACACAGTATTGATCCAGATTTGAATAATCATGAAGCTCATGGGAGGTGGGTTACTCATATATATGTCATTTTTTTTTTCTATTCATCATCTTCATATTTGACTAGGTTCGTGAGGCCACCAAGTTAAAATTGGTTAATCAAAACAAGGATGACTAGGTTCCCAATTTCAGGAGAGATAGGGTACGTTATATTATTGTAATGATCTAAGAGATTCTTGGAAATAATATTAGCAGTGATATTTTAACATTCCTTAAGCTCCTAAAGAAAGGAATTTATCATGGGGTCTGACTCAACTCGGGGTGAAACCTTATATGGTTCGACTATATTAGAATTTCCCTTTCTATGGTAAATTTACTGATGGGTAGATGAAAGCAATTCAACGGGGGAATCCTCAAACATATCCTATGTCTCTACTAATGAGTGCATGAACCTTCTAGGGGGTCATCTTGGTATTGTGCTGCCCCTTGAATTAGGGGTTCCTTTTCATACCATATATTTGAAAAAAAATATTCTATGATCCTCTCGGGGGTAACTGATGATGAAATCAAACTTGGAGGTACTCAAAGAGGAACCTCCACTATTGGTGGATGGGTTGTATTGACGGTCCTGTCAATACAATAGGATACGATCAAAATGAAGGGATGCATACAACCACTTTCCTCAGATCTAAATATGTAGATATGAATCATTCCTTATTTAGAAGACAATATCAAAGATATTAACATATGTTTTCTATAGAGTCTAATAGTATCCATATGACTCAAGAGGGTGATATTTTGGGAGAGTTGTGATCTCAACCTTCTTTCACTATTGGTTAATGGTATTGAGGTTCTCATGTCTCCCTGGATAGGTCTGCTATTGATCCTAAAGGTGGTGGAATTTTTCTTTGGTATTTTAGTGAAAATAGACTTTCGGATCCTTGGTGAGGGACTTTGGGATGAAAAAACATGGATCTGAATGTGGTCAAAACATTACTGATAACTGGTTGGTGGCTAAGAATTCCAAAATTTCCTCATATTCATTACTAGGGGATATCCCCACTCATGGTCAGCCTATGTCCCAATTAGCGAGATATTAGATAAGGGGGGATACATCAGTGAATAAATACTTCACAACTAATTTATGAGGAGAGGGGGAACCATACAAGTCATATATCTTCTAAATACTAGTATTTCTCTTTAAGGAGGATCTATCTTTACCACTATGTCCATACAGAATGGAGTGTTTTCCACTTCCTCATGTATGAGGGAAGTAACATCCATTTGTGGATCAGCAGAGTGATCACCATTATTTTGAGAGTTCCAACCCAAACCCTGACATCTCTCAAACTTCTTTCATGGAGGTAGAGATGATAGAAAATTATGGTAATATAGATGGTTCCACTGTAAGTACTTTGAAGGATTACAGAACATCCTCCACCCTCAGGTACCTATAGAGAGATATAAGAATATTGTGGACCTCATATTCTGGTATAGTAAGCCTTAATTGAAAGTCTTCTTCTACAAACACTAAAAGTGGGGGTGAAGGTTCCTTTATCGAGTCATATATCGTTTCAAAGACTAATATGTTGATTATTACATGAAAATTTTTAGGGTATAACATCTAATAGTATGAGAATTCTCTAGGAATGATCTTTTAAGAGTCACTGGGGTTTCCCCCATATGAGTTATAGAATGCACCAAGGGAACACCTCATATGATGGGTGTTCTCCTCCATACAAAGGTGGCTCTTTAGAGCATATAATTTCATTGGCATGGGGAGGACCTCCACACTAGTTAGTGGTGGTGTTGGGAGGACCTCAACACTGGTTAGTGGTGGTGGGGGGGGGGACTTTCCACTAGTTAGTGGGGTTTCAGAGAGGAAATCCACACATTGTTTTGGTGGTGGGGAAGAATCTATGTAGTGGATGGTGGTGGTGTGGGGGGGGGGGCTTTACACTAGTTTTCCTCATCATGAGATGCTTTATAATGGCATGTGGTGGCACCATAAATTGATAGAGTCAACCCAATCGACCTATGAGGCAGTTGGGGTCTTGATCCTAGGTTTCAAAATACAGATACTTATTGATATGTTTTGGGGATATGATGTGAGACACTAGAAGTGGTCGGGGCCACTGCAGATGTAGAAGAAGTCTCTTGTAATGAAATGTTCTTGGTATTCCCTCAAAATCTGCATTGGATGTTTTGGACCAGGTCTAACAGAGTGGGAAAGAATTCAAACTACTTGTTGAAATTAGAAAATGATTTGTGATAATGTTATTTCATCCCATTGGGAGCCCTCCTATGGAGCTCCCGAATAGTAGTCTTGATAGGTATGGCTCTAACATCCCCAAAATCCTCAGCGTAGGGGAGTGATCTATTAGAGGACTCCATAGATAGGCTCCCAAAGTGTGTTTTTTTGGAATATGGGGTGTTATCTCCATGACCAACCCTTAACGGGGATGGTTTCAGTGAGGCATCAATTCCTCGAGAGATTTTCAGGAAATATACCTGGTGAGAATGACCCCTTCCGATTCGTATTTTCAAAAAATGGTATTGATATCATTCCTCTAGATGATATCATAGGGTGATGTGGGGTGCTGGAACCAGGCAGGTGAAAGTGTGGTGGAATTGATTGTAGAAGTATAGTCATGCATGATTTCTGCACCAACATTTCCCATTCCCTGACACTTTCTGGGTGTTATCTCATCATATTCTTATAATTTGAGTCTTAAACGATAGGTGGATTCTTCCATTGGTATATATACTATTTAGGTGATTCCCAATTCCCCAAAACTGTTCATTAATATCCAAAAAATAAATGGGATCTAAGTCGATGATGTCACAGACCGAGGATTCCCAACTTTATCTAGCCCAAGTCACATGAGTGACTCATTATAGTCCCACCACTTTCTTTGTGGGACCTAGCACCAAATATCTAGATCTTTTGAAATTGGTTTCCACCTCCTAGTTTTAATAATTACCAAATCATGTTTATTAGGATATTAATGAGTTTTTTGGATTATGATAGAAATTTATAATATATGATAGATTGTTGAAAATTTTGTTATGTTAGAGAAAGACTTACTATTAAAGATGAGTCACTGCTATAATTGACTCTCTGTTGAAGATGAGTCATCTCCGAAGCAAACTCATCTGTGGAGGGTAAATTTTTCTAAGTATTGGAATGACCCACCATCATCTATGTCTCAACAACACAGTAGATTTTTGGGAAAGTATGAGAATTACCTACAGCCAGAGGATGAATTGTTGTTGAACCAAATATTTGATAGTGTTGAAAACACCTTCTTATAGGGGAGAGTCACCACTAATGGTAAACATCTACCAGAATACAAATATGGATAATTTTCTGAAAGACCTACCACCTAAAAAGAGTTAAAATTATATATGACCTTCCACCAAAGAAGTTTCGCTGTTGAAGATGACCTACACATGAATTTATATATGACAATGTGTTTGAATGACCTACCAATAAGAAGTCTCATTATTGTATTGAATTATCTCCAGCCTAAGTCACTATTAGGATGAATCACAACTAGTGTGGTGTCACTATTCAAATGATTCACCACCACTTTTGGTGATTATATTAAATTAAATACTTCTAACATATATTTTACTGAATTTAATGCTTATAGTTATTTTAATTACTGTTATTAATATATTTTAGAGATTAATTAAAGTGTGTATTAGACATTTATTACATGGAGTAGAGAATGTGAATGATGCAATTTGCATGCTTCTACTATATAGATAATCAGACTCCCTCCTGTGAAGATAAGTAGAGTAAAACACACAAAAATATATATATTCTTATATACATGAAGCAATATGAATGAACCTAAATTGTTCCACTTTATAAGAGCTTACACACTGCATATTTATTATAAAAAAATAGAATAAGAGAAGCTTACAAATCATTCAGTTCCTTCCCACAGTCAAATCACTGGAGTTTATGACTCTCTATTCGACCATGAATTTCAGAAACTATACTTGAGGTTCATTTCAAACTACTTTAATGGAGTCACATGCTATAAGAGATTATATTATAGAGAAAAAAAATACTTCTCTATATTTTTATTTTCTATTTCTATCAATTTTAATTACAATACAATTATTGTGTGTATACCCTATATTTAACAAGCACACTTTCTCTATACTTTATCTATAAGATACTTGATATGTTATTATAATATATCTACTCCTATTTTACCATAGTTTTGTGGAAAATTTACCTACATGGACTATGTTTATTTTTATTCCATTTACTTTTGTGGATGAGGTCCATGTGTGGTCTAGATAGCTTTGTTATTATTTTATACCTGATCTACGTTGTGGATCAACGTTTTTTATATAATCTGCTTGGAAATTGGTGACTTCCAAGTGGAGGGTATTGTGTCTCAACTAGATACTGAAACTCTTGTATTTTTTTCATTTTATATTTTGTTTTGTTTTTTTAAAATGAATATATTTTAAACTAAACAAAACCACTACTTTGGTAGTTATTATTAATTAGTATTTACATAAGTTTTTAATTAAGTAAATCGATTTCAAAAGATAACATAGTTTTCATTATTATTTTAATTGAGACATAGTTAATTTTTGAGAGATGTTTTAAACAATCAAAACATATATCAATAATATATTATTATTAAATGGGATATTTTTATTTAAAATTGGGGATTTTATTTTAACCATTTTTAGGCGGAAATTTTTATTGGGTACTCAATTCACCCTCACATGAGATAGTCAATCTGATCATCATTTTGTATCAAAGGTTCTAAAATATTTTCATCTGTGATTTTAGTATTTTATTGAAAATTCTAAATTTACATTATTTATATATTTAATCACTTAAATGAATAATAGACAATAAGGTTCTACTACCAAAATTCTCTTATATTTAATGGAAAAAATTATGCTCTCAGAGAAAGATAAAAATTAAAATTCATATAGAAAGTATGGGTTTTTAAATATGGAATTATATAAAGGATATATATGAGTTACCTAAGTATAGTAAAAGTACATAGGATGATGATACTAAAATTTCCTAAAATAATAATTTTAAAGACATGAATTCCATTTACTATGCTGTAGATGATGAAAAATTCAATAGAATATATTTTAATAAAACTGCTTATGAAATTTATGATACATTCAATTTATCACATGATGGAACCTCTAATGTTAAATAGATAATATTGAATATGTATACGATTAAGTACGATACTTTTAAAATGAAACCTGATGAGTTAATTTTTGATGTGTATCTTAGGTTAAATGATATATCTAATAAAATATTTTTTTGGGAATTCCAGCGTTGGATAAATACCAAATCATGAGACTACTAAGATATATTATAGAGAGATGGAGAGGGACATCTGTGTCAATAAGGGAATCACGTGAAATTTGTAAAATACCTATAAAAGAGTATTTTGAATTTAGTGATGTACAAGGAAGAGCTTAAGGTCAATCACAAAGAGGATAATGAACCAAAATTAAAGTCCACATCTGTTAAGTATAATAATTAAAAATAAAAATAGAAATAAAACATGAAGTTAAATATTACAATGGTGAGGAATCAATCCTAGATAGTGATGAAGAAATGGAGCTTTGGTTGGAATATTTAAGATATTATAAAAGTAGAATAATTGTTTTAGAAAACCAAATTAAAAAGGAATGTATGATATTATATGAACTTGAAAAATAGATTCAAAAAATGATGAAAAATAAAATGAGACTACCTATTAGGAATTTAAGAGAAGAGGACATGCTAAGGCAGACTATCCTAAGTGAAAATATAATTTATATTAGGAAAAAGATAATAAATATAATAATGTAATGAAAAACATATGGAGGGCCTCTAAGGATAACTCCACTAACTCTAGATCAACTCATGAAGAGTAGGATGATAGAGAAAAAATGTGCTTCGTGAAAAATATTTCTGCGACACCTTCTGTATCTCCAGTACTTAATTTGGATCACTATGAAAATGAAAATTATGATGACATGCCAAAATAAGAAATATTTTAATACCACAACATGGTTGAGGATAATTTTAATATTCATAATGGAAAAAATAGAATTATCAAGAAACAACATGTTTTATCTGATAATAATAAATTGGATATTATTGTAGAAAAAGAGTAGAATAATCAATTGTTAAAATAAAATATTGAACTAAAATTTTTAAATGATAAACTTAAGAAATAAATGGAAATATTCAAAAATGGAAGAGAGAAAATTACTAAAATTCTAGGAAAATAATTTCTCTCAAGTACATTTCTGGTCTAGCATTCCATCCTAGGCATAGAAGAGTACTTAAGAGAACATTTTCTCCTAAGTCTAGTTCTAGAAAATATATTACTAGTTATTTATAAAAGGGACTAAAAAAGTTTTTATTTAAATTTTTATTATTATTATAGTTGTAAAATTATTAATAAATATTGGTTCCTAAGGACCTAATATATAAAATTTTTGGACCCATGAAATGGTGGGTACCAAATTCTTTTTGGTGTAAACATTGTTTTATAATAATGATTCTTAAAGAGATCCTATTGAAATCCATAGTACTTAGCCAATGGTTGTTCCAGATATATGACATGATAATACTCGAGATTAAAGAAACTCATAATGGTTGATGGTGATCATGTAACTTTTAGTGATAATGATAAAGGAAAGGCCATCAGCCTTGGCCAAATTGGTAACCCTAACTCAGTTTTAATTTATAACGTACTATTTTTTAATGGTTATAAATATATCACTATTAACTTCTCACAATTGTGTGGTGATGGTTTTCATGTGAAGTTTCAAAACAATTATATAATGTTTTTCATTCAAAAAATTCATTTGTTTTTTCTCCTTTTAGAAATAATAATGTTTATACAATAAATATTGATTCTATAATCTCTCAAAATGTTTTCTTCTTAAGTTCCTTTCATAGAGAATCTTAGATTTGGAATAGGATACTAGGAATCCATAATATTCACTCAGTTAGAAATCTTTCTGGGAAAGGGTTATTCAGGGATCTACAAATTTTTTTTCCCAAATGACCAATTCTATAACCCCTATCAAAAAAAGAAACAACACAAGATTTATTTTAATTTAATGAAATACTTTTTAACTTATCAACCTATTGAGTTGGTTCACATGGAATTTTATGGATCATAAAGAGTTTCTAGTTTATATGAAATAAACTATGTTTATGTACTTGTAGATTACTTTTCAAGTTATACATTGTTTTTATTTTTTATCTCACAAAAGTTAAGCTAGATCCTATTTTAACAGCATGCTTAATCTATATAGATCATAATTGGACTTATATGACCTTAAGAAGTGACCATGAATATGAGTTTGAAAATCAAAAGTTTGAATCTTTTTTTATCACAAAATGTCTATAGTAATAAATTCTATACTCTCAGAACCCATGAATAGAATGGAGTTATAAAGAGAAAAAATATTGAAATTTATGAAATATCCTATACAATAATTAATTAATATAACATTCCTTTCTAAATTTGGGGAGAGGCTCTAAAAAAAACCTGCTATATAATTAATAGAGTTTTAATTAAACCTATCATGAAGAAATCCCCTAATGAACCTTGGAATAATCGAAAGCCAATTTTAAATTACTTTATATTCTTTGGTTGAAAAGTATTTATTCATAACAATGAGGATAAAATTTAAATTTTTTCCTTCAAAAGTGATGAAATAATATTCCATTCATACTAAAATTATAGAAAATACTAGAGATTTTTTAACTAAAAACCAAGAATTTGGAAGAGTCTTTTCATGTAAAATTTTATGAGAGAAATCCACATGAGCCTAACAACCCTTTAGAAAACTAAGAGGATTATTTGTCAACATTGAAATTAAACTCAAATTCTTCTCATTCTAATGTAAAGAAAGATAAAAAATCATCCAATTATAAGGAACTTCCAGAGCCTGAATCTAAAACTATATTGGACCCTTAGGTGAAAAATACTTTTTCTAGAGATGTTCGGACTCTTAAATACCATTATTTTGATAATGTAGTTGGAGACATAGATAGAGGAACACAAACTAGATATTCTCTATGAAACCCAGTTGAACATCAAGAATTCATGTCACATTTTGAACTAAAGAACATTAATGATGTAATCCATGATGAGTTTTGGTTGATGGATATACAAGAAGAACATAATCCATTTGAAATAAATAAATTCGAGTAACTTTTTGATTGACCCAAATAAACCTTGAAAATTTTCACTAAATTTGTGTTTAGAAACAAGGTTGATGAATCTAGAAAAATATTAAGGAATAATGCCCAACTATTTATATAAAGGGAGTAATCAAGAAGAGGGTAAAGACTATAATGAGACCTTTTAGCCTATATATTGACTTTAATCCTTAAAATTATTCATCCCTGTGAAGAAAATATTTTTTTCATAATATATAAAATTGATGTCAAAATTCAATTATTAATGGGTATATTATTGATAATTTTTTTGAACAACCTCATTGATTTTAAAATACACACACTAAAACAAAATTGTTGTTTTGATGCGGTTTAGAAAATAGAAGTGAAAAAATTGAAATGATTTAGTAGGGGTTTTCTGGAATCCACTACTAAATATTATGTTTTTATTAATGAGAAGAAACTTCTCCCCTGACCCTGACTCCCCTGAGCTCACCCCACCCACCAGTTCTAAGGTATATCTCAAGCCCTCTAAAGATATTCCCCCCGATCCCTTGATGATGTAGTAGTCCCGACCCCTGATCTGTCTCCCCCTCCTTTTCTCTTTATGGATTATTAACCTTCACCTCTCTTTATCCCTCCCCCAAGTCATTGCCTTCACTCAAGCCCGTGCCAAATCCATGATCAACCCTAAGCCTCCCAATCCATAACCCCAGTGGTAAGACAAACCTTATTGGTATTTTTATGGTCACTTCTTTAATTTCCCATATCTCAATTTTTCTTACTCTTACTAACTATAGGGAATCTCAAATGATATGTATTTTGGTTTCATAGGTAGAATAGTTTGATTATTGGACCTATTTTGCAGTCTTCTACTTGTATACATCACATGGGTCTCAATGTATAAGGTGTTTACATTTAATTATTTGAAGGTATTTCTGGGGTGTTTATCTTTATCTTATATTAGGTACACCATATATTTATGATTTTAATTCAATACGTTCCACTCATTTTATTTGGGGAGACTGTTAAATTGATCCTTAAATTATTTATTTAAATATTTCATAGCATTTAAACTGATGTTATGTGGATTTTTTGAGTAGTTTATTAATTGATAAGTTTTAACTATATGTGTTTTTGATTAAAGAAGGTTGTTAATATAATTCATATTTCTCATAGAAAATCATAAATCAGATTAACCACTTATCAATGTAAATCATTTTTTGACATCATTGTTAAAAGAGAATGAATTTTATGGATAAACATTGGTATTTTGAAATTCTTATTGTTTTTATTTGATTAATATTAATTGAGAATGTATATTTTTTAAAAAATATTTCTACAAAACTATACATTTTTGTTTCCCATTAGATTCACCATTAGAGATTTATGTCATTAAAATTTAATAAATTACTACTCAAAATTCATTACATGAGTTATCTCTACTTCTTGACACTTTTACACCCCTTAGAGAAATTAAGGTATTTTCTATACAACCACTCAAGGAACCATAACTCTCGCTACTATGACATATTGATTCGTCATTATTAAATATATAACTAATAACATTTTAAAATAATATTACAATCATGAAAAACATGATCAAAACACTCCTACACATAAATTCAAGGAATTATTCCTTAAAACAAATTAGAGGACTCATCTTTATCATCAATTTTTTATTCTTATAGGTTCGGAATATTTTACATAAAATTTAAAATAATCTTGTAATTAAAACTCTTTAAGGATAAATAACATTGAATTATACATTTACCTATTTATAAACCATTTAAAATGATAAAAAATATATTTCCAATCATCGCATCAACATCATTATTTTAATATGTAATTATATCTTCATATACATATTCTTCAAAATCCTTGTATTACATTGAGTTACAGTCTTTATTCTTGGATTTGAATGATAACTAATTATTATCTAAGTAATTATTATTTTAGATAGGTTCATTTTTCATCTCAAATGGAACCATAATTTTCGATATTTCATCCCAAGTATTAACCATTTAGAATTACACAATTGTCACTTAATAATATCTATGTGTTCATCACACACGAAATGGTTTAGTGTATAACAACTTAGGTGAATCCCATATTTGGAAATGATGATTATAATGGTAAAAAAATGTGTCCTTCACAAATGTAGACTACTAATATGTTATTTTTTTGTTTCATTCCTTTATATAATTTTCCTTTTATATAAACAAAAATATTTAATTACATTCTTCTCCTTTTTCATTCCATGTAGTGAACACAACCTCTACTTCCTATTTAATGTTAAAAAATTATAATTATAATTATTACTTTTCATTTCTTTTACAAGTTAATTAATTTTATTCTTTTTGTTTAAACATGCTTACATGACACAATCTTATTGTTCTATCCTATCCTTATTCTAATTTGGTTCAACAAAAACTGTATTGGTTATTCTATATGTTAGACACATAGAGATTCTATAGGAGAAAAAATAGGTTAGTTATAATATTATCCTTTATTATCAATGGATTTCTTCTATTATATATATATATATATTTATGTTTTATCAAGTACTCTTTACTTATAAAAATTTATGAACCTCTTCTATTTAATATTTAATTATAGAGTAACCAATATCCGGTTTAAATTTTAATTTCAAATTTATATTATAACAAAAAAAATCCTTAAATTGATCATAAAATATCATATTTTCTCTTGAGCCTATATATCAATAAATAACTATTAGATACCATTAAGGAGGATTAATGATTTTAAATATTGACTCTGAGAGGATATTGAGTCAATAAAAAATCTATGTCCCCGATTCGACTTGAAACATGAATTTTTATCTTGGCCATGGCTGGAACCATGTTGCAATTGATAAAATGTTATTCCAACTATAAAAAACCACTTTTAACACACTCTTAAAGGTACATGTACGTATTTCATTATAATAGAGTCTTTTTTATCCTATGTTTGTCTAATTCAAAATTATTTGGTTAAAAATTATTTTCATATCTGATGTTGAAACTCACACACTTCTCTTTAATTATTAAAAAAATTCATATTCTATATCTTTACCAATAAAAATTATAATTATTTAAAAATAATATAAATTATATAATTTCACTATAAAATAAATATGAAAACCAAATATTAAATATATCTTATTTATCTCATGGTTTAAAATTTCCATTCATGTAATGTCTTACCACATAATTGGATGACCATTATTCTTTAATTATAACATAGTGAGTGGTTGTTAAAATTTATAGTGGATTTACTAATGGTTTTATGTTTTTCCTCTTACTTTTATTTTACATAATATTATCCCTGGTTGATTTCATTTTTTTAATTTTACTTTTTTACTACTGATATGGTTATTTTGATAACTATCTGGGTTATGTTTTTTTTATTTCCACTGAACTATTTTCCTATTTATTAATACTTATGAGTTTTATTTTTTTAATATAATTGAGTAACATTGTGATATATATGGTTAAATGTTAGATCACATTACCGAGGAACACACCACAATACGCAATGATTTTGGAGGAGTTTTTAAATTTTTTAATTTCCAATCGATCTATTGATGGTAGAATAAGATTTTAATGTCATAAATGTAAATTTAGAAGATTATTGAAGAGAGATGATGTTTATAAGAACTTTATATTTACGAAATCACCCGATCAATATTTGTGTTGGATTTGGCATGGAATAATAGAACATTATAGAATGTTTGAGCATTGATGTCAATCGAAATAATGAGCTCCCAACATCATTGAAAATTTAAAATGAAACGAAAAAACGTATAAATGATGCATTTATAATTTTAAGACAAATACATCCACATTAAAACATTTCAAAACAATCCTTTTAGGGTAATAAAAATAGAAACATGACAAGTGATGTTTTTGGGACTATATGACAGCCCGATCAAGATTTTAACATTTTATTGTATCATACTCTTGATTTTTTGGAAGCTAATGTAATAAATGAATTCACTAAGAAGAAAAATGCATTTCATGGACTGGTTGATGATGGAAATTAAGAGCTGTATGGTGGATGTTTTAAATATTCGAAACATTATTTTCTACTAAAGTTGTACCATATCCAATGCATATATGGAATTACAAACATAGATATTTCATTGAAATTGGAATTGTTGCATGATGAATTTCATTATGTTAAGACCTTGAGTCATTATGATATGAACAAAATTTGTTAATTTTTTTTTCTGAACTATAAAAAAATACATGCCTATCCCAATGAATATATGAATTATTGGGGAGAGGATTCTAGTAGACAAGATTGAAAAGAATGTTCTTCTTCTAGATGATATTCAATAGGTGTTTTTGGAAGTCTGAATCAATATATTACTATGAAGAAGATGAAAAGTAACAAGCCTACAAATGTTTTCATTACCTTTCCTTGAAATAATTGATTTCAAGGATTTTTCATGTCATCAAAATCAACCTACTACATGAAGTAGAATTCAATAGATAATAAAAAAATGGGTTGATGCGACATCCAAGAGATTAAAAATCATGGATGTTATTTTTTTCATTACATCCATATTTATCATTTGATCCTAGGAATGTGCTATTGGGATTGGATTCTGATGGATCCAACCCATTTGGGACTTTGAGTACCAGTTATAGTATTTGGTTGGTTATTTTTATCCCTTATAATTAGCCTCCACGGATGTGTATGCTACAGATGTATTTTATCATTTAAATGATTATCCATAAATTTTTTTTGAAATGATATTGATGTTTACTTCTAGACTCTAATTGAACAATCCCAAGAGTTATGGTGAAATGGTTTTGAAATATATGACACATCATCTAGAACAATGTCTAAAATTCTAGTTTCTCTAATGTGGAAAATTAGTTACTTCCTTATACTTAGTAATCTATCTTGTTAAAATACTTTCATGGGTTTTTATTGTCCTATTTGTAAATGTTATTTTGATATAGAATGACTAAATCATTGTAAAAATTGTGCTAGTAGTGTAATCAAAGATTTCTGGATGCATATCATAGATTTTGGTTGACCAAGTAAACATTCAGTAGTTCTTTTGATAATAGACCACATCCAAAGTTTTTGACAGGTTTTAAAATATTGGAAAAATTTGGAAATTTGGAAATAGATGTTGGAAAGGTGTGTCATTTGAATGATAGTGGGAAACGAGTTTGATGTACATTATCATGTGAAATCGGAACAAAAAAATGGAAAAAATTATATTATTCAAACATCTATATTATGAATTTATTTTTTGTGGTACAATATTTATGTTATAAATATTAAGAATATTTTTTTGTTAAAATTTTGTCTTCCCATTTCTTAATGATCATGGAAAATAAAAGGACCATCTTAATGCTCAGAAGGAAATACAGACACTGAATAGAAATCATGATCTCTAGCCATATGAGAATGGAAAGTATGATGCTGTAAATTTTTACAATTAAATATATGGATAAATGTTCATTCCTTTAAATTTTAAAATAGGTGAAGGGATATGATTGGTATTCAACTATCATATCAAGTTTTTTTGACTTAAATAATCATAGGTTACCTTGATTGAAAATTCATGATACATATATTTTGTAACTATAGTTACTACCATTAGCATTGTGTATATTTTTTCTAGAGAAGGTTATTATTTTTGTCCTCTAATTTTTCACATTTTTTAGAAAACTATGTGAAAAAACACTACAACCATTTGATATTGAAAACCTTATGGATATATATTTAATTGAAACTTTTTATAATGGATATAATATTTCCTCCATCATTTTTTTATAGTCATTAGGCATTTGAATATTCATTTGGTTGAAGAATCTATATTTGGAGGCCCTTTACATTATCGATGGATTTATCCAATTCAGATGTACTTTATTTATCTTTTTTTATTCTTAATTATGAAATTCTTGAAACATCATTAAATACAAAATTGTGTTTTATTTATATTACTTTATATATATATTATGTATTTGAAATCATATGTTAAAAAAAATTCTCAACCTGAAGGCTCTAATTATAAAGGGTATTTGGAATAGGAGTGTATTATTATTTGTTCAAGATACTTGGATGATATTGAGAAAAGATTCAATCGAGTTTGACGTGTTGATAACACATCGAATCAGTCTCAACTAAATAAGAAATAAAAAATATTTACTTCAATTTTCCAATCAATTTGGAGGATATCAAATGTTATATTGATAGAAATGGAATTATTACAGGCACATAGATATGTACCATTTAATAGTGAAATTGACGATTCAATAATTAAGGGGATCAAATTACAAAAAAAGTGATGAATGATAATCTAAACATGAAATGAAAAAATTCCAAACAAAATATATTAATAAATATCTTTGGTAAAGATTTACACAACATATAAGTTCATAAATATTTCAATAAATATAGATATTAAGTTGACACATATATTTTGAAAATATTATAATGTATATTACATTTTTATATCATGAATACAGATACTCAAGATAAGTTCTTATTATATTTGAATATTTTATCTTGAGGTCCTCTAAAATAGGCTTCAATGTTCAACACTTACAATGTAAATGGATATAAATTTCATACATTCAATCAAGAAGAGGGTTTTAAAATAACGAATAATTGTATATTTATATATTTTGATGTAGGATACTATGGAAAGTTGATTGATATTATCTAATTAAACAACCAAAGGAATTTTTGAGTTGTTTTATTCAAATGAAATTGGTTCGATATTATCTAGGATGTTAAAAGTAATTCCTTGCAAATTATATATGTGAACTTTTATCACTTTATTGATGTTGGTGACTTTTAATTACATGATCCATAAATATTATCATTGTAATATGAAATGGTATATTATGTGGATGATGATGTGTATGATGGGTGGAGTGTAGTTTTTTAGTTAAATAAAGATACTTTTATGATATAAGCAATGAAGTGGAAGGTTTGACCTTTTACATTGAATCTAATCAATAGCACAAAGCAAACTTATTTTTCAATCTGAATATTGAAAATATTATTCTTTTAAGGGTGGATTAAGTAGATGAACTAATGATGGAGCAGGAAAACAACATGAATGAAGTAAAAAAATTAATTTACGTATAATCATCCATTCATTTATCAAACACTTAGGTTATATGTGCATTCATTCATTACTATTTCTATTAATATTTTTTCCAGTAATGTTCATATATTATCATTTTTGTTTTTCAACATGATTTTTTAAATATATGTTATAAAGTTAATTTTATTGGATTAAATGACATGAATTCCATGGAGGAATCATTTTACTAATCCTAGTTGACTCTTATTCGAAATTCCCTCGACCACACTGACTAATGATGATTCATCGGCCAGGTAGGTGTTGCTAGAAAAAAGTGGATATGGAAATGGAGAGGGTGTCGAATGGAGTTCATTGGGATGGTACATAGAGTAGTGAATTTGGAACACTAATTAATGTGACCTATGAGTATTTCATTTTCATTTTCAGTTATGGAGGTTATTTCTTAGGGAATTTTTCACTAGATTTCCGGAAATAATTAAGACACTTAATGTTATTAATGTGGTAATCAGAAACACAGGAATGTGTTATAGCTAGATATCTTGATGTTTTATAGTGTGATATCTATTTTTATTTTTATATTTTGATGATGTAGAAACAATTTTTTTTAAAATTTATATATAGTTGTGGTTTACATTGAAGACACATATGATAAATAATGGTTTATTAGCGGTTTAAACTATGATGATTTATGATTTTTTTAGATTTTTTTTCCAAACTACCACAATGGCTTAAGAATTTTTTTTGGAAGGGATATAAGTAAAAAAACCAAAAACCCACCACTAAAAAAATATTTTGCGATGGTTCCCAAAAACTATTGATAATTAACAGAATCAACATAAGTTGATTTCTGATGCCAAATTTAGTGGCAGTTTTTTGGAAACCATTAAAGAACCATATGGTGGTGGTTTAAATGGATACAAAACAAAAAAACCACCATATCTCGTTTTTTTGTAGTTTCAATTTTGACATAGTGTTTTTAAATTAATAAAATCCTCATATGGTTGGAAACAAACTCCTTGAGTTTGGTGTGATAGGATTAGCTATATTCTTATTTCAAAAGGTTTTTCAAAAGGTATAGTTGATCCTACCATTAATATAAAAATAATATCAAAAGATGTTTTAGTTCTTCAAATTTATGTAGATGATATTATTTTTGGATATTCTAAACATTCTTTATGTACTGAATTTTAAAAAATGATAAAAAAAGAATTTGAAATGAGTTTAATGGGTGAATTGAAATTTTTTCATGGGTTTTAGATATTTAAAAACAATATAAGAATTATTTTATACCAAAGTAAATATACAAAAGATATTTAAAAAAATTGTTTGGATATCACTAAAAGAAGTGATACTGTTATGAGTACCACCTATAAATTGGATTTTGATGAGGATAAGTAATTAGTATATCAAATTAGTTACAGAGTTATGATTGGAATTCTTCCCTACTTAAATGGTAGATATCCAAACATTTTGTTTAGTGTGTGTATGTGTGATCATTTTCAAGCAAACCCAAAAAGAGTCAAAGTTGGTTGCTGTAAAAAGGATTTTTAATGAACTAATTTAGGACTATTTTACCCTAGAGTACAATCATTTTACTTGGTTATTTAGATTATAATTTTGGTAGTTGTAAGTTAATTTGAAAATAACCTCCGGAACATGCCATATTTTGGGAAAGTATCGTTTTTATAAGTGTAGTAGGAATAAAAATTCTATTGTAATGTCTAATATTGAAGTTAAGTACATTGATGTAGGTAGTTTTTGTGATCATATTTTGAGGATAAAACTTACATTACTATACTATAAATATCAATTATGATGCGTACCTAAAAATTATGACTATAAAAGTGCTACAAATAGTTCTAAAACCCTATATAACACTCGATAAGAAAACCAATTAATGTATGACATCAATTTTTGAGATATAATTTCCAAAGGGGTGATATAACTCTTGAATACATTGGTACAAAATATCATCTAGCTGATATTTTTACTAAGACTTTGAATTCTAAGAGAATGAACAACATCAAACATGAATTAGGCATGATTAACTTTGGTTAAGTTTAATTTTCTATGTATCACTATTGATTTTTAACCATTGTTGAGTTTTACCAACCATTTATTTTTAACCATCAATGAGTTTTACTCACTGGTGAAATTACTCACCATTATAATTACCCACCATTGATATTTAACAACCTTTGGAAACTTTATGCCTTTTTCAAATTTTCACTGTTTATTTTTAAGTAGCTCTTTCTTATTTTTTTGATACAATATATTTATTTAATTTTTAATTATAATTAAATTATAATTTGATTTTAATTTTCTAAATACATAAATGATATAAAATTAGGCACTCATCAAATTTGAACACTTCGCTCCCCCATGACTCTGCTCTCAAATCTCAACACTACCCTTTTCTCTCCCGACCGTTGGCCTTCCCTCTCCTTGGCCTAAGACTTCCAAGTCAATTTCCATGGTTTGAGTAAATATAGATTCAAATTCCTATTTAGAAGAGTCACATCCAGAAAATAATCCAAAAGGAGAATCATGTTGTTCTACTGCTGATTTGGTGAATCCATAACTTGGGAAGAGAGTTGTGATACCCAAAAAATAAGTCCATTCTAAATGGATATTGTCTTGCATGTTTTTTGTGCTAAAATTTTATCAAGATCAAGGATGGGTGTAATAGTTCTCCAATAACCACTGGACCTGTTATCCTTGGTTGGTGAACCAATTCTATCATTTCATTTCCAAGAGAGTGAATATTGGATAAAAAAAAGAATAAATGTCTGGAATTTTTCCCCCCTAAAATCAGTGGTCTACTTTTTTGATAGTTACTCATGAAAGAGTTAAAAAATTATATTAAGGAACTATTATAGATGGTTGTGATAATTTTTTTCTGAGGACTCTTTGGAAAAATTAACTAGAGATGTATTAGGGATAAGACTGATTTCTTTTTAGGTAGATGAACAACACTTTCTTCTTTTATAGTTTATCCAGCATATTCTATACCCAAAAAGGTTGATTTTTCAATAATGAGGAATCATGATGTCTATATTTTTTTGATGGAGATAGGTGAAAATATAAAACTATGTAGATATTTGATGTTACACATGATAGAGATGTGAAATCCTTATTCAAGATATAATTTCTTAATTTTCCGTAAGATTATTTCAGTAATGCTTGAATACAAGGTTTTGGTTAATGAAGGTGAAGAATCAGTTGTTAAGTGTATAGGTTTTTTCATTTTAAGGATGATTTTTAAAATGAAGAAAATTAGTTGGAACCCATATAAGAAATAGTGGGTTTATAACAATGAAATTGTTTATGATGATTTCAATCTAGTAGATCATAAAACTATAATGAAGAACCTTTTAGATCTGGGTATGGAACCAGATAAAGTAGTGTATTACTCAAGTGAGGAAGAAGACGTTGTTCCCATTAGTAATGTGGAACAAGAATATCTAGTTGACGAAGGAAGGGATTCAAAGTTTCTTCAAGGCTCTCCATCTATCCCCTATGGTGCTCATAGTACTTCTATGACCCTCCTTATCAGATAATCTATTTTGAAAGAATGAAGTGATGAGGAATAAATATAAGTGTTAGCTGAAGAGTGGTTTAAAATCACTCGATGTCTTCATAAGAAAATGAAAATAATGAGAATGGTGATGAAAATGAAGAAGAAGAAGAAGGCAGAGAGGATGAGGTAGATGAAAATAGTAATAGAGACAGATATGGAAATGAATATGGAGATGAAGATGATAATGATAGAGGACCAGGACATGATGATCCCTCTAGACATGTTATATCTGAGGATGTAAATATTCATTAGGAACTTCTCTCTTCTCTAGGAGTATCAGTCTCCAAATAATAAGAGAGATTGAGTATAGTTATAGGTGTAGACTATGATACTAGAGAAGAAAAGGTTAATCATCCGTTGAGGGAAAGGAATCCCCAATTTTGGAAAGTTATCCAGTTTACATTGATGTTATTGGTGATCTGAGTATGTCTATCGATAATTTACAGATTGTTGATGAGAATTTGGGTGTTGTACCTAGCATTTTGAGCTTATAACTTAAGATAATCTAGTTTTGAATCCCTATAACTAGCCTTCTATGAATGTGATGTACCCACTTATTAATTAATGGGATAGGTTTCATGGGTAAGTTAGACTTGGTCTAGACTTCTCAGACTCAGACGATAAGAGTCTAGATAGTTGAGATGTGGGGGATCCTAAGAGAGCATTGGTATATGAGATTGATGTCGCAAACAAGTTGCATTGGTTTTCTTCTGATGTGCATGCACCTTCTATTTAGAGAGTTGATGAACCTAATGTTTTTTCAATTCTAGTGAATGTTGTCACTAGAGGAGACTTGGAATCCTTCGAAGAAAATATTATTTAAAATTTTACTCCTTTTTTAAGAAATAAATCCCCTCAGGTTAGTAAGTTAAGTGATAGAGATTTATGTTATATCTTTGAGCTGGTGATACACCATATTTATCAAAACATGATGCATCATATCCAAGAAGTTGTGATAGAGAATATAATATTCGAAAATGAGTTGAAATACTTGATATACATAGTGGATGAGATTAGGTTTTCATTTTTAGATTCCATGGAATCTTTGTTATAGTGGGTGGAGAACCTTACATCTATAGATTCCTCTTCCAATGCTTCTCCTCACACTGTTGATGTTCAGTTGACCATGATAGTTTATAGGAAACATCATTGTGATATTGATTCTTTAGGTGATGTACTAGACCTACCTTTGGAAGGATTGAGAAAAAACAAGCATAATGGAGATCATGTTTATATGATGGTCAAGGAATATACGAAATATATGAGGGATGATATAGAGACCATCAGAAAGGATATAATGTGTTATCCTTCAAGGATATACACTATGCATGCTCTGAATTATCATTTAATGTTCATGGAAGATAATATGAGGATACCTTCAGTTAGTCAATCCTTTAAGGGGATAGTGAATTAGGTGAAAGTAATGAATCCAGTGATTAATCTATTCATGTAAGAAAAAAAATATTTATTAAATTCCATGTATATTGGTTGAAACATCATTATAAACTTTATTAATTTGATTAAATCATTTCTGAATGTTACTTGAACTACAGTTGTGGCTCAGGATTCCATCACTATTACTATCCATCTGACACCTCTAGCTACTGCTCATAATTTCTTCAAGCTTTCTGTAAATAGAGATAATAATTCACCTTTTCCATCTCATTTTTATACATTTTCTTTATCACCTAGGGTTGTAGTTTAGTATCGTATTCTAAATATCATTATAGAGACCCATTCTCTAACTAATATCCCTATTTCTATCCCTCGAGTTCACTTATCCTCACCTACTGAACCTTTTTATTCAGACAAAGGTAATAGAAAATCATATCCTGAACCTTTAAATTGACCAAAAGATCATTGAAATTAATATCTTATTATTTGATGCAGATATTTTGTTTTATAACTTTTTTTCATATATTTTTTATGTACTTCACTTGATTTCTAATGGAAATTATCTTACTATTCATATTCAATTTCATTACATATTCTATTTTAATTATAAATTTTTTATAATCCAAAAAGGGGGAGAATGGATATATGAAATTTATTTCTTCATACAGTCATACTATCAATTTATTCCTTCTTCATATGATATTTCTTTTCTTTAGTACAATTCTTCCCATTGATACAAAATTCACATGGTATGAATATCTATTTTACAACCACGGTTTATTCAATATATATTTGTATAAAATTCCATGATTTTTTTTCATCAAAAGGGGGATACTGTTGGAAACTCCTTATTTTAATGACCACCAAATCATATTTTTTATGATATTAATTATTTTTCTATTTTATGATAGAATTTTATAATATAAGACATAATGGAATTTTTTTTACGCTTGGGAAAGACTCACCATTTAATATGAGTCATTTCTAGACATTACTCACTGTTGAAGATGAGTCACTTCTAAAGGGAAATCATCATTGGAGTGGAAATTTCGATTAGTATTAGAATCACCCACTATCAGCTATATCTCACCACCTATTTTTTTTGGAAATATATGGGAATTACCAACATCCATAGGTTGACTCACCATTGAACCAAATATTTGATAGTGTTGAAAAAATATACCCCTATAAAAGAGTCTCAATTAATGATGACCTTCCATTAGGATACAATTTTAGATATGTGTGAGAAAGTCCTACCACCAGAGAAGAGTCGCTATTAAATATGACCTTCCATCAGGAATCAAATTTGGCTATGTTTTATAAAGGCCTTACACCAAATAAGCATCACCATTAAAGATGACCTACCACCTAAATGGAAATATGAAAAAATGTTGGAATGACCTACTACCAAGATGTCTCACAATTGGCTTGATACACCACCATCCCAAGTCACTGTTAAGATGACTCACCTCTAGAGTGGAGTCACCGTTCGAATGAAAACCCAACATTTATTATGTATATTTTAAATTTAATATTTATATTGACTATTTTATCAAATTTAATAATGGGAATTGTTTTAATGACTTTTATTAATATATTATAGAGATGAATTAAAGTATGTGTTAATCATTCAATATGAGGAGCATAAGATATAGATGATTCTACATACATGCTATTATTAAATAATGAAGTAGACTCTCTGATGAAGAGATACATAGAGTAGAACACACAGAGGTATTCTTGTATAAGTGAAGTGATCAGAAAGAAACTAAAGAGTTACACTTGTTGAGATATTACATGATGAATATTTCTTAAAAAAATGTAGAAGATGTGAAGCGTATAGAACATCTTGTACCTCCCCACAATCAGAACAAAAGAGTTCACGAGACTTTGTTCTACTATGAAATTCACAAAAACGACTCAAGCTACATTTCAAACTATATTCAATGGGTCACATGATACGAGATCATATCAATCCTTGAAAAAAAAATTATACATGTTTTTATTTTCCCTTTATATCTATTTTCATTACATTATTGGTATTGTGTGCATACACTATATTTAACACATCCACTATCTCCTCTTCTTTATCTAGATGATAATTGATATATTATTAAACATTTTTTACTTGTGTATTTTGACATTGTTGAGTAAGAGTTCATTCCATGGACTGTGTTATTTTTTAAACCTATAACATTTGTAGAAGAGGTCCCATTCTTGTATATAAATCTTGTTTTCTATTGAATACCCAATCGAGGTTGTGGATCCAAAGATTATTTTATATAATTTTCTTGGTAGCGGGTAATTTTCAAGTGGAGAGGATTAAGTCTCGACTTGATACTAAACATCTTGTATTTATTTCACTATTTGTTTTATTTTATTTTGTTTATTTAAATTGAATCAATTTTAAACTAAACAAGAACACTACTTTTATCATTAGTATTAAGTAGCATTTAAATAAGTTTTTGACTAAGTGAAATGATATCAAAATATAATATAGTTTTCATAATAATTTTAACTCAAACCTAATCAATATTTGATAAATATTTTAAATAATCAAAAAATATAATGATATTCTATTTTTATTAACTGAGGTGTTCTTATTTAAATTGTGTTTTTTTTATTTTGAAATATTTTAGAAGAAAAAAATTTATTGGGTACTCAATTCACCCCCCTCTTGAGATAATCACTATGACCAATAACATAAAAATATGATAGTGCATCCACACTAATATTACCCATAGTTTAAGGAGAACTATTTTATATTGGGATCATCAATTATGTTTCCAATGCATTCTTCCAAGTCTGCGCTTCACTTGTTCTTATTACCTACATTTCCACATTCCAGTGGTGAGAATATTCCATCAAATTAATCAGTGATGTTCAATACTAGATTGAAAAGGCATGATAGTATTCTGGTTCTTCATTCTATGTATTCCTCCTTGGATCTCATCAACTAGTCTGGGTCTCCCTCTTAGTTTTGATTCATATTCAGGAATCTATTTCCTTGCGGCATCTCAATGTAGACATCAAATAATTATATTACTTAAATCTTGATAGGGACACATACTTCATTTAGAGGAGGTAGTTGCATTTTTCATTTCTAACAGTTTCTCAACGTCGTTTATTTTGTGAACCAATAATGTCATCCAATTTTAGAGGGAATCTAATGTTTGAGGAATCATAGGCATGAAACCCAATGTATCCCATGCCATCCATGTGGTAGTAAACTTAAGGGGGTAAGAATTTTGATTATTTTTACCTCATAAATCTCATGTTAATTATATTGGGTATGTATTTTGGATTAGATCACGAGTTTAATATCATGTGGAGATGGGTTGGAAATAGGTTTAATGTCTTGCAGGGACAGGTCAGTGGTTGAGTGTGTCACCAAGGGGAATTATTTAATACTCAGATGTTTGGTGTAGTTTTTCCTCTTGTAGGAGGGATTTACCACTTATGATGTGTTGGAGTGTGTCTTTAATGGGTAATTTTTCTCACTCATGATCTGGTTGAGTGTATCCCCATGGGAGAAGATTTCACCCTCGAGGTTTGATGGGGTGTATCCCCAAGAGGAATATTTCACACTTGGGGTTATTAGAATTGAACCTCATAGAGGAATCCTTTGTACCCTATCAGTGAATAGGGATCAAAACCCATGAGGTTCAATGTTTTAGTTTTTGGTCCAATGATAGTATTGATCCATGCCGTTTAATGTCATGGGGAAAGGATGCTCGTGTTGTAGAAGGAGTGTCAATGAGGGATGGTGTGGGGAATATTCATATGGATTACCTAAGATAGGATTTTCATCCCTTGGTCGGGGGGAAATGGAATATCATGATGATGGTACATGGGGTATTCTTTGTGGATCACATAGGGTAATTCTATAGTTTAACATCACATGTTGAAGACATTTTTGTGTAGTTTAATATCATATGATAGGGATGACTATAAATATATATAATTAATATATATGATATTTATATAAAAATTAAAATAATGAAAATGATTTAACTATAATCAATGTTCTTGGTGTGGAACCATCAGACCAAAACATGAAAAAAAATAGACAAGTTCTCACACTTAATGTCCATTTTAAGAGAAATTTTTTAATAAAAAGAAATTTTGAATTTTTAAAAGGGATGATACGTAGTAATTTAAACAATAATATTATTCTATAATATATTTATAATAAATATATATTTATAATAGTGGTGGTTTGAGTACATGTGTAATAGAACAAGACTTGAGGTTATGGACTTCTAGTCTCACATTTATTTCTAGGAGACATATTCTATATTCACCTATCATTTAATTTTTATGTGTGTGTATATACTACTTATGAAACAAAAAATTATAATATATAAATATTATATATTTATATAAAAATACTAATTAAATAACAAAATTATCCATGCTAGAATCATTTTGTTTTAATACATATGAAAAATTAGAACATAAACAACTGGTTCATAAGTGAAATGTATCTCCTTGCACTAAATTCATCATATTGTACACCCTTATTGGAATTATAATACAAAAAAAATTTCATCATATATAGGGAAGATAAAATAATAAATGGTGTGCTATGATACTCAATAAAGATAATGAAATAATATGTTATTGATCACATATGAATAACATGATCATAAGGGTATGAGAAAATGAGATTTTGCAAGCCATACCCAATAAATCATTGATTATAAACAGGAGTCATGGAATAAATCTCCATAGTTTTCAAGACATGAATCATACTGAAATCAATGAACATGAACCATGATTACATAAAATTGGAATAATAAATAATTATTTTCATGAACATAAGCATAGAAAATCATTTATCAAGGTTATTCACTAAGGAATTCACATCATGTTAAGCTTGGGATAACAACCCATGTACACTCTTTTGGGATTGGGCTAACCACCCATGTACTCTATTTTGGGCTTGGGTCAACCTCATGTAAATCCTATAGAATCATATAAAATTAATCATTACCCAATTCATTTGATGAAAATTTAGGGCTAACCCATCACACAATGAAAATAATACATATTTTTTCCACATGTTCATAAAACATTCAACATATGAAATCCCAGGAATAAAAAAGGGTTTCATAAAACATTTTATCATAGAATATCCCATTGAAAAAATTGGATTCATAATCATTTCAAAAATTAATAATAACATAATCCGTAAAATAATAAATTGGATTCATAGAAATCTTTTCTTCATAAACACAAACCATTCTAGGAAATTATAATAATTTTGTCTTTAGATAATACCCTTAGTAAGGAATAGGTAACATCAATATATGTACTATTATATGGAAAATGAATTTGAAATTAAAATTGATGGAATCCTCTAGTTTCAATGCTCACAAATCATGTTTAATTGTGTTTCATTACGTTTTAACATACTTATGAATAGTCTATATCTATTCTATCAATTATTATTTCATATGAAAGGTTGAAAGTATTTTGATAAGTATGAGTCACAATTAAGGTGAAATCGCAGTCACTAGTCATAGGACTCACAGTCACCATTTTGTCTAAGAATTGGTAATGTATGAGTTATCGTTTGACTAACCTACAGGTTCAAAATGATTACAAAGGACCAGACAATGTTGTATCAAGACACCCACTTCAGAATATTCACAAAGAACCAACATAGTTGATATAGTCCAGACACCATGCTACTGGTTTCAGAATTCTCTCAAATTCCGTGACACTGTTACAGTGACACCATTCCAATGACACTATTCCAAAACACTACTCCTGATTCATCGCTTCTATGACACTATTACAATCATAGTCATTTACTTCTAAATTAAATTCCAAATTATTTCTAATGGTCATATTTTAGTTATTAATTAACACTAATTTTATTAATGATCTTTTCTATACATGTCAATATACAATAGGAGGTTTGAGGTGTGTATATCAAGATCTCTGTTAGCTAAGAGAAGTACCTGAGATTAAATTAAAAGGTGGCGTGTGAAGTAGATAGAGATAATGCATGGTGTAATACAAAACCAAGAAGTAGGGTAACACCACTTATTTTAATTTTAGTGAAAATGAGGAGAACTTTCTCTACACCAAAGTGTGAACATCCCTATAACAACAAACCTAGAGAAAGAGATCTTCATAGAATATCTCATTTTTCATGGAAACTAGAACGCAAGGCTTTCCCAATACCCTTTTTTGGTGTTTTCATTTAGAATTGGACCCAAGCTTCACATTTTCTACATCCTAGAAATCCTGAATATTCAAGAACATCACTCATATAATTCTAAACCTATTCTTATCATTTATTCTCTATTTTGTACTATGTAAATATTTTTTGAGAATTGTGTTTATCTGTATTACAAAAATAGGCTATCTCATGTGCTAAACTAGAGGATACAATATATTATCTCATTCCTACTCTCTTACACCATTTCCCTCCCACACACAACTATGGAAAAGGACCCTATGTGTCCTCGTTGATTTATATTCCCACTAATATCTGTGGTAGAAGTCCAGTTAGACCTGGAATGATTTGTATGTTGTTGTAAACCCTTATCCAGGTTTTAGATCAAGTTTATTAATATAAACTTCTTTGTGGAAGGTGATCACCAAGTGGAGAGGACTATGCATTTTCTTGAGATTGAACATCCTATTTTATCCACTGTGTTCAAGTTATATTTTCTTGTCTATCATTGTGTATTAAATCCCGAAAACATTACATTGCTTTGATAGTTAATATTAGATAATATTTGTTCTATAATTTGTTTTAGTAGACTGATTTAAAAAGTTGATGTGACTTTAAAAATTGATTTGACTTAGAATTAATCAATATTTAAGGAATATTTCAAACTCTTAAATCTTTTACAAATCTGATACTTTAGTTAACTAACCAGTTTGATATTAAATTGGGAGACATTCAAATAAATAATTTTTGATAGAAAATTTTTATAGGAACTTAATTCACCCCCACTTTAGTGTGTTACTATAACCAACATTTGGTATCAAAGGTTGTTTTTAATGTGCTATTTTCAAATCTTTTCAACCGTTATTTTAGTTGTGTTTTAATAATATAAAAATTTATGTTCGATATAAATTTTTTTCTCTTTAAAATATAGTAATTATTATTTATTATGCATAATAGACTGGAAGGTACTGCAACCAAAATACATTCCTATTTTAATGATACAAATTATGCCCAGTGGAAAATAAATATGAAAATGCACATAAAAAGAAATGGGTTTGATATTAGTACTATAATAAAAGATTAATATGGCATACCATACACTCCATGAACTACATGTAATGAATCCAAAAAAACATATTACAATAATAATTGTAAATATATGAATTCATTATTTTGTTATTTAGGGGTTGAATCATTTAATATATTTTTGTATGTAAATCTACCTATGCAATTTGGGATACATTAGCTATTTCACATTAAGAAACCACTAATGTTTAAACAACGATACTTAATAACTATACTATTAAATATGATAACTTTAATATCAAGCCTGATTAATCCATTTATGATATGTATCTTAGGTTGAATGATATATTAAATATAATGAGATCTCTTGATAAGACAAAGGATTCCAATGAAAAAATCATGCAACAACTTAGTTGTCAACCTAAAAGGTGGAGAGGAACCTCAGTTTGAATTAGAGAATACTATGATATCAGTAAGTTTCTATTTAAGGATCTAAAGAGAAAGATGATGATGTATGACGAACAATTAAAGGTAAAATAGAATAATATTATGATCCAAATAGAAAGTTAGTGGCATTCAAAACCACTACTTCCAAAAAAAGGAAACGAAAGGGTACAACCTCTTTCTGATTGTATAAGTAGCGAAGATTCCCCATCATTCAGTGATGGTGGAATGGATCATTTTTAAAAAAGGTTTAAAATGTTTCTATATAAAAATATGTTTTTCAGGAAGCCCAACTAAAATGGAAAATATGGAAATAAGGGAAATTATAAAAAGGACTGGAAGAAAAATAAAAAATACAAATGAGATAGCATGCTATAAATATTAAAGAATAGGACATGTAAATGTTTATTTTCCTTAAATAATATATAAGAATAATTATGAGAACTAAGATAGGATATATAGAAAGTAAATAAAGGCCACCAATAGTTATTCTGAGGATAGATCCAGTGACTCAAAGTCATCATGTGATGAAAATTGTAATAATTCAAATGTGTGTTTTATAAAAAAACACATTTGAGGTGTCCCTTGAATCTCTTATACAAAATTATTATTATTTTGAAGATATATATGATTATAAAAATATAACCAATGAATAAATGGTTTAATACTTCCAAATTCTTGAAGATACATGCAATGAGTTAAATGATAATATATAAAATTTTAAAGAAACATCATGGTCTCACTTATACTCTAAAATCTGAGGTTAAAATAGAGAATATGATAACTTTCTAATTTCTTAAAGAGAAAAATTAACTAAAATTATCAAATGAGAAATTGAAAAAGTATTTAGAATATTTTACTAATGTAAAAAACACTCTAAAATAAATTCTTGGTAAATAGGTTGCACCAAAATATACTACTGGTATAAGTTATCAACTAGTACAGATAAACCTTGGTGGAAAAATTTTTGTATAAAAATGTAGAAAGTAGGATTTGTACCTAAAATTAAATGGTCTATTGCAAGATCCTATGATGGACAATATTTTACACCGTCATGTTTTTCTAGACCCAATAGAGTTTATTTTTCTAATACATTACAAACTAGTTATAGGAAACCCTTGAAAAAAGTATGGGTTCCCAATGCATTCATTACTAATATTATTGGACCCAAGAAAGTCTATGTACCAAAATATTTTTTTTAGAATTTTATTTGTGGTAAATATGTTTTAATATGTCCTATAAAATTCTATGCAACATGGATTATGGATGTTCAAGAAACCTGATAAGATATTATACAGTCTTCAATAATCTAGTAAAGATTGGTGGTAGGCATGCCACCGTTGGTGATAATGAAAAAGGAAACATAAATGGCCTTATACAAGTGGGTAAGACTAATTCAATTTTAATTTCCAAATTTTTTTGTTTATGGATGTAAATATGATCTTCTAAGAATAACTTAATTATCTGATGGTGGTTTCAATGTAAAATTTTAAAATGATATAGTTAATGAGTTTAATTCTAAATATGATTTAGTTTTTACGTCTTTTTTAAATGAAACTTTTTATGCTATTAATTTATATTACTTAATTTCTAAAAATGATTCTTGTTTGATTGATTTTTATGAAGAGTCTTGGATCTGGTATAAGGGAATGTGATATTGTAATATTTACTCACTTAGGAATCATTCAAGGAAAGGGTTTTTCAAGGATCTACCCAAACTCTAATTTCCATATAATAATGTCTAAAATCGTTGACAAAAATAAAAACAACACAAAATAACTTCCAATTCCAATAATGAAGTTTCAATTTCTCAACCTCTTTAGTTGGTTCACATGGATTTTTTAGACCACATATATTTTCATGTCTTAATGGGAATCAATATATTTATGTTCAAGTAGATGACTACTATAGATATACATGGACATTATTTCCTACTAACAAAAGTGAATCTTTATCTCATTTCATTACGTATGTTAGAAAAGTAGAAAACCTAAGTGGTCTTAGGATTTAAATATAAGTAGTGACCATGGTCATGAGTTTGAAAACCAAGTTTTTTAATATTTCTTCTCACAAAATGGCTATAATCATAACTTCTCTACTCCTATGACACCCCAACAGAATGGTGTTATAGAATGAAGAAACATTACCTTACAATAAATAGCATGAACAATGATTAATGAATATGATTTACCTATCTATTTTGGGGCAGAAGATATCAATATAGACTTTTACATAACTAACAGAGTCTTAATCCGAACTATTCTTAATAAAACACATTATGAGTTATGGAACAATAAGAAACCCAAAGTTTTCTACCTTAATGTTTTCAGTTGAAAAGTTCATATTCTTAATTCTAAGTATAATCTTGACATGTTTGCCTCAAAAATTGATGAAGGAATATTTCTAGGTTACTAAATCTCTAGAAAAACATATAAAGTAATTAATAAAATAACCAAGTGTGTGGAAGAATTTATACAAGTCAATTTTGATGAAAACGATCTACATGAACCCAAAAACTCCCTAGAAAATATTGGGGATGATCTAACCAATATAGACATAACTACCAAATCTTTTGATCCTATTTTTAAGAAACATATTAAATCATCTAGTTCTGATAATTCTCTAGATTCTAGTTATGATGAACCCGTACCTGTTGAAGAATCTGAAATTACCAGCCCTTTTTTTTCTAGACCTACAAGAACACTAAAGAACCATACTTTAGATTATATAGCTGGAGACATAGACAAAGGAACTCAAAATAGAGATTATCATAGAAACTAGGTTAAACATCAATCCTTTTTGTCACAACTTAAACATAAAAAAATAAATTAGGCAATCAATGATGAATTTTGGCTAATATATATCCAAGAAGAATTAAATCAGATTGAATGAAATAATGTTTGGAAACTAGTGGATGGATCTAAAGACACCTAGGCTATTGGAACTGAGTTGGTGTTTAGAAATAATATAGATAAAGCTGGTACTATTGTAAGAAATAAAGATATATTATTTGAAAAAAGATATATTCAAGAAGAAGGCATTGACTATAAATAAAATTTATACCCAGTTTGTAGACATGAATCCATTAAAATCACTCAAGAATATGCAACACATCTAAATTTTAATCTATATAAAGTTGATGTTAAGAGTGAATTTATAAATTAGTATATAGTTGATGATGTTTTTTTGAACAACCCCTGTTTTTAAAATCTCTCTTTTTCCAATTATTTTTTTAAGTTAACAAAGGATTTATATGCTTTAAAATAGGATCTAAGAGCTTGGTATGATGGAATAATTACATTTATTATTTCGAAAGGTTTTAAAAATGGTATAAATGATCCTACTATTTTTATAAAAATAATTTAAAAATATTTATTGGTAGTAATAATCAAAATTGATAATATTATTTTAGGATCTTCAAAAAATTATTTATGTGTGTATTTTTTAGAAATGATGCAAAATGAGCTTGAAATGAGTTTAATGGGTGAACGCATATTATTTCATGTATTTCAAATCTTTGAAAATAAAGAAGGTATAATTTTAAATCAGAGTAAATATACTAAATATATTCTAATTTTTTTTGGTTTGGATAACATTAAATGTAGTGATACTTATATGATAACTAATTATAAGTTGGATCTTGATGAAAGTGGTAAATCAATTGATCAAACCACTTATATAGAAATGATTTGAAGTCTAACATACTTGACTACTAGCCAGACTAATATTATGTTTATTGTATATATGCGTTTTTATTTTCAAGAAAATACTAAATAATCTTATTTAACTAATGTTAAAAGAATTTTCAAATACCTCAAACATACTATTAACATAGGACTTTTCTATCCTACAGAAAAATCATTTAACTTAGTAAGTTATTCTCATGATGCTTTCGGAGGTTTCAAGTTAGATAGAAAATAACCTTTGGAACATGTAACTTTTTAAGAATTTCACTAGTATTAATGTGTAGTAAGAAGCAAAATTATGTTGCATTATCTACTGCTGAAGCGGAATACATAGCTACTGGTAGTTTTTGTGCTTAGATTTCGTGGATAAATCATACTTCCCTAGACTATATATATTACTTTAGACATGCTCCTATAAAATATGATAATAATAGTTCTATTAACATGTCTAATAATCCAGTTTATCACTCATGAAAAAAAATATTATTGTAAGAAATACTTTTTTGAGAGATCATTATCAAGAAAGTGATATTACTTTAGAATTAATTGGCATAGAATAACATGTTGAAAATATTTTTACTAAGACATTAGGTAATGAATGAATGAGTTACCTCGTACATGAATTGGGAATGATCAACTTTGAGTAACCATTTGATGTCTCACAGTTTGATGTATCATCATTTGATGTCTCGCTATTTAATGCCTCATCATTTTAGGTATCACTGTTTATTGTATCATTGTTTGATGTCTCAACCTTTGAGGTCTCAACGTTTGATGTCTCACTATTTTATGTCTCACCGCTAATAGCTCAACGTCTAGACGCACTAATGTGACCTAGCTTTCTATATTTAGAAATATTTATATGTCTCTGTTTTAAATATTTATTTTATTTTTTACCACATTTTTTATTAGTGACATTTCAAATCACGGAATGATAAAACTGGTTAGTATGAATCACTTCTTCACTTCACTTTTTCTCTCTATTTCCCAAATCAAAACCCTCCTCTATCAAAACTTTTGATCTCCTTTGAACTCCCTTGCCTATTGTCTGAAATGGATAGGTTCAAGCATCATTATTCCTTGATACCAAAGAAATGATGGTCACTAAAGAAATCTAAAAATTCCCTGATCAAAATGCCTAAGAACTCTATAAACCTTAGTCTTACAGATCATGTAGTCATTCCTTAAAAGGAAGTATGTGTGAAGTGGCTTCTTTTGAGTAAGTTACTTGTTCATAATGTTTCAAAAGAGTAGGGATGGCTAGAATGGTTTACAAAGGAAAAGATACCGATATATCTAAAGCTTGTTTTTGAGTTTTACTAGTATATTGATTTTTCATTCTATAAAAAGGATGGATTTGTGGTTAAGAGTTGGGTAAATGGACAAATATATTCTTCTTCTTCAAGGTTGTGGGACGTTTTCATAGGAGTACCTCATGATGTTATCTACAAGGATAATCAAATAAACCATCCTCCATCAAGTAATATTTTTAGACTAGAAGAGGATTCATGTGTTTAATATAAAACAAAAAGAATAGAAGACCAATTTCAACTGAGTTGGATGGAGAAACTAGGTTTTTTACAAATTCATTAAACACATAATCTTTCAAAGTAAAGGTGACTATGATACATTGAAATATCTTGTTTTATTCTTATTGCACCTAATAATAAATGGTCATAGGATAAATCTATGCAAGTATCTGATTCTATATATTTATGACCTGATCAAAACTTCCTCCAAGTTCACCTCTATATTTTATTCAAGATTAATCTCTATAATGATGCATGAAAAATGACTATTAGGGAAAGATAAGGAAATTGTTGTGGACTATCAATTTTTTTTGTCTATGGATATATGAAAATGAATAAAAATTAGTTGGAATCTATGAAAAAATTCATGGGTTATGGACAATGAAAATTTGTATGAGGATTATAATCCTGTTTGCAATCCTTCAAGACCTAAGTATACCAATGAACCATGTTTATAATATGATGAAATAGTAGAATATTCAGATAAAGAAGTGGAAGATGATGATGAGACAATGTATAAGAGGAATGAAGAAGAAAGTTATGATAATGCATCTCTCGCTGATGATGATGATAATGAAGGAGTTGATATGAAAGATATTATTGAAAAGGAAAAGTAGAGAGAAGGAGAAGATTCTATAGATTAATCTAATAGAATAGAAAAGATAAAAATAAATAAATAAGTGATAAAGGGCATAAAATAGAAATCCTTGTACCTACTAGAACAAGGGTTGAATAAGATGATATATTAGAAGTACATGTGGCTGAGATTGAGAGGTACCAATACATAATAAAATATGTAGAAGGAGTTCACCTGATAGAGTCACTTAATTCTCTTAGGGATAAATTAGATGATGGAGAGAAAAATCCGTGTTTGGAATGGATTAATGTTCCAAATCATATTGATTCTAGTTCAGTGGATATATGGTACAAATTTCCATAATATTTTTATGTTGATAATTCTAAGAAGTACATACTTATGGAAATGGACCTTTCAACCATGTTTCAAATCAAACCTATCAAAACCAAAGAAGTGGTTTTTGTTCCATATCCAATACCTATTTCTGATCCTTCATAAGAAACCCCATACCATTTTAGTCATGAATATTTGAATGCTTTCAGAGAAAATCTACTATCTGGATTTTGAAAGTTTATAAATTCAAAACATGATCCTGTGACTAACCTCAACGAAAGTGATGCTAGAATGATTCTGGAAAAGATGATATGCAAAATTCAACCTAGAATTCCTCATGATATATAAGAGGAAAGTATTGAAAATAAACAGTTTAATGATGAGTTTATGTCCTTAAAATATTTTGTTGGGGAAATGAGGAAGGATTTGCAAGAGGCTTATGCTCCAGCTCCAGTATCTAGTATCAGCAAGGGTGGTCATGAAATGCTCTTAGGGAAGGTTGTATATCAGATTCAACCTAATTTTGTTTTAGTGGATAAATATGTGGTCAATAACGACACCAAATTATCAAATTAAAAGCGTGAGCTTGTGGATGAAATCATTCAGCTGATAGATGCGTATAAATGTTCTTTAGAAACTGTTCTTAAAAGGCTTAATACTCTCTCATCAGATACTTCAGCTCCATCTGCTTCTGCTCAATCATCTCAACCTTTAGAAAATGACTTGATAAGATCAGTGATTAGAGAAGAGCTTCAAACTTTGGTTGGTGGTCCAAGAAAAGAAATCATGAGAAAGATTGAAATATACAATGATCATGTGAATGGTATGTTCAGATTTTACACCAATACTATCACTAATTCTCAAGAAGATATTTAAAAAAATGTGGATTCCTATTTTAAAAATAATTCTACCCAGAATCAGCTGAAAATGCATTTAAAATATATGGTGGATAATTTAAAGCTACCTCCAGTGACTCCAGCTTTCAAGGATCAAGTCATGTAGTTGATGGATTTTACTCCTACTGTTAAGAAGATTATGGAAAATAATGATTATTTTGAGAAGGATATATAGTACAGTGGATAGATCATCAAGGATTTCATAAATATAATGAATCCTTATCTATATCATCAAATTGTTTCCATAGTTTCTCCTCCATATAATCCTATCAGACCTAACCTACTTCTTTCTACGAATCCTTCTTCCTCTACCTCTTTTTCTTCTATGACCATGACCCCTGCTCAGGCTCTCAGACAGATCATACCAGTCATTAATGAGCATCATATGCCTTTTTCATCATCTAGAACATGCCTTTCAAATTATATTTTTGAAGGTATGCCTCTCCCTTCACTCTCTCTTGGCTCTCTATATTCCAAAACTACCACGTCTTCACCTACTTCCTCTAAACACGATGACTCTTCCAAAGGAAAAGAGGTGTTGGAAATAGATCCTAAGTGATTGGATGTTTTTTTGATAGGGATGTGGTGTAATTTTTGTCATTATACTATATTGATGTCTTATATTACATCTTATCTCTTTTTTATTCAATGAAATGTGCTCTATTTTATTCACTTATTGATTCTTTTTAATATTTATTATTTGTTTTTTATTTTCCTATATTCTTTTTCATATTCCCAAAAGGGGGAGAACTCAATGATGTAATTTTCCTTTCACATGCTTAATAATATTTATGATATTAAAGGGTAGAACTCATAAATGGTATCTTAGTTAAATTTAATTGGAATATTTTATGTCTTAATATAACATAATATCTTCGATATGTTAAATAAAATGTTATTAAATTAATATGATAAATATATATTTCTTGTAAATTCCATGATTTGTGATCATAAAAAGGCGGATATTGTTGGAATCCTATAGTTTTAATGCTCATAAATCATGTTTAGTCATGTATATTGCATTTCAATATTCCAATGAGTAATATTAATCTATTATATAAACTATTATTTCATTTTTAAGGTTTCAAATATTTTTATACGTATGATTCATCATTAAGATGCACTCATTGTCACTGGTTAGAGGACTCACAATCACCATTTAGTCTGAAAATTGGAAAAGTATGATTCACTATTTTAGAAACCAACCAGTTCAGAATGTTTACAAAGAACCAGACACAGTTGTATCAAACCACCAATTATAGAATATTAAAAATGGAACTGACACTATTGATATAGATGAGACACCATGCTACCAGTTTTAGAATTCTTGCAAAGTCAGTGACACAGTTCCAGTGACACCATTCTAGGAAACAACTCAAGAGTTACCACTTCTACGACACCATTCAAGAATCAATCATTACCTTTTAAATTAAATTAAAAATTATTAATAATGATCATATTTGAGTTATTAAATGACATTAATGTTATTAATGATATTTTTCTAAAATTTTAGTAGATAGTAGTAGGTATGAGGAGTGGTGATCATGCTCCCTGTAGGATAAAAGAGAATCACCCAAGATTAAATTAAAATATGTTCTGCAAATAAGATAGATATGATTCATTGTGAAATACAAACCCAATATGTAGATCTATGAAATTTCTTCTTGTTTTTGTGAACAAGAATAGAAATTCTTATACACCAAAGTCTGAAAATTTCTATAGCAAAAAACTAAGCAAAGGATATCTTTATAGAACATCTCATTTTTCAGGAAACCAGAACATAGAGTTTTCATGATACTCTATTTTTGGTGTCTACTTCCAGAAGTGGACTTAATATTCACATTTTCTACATCCCAAAAGTCACGATGCATCATGAGTATTACTCATAGCATTCTAACCATATTATTATCATTTCTTCACTTTTTTGTACTATTTTAATAATTTTTGAGTAGATTGTGTATTCATATTCCAAACACACACTATCTACTTTGCTAAACTAGAGGATACAAGATATCCCCTCATTACTACTCTCTTAGACCATTTTAGTTCTACGTACAATTGTGGAAGAGGTCCCTATGTGACCTGGTTGTCTTATTTTCCCACGAACACATGTGGTAGAGGTCTAGTTAGACCTAGAAAACATTTTATACAATAGTAAAACCTAATCAAAGGAGTGGATAAAATTTATTAATATAAACTTATATGTGGAAGGTGATCACCAAGTGAAGAGGACTAAGTATCTTCTTGAGAATGAGCCTATTATTTTTACCCATTGTGTTCAATTCCTATTTACTCGTCTATCTCTTTTTATTCAAACTAGAAAACATTAATTTCTGTTGATATTTAATCTGAGATAGTTTTTGTTCTAGAATTTGTTTTAGTAGACTGATTTCAAAAGTAGATGTATCATTATAAATTTCATTAACATATAATTAATCAGTCTTTGAGGAATATTTCAATCTCACAAATCTTTTACAAATTTTCTACTTTTGATGACTATCCATTTTGATTTTAAATTGGGGGACTTTCAAATAATTAATTTTTAATAGAAATTTTCTACAGGAACTCAATTCACCCCCTCTTGAGTGTCCTACTCTTACCAATAAAAATCACTTTGAACATATTTTGATGAAAATATACATAACACTTTAAAAACCCTTTTTTAAAACATAAATCATTATAAAAAAACTTTTCATTGAATATAAATGGGGAAAATTATAATGGAATATTTGAAGTTCATTTAAAATATTTCTTAAGAAAAATAACACTTTGACTTTGAAAAACTATTTTAAAAAATAAATCAATTTTAAAATATGTTTATTTGAAAATAAACATGGTAACAAATAAAGGATTATTTAAGACCATTTAAAACATTTCTTGTGGAAGATAACCTAATTTTTTCTATGAAAACTTTTTTAAAATATAAAATATTATTAAAATTAGTTCTTTTGGAAAATAACCATAGAAACTCAAAAAGAAATCTTTAAATATCTTTTAAAACATTTATGGTGGAAAATAACATTTTCAAATTGATTTTTTTTAAAAAATAAAATAAAAATTTAAAATTATTTTCATTCAAAATAAATTTGAAAAATATAATCAAATCATTACATAAAGTAATGTTCATGGTGGTAGGAAACTTTTTTCATGTCGTACACACTAAATAATGATTGCATTCCCATTTTTGGTAAAAACCAAACTAACGTTGATTGGAAAAAACATGAATATTACTTTTGAAATAATTATTAAAAATAAAAAACATGGGTAAAAAGTTTTTAATGAATAATTTATTTAATTTTTAATAAATTTTTGACATCATTTTAGAAAACACAGATATAGAAGAAAAAACATTTTGTACTAAATAGATAAATAAAGTCAGTTTTCGTAAATAAACCTTCATTTAGATTGTTGAGTACATAAAAAGAGTCCAATGAAGGGAGAAAATATATTCCTAGAAATAACCATAGGATAAGAAAATTCATTAGTTTATTTATATTTCAACCATAATATGTCATCATTAGAAGCACAAATATAAAAAATCATGTGAAATGATGAGATTTTCTTATGAATCCCTCTCCACTATGGTATCATTGAATCATAATCCCCATGATAGAATTAAATTAATTAAAACCTAAAATATAATGTAAATAAATATGTCAATGATATTATATTTCAATGAGTATTTATTTTAAAAATATAAAATAATATAGGTTCATGACATAAATTATGTTCCAATGAAGACAAATTGGGACAAATATCCCTTACATTATGTATCAATTTCCTTCACACAAGTTAGAAAAAACATTTTAATAAATATAGTTTCATTACAAATTATTTAAATACAATACACCTATTTATTTCACCATATATGATTTAGTTATGACCTTTTATTACCATCTCATTAAAATTTTTTTTTATAACCTTGTTTCAGATAATAAATGTTTTTCATATATGTTTTGATTTGATATTTTTGTTCTTTTTTGTTTGATCTTGGTTACATAATATAAAGAATATTAAGAATGATATATATAATATATATATATATATATTGAAAATATAATTATATGTTTTAATGCATAAAATTTATAGAATGAAAATGAAATACAGCATTCATAGGGATGGTAGGCTATACATACCCATGAATTGTGTTTCCATTTTTTTATGGATGGAAGGAAGGGAGAGTAAATAATAAATCACCGTTGTATTTTAATTATTATTTCATATATAAATATAAAATATATTAATTTAATTTATATTTATTACCTTCCATTCAAATAGTTACTAAAAAATATATCACATCGCTTTAAGAGGGGGTAGTACGTCGTATACACGAGAAACTTTATCTTATCCCCCACCAAAGCCAAAGTAAGAATTTGAATTTTATATTAAATTAATTATGTATAATTTCATTAATAATTTTATATATATTCATTAAATATATACTTATTATAACTTATGTAAAATTTAAATGAAAAAAACATCACATCGTTCCACAAGTTAGTAATCTTTCAGACACTTGATCAAAGGTTTTGTGTCATATTTGATAGAAGTGGAGATGGATAAAGATTATTACATTAATTTAATAAAATCTTATTATATCTGGGATAACATATTTATTATATCCAAAAAGTTAAATAATATTAAAATATATGGAAGAATAAATAATGAAAAAGAACAAGTTTTGGAATTTTTCCTCTTTTTTTGGTGAGCCTTTTAGGTAAACACCTAAATCCTTCTTAGGAGGGATTACTAAAAAATAATGAATATAGGATTATATGATATATTTAATGAAATTATTTGGGTAGGTATTCAATGAGATAAATGGGTTTTTATGTGTGATTAGGAGATATGAAACGGTTGCCTTTTATAAGTGGGGTAGAGGACATACAAGGATGTTTTGAAAAGAATAAATTATAATCATGATTTTAAAATTAAAATGGTTAAAAAATGGGTCATTATTGATCAATAGAGCTGATAAGGTCAATATATTTTCACCAAATTGTAATTGGACCATTTTCTATGTCATTTTACACCTTATTGTTTTAGTTTATCCCCTATTAAATTTGATTCAACATTAAACATTGCAAATAAGTTTTAGCTATTTTCACTATTTGTTATAGTAAAAAATTATGTTAAAATTATTAGTTAATTTTTATTATGATAGTTTAAAATATTTAATAACTTTTTATAAATAAAAATAATAGAAGTGGAAAAATTAATTTTAAATTATAGCCACAGACTCAACAAGAAAGTGATTTTCCCAAGAGAAAATGTTCAAAATATTTAAAAGTTTTTATATAAATATCAATATAAAATTGATTTAATTTCCTTAAATTAGATTAATAGATAGATAATTTAACTAATATTACTTATTAAACAATTATATACATGGGGAATCTTGGTAAATTCTTTAAATTAATAGGATTTGTTTTATAAAATTGAAATTTCCCCTCTTCACTAAAATATTTATCTTTTATGAAAATTATCAAAAATTAACTCCAAAATAACATCGACATGATTATTTAAAAAATTAGTTTAATTTTTTGAAATATAATTTCTTAAATTTTTAAAAATCAATTTTAAAATATGTGGTCAAAAAGTGAAAAAACATTTCTTTAGAAAAATACAAATTTTAAGCGTAAAATTAGATTTATTTATATATCATTCCTTGAAAACAAATATGATAGATTTTAAAAATTATTGACTATATAATAAATAAACTTAATTAAAATCCTTAAATTAAAGTTATTTATTTAATTTATTGGGATAAAACTCATTTATGTACAATTTTTTTCAGATGAATAGTTTCTTTATTTTTAAATTCTTTCTATTTTAATTTATAATTAGTTTTTCACTGAATAATTCATTTTATTTAAATGTGTAAACCATATATTTTTATAATTTTGTTAATCTAAATCATAACCTTCATTACAATGGCTAAGAGATAACTATTATATTAAATAATAAAAATTTAATTGTATGCCTTTTTTCGTTTAAACTTAGTGTTGAATGCAACATAAGATAAAATAGGTATTGAATGTCACAAATGGTAAGTCTAGTATAGTGTGAAATGAAATATATCAAAAAACTAAATTTATTTAAAAAAAAATTATTTCATACAATATTAGGGTGTTACATTTTACCACCCCAAATAAATTGTGTCATCAGAATTTGAACTTTTTCTCTGTGATTAATGGTTTAACATCTGAAAATCCCTTTATGGGAAACCCACATACTATAAAGGTTTAATAAGATTTAATTTTGGAAAAAGGTAAAGGGTTGTTCTACGGTAATATAGAATAACAAATAACTAGGTTCCCATGTAGAATAATATTGGTGGGAAGTGAAAACATAGACCTAGAAGAGATAAATAATGCCCAAACACTAATAAAGAGTGATAAAGAAAATGTTCAGGAGAAAGTTCACAAGAAAAAATAAACAAATTTATTATATGTGAAAAGAAGGTTCATTCATCATGAATGAAGGTAAATATATATAATTTTAGTTGAAGAAATTTTTCCCAATGTTTAGTAATTTTTACATGAAGATATACTTAATTTATTTCATTTTATTTCATAAGAACAATCTCACCATTTGGTTGTGCCTCAATCATTTTTCACTTCATCACTTACTCTAAGAGAATAATTTTTCAGGCCTGAAGCACCAAAAATTAATAATCATCATAAAATCATGATAATTAATTATTTATATCTTTAGTTATTAACAAAATTGGTATCAAAAGTTATCCAATATGCGAAAATCATTATATTGTGAAATAACACATAAATCAATAAAACCTCATAAAAATTTCAACTTAAATCATTCCATAAATTATTAAACATTGAACACTTACAAAATTCAGTATTTCTAAATAAGGTTTCTAAATTTTCCAAAATAAAATTAAAATTAATCCCTAAATTATCATTTAGTTACTCATAATTTTCACATGCCAGATATGTGAATACCTTGGTTATATATTCTCCCAAATCATGGTAATAACCATAATTAACATAAAACCTCAATAATAATGTCCATGCTTTCTCATTTCTTAACTAAAAACACATATTATTGAATATATTTCTTAAAGAAAAAAATGAAATAAATTCCATCAATGATAACCAAAATCGCTTTTTTAACAAATCATTAATTAATTATGAGACCTCAATACTGTCCAATTTACATTATCCATATAAATAGTCTCTTTACCCAAACTGAGCACTATTTTTTCAACATTAGGAACATATTATGCGTTATCTTTCCTTAATCAAGTTTTTCCATAAAATATAACCTTACAATTAAATTACTTTTCTGGATTTTCAATACAATTCCACATATTCTTGAAAATCCTTAATGAAAAACTAATATATAAAAGTACGTATATATTTCATGATACGTATAACATAATTCATAAATTAAAATACAGAAATACATCAGCAATATAACTTTATTCTTCTACCATTAACTATGCTTCATTATCTTATTTCGAAATTCCTCTTTCCTATAATATGGAATATGACTCCTATTTTAAGATTCATCAACATCAATTTATTCATTCTTATTATATTTACCATAAAAAATACTACAAAAATTGCTCATATATTTTATATTTCATTTATATACTCAACATCATCAATAATATAACAATTACTCAAACAAACTTGATCATATTTATTTTTCTGATTCCCATAATTACAAAATTTAAAACATTCAACTATCGATGGTAACTTAGGGAGAACATTGTGTCTCATCCATTTGGTTAACTGGCCTTTTCATTTTCCCTCAAACATTACTTTTTTCCCCATATCTTCTACACTCAAAACATATTCCCATTTCTCTGAGACATCCACCTGAGTTATTCTTCCCACATTCTTGACATATAAGAAACTTGAACCTTTTCCCTCTATGTTCTCCACCACCTGAGTTCTCAATAAACTATATCATTCTCGTCATTGAAAAAAAATATACCCTCTAAATACATAAGTGATTGAAAAACTTTAAATTTACATAATTAAGAAATTTTCACTTTTAAGTTCAAAAAATTCATGAAATACAAGAACAATGAAATTAATATATAATTTGTAAAATCTCAAGTATAAAATCCTAAAAATAAATAAGATAAAAACTGAAAATATTATCACTATAAATTCCCCCACACTTACCACTTGGAATCCTGGGCAAGTAATGATCAAAATAAAATCAAGGAAAATTAAAAACTAATAAACATGAGTTTCACAGATTTATCACTAAGAAAAAAAATATCATGCCCCATCAAAAAGAAAAATTTGGAACTCTCAATTCAGATCATTCAATCCATTTAAATTTATTTTCTTTATCCATGAACTCAACAAACTTACCTCACATTAATTTTATATCCACACAAAAATATGTATTTTAAATAAGGCTTTTCTAATAAAAACTCTTTCAAGAATCTCCATAGTCTTGGTAGATTTATATATATTCACCATTTGTGAGATAAAAACATGTAATTTTCAAGAGGAAGTTTCTGGGTTTTTCTATTGATTTTGGTTGGTTGGTTTTTAATGTCAAAACACTCTGACACCAAATACGGAGGGTTTGCCTCTTTTTGAAGAAAAAAAGGCATGAGTCAATTTTTTCCATAAGAATGGTCTCCTCTTCTGTACTATAATTACATGAAAATAATCTTTAAGCAAGAAACATGATTTTGGATGCCACATCATCAACATTTAATTAGATAAAATGAAATTTCCATTTAATTTTTCACTTGAAAGATCCATATAAAAACCCATTTCATCCATTGAGAGCTCCAAATAGAAAAAACTCATTTTTTTCCTTGAAGTATCTATAAGTGAATAACTTTATGCATAGAAAATATTTTTATAGAGCTAAAAATTTTCTTTGGAGTTTTATTTTCCACCAAAAGTAGTACCAAATGAGGAATCACACCATAATTCATCTACCACACACCCTTAAGTTAAATTAATCAGGAATTCTTGATTCTAGATTAGATTAAAAATGGAAAATAGGGTTATAATATGGATACCTAACAAGATTAACATGGATAATATGGGCTCAAAAAGATCAAATGTTTATGAAAGGATAAATTTAATAGGATTCTATTCAAAATGGGGATTCAAAATCAAAATAATTTACTCAATCATTTAAATTAAAAGTACCAAAAACATCATGTTTTTACCAAAGAAAATCATGTTATTCATAAATAAATAAATGATTAGTTCTCTTAAAAAAGGTGAATATAAAAATGATATTAATAATTGTTTAAAATCGTCATTAGAAGAGTATTTCAAAGATATAGAATGTGATATTTGGAATGAGAATAAAAAATCAACATCCTTTTCAATAAATTTCTAGAGATATGAACTTGAAACAATGTTATTTTATGCATTTACGGGGGTAAATTGGTTCAATCATTAACATGAATTTCAAAAATGAAATATATAATCATATGAGTTATATATTTTTGAAAGACCCAAAAATTGAAAAAATAAAATAAAATAAATATTCAAGAAATTTAAAGAAAAAATATAAACAAGAAAAATAAAAATAAAACAAAAAAATTATAATCTACTAAGAATGTTACCCCCTAATTTTTTTGTGGAATTTACTCATTATTTAATAGAATGATGTGTGAAAAAAATAAAATTTTGAAATTAAAGACATAAAAAAATAAGTTAGGAGAAAAGAAAAAACATGTAGTCAATTATATTCAACTTCATTAAGATGGATCTCCTACCCTATGGAATCTTGAAAATTCTCCCTAAACCTCTTCAACCTACTCCCATAGATTGTGAATAGTTTCCCCTTGAATAGTATATTTATCTAGGAAAACCATCAATCTAGAATTAGATAAAAAATCCTTTTCTTATTCCTTGATGTTATTTTGAGAATAATTCAAACATGAAATTCTTTGGTTATTTCCTTATACAACTTGTATCTTTCATATAAATTATTTCTAATATCGTCTGGATGTTAGAAACAAAATTTCCTTTTTTCTATAAGAAAATAGATTCACATTAAATGTTTTATGATATCAAAAAATATTTTTCTTCTAACTCAAACAATTGTTAAAAAACCTTTCCACAGAGTAATCTGAATGGTAAAATTCCAGTTAGGAATTTTAAATGAAGTATTATAGGTCCAAAGTGCATCATATAGTCCCAATATGTAATCCTTTCAATTTGGGTTCATAGTTTTTAATATATTTTGTTTTATTTCTATATTTGGGAACTCATTCATTCCATTTGTTTGAGGCTTATAGGTCCTAGAGACCATATGATGAACTCTATATTTCCTCAAAATATATTTCAATTCACTATTGATAATTTGGGTACACTGATCAGTATTCACAAACTTTGGAAATCCAAATTTAGAAAAAATATTTCCTTTCAAAAACATAGACATGGTTTTGGCATCATCGTCTCTCATAAGAATAAACTCTACCCTCTTAAAATCATAATAAAAAATAATAAAGATATAGTGAAATAAAAAATAATTATGAAAACTTTTATCACATCAATACCCCACCCATCAAAAACATCACAACACAAAATAGGTTTTTGTGGCATCTCATTCTTTTTGGCATTATTACGTTGAAATTGGAGTTTTTTAGAGGATCTGTAAAATTCAATAAAATATATAAAAATAGTGATCCAATAAAAAGTAGATTCAAGAAATTTTCTTGTAATTATTTGGGGCCCAAAGTTTCCTCCACAACTCAAATTTTGAAAAAATTATGAACAACTTGAAATTCCAAAATTGGAATGCATCTCATAATCATTTGATCACTACCATCATGCAGTAGGTTGGGATTATCCCAAACGTAATTATTTTAATCAGTCAAAATTTTATCATTCTTTTTCTTGGAAAACATGTGGGGATCATTTTCAGATACCTAAAAATTCACAAGATCACAATACCATGGTATTTAACTCTTACAACTATACAACTCCTCATATGGGGTGGTTTCTTTCATTAGTGGATAGATTTGAGGTTTTCTATTCAAAAAAGATGACATCCTTCCCAAATGATCTACATTTAGTCTCTCATGTTCTTTATTACCCTTTATTTTCAACGTCAAATTCTTGTAATGTAAATATACATCTCAAATGTCTTGGTTTTTCATCTTGTTTCTTCATCAAAAATTAGATTACATATTATTCTCTAAAAACAATCCCCTTGGAGCCTAGTAGATAACATGTAAATTTTTCCAAAGTAAATACAACAACCAAAATTTAATTATTAGTTATTGTGTATTTTTTATATGATCTAAAATATATTTCAAGATACATAATTAATAACATGATATCTCTTTTATACCTTTTGATTAAATGATTCCCTAAGATAATGTTTAGTTGCATAAATCATAATTTCATAAGTAAATTCTCATTTGGGTTGTTAAAATTTTAGAGGTGTTATTGGTTTTTGTTTTAGATCATGAAAGGCTAGTTTATAGCTTTCATTAATGAAAAATGGAGTGCCATTTTAATAAAATATAGAAAATGTAAGTGAATCCTTACTAAGAGCATTTATTAATTTTCTATAAAAACAATTTTTTCCAAGGAAGGATCTCACATTTTTTGTTTTTTCTAGTGATGGAAATGAAGAAATAACCTCAAAATTAGATTGATCAATTTGAATTACTTCTAGAGAAAAAAAATTACTAAGAACATTCCCCATATCCACCATGAAATGTAATTTCCAATAATTGAGGACATGATTGTTATTAATTAATTTTTCAAGAACATGATCTGAAATTTTACAAAAAAAAATTCAAATTATTAACATTAAATAGTGATGTCATCTATAAAAACTTCCATTCATGTTTCTAAAAATTTATAGAAAATTATTATCATATATCTTTGAAAATTCCCAGGAGAATTACGCAAACCTAAGTGCATCCTCATATATGAAAATGTTCCAAAGGGGCATGTGAAAGGGGTATTATCATGATCCTATATTGGAATGCAACATTTATTATAACTATTTAATGCAACAAGAAAACAATTGTGTGGTTTTTCCAACTAGTATTTCAAGGATATGATCATAAAATATAAATGGGAGGTGACCTTTCCGAGTAATCAAACTGAGTTTCCTATAATCAATGAAAATTATCCATTTATTTGGAAGACTAACAGGGGAAATCTCAGAAAATTCATTCATTGATATTCTAAAGGCACTTTTTGTGGGAAGAAATTTACTGGACTCACCCATTGACTATGATAGATGTCAAAAATAATTCCATCCACCAAAAAGGTGGTGAATTATTTATTAAAAACCTCTTATAGTGTTGGGTATAATCTTCTTTGAAAATGTATCACTAGTCTTTCATTTTCATCAAAAATAATTTTATGCATGAACACTAAGGTAATGAATCTAGCTAAATCAGATAGAGTCTATATTATGGATTTCTTCTGGATTTTAACGACTCCTAATAGTTGGTTCTCTTAGACAAAAGAAGGATATTTTCAAATGATAATGGGGAATCTTCCATTCTTACCTGCGAAATCATATTTTTGGTTCTTAAGATGTACTTTCTGGTCTATATGTTTCATCGTATATTAATTAATCAGATAACACATCACACATGTTTTATTGTTGAATGATGCTAAATATTTTTAAATACATTCACCATGTTGATCACTTTCTGTGTTCTTAGGATTTGTTTCATATGAAAAAGTTTCTTATTTTCCAGAAAAATCACTATAAGGTTTAAGGGTTTCCATAAATTCATCTTCTTCAATTTTGAGATCAATAGACTCTTGTAGAGTAGTTTCAATATTATAAGACTCGTTACAAGATTCCTTTTCACACTATTACTAATCTGGTTTTGTAACTAAATAATCTACCTATTTGAAAACAATAGTTTTGTTTTGTTCATAACAGGAAAAATTAAGAAACATATTAGTGGAAAACCAATCAATCAAGTTTACTTTAGGGATAAATGATTCTTAAATGTGTTATTAATAAATTGAATAGAGTATAAATAAACAAAATCTCCTTTAAATTCAATCTAAATGGTTAATTTTTGAACATAAATTATTTCTTTTATGTTTTAAAAAACGGTCTCCCTAGAATGAGAGGTGAATTAGTATTAAAACAATCATCTTCCATATTTAAGACACAAAAATCCATAGGAATAATCACGCCTCTCACCTAAATTATAACATCCTATATAACTCCAGTGGTCTTGGTAGTACATCGTTTGGCCAGTGGAATGATAATTCCACTGGGTTTCAATTCTCCAAACAAAAGAGATGAGTAAATAGAGTGTGACATGACCTTGATGGAGGGTCATTAATCAACCAGGCCATCCTTGAATTTACAATTACTTGTGGTTCCAGGACTAGTAAATAATTCTATGTCATTACACTTAAATTAAAAATCATGTTGAATCATTGATGAAACATTCCTCCTAAATATGAAATTTTCACCTCCTTCGATTTTCCACTAATGGGAATACATCTATTTCAAAAACATTCTATACCTTGGAATATTTTTCAAAGAATTTTTCTATGGTATGTTGACTTAAACATTCTCCAAAAAAATTCAAAATATTCTTAATTAACTTTTTTTATACACTTTACTTCACAAATGGTTCACTTCAAGGATAAGGTAGTGGTGATTTTAATTTTCTTGGTCCTTTTTAGGCACTTATTTGAGAAATATAGAGTCCATAAATCCTCATCTAATCATTTTTTTATTTAAATAAAAAAAATTCAATAAAATTTTTATTCTCATTAAAATAAAATCATAATTTCTAAAAACATTATAAGTGTTGGTATTCTCATTAATTATTTCAATAGTAAGTTTGAGTTTCTCAATTTGAGGTTTATTCAATATTGTGCCACTCCTAAGTTGAATAACACTCAAATTATTTTCCCTTTATCTCTCATTTTATGTTCGGGTTGTGAAGGTAAACCTCTACTCATTTTATTTCACATGATACTAAGTCCAATGGCTAGTTTTCCCATTTGATTCATCATCTTATTCAAAATGTTGTGTTATTGATATTGTGTTTGTTTCATTGTTTATTATTTTTTAACATTTCTTCTTCAATGTTAATCTCTTAATTTTGAGTGAGATGACAAGGCTGAATGTTTCTCCCCGAATAGCATTGGATTCCTTATTAAGATATTTTTTTCATTATTACTTTTTTTGTAACGCCCCGACCCTAGTTACCCAGAGTCGGTGCATTATTACATAACATTGGCATGATCACAAGAAAGATCAAATCTCGAATGACCGATTGGTTTAGTAGCCTTGGAAACACTAGATATATTCATAAGTTTTACATTACACCATAAAATGAAAAACTACTACAACAACATAATGTCTCCACAATCCACACTATTCTCCCCTCATAATATCCCTGCAGGTCATTCATAACTTACTTCTTCACATCCTGGGAAAAATAAAACATAGAAAAGGGGTGAGCTCAAATGCCCAGTAAGGATAACAATATAGCGGAAACTTTCATAAATAAGAAGAAACATTTAAGGCAATGTATAACTAAAACAAAAGCCTTTCAATCTTGAACTTTCAACATAGTATGGCATAAATAAAACGAAATAATTCCTTTTACTTATTCACATGGATACTCTACTAATCGAATATTCACATGCAAAATCAATAACCACTTTCATAATGATGGAATGCATAATGCCAGACTATCATAACCACATAGCCAAGGCCTCGTTCCAAGACTACAAAAAAGATTTTGTCAAGGCATTGTGCCAAGACACTAGTTTGTCTCAAGAGACCTACCGATGCATCGAGGAGCTATAGCGGGCTCCACCCGTCACATATTAAGTCCAATGCATTCCCATATGAAAAGGTTTAAACATAACATAAACATTCATATCATAACTAGCATACGAAATGTCAATAATTTCACCATAAACTATGAAGGGTATAAAAATAGCACATCCACAGTCAAACATATCACAAAACCTTCAATACAATATAAAAGTTTTGTATCATAATAAATTAACTTCAAATAAGCGTAAAATCCATCAAAGGATGTTGACATAGATGAAATCAAAACTCTTTTTAGAGAAATATCTCTTTCTATTTTTGAAATCATTTAAGAGACATATAAAATAAAACATTTTCTTTAAAAATATTCTTATAATCTTGTAAGGAAATCTTTTAAAATTTTATAACTGCGGAAAATAACCGCACCCACTGTATAAGTTAAAAAAACATTCTTACCTTCATTCTGTCGAAAAGGTTAAAAAGGACCTTGTTTTGAAAATGACGGAAAGATTCCTCTTATAAAAAGTCAAACAAGGGTATAAATGACTTTAACCCATATTCTTGTAAATAATAAATTTTTTTTGAAATACATTTTTAAGAAAACATGGATGTGGATGATAAAGATATCCCAGTAGATTATTACATATAAACAACCTCGGATAATGAAGAGATTGTGAAATAACCCTTACCTTGTACTTTTCCTTGGTTGGGGTAGGTTAACCTCCTGTATAATGGTGAAATAATTGTTATTAAATTATACAAGAATCATATACATTAATATGATATCATATATGATCTTTTAATATTGATTTGATAATAATATCTTAGTATTATCGTTGTTTCGGGTGTTAACTTACTTATTTTCTTTTATATGTTTTGTTACGTAAGCCATGTTGTAATGGATATGATTTATATTATTCATATCCCTAATGATATCAAGTCCTTAAACATCATTTTTAAATCATCAAATGATAATTATACTTGAATGGATACGATGGAGAATGAATCTTATCGCGTTCGTGGAGACGGTAGTCTGTACGTACGCACGAGCGACAATATCATTCTTTTGATATTAAAATAATATATAAATGGATGTTATATCATATATATAAAGAATAATTAACATGTTATATTTATTATTTACATGAGTTACACATCATTATTATACCCATCCAAATAATAATATATTGAATAACAATTACACCACGACGTGGAGACGGCAAGCCGTACGTACGCACGTATGGTGACATGTTATTCAAAGGGTGGATAGAATACTGAATATGGTTGTACCATATTTATAATAACATCACAGTATATGTGAGATACTGGAGTTATTATTTTAGAATGGTAAGAACAAAGAAATAAGAAGTGGAAGAAGAAAGGAACTTGAAAAGGGGTGGTGAAAACATTACCTCTTCTTCGGGTTCTTCCTTTTGATTTGATCAAAAGTGCTCCTTAGGTTGGATTTATGTTCAAACTAAGGCCTCTAGGTTGTAGTGAGGGAAGTTGGGAGAGTATTTGGGCAGAGTTTGGCCGAACCAAAAGGCTTTGAAGGTGTGAAGAAATGAGAAGGAGGAGTGCCCTTTTATAAGAGGGGTGAGGGGCACCTTTGGAAAAGCTAGAAATATTAATTTATAATAAATTCATATTCGGTTTCTAATGGATCCAAAGTTGATTATTTAACTTTTAAGGTGGGGATAGGTCGCAAACAACTCAACCAATAGAATTTAGACAGGTTTGGGTACTTATATTAACCTTATCTTTAAGTATTAACTCTAAGTTAATTAGTTTCACTTTTACAATGTCTCTTTGTATTTTTATATAATATGGTTAATAAACTTAATATATACATCCAAGTGACCCCCAAGTGGTCCATTAATGATGAACCTATCATGATATAAGTCTCTTGGCCGAACCTAAGATTTTTAGGAATTTAATATCAATTAATAATATAATATTGGTTTTAAGAACTCTTTTTTGTCAATTTTGACACTATTCAATAGTTGATTTTTGTGAAACTCATAACATATTGATTACTTCGAACAAAGTCAATTAAATCAATACTAATATATAATATTATCCTATAAAATTAGGTTAATTCATTAAAAGTTTCATATTATATTTATTTGGGTATTTATAATATCAATTATTTTAATTTTTCACTATTATAGTAATTAATTCATCATCATTGTGTCATAAATAAATTAAATAATTTAATGTCTAAAAATTATAAATAAAATATCACTATGTAGGAAATCGTTTTATATTTATAATTAATATTTATAATCTAAAATCCAACATATATAACCCTATGTAAAAATTGTTTTTCTAAAAGATATATGCTTGTGTCATTTTTGTATTCATTTTAACATAATTAAAATAAAGTGTCCCTATCACCTACAAGTGGCACCATGGGGTCCCAAAATCGACCCAAAGATTCCTATGGTCGAACATGTATCAACAAATAAGTCTAGGACACGTTTTAGGGTAATTTAGTATTATTATAATATTATTTTTTAACCCTTATCTACCGGATTTACCCTTAACCATGGTAAATAAAATATTTACCGCAGTAATTATTCAAAATGTATAAAAATAAAAGTTACCTATTTACACAATTTGGACATCCTGATTCCAAATATGGAATCCATTTTTATAAATTCAAAACACAGAAGTGGCAGAAATTAATTTAAAATTAATTCCCGGTGTTAAAACAAAAAACATGTTTTTAAGAGATAATAACTATCAAAAGATTGACACTTGTTTATGTTCGGTTTAATTGTAAAATTATGTCCAATGACCAAAATTATATTAAATGGTAAAACTATATTCTAAATATACTTTAAAACCACTCAAATTCATAATTTATCACTATTAATTATTTTGATTAAAAAAGTTGTTTTTAATTAAAATTTAGTAATTTTCACTATTCATCAAAATATGAAAGTTATCCGAAAAGTACCAAAATTTCACTTTAGGCTAAATTCGATATTCTGAATCCAAAAATGAAGTCCATTTTAAAATATAAAATATATATATAATTTCAAAAAGTAGGTATTACTATTCATAATGGCTAGTTTGATTGGTTATGGTGTGTTAGAACTCGGTGTTGCGTACAACACACGCTATCACATTATTCAAAGAGAAGCGTACCGTAGAAGCTTGGGGTGTTACATTCTCCCCTCCTTCAAATAATTTCATCCTCGAATTTTCTAGAATACTACCGCATGAAAAGACTCGGGTGGTTCTTCATTATAAGTTCCTCGGTTCCCACGTTGCCTCTTCCATCTTATGGTTTCTCCACAAAACTTTTACCAGACGCGTCGTCCGGTTTCTCAGCACTTGTTCTCTCATATCAAGAATCCTGACGGGATCTTCTCAATAAGACAGATCAGTTTCCAGTTCTAATTCTTCATAGGTGAGTACATGCGTTGGGTCTGGCATGTATTTCATCAACAGAGATACGTGGAACACATCGTGAACTTTAGAGAGACTTGGCGGCATTGCCAATCGATAAGCTACAACCCCAATTCGTTCTAGAATTTCGAAGGGTCCGATGTACCTGGGACTCAATTTACCTTTCTTACCAAAACGTATGACTCCCTTCCATGGAGATACCTTCATGAAAATATGATCACCGACTTGAAATTCCAAATCCTTCCTTCAATTATCGGCATAGCTCTTCTACCTACTTTGAGCTGCTTTGATGTGATTTTGGATTACCTTCACCTTTTCCACCGTTTCCTCCACCAGTTCTGGGCCTACAAGTTTTCTTTCACCAACGTCATCCCAACAGGTTGGTGTACGACATCTCTTTCCGTATAACGCTTCATATGGTGCCATCTAGATACTCGAATTGAAGCTATTGTTATAGGAAAATTCTACCAGAGGTAAATATTGATCCCACATACCCTGAAATTCAAGTGAGCAAGATCTCAACATGTCTTCTAAGGTCTGAATAGTCCATTCTGATTGTCCGTCTGTCTGAGGGTGGTAAGTAGTGCTCAAATAAAGTTCAGTATCTAGTGATTTCTGAATACTTTTCCAAAATCTTGAAGTAAAATGGGGATCACGATCAGAAACAATCGATAGGGGTACTCCATGAAGTCTCAAAACTTTATTAATATATAGTCTTGATAGACGTTCCAGGGGTAGATCTTCTCATATAGCAAGAAAATGTGCTGACTTGGTAAGACGATCAACAATAACCCATATTGCATCGTTCTTTCTAGGAGTCTTTGGTAGCCCCATGACAAATTCCATCGTAATTTTGTCCCATTTCCACTCCGTTATGGGAAGAGGTTACATGACTCCTCCAGGTTGTTGCCTTCCAGCTTTCACTTGCGGACAAACCATACATCTTGACTCAAAATCAGCAATCTCCCTCTTCATGTTGTCCCACCAAAAATGTTCCTTCAAATCTCTATACATTTTGGTGCTCCCAGGGTGTATAGAGAAATTGGAACTATGAGCATCATCCAGCAATTCCCTTTTTAGATCAGGTATATCGGGAACACAAAGTCTCTTCCCAAATTTCAAAATTCCATCTTCATATACAAAGTCTCTCAATCTCCCATCATTCACAGCTTTAATCTTCTTTTTAAATTCTTCATCATCGGTCTGAGAACTCTTAATCCTTTCTAGTAAAGATGGTTTGGCAACCATTTGAAAAAGAATTGATGTTTTTCCTTCCCTGGTTATTCCCTTGTCCATCTTCACTAGATCCATGAAAATTGGATCCCTTTCAATTCTCATATTGTTCAAAACTCCATGGTCTTTTCTGATCAAAGCATCTGCCACCTTGTTTTCTTTCCCCGGGTGGTAGTGTATCGTACAATCATAATCCTTGAGTAATTCAAGCCATCTCCTTTGTCTCATGTTGAGTTCTTTTTGTGAGAAAATATACTTCAAACTCTTGTGATCAGTATAAATCTCACATTTTTCACCATAGAGGTAGTGCCTCCATATCTTCAAAACAAAGATTACAGCTGCTAACTCGAGATCATGAGTAGGATAGTTTTGTTCATGAATTTTCAACTGTCGTGATGCATAGGCAATAACTCTATCATTCTGCATAAGCACACAACCAAGTCCTTTCTTTGATGCTTCAATATAAATAACGAACCCATTATTCCCTGATGGTAGTGTCAATATAGGAGCATTGACTAATCTTCTCTTCAGTTCTTCGAAACATTCTTCACACTCTTTTGTCCAAACAAATTTAACCCCTTTACGTGTGAGCTTCGTTAATCGGTTTGCCAATCGGGATAAATTCTGGACGAAACGTCGATAATATCCTGCCAAACCAATAAAACTACGTACCTCAGTTATACTCATAGGTGCTGTCCATTCTTGGATTACCTTGGTCTTAGAAGGATCAACAGAGATTCCATCTTTAGAGACAATATGGCCAAGAAAAGAAATCTCATGAATCCAGAATTCACACTTGCTAAACTTTCCATATAATTCATGCCTCCTCAGAGTCTTTAAGATAATGCGCAAGTGATTTTCATGGTCTTCATAGGTTTTGGAGTATACCAAGATATCATCAATAAATACCACCACAAATTCATCGAGATAATCCTTGAAAACTCTATTCATCAGATCCATGAATACAGAGGGTGCATTAGTCAATCCAAACGGCATTACAGTAAACTCGTAATGCCCGTACCTAGTTTGAAATGCTGTCTTCGGAATGTATTCCTTCTTCACACACAACTGATGGTATCCAGATCGAAGGTCAATCTTTGAAAAGTATTGACCTCCATGCAGTTGGTCAAATAAATCATCAATGCGAGGTAGGGGATACTTGTTCTTTATCGTTATAGCATTGATCTCCCTGTAGTCGATACATAACCTCATAGATCCATCTTTCTTTTTAACAAAAAGAACAGGAGCTCCCCATGGAGAAACACTAGGGCGAATAAATCCTTTATTACACAATTCCTCTAGTTGTTTCTTTAGTTCGACTAACTCTACAGTGGCCATTCTGTAAGGGGTCTTCGATATAGACCTTGATCCAGGAATTAAATCAATGGAAAACTCAACTTCTCGTTCTGGAGGATGTCCAGGTAAATCTTCCGGAAATACATCTACAAATTCTTTCACAATAGGTACATCCTCTATTTGAAAATTCATTTCCTCACCCACAGTTATTTCATTCTCTTCCTCCCCAATAATTGAATTTAGTTGAGCTATTGAGGGTGGATCTAAATAAGAATTAGGTGGTGACGATTCTGCTATAAAGATAAGGTGTTCCATATCATTATCATCAAGAATCGTAACCTCTTTCTTCTTACAATAAATCTTCGCATCATAGTCTGAAAGCCAGTCCATACCGAGGATTATATCAAACTCAATCATAGGTATGACGATGAGATCAGCAGATAAAGAACATTTATGTGCTCTAATGGGGACTAATTCACAAAACATTATTGCAATGATACTTCCCTTAGGAGTTTTAACTGACAACACCCTTATTAAATCAAATTGGAAATATCTAATTTTCTTAGAAAACTGGGAAGATATGAAACAATGCGATGATCCAGAATCAAATAATGCATTTTCTAAACTTGAGGAAACCATTAAATTACCTGCCACCACATCTTTCAGAGCTTCTACCTCAGCAGTAGTGATAGTATAAGCCTGGCCTTGATCCCTTGGCATTTTCTGAGGTAATTTCTCCTGACGCTTAGGACATTCATTTTCATAATGTCCCATCTCCCTGCAATTGTAGCACTGAACGTTAGTAGCTTCCTTCTTCCCTTTGCAATCACGAGCTTAGTGGCCTTTTTCACCACACTTGTAACAGACTCCCATTCCCTTCAAGCAAGTACCGGGGTTTTTCTTCCCAAATTTACCACAGGATGGATATTCAACCTTTCCTTTCTTCCCCTTATTTCCATTCCCAGATTGATCAGCAGGCCTCTTCTTCTCTTGCTTTTCTTTAAAGTCATAAGACTTAGAGAATTTCTTTTCGGTCTTCATAGCACATGAGACAATGTCTTCGTACAATGAAAAGGATTGTGAGACTAATGCTCGACGGAGAAATGGTTTTAACCCATCAAAGAAACGATCAATATTACTTCTTGGGTTACGTATATAATCTCCAACATACCTTGCTAACCTTGTAAAGTTAGCCTCATACTTTGCGACTTTCTCATCCTCCTTCTGTCTCAGACTTAGAAATTGCCTTTCCATATCTGCTCGATGGTCGCGAGGAAAGTATTTTTCTAAAAACAGATCTTTGAACTCCCTCCATTCCATATTTGATACTTCATCATCTTCCTTCATATATTGAATTAATGACCACCATTGATCAGCATCTCCAGTGAGGCGGTAAACTGCCATGATAACTTTTTCCCTTTCATTACTCCCCAAAGCATGAAATATTTTCTCTAGGGAAAATATCCATTGCTCAGCTACTATGGGATTTGTACTCCCATTGAACGTTGGTGGTTGTTGCCTCTTGAATCGATCTAACATTGATCCTCCACGCTGTGGATCAGGGTGCCTCATACGGGTACGGTTATTATTCATAAACTGAGTAAGTTGTCCCAGTATGGTGATTAGCGGATCGGCACCAGTTGCATCACCAGCTCCACTATAATTATCTTGAGAAGGAGGGAAATCCCTACATGGAGTGCGTGCATTGATACGGTTTCCATTTCTTCTACTAGGCTCCATTTCTAAACAATGGCATAAACTAGATCAGTTTATGAATCAAAATACTTATAAAACACTTCAAATAAATTGATATATTTATGGATATAATCCATAATCATAAAAATGTATTCTTTGAGGAAGTATATACTCATAAACCCTTCATAATTTTTTGTAAAGAAAATGAGAGTTATCCTAAGAATATCCCCCGGGAGTGTCGTAACCAAGAGTGCAGCAAGGCCCGTTGTCGCGCACCAGTTCCCGTTCGAGTCTAGCTCAAAGCGGTGTTTTCAGGTTTTACCCCTAGGTACATCTATGTCAGAGCCGACTCTACCTGCTCGTATCCAGACAGGGATGTATTTCTCGGAAAACTCACAAAATCTCCACAATACCAAAATTCTAGGAAGTTCTTCTATAATAATCCTCAATGTTCATCTTATGTCTATGTGCTCTAATCAGAGTGTATCGAAATCTAGCTTCCAAGGCTTGTACTAAACTTCCTGTGATACCAACTGTAATGCCCCGAACCTAGTTACCCAAAGTCGGTGCGTATTACATAACATTGGCATGATCACAAGAAAGATCAAATCTCGAAAGACCGATTGGTTTAGTAGCCTTGGAAACACTAGATATATTCATAAGTTTTACATTACACAATAAAATGAAAAACTACTACAACAACATAATGTATCCACAGTCCACACTATTATCCCCTCATAATATCCCTGCAGGTCATTCATAACTTACTTCTTCACATCCTGGGAAAAATAAAAAATAGAAAAGGGGTGAGCTCAAATGCCCAGTAAGGATAACAATATAGCGGAAACTTTCATAAATAAGAATAAACATTTAAGGAAATGTATAACTAAAACAAAAGACTTTCAATCTTTAACTTTCAACATAGTATGGCATAAATAAAATGAAATAATTCCATTTACTTATTCACATGGATACTCTACTAATCGAATATTCACATGGAAAATCAATAACCACTTTCATAATGATGGAATGCATAATGCCAGACTATCATAACCAAATAGCCAAGGCCTCGTTCCAAGACTACAAAAAAGATTTTGTCAAGGCATTGTGCCAAGACACTAGTTTGTATCAAGAGACCTACCGATGCATTGAGGAGCTATAGCGGGCTCCACCCGTCACATATTAAGTCCAATTCATTCCCATATGAAAAGGTTTAAACATAACATAAACATTCATATCATAACTAGCATACGAAATGTCAATAATTTCACCATAAACTATGAAGGGTATAAAAATAGCACATCCACAGTCAAACATATCACAAAACCTTCAATACAATATAGAAGTTTTGTATCATAATAAATCAACTTCAAATAAGCGTAAAATCCATCAAAGGATGTTGAGATAGACGAAATCAAAACTATTTTTTATAGAAATATCTCTTTCTATTTTTGAAATAATTTAAGAGACATATAAAATAAAACATTTTCTTTAAAAATATTCTTATAAGCTTGTAAGGAAAGCTTTGAAAATTTTATAACGGCGGAAAATAACCGCACCCGCCGTATAAGGTAAAAAAACATTCTTACCTTCATTCTGTCGAAAAGGTTAAAAAGGACCTTGTTTTAAAAACGACGGAAAGATTCCTCTTATAAAAATTCAAAAAAGGGTATAAATGACTTTAACCCATATTCTTGTAAATAATAAATATGTTTTGAAATACATTTTTAAGAAAACATGAATGTGGATGATAAAGAGATCCTAGTAGATTATTACATATAAACAACCTCGGATAATGAAGAGATTGTGAAATAACCCTTACTTTGTACTTTTCCTTGGTTGGGGTAGGTTAACCTCCTATATAATGGTGAATTAATTGTTATTAAACTATACAAGAATCATATACATTAATATGATATCATATATGATCTTTTAATATTGATTTGATAATAATATCTTAGTATTATCGTTGTTTTGGGTGTTAACTTACTTGTTTTATTTTATATGTTTTGTTACGTAAGCCATGTTTGTAATGGATAAGTTGTATATTATTCATATACAGAATGATATCAAGTCCTTAAACATCATTTTTAAATCATCAAATGATAATTATACTTGAATGGATACGATGGAGAATGAATCTTATCGCGTTCGTGGAGACGGTAGTCCGTACGTACGCACGAGCGACAATATCATTCTTTTGATATTAAAATAATATATAAATGGATGTTATATCATATATACAGAATAATTAACATGTTATATTTATTATTTACATGAGTTACACATCATTATTATACCCATCCAAATAATAATATATTGAATAACAATTACACCACGACGTGGAGACGGTAAGCCGTACGTACGCACGTATGGTGACATGTTATTCAAAGGGTGGATAGAATACTGAATATGGTTGTACCATATTTATAATAACATCACAGTATATGTGAGATACTGGAGTTATTATTTTAGAATGGTAAGAACAAAGAAAGATGAAGTGGAAGAATAAAGGAACTTGAAAAGGGGTGGTGAAAACATTACCTCTTCTTCGGGTTCTTCCTTTTGATTTGATCAAAAGGGCTCCTTAAGTTGGATTTATGATCAAACTAATGCCTCTAGGTTGTAGTGAGGGAAGTTGGGAGAGTATTTGGGAAGAGTTTGGCCGAACTAAAAGGATTTTAAGGTGTGAAGAAATGAGAAGGAGGAGTGCCCTTTTATAAGAGGGGTGAGGGGCACCTTTGGAAAAGCTAGAAATATTAATTTATAATAAATTCATATTCGGTTTATAATGGCTCCAAAGTTGATTATTTAAATTTTAAGGTGGGGATAGGTCGAAAAAAACTCAACCAATAGAATTTAGACAGGTTTGGGTACTTATATTAACCTTATCATTAAGTATTAACTCTAAGTTAATTAGTTTCACTTTTACAATGTCTCTTTGTATTTTTATATAATATGGTTAATAAACTTACAATATACATCCAAGAGAACCCCCAAGTGGTCCATTAATTATGAAAATATCATTATATAAGTCTCTTGGCCGAACCTTAGATTTTTAGGAATTTAATATCAATTAATAATATAATATTGGTTTTGAGAACTCTTTTATGTCGATTTTGACACTATTCAATAGTTGATTTTTGTGAAACTCATAACAGATTTATTACATCGAACAAATTCAATTAAATCAATCCTAATATATCATATTATCCAATAAAATTAGTTTAATTCATTAAAAGTTTCATATTATATTTATTTGGGTATTTATAATATCAATTATTTTAATTTTTCACTATTATAGTAATTAATTCATCATCATTGTGTCATAAATAAATTAAATTATTTAATGTATAAAAATTATAAATAAAATATCACTATGTAGGAAATCGTGTTATCTTTCTAATGAATAATTATAATCTAACATCCAACATATATAACCCTATGTCAAAATTGGTTTTCTAAAAGATATATGCTTGTGTCATTTTTGTATTCATTTTATCTTAATTAAAATAAAGTGTCCCTATCACCTACAAGTGGCACCATGGGGTCCCAAAATCGACCCAAAGATGCCCATGGTAGAACATGTATCAACCAATAAGGATTGGACACGTTTTAAAGTAATTTAGTATTATTATAATATTATTTTTTAACCCTTATTTACCGGATTTACCCTTAACCATGGTAAATAAAATATTTACCGCAGTAATTATTCAAAATTTATAAAAATAAATGTTACCTATTTACACAATTTGGACATCCTGATTCCAAATATGGAATCCATTTTTCTAAATTCAAAACACAAAAGTGGCAGAAATTAATTTAAAATTAATTCCCGCTGTTAAAACAAAAAACGTGTTTTTAAGAGATAATAACTATCAAAAGATTGACACTTGTTTATGTTCGGTTTAATTGTAAAATTATGTCCAATGACCAAAATTATATTAAATGGTAAAAATATATTCTAAATATACTTTAAAACCACTCAAATTCATAATTTATCACTATTAATTATTTTGATTAAAAAAGTTGTTTTTAATTAAAATTTAGTAATTTTCACTATTCATCAAAATATGAACGTTATCTGAAAAGTACCAAAATTTCACTTTAGTAATTTTCACTATTTCTTTTCAGCATTTTTTCCATGTTAGAAATTTATTTCCTAGAAATAGCTAGTGTTTTTTCAACTAAAACTCCCTAACTACTAAATCAATAATAATTATATTAGTTAGAAACAATCATTCATAAAAATATTGAATAAATATTTTTCAATAATTTGATGGATGGAAATGAAAAAATGTGTCTTTTGAATCATTCCCAGTACTCAAAAAATATTTCACCATGAGTTTTCCTAATCCCACATATCTCCTTTTAGAGGGAAGAATTTTTAGAATTAGGGAATTAAATTCAAGGAGAATCTTCTCTAATTCATTCTTATATTGAATCAATGTGGAATTTCAATGTAAAAAATGTTATTTGGAAATTACTTTTAATGAAAAAGTAAATGAACCCAATTTCATTTTATTTTGATCAACACCATAAGGTTTCAGATCAATACAAAGAAAATTGAATTATTATTGTTTTTATGGGGATATTAAAATATAAACCCATTAAATCATTAAAATTTTCATACAAACCTAGACTTAATTTCAAATACATCAGGTGCATCAGAATACTCCATATGATTTTCTGAATTTTTATTAGAGGATGAAGACAAGTCTTTCAAGGTTCTAATACCTACCATTTGAATTTTTGGTTTAATTAAATACCTTCTAAGTGTGGTAGTGTAAGATTCAAAATATGGTATGAAATTATTTTATAATAGATCTAACATTAATGTGATATGTTCTATCAATTTCATAATCCCATGGTAATAAGATTGGGTTATACTTTTGGGTCATATAATTTTTTTTTACAAAATCGGATCAAGTAACCTCAATTGAAATGACTCCAGTTGATATCATGGTTTTTTATGAATACAATGTTTATCCCATAGAGCAATAAAATATATAATTCAATGGATTGTCTCTCATTGATCATTCAATTTTATTTGAAAATCTTTCACTTTTATTTTTTTTTGTTTTTGAAAGAATATAAATTTATAGATTTGAATAAATGTTATAAATAGAAAATAAATATAAAATAAAATGAATGAAATTAAATAAGAAAAAAATTATTGGAAATAAAAATGCTATGAAAATACAATTGAAACAGTAGTTATGGATAAGATTAGACCCTTTTTTCATTCCATTTTTCCTTGTTTAAAATGATTTACCAATTTAATTCCAAAATTCCCACATAATGAACTATTTATCATAACCCGGGTTTATAAGGATACAATATCAAGATATCAAATGATTGTTTCCCTCCTATAAAAGGGATTTAATTACTTGAATAAATCCAAGAATCAAACAAAATCGAATTTGTTATGCTCAATAGAAAGAAATCACTAATGAAATTTAAATTGTGAATTAAATAATTTTACTCGATCGATAAAAATAATACATAAAAAACATGTTGAAAACTTATTTAATAAATGAAATTACAACTTTATTTGAAAAGTAAAAGTTCAATAGATATTAAATATAGATTACATATGAAGATAAAAACTTCAAGAGAGTGTATATTGGCTGTTGTTATCCACAACCACATGGTAGCTAGCCTCATATCAATTGAGTAAATCCTATATTCACTATTATAATATGATTTCAAAAAATTATCATCATAATTTATACCTGATCCCCCCTTTTTCTATCAAGCCAAAAAACATGAAAAATATGGGGAAGAAAATATGAAGTGGTGGGGTGGAAATTTGCTATCTAGTTTTAGTCCATTTGATATTGTTTACCTTTTATCCTCCTTCCCAATCGAATATCAACTAGATTTATTCAAGAAAATTTTTATAAAATAAATTCTATTACAACCCTATAAATTTTATATAATTTAGTGTCATGTAGAAAATTATACCAATTAATTATTTAGTTAATATTTTTCTTTCCATAGATACCCTTCAACTTCCTCTAATTTGACTTAAAAAATTATTGAATTAATGAGAGAATTTTTACTTTAAATTGAACATGGATTTGTATCTCTTAGTATTCTATCCTCTCTATATATAATAAGCTCATTTATATTGTTTCATCAAAGTTTATTACTCATTTATTGAACATGTTTTAATTATATTAACTAAAAAACTTTTCCAATTTGACTAATTTTTTTGTCCCTCAAGAAATTTAAATAATATCTTAGACCATTTGATCAACATTTATCCCAAGAACATAGAAATATAAAAAAATAATAATTAATAAATTAAGGTAAATAAGGAAATAACTATTCCATAAATACAAAAGTGACTAAAAAAAGTTAACTTTTTAAAATTGATTAATTTACATCTTTAATCTCAATACGTTCTTAAAATCCAAAAAAAATGAATTTAAGAACATATTGGTAAATTAGCAGAAATAAAAACAGGGAAATAAACATGATATACAATGAAAATATTAGCTCTATCACCTATTAAGTGCTCGAATTGAAGATCTAACTCTTAGACCATGGATAGGTATATGTTATGCCCATCGTTGAAATAAACATGATAAACAAAGAAAATATTTTCTCTATCACCTATTTTTATTTTTTATGTATTTATTTATCTTTAAGTATTTTCACGAATATGTGGAATTATACTCAGGAGTTAGAAAATTTATTTAATGATAAGGTGATATTTTAGGAAAAAACACATGATTAAAAAAAGGTATCCCTTAATATGTTAATAATGATGAGATAATAATGTTTATTTGAGACAAATAAATGACTAGTATTTATGAATACAATAATATAGAATTGATGAACTTGGAACTAATTAGTGATTATATGAAAGTGGTTTATGATAACTTTGATAGAGTTTGTTTTATTTTTTGATTTTTTGAATATATTTGATAGTCTGTTATTTTATTTTAGGAATAAAGATTATGTTCATTTTTGAGGAATCTATTTAGTCATGGTGGTTTTATGGTTATAAAAAGTTATAATCATGTTTTAAGACAATCATGGTTTTTGTATATTTGGTATGTGATTATAAGAGAATTTTTATATTGTTTGGAAGATTAATGAGATATTGATTTTGTAAATTTAGTGATATCCTATCAAAATTTTTTTGATCTTTAAATTTGTTCAGACATATTTTCAAATAATTTTAAGGTAAATAATTTATAAAAAGGTTTAAATTGAATTTTTTATTTTATTTTTAAGGATTCAAATTATAATATATGATTGTGCTAACCTTTTAAATTTTGGTAAATATCTTGGTATAGGAAGAAATTATTTTCATCGTTTTATAGAACTCATGATCCATTAAAATTTAATTTTAGCACTTCTAGTATGAAAAATTGATCACCGATAATCATTTCTAGAGTAAGATATGAAGTAAAAATGGATTGAAGCAAAAAAAAGATGAAATTTTATTTTTTGAAATGGAAATAAATCAAGTTTGTTTATTTTTTAATGTTCTATCTCTTGATAGTAATATAATCCCTCCATGTTAGAAAAAAGATCTAAAAAATTAATCTTTTACCTACATTTATGATGAATTGATGGTCTTTTCACCCCTCACTGATTTATGGATTTTGGGTAGTTTAATTTCTTATAAACATATTATATGTTACTATCTATTACGGTTTCTACACTAGTTTTCTCATAAATTTATAAATTTAAACCTCGAACTAATTTTCTTCTTATTTTGGAATATGATTATGTGTTATTTCAAGTAACCTTTATGGTTCCCACTTTCTTTTAAAAATAATGTTTTTTAAACCTTTTGTACGATATGGGTTTCAATAGATTAATTTTAAAATATATAAAATTGATGACCAATATAATATTTGGGGGGGAAAATATATTAAACGGGGGGATAATGTAACACCCACTGATTTTAAAATAACACTATGTTCAATAGTGCATGTGACATACAACACTGATTTAAATGAACCATGAAATATTATTTTTTAAATTTTATAATTATTAAATGGGTATAAAATTATAGTGTTTTAATAATATTAATCACATTATAAAATATATATAATTTTCCTTCTAAATAAATATTTATTTATTAATTCTTAGGATATAAACACTCAATTTCTGGAAAAGTGAAGTTAAACATCATATTTTCATTTTCTTATAACATGATTTTTATTGGTTTTTAAGAAAAATATTTTCATTATTTTATATATTATTTATAAACTACATTTTTTAAAATTAAAGTCATTTTCAAATCATAATATCAAATTTATACTTGGGGAAATGTTTGGGATTTTCATAATAGATTTTCTATTGAAAAATATTGTTTTTTGTAAGCATTTTGAAAAAATGTAATTTATTTTTATTTAAATGTCCCATTATAAATTTAATTTTATCAGAAATAATCATAGTTCTACATTATTTTATATTAATATAATTAATTATATATTAATCAATTTTTTCATGATTTTTGGTATTAGTTCATTTTTTATCATAAACATAATAATTTTCAAAAAACAATTTTCCATTTACTTTTTAGAATTTATATTAAAATATATTTATTTAACTTATTTGAAGTATACTTGATAAAATTTTATTTATTTATGTATTCATCAATTCAAATTAATTATTGGATGAATTTTTGATACTTTTTGGATAAAGATAAATTTTGGTGAATAGTAAAAAATATAGTTTTTCTGTAATAAGATATATTTTACGGTATCACCAAGATATAAAAATGATATAAAATTTTATTAAAATTATGAAATGGTTTTTTAATTTTAATTTAATAAAAATATAATAAAAAATTAATCAAAACATAAAAATTATAATTTATTTGATTAGAGATTTGAAATAATTTTCACTATCAACGCGGTGCTTGCGTGGCACAAGAAAAGTCAAATATGGTATCCTAGAGATAACATTTGAGAAGTAATAAGTCTTTTTAAGACTTTTTTATTAAAAAATATTTTTATTTATTATTTTTATTGATAAATAAAATTTTTGGAGTTATATAACTAGTTACTTATCTTTCATGTTCGTAGTTGGAAAGGGAATCCCCATGGGCATAAGCACCACTCATTTATTTGGTTTCACACCTTTAACGACATAGATATATCGAAAGAATGATGTTAAAATAAATGGATAACACCCCAGTAATATTATGTAAAACACAATGACAATTTATTCTCCCCATGATGTAAAACTATGTAGAATATCCATGCCGCATGATGTAAAATAATATAGTATTGTCCTACAACATGACATTGAACTATGAATCTACAACTAATTGGTCTTTGATTCATGTTAAACATGAGGAATATTATTACTCCAATAAATTCAAACCCATAAACTCTAACCTCTTATATCCATCCTCACCGGTCCATATTCCTTATGAATCTACTTATCTTCTCCCCCACCAAGCCATATTCTCCACAAAACTAGATGTTTTAACCCATCGGTTCACATTCCATTTCAGATCCTCATTTAATTATATTAGAGAAACATCCCTTGTTTATCATCATCTCATTGGTCCACATTGTCAATGAAATTACATCCCATACTTTTAAATCCAATTTCGATAAATGTGTCTTACAATCTCCTTCACTTGGCTATATACCCCATGATATCCATCTGTATTGGTCCATATTCCCTTTGAGTTCATCTATAAAGTACCTCTAAAATTTATTTCCTACACCATCCATTTTTTATGACCATTTTTCTAATAGTTCATTATTCATGGTTTTATGACCTTAAAAGGTACCACGCTATTCTTTATCGTAGAAACCTAATAGGAATAACATATCCTATTATGTGGCACCAATATATGTGGGTTATGATTCCCTTCATGGGGATATATAATAATCCGTTCTTATAGTTTTGATCCAGAAACCAATAATGCATATAGATTTATAGGATGTAAATAATATATGATGTTCTCAGTCATGTTTCTTTAAACCATGATACCCTAATAATAATTATCACCGAGTAATAAGAACAATATTGAGGAAATCTTGAAGAGAGCCCACAAGTAAGAAATATTCTTCTCAAGAAGGTACGATGATCCTGACCTCTCACCCTCTTAAATAAAACATGTTCTAAGGTGTCACTAGTAATTTATCAGTGAAAATAGTCCTTGGGAAATTGGTTTTAACTCAACTCAAAAGGATTTTAGAGTGATCATGAATCAGAGTTTGTATCATAAATAGACATATATTTTTCTATCATTTGTCACGGTAGGATTATTTAGATTGTATTGGCATTCTTTGAATATGGGAAAACAGTATGAATAGATATTTTTATAAGAAATTGATGTTGTTTTTTATACTCTGATCACATACAAAAAATTTGTAGCATTCATATTACTATAAACATATAAGTATTTTAGGAACCAAGTTAATTTTGGGTATTTTTTTGCATCTTATAGATATATATTCCTCAGATCATATACAACAACATCTTGTGAACATGTAACAATAAGTATTTTCATATAGGTATAATAAAGGACCAAACATATTATATATTAAGAGACTGAAATCATTATGATAATACCAGTCAGTTTTAGTGGTGGTGATTGAGAGTTAATTGATCATTTATTTTGAAGAATTTTTGTTTTATTATTTTATTATATAAGTATTGGAATATGATTATTTTATTATATGGTATGTGGGACTTATTGGGAATTAATTTATATGTTTATTGATATTTTATGGTATGGGTTTCTATTCAATCAATTTTAATCTTATTATTTACATTTTATTATGATGATTTTTAGGGTTAATTCACCCCATGGTGATACTTATAGACCCATATTATTAGTCCCCATACTTAGGTGAATATGAAGTGTACATGAGCTCAAACAAAATTTCTATTTAGTGGAATGTTTATGTTAAGGAAGGTCATTAAAATTCCCCTTTTCTTATTTTTCCTTGTTCCTACAACTTTATTTGATAACTATGGATCTTATATTGATCAATGGAATGCATCAAGAGACTTTTATCAAGTATTTTTCTCCTTTGGGACTGTATAGTGATATACCTAAATCATTGTGTATTATATGTTAGAATATAATAAATTAATCAAATTTTACCTGAGTTTCTACATATAATAGGCCACTATCTCTTTCTGCGATCTCAATTTAATTATGTAATATTTCCAATCTCTATCCACGATAGGACTTCTCCCTCTAACGTTAATTATGATATCCAAGTCACCACCTATGGAATGACCTATAATATTGCTCATCCAAAGTAGGGGATTATGTCATCATCTATGATATACCCATTCAACTTGAGTAATATCCCCCTTAATTCATGCACATTCCACTTTTTTCTATATCATTAAAAATTATATACCCAATTCCTCATTTACAATGCATTCTAAAACATGCGAGAAAAGATTCCATTATTCATATTATCAAGTTTTTTGTGATATCCATCATCTCTTACTATGAAATCATGTTTTCAGGATCATTGTCTTAGCCCAGCCATATCATAACCTAACACATATGCCCAAATGAGGACTCATCCTAAAACCAATTAGTAATAAAGGATGTTCTAAGCAAAGTGAAATATTTTCCAACACTCTTCTCTAAAAACAATATAGGATTAGTTTTTCCCCCTCACATGGTACCCATGATTTTATATGCATGTAACCTCTTATGATTTATCTTTTGTATTTCTGTAGAACATATCTAATACAAATTCTCTTGCCCAATTATTATGTCATATAGAGTGATATAATCATATCCCTTTTTGTCATAATTTTTTTTAATATTGATTCCATAAAATTCATAATGCATCCATCCATAATACTAATTCTAGTAATGTTCTAATAATTAGAATAATAATTGAATTGGTGAGGATAATAGTTCATGTTATAACTATTCAGATCTGTTAAATCAAGTAGTTAAATTGATTTTATTATTTTTTAAATTTTAATTATAACTTGTTGTGTGTAATTTATTTTAATTAAGTATTATGTATTTTTTATAATAATAATTATTTAATAATATTAAATTATTTTTATTTTCATTATATATCAAATTTTTTTATTTTCACTTTTCTTATATACATTTTTTTCTTTTCCTTTATATTAATTAAATTATTGTAATCTAAATGTTAAATTTTTTTTTGTTTATTACTTTTCTTTGAAATGATATATTGAAATGATAATGTGGATAGAATCCATCTAAGCCTATAAAATTGGAGTAAGATCAAATCCCAAATTGAAACAAATAAACAAATTTCCTTAAACTACTCACTTATGAAACTTTGTTTTGGATAGTGTTTTTATAATATATTTTCATAAAAAGGTTTTTAAATATTTTTAAAAGATATTTAGTTTATCAAATTATAAACATGAATACTCATGTGTTTGTGGGTGTAAAGAAATGGTAACAACCCACACGCCAAAAGGGTCCAATTATCTAGGTTAAGTCACAACCCACTCTAACACTAACCCAAGGACATGATAGACATAAAACATTAATCCATCAAAATATTTACTTCACACATTAGGCCTAGTAGATAATAATTTTTACCAGTATTACACAAAGGAAAACTTTATAATAACATTTTTGTAAACCTTATTTTATTAACCTAATCTGTAGACCTTGTTTATTTATTTATCCCCTATTTCCAAAATCACAAAATTACCTTAATCATGTACTTCCCACCACCAGAACAACACAAATCATTACCTAACTAGATTAATGATATCCATATCCTTTCTATTTTATGATTTATCCAACCACCATTCCCTATAAAAAACTCACCAAAACACATATATTATTATTAAAAAAACTAAAATAGTAGGTCTAACACCTATCAATTCATCACATTTTTGAAAACATCGACCATTGTCACCAATATGATTCACCGGCCCCTCATTCATTCATACCAGGATACTATGTCAATCCTACCATAAAAAAATTGTTATAATCATTAATGATTTTTAGGAAATAATCCCAAATAATTTGGTTTTATTATCATAATCTTGGTATTCATTACTATATTCATGATAAAGTATTTATTGTTTATTAAAATTGTTCTCAAAATTTTAAATTTCATTCCCAAATGTCCTCTTCATTATTGAGTGGTTGTCCGTGGGACCTTTGTGTTTATATCCAAATTAAAAAACTCATGACATGGAACACCTTTACAACCCCACCCCACATATTTTTTAATATCATAAAATATTCAATAAAATGTCTATACTAAACAACTTTTTCTCAAACAAAAGCGAAACAAACACAAAAAAATTTATTTTAATTTTCTTAATGTGAATGAAAATATTAAGAAAGTTATTTCCACTTATTAGAGTAGAAACACCACATGTAAATATACTAACAGGTTGGATTTCTCTCTTGGATTTTAATTCATTGATTATTAATCTAAAATGGAAATTTTTTAATGATATTTCAAAGAAAAAAAATATAAAACAAATGTCTATTAATTTCCAATTTTCTAATTAGAAAATTACACGATTAATGTGCGAGTGTATAAATAGTGAAAACATGTTTTATATGTATATTTTGAATAATAAAAAAAAATTGTATTTTAGACAAAAAGTGTAAGTGGGGAAACAATATATGAATTTTTATACCATTTTATAATATCTTAAATATGAATTTTATTATTTTTTAAGTAATCAATGTTTATTTTTCTCTGGAATGAAATATGATTCTACACTTTTTAATCATCTTAATTGAGAATATGTGGTGGGAATAACATGTTTTTTATGAAAATAGAACAAATTAAAAATATTAGGTTGAATAAAATATTTTAAACTAATAGTAATTATTGATTTTTATAACTATTTTTTAATTTTAAACCATCTATATTTTTAAATTACAAGAATTTTTCAAACTCTTTTTCATTTATTGGGTTTTTAAGGTGCTTGGGGGTGTTTGGTGGTGTCTTGGTGGGATAATTAAATAGTTTTTTGTTGGATTTATAGTTTACATGATTAATCACATTACAGGCTAATGTGTTGTGTCATGAAGTGTTCTATTGCATTGTGGTTTTATAGATTTCGACATAAAGGATTATATCAGGGTTTTCATTTAATCTTATATAAGGATTAGAGTTTTGTTTAATATTACTTGCATTTTAATTTAATCTCACATAAAAACCAATTACAACAAAATCATAGTAATTGTTCCATGGAGCTCTTGTTATTAATTTACAAGGTTTTTTCTATGGATCATTGTATCACAGGGTAGATTCTATTCCATGGTCTTGGTATAGGTTCAATCAGGGTTGATAGAGAAGGTCAAGAATTAAACCATTAATCCCAGTGATTCAAACATAGAAGTGTGATTATTAATTTTTTTATATGATTCCCTCTGATATCAAAATCCTAAATAGAAATTTTCTAAGAGAAAGGGGGAAACACATGGGAATATCACACTGTGAAACTCTTATATGTGTTGAATTTCATTGTATTTATATATACAACATTCTGATATAGTTTTTATAGGTTTTGTAAATAAATTTATTGTCACTACCCGTCCTCGAGGCCCATGTCGTGACTACCCCAAGCCCACCTTCTATAGGCCAGGGGCCGGCGACTAGAACCAAAGGTGTAAATCCCAATAAAAAGGGAAGGAATTGTCTTTATAAAAGTAAACAACACAATAGAGTACAAGCGGAAGCAATCACTAAGTACAAAAAAAGTGCTGAAAAGTAAATGGTCAAAATACAAACCCATCTAAAAAGTACATATATAACTAAACAAAAGTACAACAGAAAAGACAAGTAGCTGGAAGAATAGAAGTAGCTTCTGGGTCATCCACCTCGAATCCTACCTGAAGGGTAGGTACAGATAGCGCAGCTCCTAGATCGTCCACCATGAATCTTACATGAAGGGTAGGTACAGATAGCCTCCTCAATGCTCTCGCCCGTCAACCTCCTCTGAGTACCATCTCGTCGTGAATTCCACCTCCGAATACTGACTTGTCATGAGGTCCACCTCTGGATACTGACTCGTCGTGAGGTCCACCTCCGGGTACCATCCAGTCCTCGAACACTCGGCCTCTGTCTGCGTTGTCCGTCGTCTTCATCCAACAAAACAAGGTGCGGGACTTTCCAGTGCAGGGGTGAGTATAACGATACTCATTAGGGACCCCGAGACCCTCATGGTCTCACTAAATCCAAAAAGGATAACCACAAAGCAGGATCTAAACAGATACCCCTTACTTAGGTATAAGCCCATACTTATACCTAAGTTATCAAGTAAGCCATCTCAATCAAGAGGTATCAAACAGATATGAAATCAACGGATAAACACTACTTAGGTATATGCCCATACATATACCTAAGTTATCTGGTAACCCATCTCAATCATAAAGAAGACACAATGGTCATTGACTCAGCTTAGACCGGGATTTTCATTATCGAAACCGAAACTACTGAAGAGCTCCTCCTCTGTCGAGTATGCTGATCTTCTCATGACTTTGAGGCACTGATCACTAACATTAGACTGCTGAGGTACTCCTCCTATCGAGTATCGCAGGTTAGCCACCCAAACACATTAGTGCTTCCCGCCGGGGTCTGCCACCGAAACATAGTAGTGCACCCCCCCTAATAGCCTGCAGAGGTACTGCTTCTATCGAGTACCGCGGGTCTGCCACCCAAACACAGTAGTGCTCCCCGCCGTGGGTCCGCCACCCAAACATAGTAGTGCTCCCCACTGGACTATAAAAGTCACTCCAACTCAAATCGGACAAGCAATCATCAGGTCTCAGCCAACTACACGGTCTCCGTACTCCGTACACTCGTCTCCGGGAGGATCCGCACCACGAGCTACTGGTCGATACTCCAAGTATCACAAAGTCCCATGAAGAAGTAACTCAAAGGACCACCTCGTCATAGGGGTCTCAACGCAACAGACGACGCGTCAATCAGATGCCAGGTCTGTGAGTTATTAGCCTTGTAGTCCCGGGGGCCTAGTTGGTTTCATGTACGAACCAACCCGACCATATCTCAACTGTACCCAAACCTCATGTGGAGTATTCCAAAAGATCCGTCTCATCAAGAGTAATCCAACGTAGTCGATGACACGTCAATCGGACGTCCGGTCCTCAAGTTATAAGCGTTTTCGCTCTAAGGGCCCGGTTGGACTCAAGTTCAATCCAACCCGGTCGTACTTCAAATGACACTGGTTAACCAACCTGGTCACACCATTGCGATCCATACGAAAAAACACATGATATGGACTACCCATTGGTCCAAAACGGATAGCCGGTGAAAAAGTTTCATTTTACAGCAACATGCGTGAACTGGGCCTCATGGGACCTGTGCCTCTAGCTCGACATAAATATCCAAAATTGCTCTTGAAACATTCATCTTAATTCCAGGGTCACAACTTCACAGACGGTTCGTCATTCCGACACCTTATGAGAGAGATATGTTAGATACAAGATTCTATAATAATAATAATAATATTATTATTCGGTGTTTCGTGGGCCCGAGCCACGAACCAGAATTTAGTATCGAACATTAGAGCTGAATCGACCATCTTAGAGATAGGATTACATCACAACTGATGGAAAGTCAATCGGATGTCACACGCAGGAGTTATGGAGAGCCGAAGATTTAATAATATTATTAAATCGATTAATGTACGATCGTTCCGGGTACCCGATCCTAAAACCTGAAAATATATATCCAATATTGGACTCATAAATTCCGTCTTGAAGTTAGGGTCACACTTCCAGTTATGGTTCATGAAACTGAGATCACACAAAGAAGATACCGTCAAAATACGGTTTTCCCAATGAAAATAATAATAACATTATTATATTATTATTATTTTTAATTTAAAAAAAATCAATTCCTTAAGTCCTCACACCCCAAATCCACACACCACTAGAGCCTTCCTTGCCTTACTCCATGCCTTGCACGCCCCATCACATGATTGATTTCTCTTTTTATTTTCCTTTTAATTTAATTCCCTTATTTTCTATTCTCCCTCTAATCTTATTTCATTCATCCACGGTTCCTCATGCTAAAAAATAAAACTCCTTCCCCAAAATCACGCCCCATTAACCCAAAAAAATTCAGCCGCCGATGAAACCCTACTAGCCAAGGGTCTTGCGTACCCGCTGCCTCCGGACAGCTGTGCCTCCTGTCCGCTCGATCTTATCGCTGGACCGCCGTACCATCCACCTACCAGTGATTTCCTGCTGATTTTGTTATCCTGACCTCACCCTTGCATCGGCCTCCCCGACTCCGCGCACAAACGAACAACCAGTAGAGGGTCGTCGGGCCGTCTTTGTTCGGCTCGCGACCTCCGTGTTAGGCGTTATCAATTTTCAATAATCAAACACTTTCTTTCAACTACGAGAAGGGTATAATTTCTTCAAGAATAAATTATGAAAACATCATATAAATAAAGTTTCATGCTCGTGAGATAAAACCACTTAAATGAGAAACAAACAATATTCCCCTACCTCAACAATTGATGTTGAACATCGGGCGTCGCGGTAGATGGCATCAGAGAACGACATCACAGAGATTGGTTGACGATTCCGTGGACGTAGGGGTGCATCCGAGGAGGAAACAACATTAGCGACAACAGATTCTTCAAATCGTAATCTGTTCCTCGTTGAGGGAGAATGTCCTTCGCTGGAGGCGTTCTTCGTCAAAGAGGGTGGTGTTCTTTCTTTGAGAGAAGAACCCCCTTCCCTATTCATCCAGATCTCTCACCAAAATAACAACACAACAAATGCCCAAAATAAAATAATATCTAAGCTATTATTTTATTCTCACAAGTTTTTCAAAATTTAAACAACTTAATTTAATTAAGTGAAGAGTTAGAATACATTGATTAACTTGTGTTGGCAAACATTTAAGAGGGGAAGAGGAAGAGGAAGAGTCCTCATAAATAACAGGGGAGTTTAAGGAGGGTTAAAAGAGAGTTAAGGTAATGTGAAAGGTTGGGGATCATGTGGGACCCACATCACTAATATCCTCACATGGGTAGTTAGGTGCTCCCACCCCAACTCCCCCATGTAGGATATAACCACTTAGATACAAAAATAAAATTGTTCGACAATTTTATTCACTTCATATTTAATCCACAAATTTTAACTTCTCCTCCCGAGCAAACAAAACTGTGGTAAATGTCCCTTTAAGCAATTATCGGCGTTGCGAGTTTATCAGTGCCCTCAGATTTCAATTCCGAGCACATGTTCAAAAGATAGAACAACCTGCTCGTACGTTTACTGAACGTACCTAAAACAAGTTTGGAAAATTATTATCAGTCACCCTCGACCCGTGCCGGTCGAGGATAGGCTCTTCCTAAGTAAAAAACACCCCAATTGACCCAATGGTACTCTCAGATTTTCAATCCGACTTACCGTTTAGAAGTTATGAATTTTTACATTAAAATAATTGTCACTTAATTATTTTATTTGAGGCCAAAATATAACTTTTTCTGGTGGCCCGTGCAGGCCAAAGTTAGTATCTGCTTAAATAAAGCATACCCTCACTAGTCCAGTGCTGGTCTCATATTTTTAATCTGAGCTACCGTTTCTGAGTTATAAGCATTTTAAAAATAAAATAATTTATTTAATTATTTCATTAACAGTTATTCCATTTTTGGAATTTCTAACAGGAGGCCCGCATCGACTATACTTAAGTCGTGCCTAGGGTAAACTCGCCATCCTGAGTGCAACAGTGCCCTCCAATTTTTGATTCGAGTGACGTTTTATGAGTTATTCCACTTTTTCATTAAAACTGATTTCACGCATTAATTTAAGCTTAACAAAACTTTGGAAAATTATTCCTGGCACACCGGGCCTCAGAATTAGGTGCCATATGAAACCGCGCACTCACAAAATTCCAAAGAAATTATGAAAAAAATTTCCTTGAAATTTACGGGTCTTTACATTACTCCCACCTCAGGTCTTTACGTCCTCGTAAAGCTACAACACAAAACTAGGGAAACTAAAGGAGGTATCGAGCACGCATCTCAGCCTCATGTTTCCACGTGATCTTAAGAGGTTCTCGTGCCGCCAACGAAAGCGCACAAGAGAAATCGACCATCCCCGTAGGACCCGATCCTATCGATCCTCAACCTCAACTGGAACCCTATGAAAGTCACCCTGTCATCGATGTCCAGCTCTCCGTGGTCAAAGATGACGGATAGGCTGTGTACACATCTCATCAACTGAGATACGTGGATGACACCGTGCACCCGGTGCTTCTGAGGTGGAAAGGCTAGGAGGTAATCCAGAATGCCTACTCTGCTGGGGACCTGGAAGGTCCGTTGAAACTCGAAGATTACTTTCCGCCTCGGCCACATCTCTGTAGACCCCGTCGAGGTGAGACTCGTATAAGGACGTGGTCGCCATCCTCGAAGTCTAGAGGCCTCTATTTCCTGTTTAGAACTGAAACTAAAAACTCCTGCTGCCATGAGGGTAAGGTTGACCGATTTAAGAGTGATAGACCCCACCCTATTGTGCATGAGTTTATCCTATGATGCCTAGGGTTTCCTTTTCGCTGACCAAGGAAACCCCATCCCAATGTTGTAGATAAACCACAACCCTTTCTCCTAATACAGTCAATCTGGGTATGATCTGTGAATCCAGTCCATACCCAGACCAACGTCGTAAGGAATCGACGCTGCCACCAAGAGATTCCAACCAAAACTCTTGCCTCAAGGGTAAGATCACACCTATCGGCGTAAGTGTGTTTATCGAATCTCCTCTCAAAGGTATCTCCGGACATGAGGGTCAAGTCAGCAGTTTTAACTGGAAACTCTAGGTCTGGGACAAGATTCGTGGAATGAAGGAATGATTGGTACCTATGTCTATTGATACAGAAACTCTTAGTTGACACAGACCGTACCTCGAATCATTCCTAGATCCCTTGTGTCACCCTCCTTGACCGCATGTAGCTACTCTCTTCCCCTACCCTCCTGATCCCTAAGCCTAGTGGGGACTACAAAGGTGAGTGGTTGTAACACGTTGAATTGTACACCACCTCATGATGCTCTCATAGCTCTGCTTCCACGTCTGCTGCCCTACAGATTCACCTGTCCTTTACACTTCCTATTCTTGAAACATTTTATATTCCCAAGTCTCTAAGACTAGCGCTCATTTCCTGCTTCTCCCACTGATAACCATCACTGACTGCATCCATTCATCAAAATAATTCTCAACCAAAAAGGTTCTTTCTAGCATCCTATCATAAGTAGTAATGCATAGAGAAAAGGTGCTGGCTCGGATGTCCTTAAACACACCTCGCTCGGATGTCTGAGCCATGAAGAAGTGATCATATCATAGTCATCAAGTACCAGGAATGGTCGGTACACCCCGATGAATACTCAGCTACTAACATGTCATCCTGCCAAAGTTGTATAAGCTCCAGAAAACTCTCAGCCACCTCCTCATGCCAGTACTCAGCCACCTATGTGTCAGGCTTGCCTCAGAACATGAGGGATATCTGGTGCTGAAACATAAGTAAGACACTAAACCCACAAGTATCCTCTACCGGTACCACCGGTTGTGTCACCTGACCTACTGGTAGTGATATAGATGGAACACTACCCGATGGTACTATCTTAGGCATCGGTCCACGTACCAAAGTACCTTCACTATGATGACCAACCTAATAGTCACCACTGGGAAACACTAGTAGCCAAGTCCACCCTCCGCTCTAGTAGTGTCTAAACTAGGTGTAGAACTCTAACAATCACCTACATCCAGTCCACCGCTGCTTGGGAATCAGTCTCGCCTCGTAACCTCAGAGGCCTTTGATGCTAGAACTCATGCAACACACTCTGCCAACGTGCACCATCAACTAGTACGGCTAGTGGAATATGCTGCCTAACGGGTGGTGCTGCTGCTGGAACACCACCCGAAGGTGCCAACATAGAAATAGGGCCCTGCACCGGAGTCTCATCGCTCGGTGGGCCGTCATTGAGTACTCTCTCGGAACTCCAACTAACTGTCTGCATGGGGAAATCCTGAACAAATGTGACACGGTCCATGGTTTATACCTAGTGAGCTGACCTGGTTTGAGCTGACTTTAAATCTTTTTGGAAACACACACGAAATCAATGTTTTCATGCACTAAGTTGGAAATCAGTAGTCAGGGTCCTGGTGTATAGATACGTCGGCCGCCGCACCAACACTAGACTCCCTAAACTGAAGACCACACTCAGTACCCTTAACACTATTGCTTCACATAAAGGAAAGATCAGAGTTCTGAGTTCTGCGGTAGAACCGACTCCTCTGATACCAATTTGTCACGACCTGTCCTCAGGGCCCGTGCCGTGACTAACCCAAGCCCACCTTCCATAGGATAGGGGCTGGCAACTAGAACCAAAGGCGTAAATCCCAATAAAAAGGGAAGTCATTGCCTTTATAAAAGTAAACAACACAACATAGTACACGAAGAAGAAAACACTAAGTACAAAAGAAAGCGCTGAAAAGTAAATGGACCAGAATACAAACCCAACTGAAAAGTAAAGCTACAACTGAACGAAATTACAATAGAAGAGACAAGCATCTGGAAGAATAAAAGTAGCTTCTGGGTCGTCCAACTCGAATCCTACCTGAAGGGTAGGTACAGATAGCGCACTGGATCGTCCATCATAGATCCTAACTGCATGGTAGGTACAGATAGCCTCCTCAACGTTCTCACCCATCAACAACCTCTGAGTACCGTCTTGTCGTGAAGTCCACCTATGGATACTGACTCGTCATTAGGTCCACCTCTAGATACTGACTCGTCGTGAGTTCCACCTCCGGGTACCGTCCAGTCCTCGAACACTCGGCCTCTGTCTGCGTTGTCCGTCGTCTGCATCCAACACAACGAGGTGCGGGCATAGCCCATGCAGGTGTGAGTATAACGATACTCAGTAGGGACCCCGAGACCCTCATGGTCTCACTAAATCCAACAAGGATAACCACAAAGAAGGATCTAAACAGATAACCCTTACATAGGTATAAGTCCATACTTGTACCAATATATAAAGTAACACATCTCAATCAAGAGGTATCACACAAATATGAAATCAACGGATAACTACTACTAATGTATATGACCATACATATACCTAAGTTATCAAGTAACCCATCTCAATCATGAGGAAGACACAAAGGTCATTGACTCAGCTCAAACCAGGATTTTCATTATCGAAACCGCAACTACTGAAGAGATCTTCCTCTGTCGAGTACACTGATCTAGTCACGGCTCTGAGGAACTACTCGCTAACCTTACTACTGAGGTACTCCTCTTGTTGAGTACCGTGGGTCAGCCACCCAAACACAGAAGTGCTTCCCGCTGGGGTCGGCCACCCAAACACAATAGTGCACCCCCCCTAATAGCCTGTAGAGGTAATCCTTCTGTCGAGTACCGTGGGTCTCCCACCCAAACATAGTAGTTTCCCCCATCGTGGGTCTGCCATCCAAACACATTAGTACTCCCCACTAGACTATACAAGTCACTCCGACTCGAATCGGACAAGCAGTCATCAGGTCTCAGCCAGCTATACGGTCTCCGTACTCTGTACGCTCGTCTTCGGGAGGGTTTGCTCCACGAGATACTAGATAATACTCCAAGTATCACAAAGTCCCATGAAGAAGTAACTCAAAGGACAGCCTCGTCATCGGGGTCTCAATGCAACAAATGGCGCGTCAATCGGACGCCTAGTCTATGAGTAATTAGCCTTTTAGTCCCGGGGTCCTGATTGGTTTCGTGTACGAACCAACCCGGTCGTATCTCAACTGTTCCGAAACCTCAAGATAAGTATTCCAAAAGAACCGTCTCTTCAAAAGGAATCCAATGTAGTCAAAGACATGGAAATCGGACGTCCGGTCCTCAAGTTATAATTGGTTCCACTCCAAGGTCCTGATTGGAATTACCTTTGATCCAACCCGGCCATACATCAAATGACACTGGTTAACCAAACTGGTCACACCATTGTGACCCATACGAAAAAACACATGATATGGACTACCCATTGGTCCAAAACGGATAGCCGGTGAAAAAGTTTTATTTTACCGCAACATGCGCGAACCGGGCCTCATGGGGCCCGTACCTTGATCTCGACATAAATATCCAAAATTGGTCTTGAAACATCCTTCTTAATTCCAGGGTCACAACTTCGCCGACGATTCGTCATTCCGACACCGTATGAGAGAGATATGTCATATACAAGATTCTGTAATAATAATAATATTATTATTATTCTGTGTTTCGTGGGCCCGAGCCATAAACAAGAATTTAGTATTGAACATTAGACTTGAATTGGCCATCTTAGAGATAGGATTAAATCACCACTGACGGAAAGTCAATCGGACGTCACACACAGGAGTTATGGGGAGTCAGAGATTTAATAATATTATTAACTCCATTAATGTACGAGTGTTTCAGGTACCCGATCGGAAAACCCGAAAAAAGATATCCAATATTGGACTCATATATTCCGTCTCGAAGTCAGGGTCGCACTACCACTGACGGTTCGTGAAACTGAGATCACACAAAGAAGATACCGTCAAAATATGGTTTTCCCAACGAAAATAATAATAACATTATTATTTTCTTATTATTTTTAATTTAAAAAAATTAATTCCTTAAATCCTCACACCCCAAATCCACACACCACTAGCGCCTCCCTTGCCTTACTCTATTCCTTGAACACCCCATCACATGATTAATTTCTCTTTTTATTGTCCATTTAATTTAATTATCTTATTCTCTATTCTCTCTCCAATCTTCTTTCATTCATCCATGATTCCTCACACTCAAAAATAAAACTCCTTCCACAAAATCACGCCCCATCAACCCAAAAAAAATCAGCCGCGGATGAAACCCTACCCGCCAAGGGTCTTGCGCACCTGCCGCCTCCGGTCAGTTGTGCCTCCAGTCCGCTCGATCTTATCGGTGGACCGTCGTACCGGCCGCCTACCTACGATGACCTGCTCGTGTCATTATCCCAATCTCAACCTCGCCTCGGCCGCCCTGACTCCGTGCACAAACAAACAATTATAATAGGGTCTTCGGGCTATGTTTGTTCGGCCCGCGCCCTCCGCGTTAGGCGTTATCAATTGGCAATAATCAAACACTTGCTTTCAACTAAGAGAAGGGTATAATTTATTCAAGAATAAATTATACAAACATCATATAAATAAATGCTCATGCTCGTGAGATAAAACCACTTAAATGAGAAACAAACAATATTCCCCTACCTCAACAATTGATGTTGAACATCAGGTATCGCGGTAGATAGCGTCAGAGAACGGCGTCGCAGAGATTGGTTGACAATTCCATGGACGTCGGGGTGCGTCTGAGGAGGAAACAACGTTGGCGACAACGTGTTCTTCAAATCGTAAACCGTTCCTCGTCGAGGGAGAATTTCCTTCATCAGAGGCATTCTTCATCGAAGAGGGTGGTGTTATTTCTTTGAGAGAAGAACCCCCTTCTCTATTCCTCCAGAGCTCTCACCAAAATCTCAACCCAAAAAATGCCCAAAATAAAATAATAGCTAAGCTATTAATTTATTCTCACAAGTATTTAAAAAATCAAACAACTTAATTTCATTAAGTGAAGAGTTAGAACTCATTAATTAACTTGTGTTGGCAAACATTTAAGAGGGGAAGATGAAGAATAAGAGTCCTCGTAATTAAGAGGGGAGGTTAAGGAGGGTTAAAAGAGAGTTAAGGGAATGTGAAAGGTTGGGGCTCGTGTGAGCGCCACCTCACTAATATCCTCACATGGGTAGTTAGGTGCTCCCACTCTAACTCCCCCATGTAGTATATAACCACTTAGATACAAAACAAAAATTCGATAATTTTATTCACTTCATATTTAATCCAAAAATTTTAACTTCTCCTCCCGAGAAAACGCAACTACATTAAAGGTCTCCTTAAGCAATTACCGACGTTGTGAGTTTATCGGTGCCCTCAGATTTTAATTATGATCACCGGTTCAAAAGATAGAACAACCTGCTACTATGTTTACTGAACGTTCCCGAAAAAAGTTCAGAAAATTATTATCAGTCACCCTCGACCCACACCGGTCGAGGTTAGGCTCTCCCTACGTAAAACACGCCCGAATGGACCCAACAGTACTCTCTAATTTTCAATCCGACTTACTGTTTAGAAGTTATGAATTTTTACAAAAAAATAATTGTCACTTAATTATTTTATTAGAGGAAAAAAACTTACTTTTTCCAGTGGCCCGAGCCGGCCAAGTTAGTATCTTCTCAAATAAGGCATACCCTCAGGAGTCCAGCAGTGGTCTTAGATTTTTAATCTGAGCTACCGTTTGTGAGTTATAAGCATCCGAAAAATAAAATAATTTATTTAATTATTTTATTTAAGTTTATTCCATTTTTGTAATTTCTAACAGGAGGCTCGCGCAGACTAAACTTAAGTTGCACCTAGGGTAAAACTGCCATCATGAGTTCAACGGTGCCCTCATATTTCTTATCCGAGTAACCTTTTAAGAGTTATTCCACTTTTTAAGTAAAACTGCTTTCACGTGTTAATTTAAGCTTATCAAAACTTAGGAAAATTATTCCAGGCACACCGGGCCTCAGAATCATGTGCCATCTGAAACCACGCACTAGAAAAATTCCAATGAAATTAAGAAAAAAATTTCCCTGAAATTTCTGGGTCTTTAAATTTATATTTCCTTTAATATTCAATTTATTTATTCCTTTCATTGAACCCTATGAGGTTCTGAGAACACTCTCAGTGATATTAATCCTTTGTAATCAACCCTAATACTCTATCTCCTAGTGAAAATATTTTATCGATCCAATATATTTTCTTTTATATTTACAATTATCATTATTATCTTTAACTTATCACCATTCTATTATATTTCTCTCAATATTGAGGGTTTCTAATTAGGGTTTGATGATTTTTTTCATGATGTTGTTATGATCTTAGAGTTTTGGGGTTCATTTTAAGGATTTGTGATGGCATTCTCTTCATTGATTTTCCATTATTACTTTTTGACCATCAAAAATTCAATTTGAGGTAGGGGATTTAGAACTTTCCCTTTTGTAGGTTAGATTTAAAAGAGAAATATGTTTTTGGGGTTTGGCTTATTGGTAAGCACCCCATAATACTACATGAAAAATGGGGGTTCAAAACCCATTGGGCACTGGTTACTGTAGTAGTACTATAGTGGTACTATAGTAGTGGTGGTATTGTTGAACGACAGGTACTATAGGGGCATTAGGGTACTGTAGTAGTGGCATGTACTATAGGAGTCAGATTACTATTCACAGAATGGGCCTTGGGCCAAAAATTTGGGTTTATGGGCTATGTAATGGGATACATGCCCACTGGGCCTTCAGGATATGTAATGGGTCTCCCTCTACCTAGTTATAAGAGGTCTTTACTTTGCTTTAATAATAAAAATGAGGCTTCGACCCCAACCTTTTAAAAAATAGAAATATCATGCTTTATATTTCAATGGATAAATAGTTGGATTTGGCCGAATAATATAATGAATCAGAATAAAATAAATTTCAACGGGTAACATTATTACTTCACATGTTATTATACTCATATTATTTTTTTAACTAATTATATTTCTAAATATTTTGCGGTAGTTGGATACTATGATTATAATTTTTGTTGTTTAATTATTTGGCCTAATATTTTATAGAAAACATAAATATTATAATATAATTAGTATATTAATTATTGAATTGAAAATAATATGAATTCATAAAATAAATATCCAATATGTTTGAAGCCTAAATTAATATCTTCTAATTTAGTATTTCACTCTTATTTGTTACTGAAATGATAAATTTTTACATATTATTAAATATATTAATTATTTATTGATATGTTTGAATTTTAATATAATATGTTATGTAATTATAAAATTAATGTTTGGGGTTTTTATTGTTGTTTTACCATGTCTTGATTACCCTTTACATGATATATTCAGTTGAAGCTATTTTTAGATTTATTAATATACATTTCTATCAGTATTATTATTTTCTTTAAATGTATATATTATTATAGTGACCATGCAATTTTTTATATTGAAACCTGTTATTATTACATTATATAGAGAGTATTGGACTAACTATGATATTTTGGGGGTGGAATATTTATGTGAATGATAGTGGGATAGTGTGGTTGGTTTTTAAAGATGATGTGAATAATGTCGTGGTGGTTTTCTTATGTTACTATTTCATTACATCATTTTTGGTATTCCATATATTTGATTAGGATAATTATGTCTTAGTTTCCTAGTGTTATAGAAGGGTTAATAATTAATGATTTATATAGTGGTAATGGTTTAAGAGGATTAAGGATAATAAAGTAATAAATATTTTTAATTTATTGTTAATATATATAATGGGATATTGATAAATCGATATGAAATCTCCATTGAATTGGTGAATAATTAAAGGTGATTGGTATTTTGTAATGGAATATATGATGTTAAAAACAATATAGAATTAGATTAATAAAATTAATAATTTATTTGTAAATTATTTTTGAAATTTATTACTTTTTTCTAATTAATAATAAGTGAAGAGATATAAAAAGGGATATTTAGGCATGATGTTTTATATATAGTATTATCTCCCTGATGGTTAGTGTTTTCAGTTGAGTTTTTACATAGGTAATTATTTTTTGATAGAATATTAATTTATGTTAATATCACTTAAATTTTTTTGTGTTTTATTTATTATTCATTATGGTTTATTATTTATTACTCTACACTAGTCATGTTAGATAACATGATTGACACTCATATGAGGACTTGAGTTCCTAGTGTACTCCCAACATATAGGTTATATAATGATGGTTTGATAACCAATCTCCTTCCCCAATCACTTCTCTAAATATATAATGGTATGTGTATTGTCTAAACTATGATGGATTATTCTTCTAGGATGGGTAATCATATGAGTTAGGTTGGATCTAGGTCCTGTGATATGTATATAAGGTTTATCATAGCTTGAATTATTATAGGTATATATATCTATATGATATAATATCTTTTGTTTATCACATGTGAATGTATCAATAGGTTTCAATGGTTTAAGGTATAATGTTTATTTTCATGGGTTGTGATGGATCAAGGATAAATTATGTGATTATGGGGATATTATAGCGACCTATGGTCACAGTTGTGTCTATACAGATGTTAAAGTGATATTTTATCCACTAAGAATTTTGTACAATCCATATATATTTTGGTGAGAATTTTTCAAGAGGATCATACTGAGTATACTTGTATTCCCTCACATAGAGACACACAAAAAAACACACACAAATAAATATATATATATATATATATATCCATTTTTAGTTCTTTATGAAGGAATTAGTGAAAAATATGGGCCTTAAAAGCTCATAAAGGATGGTGATTTTCTAATAAGTATGGTTTTTTACTTAGGTATTTCTCATGATATTTCCTTTTTTATTATTTTAATGTATGAAATTTCATGTATCTGTATTGGTTTATTTATATATGGAGTTTATTGGTGGATTCTTTATAATTTATAAGGAATTACATGAGCAATACTTACCATATTCATGTGTTTTATACAATAGATTCTTATCTACAACCAGTTCCCTATTAATGGTGGGATTCAGTCATCACCCATATCTTCTATACTAACCCAAGAGGGGTTTTAGTGGAGGGTGGTCATGGAAATATGGAATAAAATTATTTTATTGAGATTTGTGATGTAGTTATGTGATAATAACATTTTTGGACTAAATTTTATTGATAATGAAATGGTATTAGTTGATATTAGTATGTGATGTAATAAAAGGGGTGACTATAATAGAGGGGAACATTGCCCCCTATTATCTGATACATAGAACTTATTTTCACTAAACATGCAAGGTGAAGTGATAATTCTTGCAACAAAGATACCTAGGTAAATATTCATGAATAATTCTCCTTTATATAGTGATTAAATTGGGTATATATTGAGAGATATTATGAAATTATAAAAAAAATAACCTTTTGGATTCTATATTCATGATGGAAATTTATAGTGTGCTATGAGCTTGTTTGTGATCCCCTATAATTTGATAATAATTAACCATAAAAACATTTTTTATCTAGAATAACACATGAGTGGTATCCCCTGTGACATTTTATCCAATTTTATCATTATCAATTCTGGGAAAGAGGGTATTTCTGAGTTACTATATTAATACATTAACATTATAGTATAAGGTACAATAATGAAACTCTGAAAATGAAACAATTAACCAAAATTGGGATTTTGTTCCATTGAATTGGGACTTTGGTTTATAGATCCTTCAATCCCTAAAATAATTATGGTCTTTAGGTCCTCTGAGATAATCTGGATAGTTCGAAAATCCATGGGTCTTTTAGGCCATCAATGATGGGTCATGGGGATTCATGTTGATGTAGTTCCACACTAGTAGAGTGATTGAATATATTAATGTATTATCTGGTGATTAATTGTATTTGGTGTTATATTTATAGAGTGGTTAAGATACAAATATTAAATATCATAATTATAGTGGATGTGATTTTAAGCCATCATTGATTAATTCATGACATCAAAAAGATAGTGCAGATGAATATATGAATATGTGATGGTGTTATACTAAAGTAGGTTCTTGGTTTTGGGTATTCAGGAATGTAATACCATTTATGAAACTAGGACTTTGGGCCATATAATCTAATGTACTTTGGCTAAAGCATGGTTTCCCTCTCAACCCAGTTATAAAGGTGATTATCTAAAAAAATAAAATTGTCAGTATATTCTAGTCATTGGAGTCTCTAAAAATCAACATTATTGTGGGGATGTTTCGTTAATAGTATCCTCATGGGGTGATGGTTAAATACATTTAGTATGATTTCAATATAAAAACATAGGGGGTTAAGACTAATGAAGATAGTTTTTAGAAGAAGGAAGTATATGAGTTTTTTTATCATCTTTAGTAGAGGTGTGAGGGATCTATTTCTGATCAAGAGACTAAGAGATGGTTGGAGGACGTTGAGATCATGTTTAGTTTGATTCATACATGGAAGTATCATTAAATACATTTTTTATCCACATTTTTTGTGATTTTACTCAACATTGGTGGATATTATTTCTTTTTAATCATGAGATTTCATAATTTTCATGGGAGAAAATTCACAATTAGTTGTTTGTCGAATTCTTTTATTTCACTATAAAGGTGGGATATTGATGGGAATAAATTTACCATCAATAGTGTTATTCTAGTTTGTGTGATATTGGTATTTATTTTAGAACATCCTTTTTGTGTTCTTATTAACTTCTATAAGATGAATAGGTTAGTTTGAAATGTCTTGAGATGGATTTATATTAAAATATAAAGTGTTTAGTCACTTATTTTTTATTATCATAATTTATTGAGGTGTTGGAAAATACACAGGTAATCAATATGATATAAAATATAATAAAATCAACTTAATAATTGATTCATAAATAATCATTGATGATTATATATTTGGATAATGGTTCTCAATTTTTTAGCCATTTAATGATTCCTCCAATAGAGTTTTGACCTAAAATCCACTCTTCTTGATTCACTATAGGTGTAAGTTATCGATCCTCTATTAGTAACTTCTATTTTGTTTGATTTTATTTTTTTGGTAATAGATACTAGATTATTTTTTATGGACCATATTTTCTAGTCAGAATGGATTTGGTGGCACAATTTAAGTCTTTTGCTTGCATTAATTTCAACTAAGGCTGTTATAATAACCTAAAACATTCACTCCATATTTTGGTGATAAAACATAATAATTACATTTTTCATTTGATACCATTAAATATAACCCATTTTATCCCAAAAAACATATAACATAAAATTGAAAAATTAGGTCACTTTCATACCTAAGAACCTTTTAGGTTTAGATTTTATGAGGATTAGGACATGTTATTATATTAAAATATGGATACATAAAAAACAGGTTCATAATAATCTATATAATCTCCCACTAAGTTATTCATATAAAGTAACATTATTTGGAATAAAATACTTAAAACCATTCCTCCAAACCCAAGGAAATGGAAGACAAAAGAATGGTGAGATCAAATACCCAGTAAGGGTAAGCATAATCATTAACAATTGTTTTTCATTAGGAAGGATAATATTATCATAAGGTAATGATGACATAATCAAAATGTATGAGAATAAAATATGAAATTTTATACCCATTGAAACATTATTAGTAAATAGTGAGACATGAAATAAATATTTAATAGAGGAAAGAGTCATATAAATCAATTATTATGATCTATGTGATTTTAATATTTATCAAATGAATAATTAAAAACTTATTGTTAGAATATAGAAAAAAAGTTTGTGTCTTGAGATAATATCTTTAAATAGCCCTTAATGGAAACCATATAGTTGGAATAACATTACCAAATTAATACCCATAATCTCTTAGGATTAAATTTTATCTTATGAACTATGTCCTCTCTTATTATTTACATATATTCCGTAAACTATATTTTCATTACCCAATGCATTAGAGGGATATATCGGACCCACCCATAACATATATAAAAACCCCTAAGGTATTTGGGTTCACAACACAATCCATATTTTATAAATAATTTCTAAGTATGGTATCAAGAAAAAAATTGTTAAATTATTTCACTTATCATTATTATAATAATAATTTTTATTTCACAGCTTTCTTTATGCATGAAAAAGAAATGGGTTATATGATAGTCTCTTGTAAAAAATCATAATCCAACTATAAATATAGAAAAATATATATCTTTATAACATATCCCAATTGGATAAAAAGTAAAATAATGTTTTTTAATCATTGATGAATAATAATACCATTAATATATTATCAAAAATATTCATGAGTAAGTTTATATTTACACTTTGAAAATAATATTTGAAAAATAAAAAATCATAGTTTATTAGGAAAAATAATTTCTTCAAAAATATTACATGGAAAATTATAAATGAATATTTATCATAAATATTTTTAATGGTGGTTGGAAAATTCTTTCATTTCATAAACATTAAGAATAAAAATTTGATTAAAACTTTTTAAAAGAGATTGAATAGTTACCCAGGTGGAAAGCGTTAAAAATTTACATTCTAAAATATTTTTAATATAATTTAAAAGATTATGTAATGTAACATTAGGAAATTATTTATTATTATAAAAGAAAATTCTGGAAAACATTTCAGAAAACATTGATATGAAAGAGAAATATTATTTATCTAATTGAATAAAAAATATTGGTATCTCATAAAAAGAACATTCTTGTTCTTAGATTAATCTATAAAAGTGAAAGTGAAACATAAAAATGTAAACCAAATTTGTAACCATAGGGGAAGAAAATATATATAGATAATGAAAAAAATATCATATTATTTCTACTTTGGAACCTTCAATATAAATAATCTAGAAAAGAGATTGTAACATAAAGCCATTATCACTTTAGTAAATTTCAGATAAGAAGTCATTCAAAGAAAGAGTTTGATATAGATCTATGAATACCAATAATTTCATGTAGTAATATTTCAAAATTAATTCATGTGTAAAAAATAACACCATAAAATTAGATATTTGTCTATGATATGAAACATCTATTAATAAAATGAGACCGAGACAAGAAAACCCCTTGCAAAGTTCAAAACTTTTAAAGTGATAATTAATCCAAGATGTAATTATGTAAATATATGTAAATACATAACAAATAATTTTAAATAAAAAATAAAAAAAAAATTATTGATCAGATAACACAAAATACATTCATAAAAAATGAAGAGAAGTAGATGTATAACCCTGGGAATGGAAATTGAGTTTAGAATCCCCTTACCACAAAGTAAATTTAATGTCAAAATGTTTTTAATAAGGAAATTTTAATTATTGCATAAAATACCATGAAATAATTATTATTAATGATATAAATGATAAAAGGGATAGTATATACAACATATAAAATAAATTCGGCCTATGAAATTAAAATATTCCTTAATTGAAGGAAATTGAGACGAAATGCCTCACCTTAAGTCCAGACTTCTCATGTATGTACTTTAATACCATAAAAAACTTATATAAATTATGTGATCCATTAATAACTTTTTTTGTGACTAATAATTTATATTTAAACCATTTATTTGATATATTTTAAAGATATATTTATTTACACAATATGTTATGTACACTTATGGTTTTTGGGGATGTTCAGTTCATAACTTCAAAATTTCATCGATATGTTGACCATGGCCAAAGGGATATTTGGCCCATAATATACAGAATAATAATGATGACATAATTATACTTTTATAAATTAATTATACTCTTATACATAAATTATACTTTAAAATTAAACTGTGAAAGTGGTTAGGAAAAATTAATTACATTACAAACATGAAGATACTAGGTTGTACGTATGAATGAGTAATGGTTCAATTATTCAAAAAACATGAATAAAAGAAGGAAATTATAATTTTATCATTATATAATGATTATTATATTAAAAATACCATATTCTATCTTTATATACATTATATATACCATCCATGTGATGTGGTAATGAATAAAACAACATTTCTTTGTAGATGTAGTAAGCCACACACACATACAAATGATGTTATCATTTCTTAATAGATAGAAAGGTAAAAAAATATATTATATTACATCATTATAGAATTATAATTTTTGATTTAATATCATATATATATATATATTAAATACATCATTATAAGCATCCATGATAGGTGGTGGTGGATTATGAATTTCATCAGTTCGTGAGGCGGTAGCACATTACACACACGAATGAGGGTTTTCTTTCCCATTAAATCGAATAAATAGATTTATTTCAGTTAATAAAATATCATAACAACATATCATTATATGATAGAAATTTATGTTATTATATCACAACGGTTAGGAGATTTTTTATGAAGGTTGAAGAAGAAATGTAACTAAAACATCTCGTTAAAAGCTCTATATTTATTCAGAAAACCTTTTTTTATTTATAAGATAATACATATAATGATTGTATTATGACCAAAATAATACATATAGGACAAGGGGAGTTATTTATGTAAAATATATGAGCATTGTTTCCAAACTATAGTGCTAAAAATTTATGATGAAGAGAAGAGAAGAGGTTCCCTTTTACAAGTGATAGGATCAGAACTCTTGGATTACATAAAGTATAAAATTAATATGACTTAATGTTCATTGAAAATTTGTACCATGTTACTATATATAAAATTATATATAATTATAATTATAAATCCTATAATATAGTATAATTTTGACACATTTAGGTGATGTTTTCATCATTATCACCTTGTTTTAACCCCACATAAAACCTTTTCATGACTGCCTTGATACAAATGTTTTTTAGAATTTATAGATCTTGAAAGTTTTAATAAATGTAAAAGTGAAACTAAAATGTAACATGAATGAAATTATAAACCATATATAATTATATTATCTTAATATAGTATTTTTTGGAATTTTAAATCATTTACTAAAATATATTTTAAAATAAAATATCATTAATGTCATTTTTGATATTATTCATTTGTTTTGAATTTAGATTCATCATTATTACCAATTAATTAACATATATCCTTTTAAAACATCTTTAATGTGTTATTTATATCTATGAAATTCATGTGGCACTATAAATCACCAAAACAAAATTACATTTAGTATTTTCTTAAACTATTTACATGACTTTTCTATTGCTTCTAGAAGAACTATATCAATGATGTGTAAAACTGTAAGGTAATTATTTAATCACTACAAATTAAAAATAAATTTTAAAAACATAGTTATATTATTATAAAAATAAGATTTTAAATTCATTTAAATCTTATTTTTACCCCTATATCTTCCTATAATGGAAATTCAAAAGAAAGAGAGTGACATTTTGTGTTTTTTATTAATTAAAATTCTTATATAAGTAATTTTCAAATAAAAATTGAACATAATGGATATAAATAATAATATAGGAAGAAAATATTAGATCACCACTCATTATAAGGATTAAAGTAAATTTATATTGTCATTTTTAGTCCTTATCATATTATTTTTAACCTAAATTACTCAATTTAAAATTACCAAGTTGATAAATATTTACCACTATTATATTTCATAATGAAGAAAATAGAAGGGTCCTCTTTAAAAAAACTGAACCTAATGATTCAAAATAAGGAATACATTTTAAAAAATTTAATTCTTATAAGTGGGATAAATAAATTTTAATATAAATATGTAAAATGAAATGAAAATAGTTTTTATAAAAATGTTTTTAAGACAAAAAAACTTATACAAAAAATCAAGTATAATGCTAATTTAAATGAAATAAATTATATTATATAAAATTAAATAATAAATATGTTATTTTAAGGTAAAATTCATATAATAATGGAAATTTTAATGAAATAAAATGAATGTTTTAATAAAAATACGTATTTTTTACTATTCATTGAAAAATAGTTTTTTGTAGAAAAAATAATAAATTTCCACCCAAATTGGAGGGGGGTTCCAAACCCATTAGGTGGAAGTTACTATATAATTACTGTAGTGTATTATAGTAGTGGAGGAACTAGTTATTGGTTTCATGGTAGTAGCAGTAGGAACTATAGCGATGGTGTCACTGTAGCTGTTCAGGTATTTTAGCATTAATATTTAGTCATGGGCCTTTGAGTCAAAAAATTGGGACTTTAGAGCGATGTAATGGGATTTCATTCCCACTAGGCCTACTGGCCATGTATTTGGATTCATCCCACTAGGCCTATAAGCCATGTATTAAATAAATAAGAATCAATGGTGGGGGACTATCCCTTTGGGGGATATAGCCTGCCTTTTTGACTTGTGTGTGTGGTATGTGCGTTTAATTTAATTGTAACCTCAATCTGAAAATATATAATTATAATATTTTTTCACAAAAGCAATAAAAATTATTTAAAAACATTTTTTTGAAGAATAAAACAATTTTAATAAAAATTGAGTAAAAGTTTTTTCAGAATTAATCAATTCATTTGGATTATGTAAAACCTTTTTATACATTTTTAATATTTTTTTACTATTCAAAAGTTCCAATTTAATAGAAGGTTAATAATGATCACCTTTAAATATAAATATTCTATATCAAAATTCTCCAAATTCTTAGTGTTGTGTGTTAAGAAAGATATCCAGCGTACAATTCTATTAAAATTTTAGGGTGTTACCCAAGCAGTTTCTACAATAGGTGTTATGTCTCAAATATTGTGAAAATGTTCAATGGGGGTGAATAAAGAAGTTTTAAAATTTAATGAGTTGAAATAAATCTATATGTTAATCAACGTTGATTTAAAATTTAATTATCATTCATATGTAATAATAATAAGAAGATGAAAAGTAAAGAGACAACACAAATAAAATTGTTATAGTTATATTAAATATAATACTACATTTACTCATCACTCTTATCCACTCCTTAAGAGTTTTGGTATTCATTAATGTCATAATTTTTAAAGGGGACTCACAACCCCCAAAAAACATACCTTTTATAATGGATATACGACAAGATAAACCACCTTAATTTTAAAGAGGAGTTATAACCTATTACAACAAAAGCATTTCAGGAGGTATTGCCTACTCAGAATTTAGAATTTGAATGTCACAACCAAAATATAATAATGATTTTGAAGGGAAAATAATAAACCATAGTATGTAATAATGGGTGATAAGAATAGAAATAAGTAATATATACATAAGAAACTAGGATGGGGAAGTCAATGTAGATTGGAAAATCATAACCATTGGTTCTTGTTAGACTGTATAAGGAATAAGGAATTTATATTTGAGTTTTTTCATGCACATTTTTTATCAATAACTTATAAAAAAGTGTTCAATGTGCTTCTGTTTCCATTTATTTATGTTCCCATTAGATCTTTATAGTATTTTCAAGTAATTTTATCAAGAAAAATAATACTTCCATGTTTGAAACCTATAAATTAGTTTATCATCCCAATTTCTGTATTCTCGATCCTCCATAAATAATATTTTCAATCATTGCAGAAAATATTTATTGAGTAAAATAATTCAATATAATAAAATTATAATATTTTAATTATATCAAGAATTTTTATTCTCAAAATTACCATTGATATTTAAAAACATCAGAATATGTCTAACCAATTTAAATACTCATTAAAAATACTGAAATATCTTCTATGATAATCTATTAAATAAATCCCAAGAATACCCTAATTTATCCTTTAAACCTGAAAATTAAATTTTTATTTCCAATGAACATTTATGGAAAATTGAGAAACCAAAAATTTCAAAGCATAAGTGTGTTAAAAAAGAAAGAACAAAAAACATTATTAGAGAAAAAAATTATATTATTGGAATAAATCACCCTGTATAACCCCTAGTGGAAATTAGTTACCTGTGTATCCATAATTTCCTTAATAAGGACTTAGAAATGATTGTTCATCATGATCCATGTCTGGATTTTACCTCAGATTAATTATCCCTTCATTGATTTGATGTGCCATTATCTGATCTTGTTTATTGATCCAATCAGTTTTCTTGTCATTACGAACAACTAAAACTGATCTCTAATATATTCTAACCACATCCACCTTTGAAATGTTGATATAGAAATATTCTTCAAACAACTAATCCTTATAATGTATCCTTTTATAATACTCAAAATTTAAATATCATTCCATATAGATATAAAAAAATGTGTATACATTTTTTTAAATATTACAAAATTATGAATAAATATGAATATAAATTTTATCGTTTAATAATAAATAAAAAACAATCAAATTAATTAAAATAATAAAATATTAATTCATTTAAAATTTTTGAATACTTTCTAAAAGTTTTCAGTGAGTGTGAATAATATCCAAAAACAATTTTTAACTTCATTAAATTCAACTTAAAACATTTCAATAACTATACATATAGTTTTTATATAATTAATATGTATTTTGGGTATAAAAAAATAAATAAAACTAATATTTTTATATAGTAAATAAAATTTTAAAATACATGAAAAACAAAACATATTAAAATTCATATTTTTTTATTCAACATATAAGTAATTTTACAATGTTGTGTTATGGTTGTTCTCGTGTAAAGATAATAAGAAAAACATATAACCCATTTAATGTTAATTTATAGAGGTTGTGTAAAGGAAAATTTCAAAATATATAACCTATGTAAATTTATCATCGAAATATATGAGTTTCATAAACATACAATTAAATTTAAACATACCCAGTCATAGTAATATCCATATTTGTGTAAAAGTATCTTGATGTAAAGGAAATAAATAGGTTCATGTAAAGGTCATAAGAATATTTTCAAGGATGTGTATAGGTAATACTCTTATTTAAACACTACATAATGGTAATAAGAAAATAATATAAATGTAACAAAATATTTCACATAGTTTGTAAAGGTGAAAGAAAAATATCAACACATGTGAAGATAAGGTATAATATGATACATAAATATATAATAAAAATTTAAAACCCACATGAAGGTATAACCATACTCAATTATATGTAACATAGAAAATCTAAAAAATATATATTTTTAATTAAAAACTAAAATAACTTATGTAAATGTAAATAATTATAAAAAACAAAAACATCCATTCATTTATTAAGAGTATGACCCAAAAAAGTTAAATGAATTAATAATAAAAAATAAAGATATATAATTTTTAATTAATGAGAAATTTAATAAAAATTTAATCATGATATAATAATTTTTTATAGATATAAACAAGATGTAATAAATTTTAATTATCCCTTAAAATTATTTTATTTATTTATAATATTCAAAACATAAAATAAAAAAGAAACATTAAGACTAAAAATCATTACAGTTAATTTATCATTCCAATAACTAACAAACATCCTCTTTTTTAAAATTACATCATAAAAATAGTATTTAAAAAACTATTCCTTTTGAAATTTATCAAAAAATTCAACAAATAGAAATTAAACATTTTTAAATATATAATACAAATTTAAATAGTAATGAAAAAATTAATAAATACCCTATCATAAGTTACTGCTGACTAGAAATCCATCATTACATGTTCAAACATTATTTTCCCAAACATTATTAAATCTAAGGGTTTATTAAAAAATCATAAATTTATTGTTTAGTTGAAAAATATTCCAAACCAGTATATCGTTTATTAAAATAATATATGATAAAATTAAATCTCATATCAATATGTTTTATTATGGAATTTTTTGATGTATTTTTTTAAATTAAAATAGAATATAAAAATTAAAAATAAATTAGAATATTCAAAATATTAAAACCATTGTCAGATAATTTTTTTTAATACATTATAATATAAGAAAAATATGATGTATAAAAATTGTATTCATTTTTAGTAGTAGACAAAGAGACTCAATCATTTCATTGAACTCCAAGACAATATGTTTTTACCAAGAAAATGAAACATACCTGAAGTAATTTTTTATGAAATATGTATCCAAAAAATCAGAATCAAAATAGTTCAATCTAGAATAATATATTATAGAATTTACAATTCATTTATGTTTTCTTATAATTTATATAAAATCTTTTAAATGAGATTCATTAAGATCATTTTGAAATATAGTGTATAAAAAACATTAAACACAATATCTGGTCTAGTGGTAGTAAAATACGATACACTAACAATCATAACTCCAAATTTATTAAAATCATAGTTTTTTTTATTTTATATAATTATAATTTAAAATTATCAATGTTTTCTAAATTTTTTACAGGAATATTAAAAAAATATCTTAATTTATTCCATATAAAATTTATATTTATATAAAAATTTATCCAATATTTATTTGTTAAATTTGGAGATCTAAATAGAATTTCAATACACCAATTGATATCATTTCAAATTAATTTTTCATAATTATAGAAAATATTTATAGAGTAATTAAGTTTAATATCCAAACACAATATCATAAACCTAAATTTTAATAATGAAAATATTATCTGAAATACAATTAATTAACAATATTGGATCAATTATACCTTCCTCAAAGCAGTTATTCAATAAAAATGAAGACATTATTTCACCAAAATGATGAGGTTCTTACTTAGGATTACATAATTACTTTGATAAATTGAAAAAATGATTTGGAAATTTTCATTTTCAAAACCCTGTGGTTAATTAACATAAAATTATTCATGAATAAAACTATTTTAATAATAAAATATATAATAATTTTAAATAATTTTATTCACTAAAAAGAATAAAAATATACTAAATTTATAATAGATTCAATCATAAAAATATGTGAATTGATTAATAAAAATGTTTACCTTCTTATAGAAAGTAACCATGGATTATAAGTCAAGCATTATTCTCAATAGTTTGACCATATTCATCAATTTTATTAAAAAATATCCACTGAGATCAAAGATTATTTTTATCTTTAGGGGGTTCCACTAAATCCCAAATATTATTTCTAGTATATTGATTATGTTTGTTTTACTTAAAAATAAATTAAATATTAATAGGTTCTCCAACAATCATTATTAGTTTATTATATGCTCTATATGATTAATTTTGGGTTGAATTCTCTATAAAAATTCCTCAATCACACTTAGAATTAAATTTATCTATATTATCCTTAGTATTTAAACTATAAAAATTTTATTCGAAATCATTAAAATAACCAACATTAGGTTATATTCCATTAATCTATTCATATATAGTTTCATTTAATAAATATATAATTAAAACTCTATTTAATATATAAAAATATGTGTATATGGATTTAACCTAAAAATATTTATGTAAATTATTTTCTTTTAATATAGTTTTATATATTTCTATAACAGTCAAAATTTTCTTTTTAAAAAACCATTTTTTGTGTTCTATGTTTAGAAAATTTATAAAAATATCTAATTTATTTATAATAAATTTCGAATTAATGAATAAAAATTTAACCACCATTATCACTTATAATATGAATAATTCAAAACAAATTTTAATTTGGAACCGGTTTGTAAAAAGTAATAATTTTTATAATGTTTAACATTTATGAGATAAAAAATAATTCCAAGTAAATGTAGTAAAATAAAAAAATCAAGAAAAAAAATTTCATCACTCATAAACTAGAAGCATGTATATGAACAATTAAATATAAATATATGATCTCAACTATTCTAATTGTTTTAAATTCATTAATGAATCTAAAACTTTTTCTATACTATTTACCATTTTAAAACATAATCACAGAAAATAACTTTACTAATTTTCCTATCGAGTATATGTTGTACATGTATTTTATTTGATACATTTTATAACTATCTAAGATGACCAACAAGAGTTATGCAAACACTTGAGAGTTGGGTGAATCATGCATTCACTAATTTTTACCAAATTCAAAATATTCTGAAACCCCTTTAGAATTTAAACCATAGTTTTAGTTAGTTCATATGGATTTATTTTATGCACAACCTAGATATCATCAATTGAATTAAATTGAAATAAAGAAAAAAATGGGATACAAAATTTTAAAAAACATTGATACAAATAACTACTTCTCACCCTGATTTTTTGTTTACAAAATCAATTATTCACTATTGGAATCAATGTGACTATAATGGGTTCGGTGTTTTGCATACCTAAACTACTAGAGTCACACTAGATTTAAAAATTCATATTTCACATAGGACATCCCACAATAGATTCACATTTTACTCATGTATTCACACTATAGTCTACATATATAACCTTAGTTGAGAACATTCTTCGGAGTCCCACAATATACATATAAGTGTTCCATTGAAGGAATTATTGAAAGTAGATTAATATATCTACATTGAATTATTATATATAAATATAAAATATGTCCTTATTCTCATTATAACTTTTTTCTAATTCAACTAAGACTTAAAGAATAATCTAAATCTCTATCACTATGAACAGTTTAGCTTTATATAAATTTTACTGAATTTTTTAACCTGGTCATTTCACTCAATCATCCAACATAGTATTAAAATCTAGTTGATTCCTGTCATTATTTAGATTCTCAACACAAATAAATTAATAAGACAATTTAGATCATCTTATCACCTTATTTTTATCTTCTAAAATATATACTACCATGGATATCATATAAACCTCTTATTCTTCCTTAAAATTTTAAAAACTATTGATGTAACTATAAAAAATATCCTAAATAATTCGTATACTTCTTATTATTTATGAATTATATTGTTTTAACTTATATCCTCAGTCAAGATTAAACTCAAGAAGAGGAATCCCCTTTATCCATTTTTTTATTTTATATATAGGTTATCAGGAAATTATGTTAACCATTTTAGAATAAAAAATAACCCCAACTAATTATGTGACCATGATATAATTTAATTTCTCATTGTTTTTCATAAAAGGATTTTAATGAATGATCTAACTATTTTTTTACAATTTATCATTATCTCTGATACAATAATATTAGTGTACTCACCTTTTTAGTTCTTATTTTTTTCACAATTTTTTTCTCTATCAATAGAATATAATCTGAATCCTTCCAACACCCTTGATATATTCTCTTCTTATTCTTATCTTCTTCATTCTCACTAAACAAACCTTGAGCTCTATTCACTTCATCTTACGCACATGGCACAATTATTTTAAAAAATATCTACGTGGATCAAAAAATATTTTTATAATTATACAATTGGGTCAACTCATTAATTTACATCAAAAGATATCCACTCTAACTAAACATCAATATTTGTAGAATCAAATAGATTATATAGTATTTCATATATATCTTAGTTCAACAGTCTGTGGCTTGAGGGAATTATTGAATACTTATACAGACATTAAAATGATCTTCACCTTTAGATATAAGGTTAGCATAACTTCCTATTTATATCTCAACCTAGAATAAAAATTATTTACGTTGTTTATAAAAATACTATATAGCAGAATCATATTTATATTTCTTTTCTATTTTTAGTTCTATCAAACATAGAATAATACATTCATGGTTAATTTAATTCGCATAAATTTATCCTCAAATTTTATTATTATAATAGAAACTTAGACCATGTATAATAATATAATCATGATATTAGGACCATGTTATATTAATTACAACATTAACAAAAAACATTTCCACATGATTAAATAATTATTTGTTAAAGCAGTTCAAAAAATTCTTTTAGTTCATCAAAAACATTAATCTTCATAAATTAGCCTCGAAGAACAGAACTTAACAAATAAAATCTTTTATTACAAAAATTTATTGATGTTTTTATCATTTAAATAAAAACTAATGTATCATCACATTAAATTTACTCATAAGATTATAAATATATAATTTTATGTTTCATAAATCCAAACATTGATAATTTATTATGTGTGGATGTCTTATTCTAAGAACATATATGACATGCGTTTGAAAATACCAATTTTCATATAATTATACATTATGGAAGCCTCTTATTCTCAACTATATAAGACTTAATATCATACCATTTCCAAATTTCTACCTCATCTCAAAGTCATATGATCATTCCCTTGTCCATTTTTCATATGACTCATAAATCAGATGATGATCATAGAATATTTATGATGATGTTCTAAAGTAAAAAAGACTTAAAATCATAAAATTAAGTTTATGAATCACAAATAATTATGATCATTTAAAATATTTATGTTAAGAATATTAAGTCTTACATTTGTTTTGAATTCATAAATTCCAACCATAAAATCCATACACTCATAAAAAATTTGTTTTTTCGTGAAATACAAAACCATATTTTTATGGCGAGATTAGAATTGACTTCTATATTGTCAAGTTATTATCCAAAAATTATCCAATAATTATTAATCACTTGAAAAAATATCAAATAAAATTTTAGTAAATACTCATTCTTTAGACTAATAAATTTTTTAGTGAACCCAAAAACCATATTTATATAGGGATCTTTAGAAATACTACCAATCCTTCAATGGATTCTATAAACTTCTTATAGTAATTTTTAATCACTTTAAAACATATCAAATCACCTATAGGAGTGAAGAAAACTTATCTAAAGTCATTTTTTTATACTCCCATTTTATTGGGAAGAATTTATACTCAACGTCATGTATATTCCACAACTAAACTTCTTGTACTCTTTAGTTTCAATGAATATCATCCCAATGGTGTAAATAATAATTTAATAAAACTTATAAAATAAAATTATAGGGTGAATTTCTCCCTAATTGGGGATCTCTTAACTCTCCAATCAGTGACAATTTTAACTCTAATTTAAACATGTCTTGAATTTGTTTACTTTAAATATCATTTCCACTATTAAAAAAATCCTATATAATGTACTGGAACTCCTTCTTTTTCACTTTTCATGTGAATTAATTATTATTTTCATTTTTAATAATCTAATAAATATGAAATTAACATAGATATTTCCAATTAGGCCTATAAATAGTAAAAACTCTTTCCATATATTGGATGGATACTCTATCTCATCAACCAGATCATCACATTTTCATAATAACATTGATACATTGATAGTGAAAAAATATAATAATCAATCCAGGGGAACTTCAAAGTTGAAATATCACATGTTTAAGCATACTACACTATTGGATATCTTTTATCTAAATAATTATGAAACTTTCATTCTTATTAATTAATTCATAAAAATCAATACAATAAATATTTTCTTTCATATTACAATAAATAAAACAACATTATTATTGAAAACTAAATAATTATCATCTTCAAATTTAACACTTATTAAATAGGCATATAATTTTTAAATACTCAATAGTTTTATTTTTAACCTTCAACATATAATGTTTTAGATATTATAATAACATTATATATTCCTACTTCATGAAATATCCTAACCGTTACTTTTGAGTTATCACCAAATGTCATAGATCCTCCATCACCTTGATTATTAAATAAAAACATTGATATATCTCTATTCATGTGTCCATATACTTTTTGTACATGTGCCATTTAACTCAAACACACATAAGGCATGTTTTCCAAAATATTGTTTGATTTGAATGCAATTTTTCTACTCATGTGATCTTGTGTCTGATATGGTTAGTAAATAGTTTTTTAGGTACCAAAATTGAATTTGAAAATGAACTCTTGGGTAATCTAGAATGTATGTTCTTGAAAATTAATGTTTTAATTTAGCTTAAAATAAATCCAAATATCAATTAACATTCACTATCATAATTTACATTCATTACACATCTAAATAATGTAATGTTTGATATATTTCCATTATAAATTTTAACAAATAATTCCTTTTATAACTTATGTATTTGTTTATTATATCCCCAAAAACCATTCTATTAATTTAGATTCATCATTGAAATAATATTATCAAAATCTTCTTAACCTTGAACCAATGTATAAAAATTGTTCTTCAAACATAATTTTTTGTCATGTTTTCATTATCTTTTTTGTGAAAACTCTAAACTATTGTAAAATTTTTCCTCTGAACAAAAATACTTTTTTTATACAATTTATTTTCTCTATTCATTTAAATATTATTTCATAAACTTATTATTTTATAATTTTAATTTTGTAAGTATGTCATAAATACATAAAACATCCCTCCATAATTTTTTTATTTTTTTTCAATTAATTCTTACATAGATTGTTGTTTATATTCAAAATCTTAATATTAACAAAAATAAAAAAACTAATAACATTATTTATAATAATTTCTATTAATAAAAGGTTATATTTTTATTTATCACTTAAAGTTTCACCAATTTAATCAGATACTTTTACATAACTTCATATAATTATAAAAAATCTTTCCTCTTTTTTTCATATATTTACTATTTTTTCTTACTAACTTTAGTCTTGGATAATTATGCTATTTTTCCCTTAATGTTTCACTCATATAAATTTATTTTTGACCCATTATTATAATTGATTTTACCTTTCCTCTTTCTATTATCCTTATAGTTTTCCATTCAAAGCCATTTTCAGAACGATGTTAGGAATGTTGGCTAGTTATTTCTAAAATTTTTCTTATTCAGAATAATAATATTTAGTAGAAAGATTTATATTTTATTTATAGGTAACACCTTTCTTTTTTAATGTACCCACCTTGACTATGTTCTTCATCTCTTGATCATATTAATCAATTGAATCAATTATTTCATACAATGTATATTATTTGAAGTTATATATCTCATCAGGTGAAACATTCTTCTCATTCAAATTCATGAGTATAAGTATCAAGACTCATTATATAAGTGAAATAATGTCAAAAAAATTTCTACGATAATTCATTCCATTTATAATTCTAGTGAATCCGTGGAAATTTTAGTTAACACTATTATCTCACCAATTTTTAAATATTTATACTCAACAAAAACAATTCCAAGATTAGTTTTTATATTATTATATAAGAAAACTTGAATAACATTCAAAATTTTATAGATTTTATGAGCTGTATTACAAGAATATACCTAACTAAACAAATATCTTCTAATAGAAAAATATAAAATATTTATAATTTTGTAATTAAAAATATATTTAGTAGCATTAATTCTTATAAGATAGTCATGTTGAAAATTAATTAACTTAAATGGTTTTACCATCATAGTTCAATGATTAATATTGAGTTTATTTATGTAAGATTCCATTTAGTATTTTCAGAATTCATATCCATTTTGATCTAAATTTAGAAACATCTATAAAATCGATCTATCATTATTGTTCATTCCTTCCGTTCTTGGAAGTGATTTTTTTACTATTAGGTCTAGGATATATATGTTAGCATAAAAATGAGTCTTAACATTAAAAAATAAACATGCTTTAATAACAATTTTTGAGTCCCATTTAATATGAAAAATCTCTAAATGTTAGTGAATATACTAGTTTTAAAATTTAATGAATTAAATAAATCTCATATTTAATAAATGATAATATCAATGTTAATTATCATCCATTTACACTAATTATTATTGGTAAAACAATTAAATTGAGAAAACATAGTGGTGTTTTATAGTAGTTCAGTGTAATTTGAACCTATATCTACTCTTCACACCCCTCTAATATTTTAGAGGTTTTTGTTTTCACTATGGTCTTGATTTTTAAAAAGCGAATCATAACCCAGTTACAACATATATTTTTTGTAGAGGGAATCCACAAAAAAACAATAATTTTAATGGGGAGTCAAAAACCATTAAAAATGTAATTTTTGAGGAAGGTAAAAACTAAAAATAATTTAGAATATAAGAGTCATAACCCAAAAAAAATTCTATTATGATGGAAATTATAAAGTAGATAGGGTAAGAACATGTGTGAAGAATATAAATAATTAATATTAAAATAAGAAACCCAGATGTTGAAGTTGATTTCGACAGATGATGCCTAAACATTAGTTCTTATTCATCTCTCTATGGTAATTGGAATGTACAATTGAGTTATTCCTTTAGATTTATTATTCTAACACTTGTAAAATAAATCACATAGTCCACTAGGTTCTCTTCTTTTTCTTTCACAATAAATCATAATAGAAGGGTGGACTATTTTAATCGAACCAAAATATCATCATGTATAAAGGATTTATATTAGTGCATCATACCCATTCATATAGTCTCAGTCCTCCTTCAATAAGATCAATAATGACTATAAAAAATCTAAAACAACTAAAATAATCCAAAATAATAAAATGATAATACTTGAACTATCACCAGAATTATCATTCCTGAAATTATCAATTACATCCAAAAACATAATAATAGATTAAAAAAATTTAATTACTTGTTAAATAGCTAGAAACATCTTCTGTTATAATCATTCATATATATATAATAAGAATATCACAATATAACCTTCTCTAATTTTCAAAATTTTAACTTCGTTCAAGGAAGATATGAAAAAATATTTATCTTATATTAACACTCTTAAAAATAATTTTCAATAGTTATAAATATTAAAATTAGTTTTTTAAAATAATTTATAAATAATTAATCAAATGAAATCATTCAAAAAATTAACACATTTGAAATTTTAGAACAGATTTTTTAAGTGTTCATCATGTATGAAGAATATCAAAAAAATGTTTTGATCCTTATTACATTTGGCTTAATATTTAAAAAATATATTTAGATAGTTTGTACATAATTTATATATATTTATGGACTAAACAAAACAATTAAAATAATAAATATTTTCTTGTAATAAATAAAAATATCCAAATTCATGAATTGATGAGAATGTTAAAATTTCATATTTCCAAATCTAAATAAAATTAATTTTCATATGTAATATAAAGTTTTTTCATAGGTAAATGTTTGAGAAACACATATAAACTATGAAAATAAAAGTTATACACTTTTGGTAAATATAGATTTCAAAATATATTTCTTCTGTTAAGGTAACATAAACTATACGAGTTGTGTAAAAAACTGAAATTTATACAGATTATATAATTGTAATTTCAATATCTACATTAATCTATAATATGTAAGGGTTATAAGAAGGTCCGTGTAATATTTGGAATAATATTTTAAAATATTTGCAATGGTACAATTATTATATAAATGATATATAACTGTAATAAACTCTTGTGTAAAGGTAACAAAATATTTTACATGTTATATAAAGGTAAAAATAATTATCAACCAAAATAAAGGAAAGACAGAATGTGTTGTGAAAAATTATAATAAAATTTTAAAATATGAGTGATGGTACAACCATGCTGATTTAAAGGTAACATAGATAATCTAGAAATAGTTTAAGGGTACCCTAAAACTAAACCAACTAACGTTGAAAAAAAATCTTAATAAAAATTAAAATCTTTTTTTATAAATTCTTGAAAAATATAACCTAAATAAATAATATAAATAAATAACCAAAAATCCATGGGAATAAATAATTATTAATTAATGAAAATTTTAAATAACAATTAACAATGATAAAATAATATGTAACAATTCTAACAAATCGTTGATAAATTAACTATTCTTTAGAATAATTTGAGGTATTTTTAATATTAAAAAAATAAAATATATGAAAACATCAACACTAAAGATATTCATAACTACAAAATCAATCCAAGAACTAATTATATTGTTTTCATGGTATAACATAATATATATGAGTTAGAGTAGGTATATTTAAGCCCTACAATGCCCCCCATCTTCAGGGACCTAGGGTTCATCATGGCCATGTTGGTAGATTCTTGGAGGTTCAGTGAGAAAAATGAATGGGATGAGGAAAAATGCATTTGAAAGAGTTTCAAGTGAAAGGTGGGCCCAATGTTAGGTTAGGTTCCATATACTTATAGTCTACCTTGTTGTATAATTTATTTTATTTAGGTGTAAAGAAATACATAATTTCATTTATGTTAGTCTGAGATCTAGATCTCAAGGTGGACAATCTTCCAATTACCTTACAGCCAACCAAACTAGTTAAGAGTTTGTTTAGCTTATATATTGTGAGAAAATATTACGATATTTGGTTATTGAAGAATCGGAAATTGGTTGATTTCTATTGATTATTGATTTAGTCACATGATATCATTCTTATCATGGGATGGTTATATTATTTGTATCCTATTATTAATTTATTTTGAGTGAGAGTTTTATTCAAAGATATTGATAATGAGCATGATATGTTTTTTAGTGAGAGAGATCATTGGTTTAATTAGAGAATTATGTTCCCATAAAATTCTAAGACGGTTGATTTGGTGTTGAGATCTGTATAGACTCAAGTAGTGGTATTTCTGAATATCATGGTTGAGTTTATCAATGTCTTCTAGAAGGAGGTAGTGATTTTACCACCCTTAACATGATATTGAATTCGTAATATATTTATTATGTAGTTTCTCTCTAATTCCAATGTACCCATTTTGTTTGGAACCATATATGTTATGTGAGATGTGAATTTTGATTTATGGAATTTTGTATAAGAATTTTCTTCATCCCAATGTGTCATATAGGTGTTCTCAAATCCTATTAATGAAGAAGATGGATGATAGGTTACAGTTGTCTATCGATTATCATTGATTGAATCGAGTGGTTGTGAATCACTATTATATACTATAATGTAATGATGATTTATTAAATTATATAAATGGATCCATATAGTTTTATAGTTTTATTAATGGTTTTGGAATCATCAGATCATGGTTAAGGATGAATATATTCTAAAGACTAATTTTAGGTTTTTGTTATAGACATTTTTCATTCATGTAATTCCATTTAGTGTCACCAATTAAACAACTATATTCATTTGGTGGATTAACTATGTGATTTGTGAGATATTGGATCATTTTTTTAGTTTTAATTGATGAAATCCTCTTATAATAATTTTCTATTATGGACTATACAAATAACATGAGACTTATTCTATAAGTCTTTGGATTTATTGACTATTCAAGAAGTTATCTATGTTTTCATTTTTGGAATGAGACGTACATTTATTATGTCGTGTTGTATGTAAATGTTGTGTAGCTATTGATCTTTCATGGATTGAGGTGGTTTTATATTGGGTAACCCCTATGAATATTTTTTAGGACAGAAGATGATTCAGTCTTTTGGTCTTTTATAGGCGGTCTTTGTAATATTTTTCACAATTTATGACACCATTGACTACTTTGAATAGAAAGGCTAAATAACTTCTAAAGATAAAATAGTATTACGATAATTTTGAGTACTATATTGATAAATGTTTCAGTGATATATTTATTTATTATCCTAAATTACTTATTATATATTATTATTTTTAAAATCAAAATACAATTTTAGCCTTATATGAGTTGACATAATGATTTTTTATGACGTGTATGTGGAATTAACATCTGAATCACTTTTTCTTGATTTTTTTACATTTTTGTTTTTTAATATACATGATGTTAACTAAACTACATCAACTAGTAGATCAAGATAGATAATTTGAGTTTATTCCATTTGATAGTTGTACCTGAAGTCTATGGAGTTCACCGCTGTGAATTATTTATGCTCAAAACCATTAAATATATGATTGGGGATTCTAGAAGAATATGATAGATCACATTGATGTATTATATATAATGATAATTTAACTACCTCAGTGACCTCATATATTGTGATTTTAGAGGATCCATTTATATGATGTTTTATTTTAAAAGATCTAAGTTTATTATTGTAATTGTTTTCTTTGGAACTCAAATAGTAAAATAGTTTTAAGTATAGGAAATAGTTTTTATGATAATATTTTTCATCAAAAGATTGGCGATTAGTACATAGATATTTATTATCATCCAATTAAATAATATCTTTGGTGTAATATATTATTACTACCAACATTTATAAAGAATTTTTGGGATATAACTTTTACTTTCGATCTTTTATCTCAAATAGGATTACAATTTCAGAACCTTTTTATCCTTTATATTTGAGCATTGATCCTCATAATACTTTTTTTTAAAATAAATTACTTTTTATTTATTATAACATGGATTTTTCTTAATAATATATTTTTAAAAGTACATATATTATAGTATGAAACTCTACTATTTTATTACACATTATCCTATACTTATTATTATAAATTTAATATATTTGGTTATGTGTTATCATAAAAATATTTTACTTACCACAAATTTTATTATACTCAATTTAATTTTCTAGTTTATATCTAATAACTTTTATATAATAATTTTCTTAGAGTGGAAAAATTTATTATATTTATAAAGACATTAATTTATCCCACCATTATTCTACTAAACTGTGATAATATTCTCTTATCATATACATTCTCTAGGAAAGGGTTATGTTTGAGTTATTTTATAAAATTTATTCTATTTTCTTGGTATTAATTATAATATAACAGAGGGAAGTCATATCATATATATCTATGCATTTCTGACCTCATGTGTAAGACTATACTACCTATGATATTTCGATTATCATAATTGTGTTTCCTAGAAGTTTTGAAAGAACTATATCATCATTGGACAATTTAGGTACTCCATAGATCACTAGAGTTTGATTTATATCTTCTCTCAACATTATATTAATATGAATCAACAATTATGTATGGTGTTCTTACTATATTATGACTTTGAGAACTCTTAAACATCGGGAAGGAGAATGTGTTATTGAATTTGCTAAATATAAACAATCATGCAAATTGAGATTTATAGAGAATAATGTTCTATCATATAGAATATTATCTTTATATATATAAATTCAGTGTTAGAGGTTGTATTTTTAAGATGGAAGTGTCATTATCCTTTGTGCAGAAGTTAGATAAATTTTAGTCCTGATGTTTTGAGGTGAATGTTTTGTGTGATCATGTCATTTTTATAGATTCCCATAAGGGAAATCATGAGGATGATCAACATCATGTGTTTTTTTAAGGGAATATCTTTTTCATTATTAGAGCATGAGTTGGCTCTCTATGATCTTCATAAATCAACATTTGGTATTACCTTATAGTGTAACTAAGATATATCATTCCTTATGGGGTAATCTATTTCTAGGAATAAATTGGTCAATAACAAATTTCATGTCTCGATGTCATGCCTAAAATAAGATAAAGGAATAAAAATGTGTTCATAGTGTCATGCTTTATCCATTAGATGTTCCTCAATGAATGATCTAGTACATATCCATATCTTTTTTACTAGTTCACAATATGTTTATGATGGATATAATATTTTCCTTGTTATTATGTATTAGTTCATGATATCATCACACTTAATGGAAATCAATGATTTGAGTCTAGAGTTTGTTTTATCAATGTTTTATGTTGTGTATATTTTGTGGATTTTTGGTGTTTATTGGATAATCCTGTAATGACCCAAACCCCAATATCCCAAAGCTAGTGGTTACTTTATTATTTTTGAATAAGATAAAAATGATCGAGTCCTAAATGAAAGAATATATTATTAACATTAGTAATATAGATAAATAATATAATCTAAATTAACATTTTAAGAAATAAATTATAATATAGTGAATGTAAATATTCTATATCCTCGTACTCATTTAATTATTCCTTCTTCATATTCGGGGAAATAAAAAAATTTGGTTGATCTCAAATTATCAATAAGGGTTACATTGAGAAGAATCTATCATGAATCAAAAACTCATAAATAATATGGAAAACTAAATGAAATAAAACACATGAAATTAAATCCAAATAATCATCATGATGTATAACATGGCAGGAATAATGATTATAAAAAAATGCCATATAAATTATCACATGATCTTGAAGGTAATCCATATAAAATATCAATGTAGTGATCTAATGGATATTATTAAATGAATTCAAAATTAAGGGAATGATTTATATTGGAGGTCATGATATCAAAAATTGTGATATCTATACTTTTAGAACCTTTCACCCAAATAGTTTTAGATTAATGGTAAAGATTAATTTAATGGAATATTATTAATTTGTCTCATGAGACCTATCAACGTATCATGGGAAATATAATTCCAAGCCCCACCCTACACATTATGTCAAGATAATTAATCATAAATTAATAATCAATTTAATTCATGAATAATATTTATTATCAGTAAATGTATATATTGAATAAATAATATATAATATCAATATTTATATATTAAATAAAATATTATTCAAAGTAAAAGACCATATATAGATATAATATATGGGTTGAGAAATAAAAATATCCATGATAATGATTGTGGAGATTTAATAGAAATTTAATTTCCAATGATAATAATAAATTGAATTTTTTAGTATAACATAATGAAAACAAAATTAATCTGAGGTAGGAGATGTCCATCAGAACACAAGAGATATAGGTTTTGTATTAAAAGCATGTCCTTTTAGAGAATAAATTTATTGGAAGTAAAATATTAAAATAATATTTCATTAAGAAAATCTTGGTAAAACCATTGGAAATGTTTAGAGGAAGTTAAATTTTAAAAAATAGTTATTGTAGAGAGGATCTTCATTATAACCATATACATTAAAAAACATTACTTTTAGATTTTTCTAATGATATTTGAAAATTTTCCATTCAAAAAATTGTATAAATATTCTATAGAGACCCTTTCAAAAGTAAATTATAGATTAAAATTTACCTATTATATCATTGTATTAAATAAATTGATATTTTTAAAATAGTGTTGAGAAATATGGGCTTGGGAAAAATAACTGATTTAAAGAGAAACAAAATAGGTTTTTCTTTCAAAAAAATCCATAAATTTATTCAAGAACCAAAGATTTAAAAATATTGAATATAATATGGAAACTCCAAAAAAATCAATATTATAAGAGAATTATTGAATCTTATATAGGAAAAATTTAAGATTCCATCAATGAATATATATTGAATCCCAAAAGAATGTGAGATTGTAACATAAATTATTACCACTTTGGAAACTTTTAAATTATAATAACATGAAAGAATAAACATGAATTGAAACATAAATCATCATAAATAAATATTTATTCATGTTAAATACATAAAATTGGAATTATATACACCAAATAGAAGTTATGTGGAAGATAATAACATATATGTCTCAAAAGAATGTAAATTGGGATTAAATCAATTACCACATATTCCCCTTTACTTTTTTATGATTTAACATATCATATAATGGTTTTTAAAAATTGTATTAATTAATATAAAAACCACATTTATATTTATTTGGTTTTTCCCTACCTATGAGTGGCTTCTCCCTCCCCTCGCGACCTGCTAGGGTTTCCCCCTTTCAAAACTCTCCTTATACCCTCCCCTAGTGCATTGCGGCATTTCTTTGTCAGCCCCTAGGGATCTTAGAGTCGCGCTTCTCCTCCGCGGTGGTTGCTCCGACAGAGGATTCTCATCATCGGGCCAGGTTGCGGCAAGGCTTACCGGTGGCAGTTCTTCTACATCGACTTCAGATCTCATTAGGACCGAGACCGATGAGGCTCATCTTCAACTCCGGTTTTTTCCCTGGTGGTTACTCCAGCTGAGGAGTTTCTCTGCGAGGCTTCCCAGTGGCGGTTCGTCAGTTTCAGATTTAGATCTCGTCTGAAATGGGGCCGAAGAGGGTTAGCAGTGACTTTGGTGTTCCTGAGGTGGCATGGTGTTGGTCTGTTACTACTCGGAGGGGGAGGTTATGGATTTTCTCTTTGGAAAGTTTGATCTAGTCTTACAGGTTTGAAAGTCGTCTGATGCTATTGGTGTTTTTAAACAACTGTGGTTTTCTGGGGAGGAGGTTGTAGCAGCAGGACAACCCTATCTTCTTCGTTCATGTTTTTTCAACAAACTTTTGTGGATGGGTTCTCCCTAGATTTCCATCTCATGTTCCTTGAGGGTTGGGCGAACTCTTGTTTGCAGGTTTTGGATTTGGTCCGGTGTTGATGGTCGCACCGGTGGACATTAAAAGAGGCCAGATCTGAGGTTTGGTCAGCATTTATATTGTTTTTATTCCTTGGTTAGTAGTTTCTTAGTGCAATTTTTCGTTTTAATGCTTTATTGGTTTGTTCTGGTTTGATGAATGTTTTTGTATTTCGCAAGTGGTGGAGTGGTGGATTGGAGAAGTGTGAAACAGATGAAATGATTTAGTGGTGACTTGTGGTGAATTGGTGTCGTGGTGATGTCTTGTTTGGTTTCTTAATTTTTTCTCAAAAGTGTTTGGATAATAAAAAAAAATTAATTTTCAGTTGAATAAATATTTATAATACTATATATGATTTCCAATAAAATCTTGTCACCTATTTTTAAATAATTTTTCATTATTATCATTGATTAGGGTGTTAACTGCTTCATTTCCTCATCAATTTTTTTCATAAAAGTTTCAGTTCTTATGTTTTATATATATATCCATAATATCCAAGATGATATTAAAGTTATAAATATAAAATATATCTCTTATATACCTTTTTATAACCATTATTTGAAATTGCATATGGAAAATTAATCACATCTCTTCAAAGAGAGGGTAGGCTGCAAGAACACACGAGCGATGATATATTTCCATTAATGGGTGAATGGGTAATGAAGTTTATAATATATTAACTCTCCATATTTAATATAATTTCATATGTATCATATATAATCATTTTTTCAATCATTATGACTATACATGTTACTTAGTGATAGGAAATAATACATCAGTTCATGAGGTAGTAGTTTATCGTACACACGAGTGATGACTTTGTTTCTTAGTCGATGGAGAAGGATATGGGTAAACATTATGACATAAACATAATAAAATATCAGTATATGTTATATAATTAGGTTATTATATTGAAATTTTTAAGGCATAATCAAAGGTGGTAAAAGTAGAAGTAAACAAATTGCTTAGTGAAAACAATTAGCTTTGCATAAAAACCGTCCTTTGGATCTCTTATTAAGGACCCTAGTGTTGGTATTTTGGAAAAAAAGAGTCTATTGAATGTGGATTATAATTTTTTAAAGATATCAATTCATGGTTTTGTTATTCTAAATATCGTGATATTTGTGAAAAAGTGGGGGATGTGGTGCCATTTTATAATTGAGGAGGTATGGCATTTTTGAAAATTCTAAAAAAACAATTCAATAATGGGAAGTCAACCTCACACCAAGTGAATAAAAAATTTATAAATAATTATTATGGGAAATTTTAAGTTCAATCCACACCTTCACCATAAAAAACATTCATTTTACCATGTTATTCTCTTATCCTCTAAAGCTACATACTTTTATAATTTTAGTTTTTATCCGGATAATTAGATTTTTATTTAATTAGGTAATTTATTAATTAAGACTAAAAATAAATTAGACTTTTTTTTTGAATTTGGAGCCACATATTCTAATAATTTAATGAGATTTATCAAATAAAAATCATTTTTTAAAATTAATTTTAACATAGGCGCGTGAAAAACCCCGGTTTAACCTTAATTTTGGTAAATAAATTTTACACTCTTTAAAAATCATTTTAAAAAAAATATTAAATTGAAATTACTATATAATATTTATTATTATGATTTCAAATATGGATTCCTCTTCATATTAGACACACATAATTTGTGTAAATTAATTTAATGTTAAACTAGCAAGCTCAACGAAGATGCAATTTTCCAACGGAATATTTTCTCAAATAAAAAAACATTTTAATATCAAAATTAAAATGTAAATTAATTTTTATGAGATAAATTGGATTTATAATAACAAAAATGAAAAAAAGTTATTTAAAAAAAATTAAAACAAAATTGATCGTTTTGAATGTCATAAATGAAAAGTTAGTTTTCAATAACAATCACTATTTTCAAAATTCATCAGAAAGATAAACTTTTTATAAAATTCTATAAAACTCACTCTAAGATAATTTTAACATGTTGATTTAAAAAAATGATGTTCATTTTTTAAAATAAAATTTCAAAGGGTCGTAATAATTAGTTTTAAAATGTGTTAACAAAACATGATGAATCCTATTTTAAAAAAATATAGTTTTAAGCATTAAAATGGATTAATTATAATCACATAAAATGAAATATGGGATGAATGAAAAAAAATATTTGACTGAATAAATAAATGATAAATTTCATTAAAACAAATCAATAGTAGTTGCAAATTTAATCTATAATGATAAAAAAACATTGCGCACATAAAAATAGGTTTTCCATAAAATTATTTCATTTAATTTAAACTAATTTTTATTTATACTGAATTGATAACTAATGAATTAATTTTATACATGTTTAAACCACATGAATTTAATAATTTATTTAGTCATATACATACCCCCCAATTGAACTTCTTGTTTATAATGGTTTACTATATTATGAGTCATTTTGACTTGGGGTTTCACCTACTATATGATATTAAAGAGACTAAAATTATTAAAAAGAAATAGACTATAAAATCATTAACAAGTACAATATCCCCATATTGAATAAATTGAATCCTCGCAATTTGAAATTGTCACTTAAAAAAGGGTTTTAATGTTTTAAAAATATAATTCTTGAAAACACTCATCACAAAAGGTGTTAATAAAGCTTCTTCTTTGTATAAGAGAAAAGGGAGTATGAAGGTCATCTTGAATAGCACATGACTAGGATTATCAGTAGGGAAACAACAGTGATAAGTGAAAATATCATTATGGATGAGAAAAATAATTCCCAACAATAAATTTAGAGTGATTGAAAACATGATCAATATAAATTTAACAACCCAATGAAAATAAATTTTTGATGGGTGAAGATACCATTGATTCCTCAGATATGAAGGTAAGAGGATACATTTTTTATTTCAAGATACTTTTCTTAGAGTTAAGGGATTATTTTAATATCAATATAAAGAAAACCATAAAATTCTCTTAATTGTGATATTTTTATTTCATTATCATAATTTCAACCTTTGGTTATTCCTTGATAAATTTCCTCTTCATTTCATTCTCCAAAAAATGAATATCCAAAATTAATTTTTTATTCATTATGTAATAAAATTGAATTTTAATGGATTATAATATTCATAAAAGAGTGGAAAGTATTTTGGTTTGTCTCTAAATATCTTCCCAAAAGAAATTAGTTAGAAAATATTTTCTAATATAGTAAATTAATATTTAAAACCTCAACAATAACAAAAAATGTTCAACATAATATCTATCCATAAAAAAATTAATGTAAAAAAATTTCGTATTAATTGGAACATCATTTTGGCCAATGGTAGGCGCTATACCTTTTTCACCCTTCAATTGTGGGTTCAAGCCCTATGGCCTCGACAAATGTAACTGATTTTCTCCTGGTATATAGGGTATCCTTTTCCTAAACTATATTAATATAACTCTTATAATGTTTTCAAAAATATTATTAATATCCTAAAAAATAACATTAATCATAAAATAAATTTTTAACCACTATGTTTTTATATAAATTGTATTTTTCACAAAAAATAATAATATTAATTTACCACTATTACCTTAATATAATGATCATATCCACCCTAATGGTGATTAATGCATTTAAAATTATGAAAAGGGAATTATTCCTCAAATAATATGTTATGTTAAACCTAAGGGTCATATATACCACAATACAATAAAACATTTCTAATAATTTCATTAATAACAGGAAAATCCCATCACATAAAATCTAAAAAGGGATGTCTATGACCATGAACATATGATTAAACTTGTACTCATTAACCCATTATGGTATCAATAAATCTTAGGTTAGTCTTACATTAAGATATATTTTCTTCCAAAATTAACACAATCTTTTTATGTTTATGATTTTTTTACCAAAATACCATTTGTAAAAATACTTCTACAACATAGTTATTTAATCCCAATATATAAATACCTAAACCCTTTTACACCAATGATTGAAATATCATAGGTACATCCATGGTGTAGGATTTAACTTTTAAAATTGGTCATTAACTTAGATAATTCCAAGGTTCCCCATATTTAAAATAACGAACTAAAAATAGATCTCTATGATTAAATTTATTTATCTCCATGTAACTCCTCACTTTTCCTCAACAATTATTTGATCTATGCCCTTTTTTGACACATTAAATATTTTGATGTTCCTTTAAGGCAATAAATTTTGTGTCCCTTTCCACGTTTTTTTCAATAAAGGAAATCAAGACATCATTCCACCATGGTCTCCACCACTCAAGCTTTTAGAAGGCTACATTATTATCTTATTTGATGAGTCTGATATTTGGTTAAGATATAGGTTTTCAATAATATACCATGATAGCTGATTAAAAATAATTTTGATATCTTAAAATCTAGTCATCATCCAATTTGGTTTCCTATAATCACTACATTTTCTATCATATTAAATGTTAACAATATTCCTTTTGGATTCAAACATCGTCTAAAATAGAAAATCGTATTGTGAGAAAAAATAATCTTAATGGGAAAATCATATAATCATTTATAAGATGTATAAATCATTAAACCTTATTTCCAATCAAATACACATTAGTTTTAACGTGGTCATTAAAACTCATCATCTATTAAAATCCTTCATAATAGTTCATAAATAAAATATGAATGAAACCAGTAAAATCCTCTTGGGGTTTCTAACCAAGTGTGAATAAAGGCATATTATCATGCCCCATGTGATTATTGAGTAAAATCTCACAGCTCTATTTTTAAAGCGGTTACCCTTAGGTATACCTATCCTAGATACGCATCCACTTATAGTATCTAAATATGGTTTTATTTCGATAAAAAACACATAAAATATAACTTACCAAAACATTAGGACGTTATCACATACTTAGAATTATCCAAAAAGTATTTCATAGGGCTATATCTGTTAATCGTTATTTTCCTAAATCTAATTTTCAAGGTTTCTACTAATCTTTCCTCTAATACCCATTGTAAATACCATTACCCCAGCAGCCCCGAGCTGGTGATTACCTTTATACATTCACCTAAGATAAAATAAATCACATCCTATGGGATTGAAATGTTTATTATTATTTTAAAACTATATACATACCTGAATATAACATTTCATTTGAAAACATAAATTATAAAAAAGTAAAAGTAAATATTCTAAAACCTTGAACTAATTTAAAGATTAATACTTCTTATCATGGGGAAAGAAACAAAAATAATGGTGATTTAATGTTCTTAGTAATTTTTAAATATATTGGATGATATAATGAATAAATAAGGAATAAATAATACGGTAATGTAAATAAATGAAAAACCATTCAATTTAATCAATTACTTGAGCATGATGAATAATATGGTAGGAATAAATGATGATCAAATAATTCTAAAAAAATAATCACATGATCATTAATCTTTTCCTGGGATAATATCAATTTAGTATTTTCATGGAAAATAATTACATTGTTATCAATGAATGAAATGATTAATATTTTATTTCACAATAACACACACCATGAAATATATATTTTCAAGACCTTTCACCATGTTAATTTATAACATTGGTTAAAGACCCATTTAATTTCATTTTAATGATTTGTCTCATGACACATGTCAATAAATCGAATGGATATATATTTTTGGGCCCCACCCACAACATCATGTCTCAATCATTCCTCATATTTCGAATGATAAATTTAATTCATGAATAATAGGTCTTATAAATAAATGAATGCATTGAATAATTAAAATTTAATATCAATATTTCCCTAGTAGAACCAATAACATTCAATGTAAAAAACAGTATTTGGAAATGATATAATTTTTAATAAATAAACATTTCCACGATGAAAATTATTTATATTTAAGGGAAATTTAGCATCTAATGATTATAAGAATGTGAATATTTCAAGAGAAGAAAATTACGAAAAAATTAATATGAGATGATATACGACCATTAGTTCATAGGTAGTATAAGTTTTAATAAATTAAATTCTTTTGGAAGAATAAAATGAATGGATGAGAAATATTAAAATATGCATTCATAAAAGAGTTTTCTTTTTAAAACCATGGAAAAAATATAAATGAAACTAAATTTTGTAGTAAATTCATAGTGGTTGGGAATTCATTTAACGCTATATATGATAAAAAGGATTCCTTTTGGATTTTTTTAAATAATGTTGAAACCATACATTTCAGAAAATAATATAAATATTCCTTTAAAATGATTTTTAAAAGTTAATGAAAACATAAAATTTTATTCATATAAATTTTGTGTAAATAAAAGGACATTTATATTGTCTTTTTAGAAACATGGATATATAAGAAAAATAAAATTATATTTAATTATAAAGAAATTAGTTTTTATTTAAAATAATTAAATTTTTGATAAAATTTCCAAAGAGAGGAAAGATTTGAAAAAATATGTAAACTTTGGGAATATCCACAGGGTGATAAAATTATTAGGCATTATAAAGGATAAATGATAACGTAACATCAATTAAAAAAATAATCAATCCAAAAATAAAGTGAGATTTTATATATATATATATATAATGCTCATTGGGGTATAATTGTATTCAAAAACACACACACACCACAAGTGACTAACACAATCGATACCGCCCATGGATAATCAGTAATAAAACCTATAATCTAGTTTATATTATATTTATAATGTATATTAGGAAATCCATAGCCTATCCCCCAACTGTCATCCCTGCCTTTGTGTAGGCATTATTCCAACATCGTCTTCAAGAACAACACAATAAACTAACCTAGATCTGGAACCCTATGAAAAACACCACCCCATATCTATGCACCAGTCACCTGACCTAACAACAACCAAAGAACACAACATCCCTATTCATGTTCTGCCTTTTACATAGTCCCCCTAGATCCCTACATTTTATATTTCATCATTATCACCCTTTTTGTCCATAGGGCATCATCACTCATTGACATCTATTGATGTCAGCCAAGTACATCATCCCTCCATTGGTTCGGGGTTCAAATATTCCACCTGAACTATTAACAAGACATTCTTCACCGCTGGAATCATTTTTACCTAGCCCATAATAGTGCCCCCAAATTGGGGGTCCACTAAATAACAAATATGTATCAATGGAATGGAAAGTGATACAATATATATTACCTTGTGTTTCACTTTAGTTGATCTTGACTTACCATCCAGAATAATGGGTTTAAAAAATTTATTAACAAATAAAATAACCTTATTCATATTAATAATATCATATATGATATTATTATGACATATTATCACCTATTTGTCAATAATGTTTCATTATTACCGTTGTTTTCTGTGTTAACTACTTCATTTTATCATATGTGTTTTTTGATGAAGGATCTAGTTCTTTTGAGTAAGATATAGATGAATTATCTATAGAATTGTATTAAAATTATAAATATCACATTTATTCATTAGATACCATTTTAGAACCATTCATGATTGTTAGACAGGGAAAATGAATCATATCGCTTCATGGAGATGCTAAGTCATACAAATACATGAGCGATAATATAATTACATTAATGGGTGAGAGGTTAGTTAATTGAATTGAATATTAATTTTTTATAAACAACATCCTGACATGTGTATCAAATATATTCATTATTTTCAAAATTGTTTCTATTCAAGTGAGTCGTTGATATAAAACATATTTCATTGGTTTGTAAGATAGTAGTATTCTGCACAGATGAGTGATGCCTTTTTTTCCCATTTTATAGAGAAGTATATGGTTAAATATTATTACATAAATATATTAACATTTTAGTATATTCTATATATTTTTATCGTTATATGGGAGGCATTATGACATAATTTAAGGTTGTTAAATAAGAAGGAAAAGGAAATAGCTTAGTGAAAACAATAACCTTCTCTTAGAAGAACCAACACTGGATCTATTATTAATGATCTTAGGTTTAGTGTTTTTTAAATAAAATAATAATCTAGAATTTGGATAAGGATTTTAAAGAGATATTTCTCTAGGTTTTGGTTGATCTAAATGTCTTGAGAGGTGTGAAGAATTGGGAGGAGTGTGTGTCATTTTTTAATTGATGAGTAGTGTATTTTTTTAAATACCCAAAACTATTTAATAATGCAGAGACTCTCTCAAACCAAGTACCTCCAAATTTGATAAATATTTGATTTTAAAAATGTCATGGTCTATCCATATTTCTACCACACAAAAAAGGAAACATTTTTAAACATTTTATTATCTTATCCTCTAAGTTTACATACTTTTAGCATTTTTGTTTTCAGCATAGTAATTAGTTTTTTATTCACCTAAGTAATTTATACTTTAATAATAAAACTAAATGGGCCTTATTTGATTATTTGGCCCCAAATTTTCTAAATACGATTCCAATTTTTCAAATAAAACTCATATGTGAGTGAAAAAGTAATTTTATAATAAGCGAATGTAAAGCCACTTTTTAACCTTTATTATATTAAGTAATTTTTATTTTCACTACTAATAATTTTAAAAAAATTAAGTTTATATTATTATGTGATATAAATTATACTGATACAAAATATAGAATCCCTTTTTGATTTTTGATAAATATAATTGATATAATTTAAATTAAAAATAAACTCCCAAGCGCAATAAAGATGCGTTTTTCCATAGAAATGTTTTCTAAACTACAAATTAATTATATAAAAATTAAACATTAAATTTATTATGATTGTATAAATTGTATTTATAATAATATGAATTATATTTTTATACTTTAAAAAAATAAAAACAAAATGTTTCATTTTTTAGATCCTTTAAACGAAAATAATTTTTCTATCAAAATATATATGTTTCATTATTAAAAAAAATATTTTCAAATAATTAAAAAAAATTAACACAAAATCAGATTTACAAGATCATTTAAAAAAATTAGTTCATTTTTTAATATAATGATTTTAAAATTGGTAAAAATAAATTTTAAAATTAGTGTGCAAAAAGTGACCTTCCCGCTTTTAAGAAAAATTCAAATTTTAAATATAAAATTGGGCTTATTCTGATCACATTATTTAAAATATTAGATTAATTATAAATAATTTTATTAAATATATAATATATAAATTTCATCAAAATTATTCAACAGAAATGAATGCTTTCTTTTATTTATAAAAATCACGTTGCACAAATAAAAATAATTTTTTTTAAAAAAATATTTCTTTTACTTTAAAATGATTTTTAATTTTATTTCTAATAGATTGATAATTGGTGAATTTATTTTAGACAGGTGTAAACCATATAAATTTAATAATTTTGGTAATTATATCCATACATCCCAATTGAATGGATAATTTATAATGTTAAAATATATTACACTTCATTTAGACTCAGGGTTTCATGTACAATATGATTTCAAATAGTTTAAATTTATTTAAAATAAATATAATGTAAAATATTAGGGTGTAACAAATCATTTATGATCATGATCCTCATTTTATCTTGCATGTATGGAGTTGGATTAATTGTGATTTTTCCTCTCAAACATTCCATGAAATTACCTTTTATCCATAGATAGACGACCAAAAGTAGAAGACCATTCATTATTTAGATGAAATATTGTGTGCATGTGTTGTTGATTTTGGATGTTTACAGGTGAAACACCTATCCTTTGCTTATTTTTTATAGAATAACATTTATCACTAATCTATTGGTATTTATCCATTCAAGGAATGGTATAACTAACCTTGCAGATATACAATGTGTTTCATCGAGGTTGGTGAGTCATTGATTCTTTGACCAAAATGTGATGAATAATATGATAGGGAAGGTATAAGTAATTTTTTAGCAGAGAAAGGAATATATGGATCATAATTTTTTTCATCACATGATGTTACCTTTGTATTTCCACATAGGATATCATGTTTTTTTAGGTTTCTCTGCATTATGGGAAGTGATGTTTTTTTATAATTAATCTTTCTCTATGATATATTAGACATATTGTGTTGTTGGAGTGAATTATTGAATTATGGTGTTAGAGTGCATTAGTCAATTTTTATATTTTTTGGTACTTCCTCCATAGGTGGATCATATCCATATTTTTATATATATAAAATATTTATCAATATCATCAAGACGAATCTAATGTCATTGATTTGGGGAGTTGGATATTGAATATGATGTGATATTCACAGAACATCTTATTGTGATTACATACTATTTAGATAAGGATTTGTATGGTTGGTTATTCCCTTTATTTATGCACTATAGAGACCATGTGGTTTGGAAAAGTCAACTTGGGAACCTGATTTTCAAATTATCACACAATATCCTATGTTTTTTACGATTAACTCCTAATGATTATTGATATATCAATATTTCATACTAAAACAATGATTTTAGTTATTTTATCCCTGAATTGTGATGTGTTTGATGAGATTTTAGAGTCTTGAAAAATATAATTCCTCAATATCCCACCGAATGTCCTTTTTTGGATTTAATTCCTTTTCCATTTATTGAGATGTATCATATATAAGGACTAATAATTTTTCAAACAATTACATTATTGTTTTTAGGTGTTGAATGCATCTAGGGTTCTTGGTGGTGTCTTTGTAGAAGAATGAAATGTTTTTTGTTGGACTTATAGTTTCAATAATTAACTCTTTCATGACCTAATGTGTTGTGCCATGAATGGATTTCCTTGTATAGTTATATTTTTTGAAATGAAAAGTGTATTAGAATGGTTTTAATTTAATCTTGTATAAGGATTAGAGTTTTAATTAATCATATGTTAGGGTTATTTTAATATTTTTCAAGGACCAATTGCATAGAGATTCTAGTACCTATTTCATTTTTCTTTATTAATCAAAGTCCTTGGATAATCATATCTAGGTATAATTGTGACATGGCGCATTGGTTATATTGGGATCTTGGTATATGTCCAATCAGGGTTAAGGGATAAAATCATGAACTACATAATTATTCCAAAGGATTCATGCATTGTGGCATGATACCATATGTTTCATTATGATTCCCTTTTAAACCATCAACATAATTAGTAATTGGCCATGATAAATGCTATAAAACACATGATAAGTCCAAATAATAAATCGTGAATCATTATCGAATTACACCATGATTCTATGTATCATGCTATGAAACAGTTTTTGATGCACTGTAGAATTGCACATAAAGATCCAAATCCAGAAACACATACATTACACATATTATTTTACACCAATTGAGTTGATCCAAGATAATAATTTCTTTATTTTATATCATTTCAAGAAGAGATACATTTCATATCACAATAAACTGATAATCTCAAGAACCAAAGGTTTATTATATTGAATAACTAGCTATATAAGAAAATAATTTTCAAACACATAGGAACATTTATCTATAAATTTTTCACTCTTGAATCTATTATAAAATTATCATAAGTTATATTCATATAAATTTCTTGGGGAATGGAAACATAATAAAGGTGTTAGCTCAAATGCTCGATAAGGGAAAACCTATCCACACGTCATTAAGGGTCGTGTCATAAATATACGAGAAAACATGATCAAGGGAGAAATACATTTTTAATAAGAATATGGAACAATAATATTTATCCATAAGTCATGAGAGATGAACATTTAATCTCAAAGGAACAATCTATACCACTGATAAAGAGTGTGAATTCATGAGATAATATTTATGATTAATTAATAATAATCATATCAACATGGAAAATAAATATAACCTTCCCATAAAACATAGAATAAAAAATAACTTTGGAACAACTATAATCATAGGAAACATCACCTTCACGAGTCACAACTTGCAACCACTCTTTCAGGATAACCTAATTATACCCACTTATCCATCACCTTTTTGAATCTCTACTCACACTCATGTTTGTGATACAACTTAATTTCTCTAATGTATATATATTTTAAGAGATATAAACTTGTAACTAATGAATTTCAAGGTGATATAATACCCCAACCATCAATTAGCCTTACATACGTGTTTCACTTAAAATCAATGAATCATCTTATCATAAAGAACCCATATAGTAAAAAATGGGTTTCATTATTCACAATGTAAAGATCCCATGGGAAGAAAATTGGGTTCATATCATTTTCAAATGGTATCACATAAAATAAATTCAATAATTAGACCAAGTTTTACCAATAGTCAATCACATAAAACAAGTATTTCAAAGATTCATTAATATGGTGATTCAAAAAACTTAACTCCATAGGATTCAAATATTTTGAATAGGAAAATGAAAGTGAAAACATAAAAAAATAATTTTAGAAAACATTTCTTCACAATATTTTCAAGATAAAAAGTTAAGAATCACTTTCTAAGAAATCATTTTCAAAAAGGTAACATCCAGAATATTTAAAAAAAAATATTATGAGTGTTCTAAAAAATAAATCCTTGAGAAAATAATAATTTTTTTCATAAGAAATTAAGAGTGGAAGATAAAAAAATTACATGAAAGGGACCTCATTTTTATTATTTTAAAAATAACTTTATTCACAACCCACATCATAAAAAAAGTGATAAGAAATTAATTTTAAAATTTTTATAGTGAAATTTAAATAAAAACAAAAATATACCATATTTAGATTTCAAAATAATAAATTAGAATATTAGTGATAAAATTTTATATGGGTATGTATGAAAAAGTGGTCATTGAAAATAGTGGAAATTATTCTTAAAATTATCAAATTTAAGAATAAATGAATTCATTAGTGCAATTCACCAATAAATAAGAAATAAACTATCACGACCCATCCCAAGTCGGGGATCGATCTTAAACTTCCCTATTTCCACCTTCATAAGACTCAGGTAGAGATAAGAATTAAAGGAATAACTAAACATATGGATGCCTTTTCTTAATGTACCTGTACACACACCCACTAACACCACAATGTAATAGTGTAGAGATAAAAATATAAATCTAAAATGCATGCATACATCTATCAGATAACGAAGTACAGTAGACGTAATGAATGTGAAAAGTGAAAATTAAGTTCTCACTAAAAGATACCTATAAAAGAATCTAACTTTCTCAAAAGGAGGGGATCACTGCCAAATGTAACTGTCAGAAATCTCCTCGATCAGTCTAGTATACTAAGCTCCACCTACCTCAGGTCCTATATGGACTTCTTCAAAAGGCCTATCATCTTCACAGGACATGTATTGGTAAAACCCATGCATGGGTGAGTATAAAAATACTTATTTGGTTCCCTATAACCCTGAAAGAAAAGGGAGAGACTGGAAGGTGAGATTCTACTTGACCAAGATAGTGAAAACCCCACTGAGAAAGAAACTCCATCTCAAACTATAATTGGATGTACATGACTAGTCATATAATTCAATGAAACCTAGAAGAACTAAATAAGGAAAAATATCATCCCACAACTCAACCCAACAAGAAGCATCCTCATCCAATCACAAGGGTTTCAACATTTTGAGTAGATGAACTACATGTCTATCCTTCCATAACCCTAGATGAAGAGTGACCCCATCTCTCCATGAGAATATAAAAAAAGAAATCATGTTCCATACCCCATTCTTCATCACCTCCCATGGAGAGTGGGAAGCCAAAACTAGGGTATGGGAATAGAAGTAGTATGTATGCTCAGTCCAAAAGGGGTGTCAAACCCAGAATGTGACAAAACTTCAAGGGCTCAAAGAAATTACCCATATATACTCTTCTTAGACTCCATGTCTCTTGAGGTTCTGAACTCACAACTAAGAGTAATGATTATAATAAAGGATCTATAGGTAACATGAAATCAGGATAACACACTCCATGAGATCTGCCACCCTAGATTTCACCCATATGATAGATACACTCCATTATGAACAACTCTAACATTATTAAAGGTATGTCGGAGAGAACATGCTACATCTAGAATAACCAACTTGGTCTTGCTCTTGTTCCCATTAACAAAGTTCACCTTTTCGCTAACCTATTCCATGTGTAAGGATAAAGACACTCATGTGGAGAGGCCCACTCTTCACCACTGTAGACAGTTGAGGGAGCACTTCTACAGATAATGTAATTCATAAATCATCTATATGAGAGATAATGTACAGACCTACACCTCTCCACTACCCTATATTTGGTGGAGTAATATCTCATAACTAACCCATGAATCCTCCATCTCTCTTGTAGGGAGTGGTCTACACCATAGTTCATTGAGGGAGCAATAACTCCTATCTAGGTATCACACGTAACAAGTGGAGGTTCCCTCACCTTGTAACTATATACAACATACAAGGGGGAAATAACTCCCGTGAAGGACCCACTCACCGTTGCTACTCAAATACGGGGGGGGGGGGGGTACTACTCCATATGTGAGGATATGTATACTAAATTCAAAGTGGAGTACCACTAATGTGATATAGGACCCACATCCATGACCTGGTGAGTACCACTATGATGCTAGTGGACCTTCACCTAGATCCAATAGGGTAGTACAACTCTACCAGCTTGATTATTTTGGGGGACCCGCACCCTGACACGATAGGGGAGTGTTAACCCTATGCAAGGGGAGCCTCTCTCTGTAATGATAGGGGAGTACCGACTCTGGCTGAACAACATGAATGGAGGACCCTATCCTTGGAATGAAAGGGGTGTACCATATCAAAGGATAGAGGAACCACACCCTAACTCGGTAGGGGAGTAACCACTCAATTATTACATCTCATCTGTAGGACCCTCACCCTGACATGAAAAGGGAGTACCAACACCATGGATAAAGGACATGCACCCTGGTCCAATATGGGAGTACCTGCTCTATCTGCCAACTAGTATGTAGGGACCGTCCCAAGTATGATATGGGAGAACTATCTTAATTTACAAACAATATGTGGAACCCATGCCCTATCCTTTTAGGAGAGTACCAACCCCAATGAACAAATGAATTGTAAAATAACTCGTTCCCATGATGTGGGTAGACCCATCTCTAAAAAAATAGACAGTTAAGGGAATCTCGTTCCCTGCTGCTATAGGGTATTACCAGTACCAACATCTCTCTTCAAGAACAACATTGATCACTTGCATTGGTCAAGTTCTGCTAAGAGGGGATTAGTAATGGATCCTCTAAACAAGAAAACATCATGCAAGAAGTGGGAACACATCACCTTAGTTGTGACAGGTGGAAAAAGTACCATGCACCATGGTCCATATGTATTCATGGGGTCTAGTGGTAGTCCACCTTGCTAACCTATCATAGATGACAATGTAACCCCATAGTTTACATCCACCCCAGGATCAATTATTTCAAAAACTACTCAATAATATTTTATTAAATGATAACATCGAGTATGTGAGGGTACTAGAAAAGAATAGAGAAGCATAAACTCAACCTACCAAGAGAAGCTAGAGACAGAAAGCATGTGGCATACCCTATGCATCTTCTATCATTCTGGTTGTAGAGTAACCCAAACGAGACACACCCCCACACCCACTAGTGGACTCCCAACCGAGTATTGATGGTAGGAAACCGATCCACACTGCGAAAACAATGTAAGGTCTAACTCTACCGCTATTGAACAATTATAATATAGGCTATCCACTGTTCAACCTCTACCTAAATGCACAAGTCCAAGTAACTCATTCTCCTCACAATGATACTATTCTCTTTTGGAGGCACTAACTCGCCGACATAGTTTTGATCACAACACAAAAAATTTTCTCGTAGGGGAAAGCATCCCTCTTTCTCAAGAGTCCAAATCTATGTCAAATAGAATCACATCCTTCTCAAGAGTCTCATGTACAAAGCCGAATCCAAGTGCATGAGGGTACCAATGAAAAAAAGGGTTTCCCAAAAACTCCAACTCGGTCTTACTGGACCCTATGTATTCTAACCACCAACACACCTCATAGCCCCAAATACACAAGTTAATGAGACTCATCCAGGAACCTCGATACTATCTGATTTGTGAAGCACTGAATCACCCAAATAGTTTTTACCACGTTGAAAAAACACATATTGGTGGAGGAAGGACCCATCTTCCATGTGCCTTGGAAGCTATGTCGAACAAAACCAATATAGGGCTACACTGACACCCCACATCACCTAGGTTAAACATTGATCATGAAGTGGAAAGAAAATTTTAACTCACTAAAATCTCTAACAATTGATAATATAGACAGTATAAAGAACATAGATCATACCTTTATTAATCCTTTGAGATTCTAGGTCAATGGCCACTATGGATTACAGTTGTCCTCACCTATATCCTCCAGCCCCCCGAGCCTTGTATAGGCCATTTGGTGATGGTGGTGGCTACACCTCCAATCGCCTACCACCTCTTGCTATATACCATCTCTTGTACCTCATCCATCATCTTATAGAAATCCCCGATCCATGTGATGTCTTTTCCAAGGAGTTCTATCAACCAGCTCCCTCTCCGCATTACAACGGGTCTTATAATCTCAAGAAATATGTCCCCATCCATAACATGTGTAACACCACCTCACCTATAGTTGACTAGTTCCATGAAGTTACTCCTATGCTACAGGTCCATGTTCCTGTGTTTATAAATTGCTATGTATCATACACTAATATCCTAGCACATGTCATCTTCCAGCTATTACAGATGCCTCAGCCTCATGACCACCACTACATGCCACATTAGCTTATCCCTCAACTAGGAATCTCTCTACGAACAGAGATCTCTTGAGTACCCCTACACAAGAGTGAAGGAACAGGGAGACCAAAACTTCTATGAAGCCTTTGCAGATTCCCTGATCAAATGTATGATCTTTAAAGAACTAGAACTGATCCATATACAGGGAGTAACATGATAATTATGTAAACATTGACATGTACTATGTCATAGTCATTCAATACAGCCGAAGCATCAGAACCTACTGGATACATAATTATCTCATCACGGTTAGGTTGAACACTTCCCAGAAGAATCACTAAAACTATACCCAAGTGACTGTTACCTCATCATGGGAATGTGTCAATAAACACCACCATCATCTGGTTGAACCATGTAGAAGGCCAACCCCTAGGATCAACATCTATTCAATAGGTGTACTCACTGAGTGAAAGACATGTGTGACTACCTCAAGATAGTCATCAGTTGAATGGAGGTCTTGATCCCATAGTTACCTCAAAGGTTGCTGCCTCTAGAGCCTATGTAACTCACTTAGGCTGCACGTTTCCTCAGGCAGAATTATCAGCAAAACTATCTTCTCAATGGGTGTTGGATCAACCAGTAGACCACACATAGGCTACACCACAGAACCAATTCTATGCACTGAAGCCTCATCATGGGGAATATTTTCATCACAATCATAGTTTAGAACCCTGTCTATATATTTTGAGGGTGGTATCCTAAAATATAATTAAAGATGCCCCATAGTCAAAGAGTATATATGGAGAGCTGACTCAATAAGTACAATTAGAAACCAATAACTACTCCAATGTGATGCAGGTATCATTATTTTCCGATGCATAGTTCTCTAATTTACCAAGTTGAAAAGGGGGTTATAAGAGTCCTAGTGAATGAACACATCAACCACGTTACCAAAACAGGAACCACTGGCCTTAGAGGTGAACTCCAAACACTATAAAATTGTCTCAATGGAACCCAAAAAGTACTCTTAAGGGAAAAATCCAAACAAAATCCTAAATAATGAACCACCTATGATACCAATATTTCATGACCTGAACCAATCCAGCGATTGAGCTATAACTACCCCAAGCCCTCTTCCATAGGCCAAAGGTGGAAACAAGAGTTAAATAAATAAATAAGCCTGAGAAGGAATTTACCTAATCTACATATATCCACACACCCAAAAATTCATAAATAAAATAGTGCATAAATATTGAAATTTGAAACCAAAATGCAAGTATACATTTATCCCATGATATAGTACAGTAGAAGTATTGAATGTGAAAAGGAAAAAACAAGCGTCCACAAAAAGAAAATTGTAAAAGCATTCAACTTCCTCATAATAAAGGGATCACTAAAAAATGTAACAATCAGAAATCTCCTTGTTCGGTCAGTATCACTAAGCTCTTCATGCCTTCAGTCCTCTGTGGACTCTATCAAAAGATATGTCGTCTACACAAGAAACAACAATTGTGGGAATATTCAATGCATGGGTGAGAATAAAAATACTCAGTAGTCTCCTAAAAAACCCAAAATAAAATGGATTAATTGGAAGGAAAAATTTAAATCAACCTAGATTGAGGGAAACACCATTGAGAGAGAAATCCATCTCAAACCATCATCCGTTGTACAATAATAGTATGTTAATTCAAATAAACCCAGAAGAACCATTTTAATGAAAAAACCTCATCCCACAACTCAACCTAGAAAGAAGTAACATCATCCAGGAATAAGGTGATCAACAAAGTGAGTAGATTAAATACACATCAAGAATTCTACCCCCTATAAGTAGAGGTACCTCATATTACCATGGTAATCTAAACACATAAAGCACATGGCATACCCCATTTATATTCACCTCCTATGGAAAGAGAGCAGCCAAAACTGGGGTATTGTTATAGGAGTAGTACGTATAATTGGCCCTCATGGAGTTTCAACCATAAATGTGATAACAATACAAGGTCTCCTAGATATAAACCAGATATACCGGTCTCAAAATCAAAGTCTCATGTGGTTCCTACCTCATAGCCAGTAACATGGATTCTACTCGAGGCTCTATAGGTAACAAAAAACTAGTAAAACACACTACATGAGCTCATCTATCCAATATATAACCCATCTTATAGATACACTCCATTGGTAATAACTTTTATATTCTAAATGGTACATCCATGAGAACGTGCTCTATCAGGAAGAACCTACTAGGTCCAGCTCTAATTCCTAGCACTAGAGGCCCAATCATCACTAACATTTACCTTGAAAATGCCTAAAAAACTATGTGGAGAGGCCTTCTCCTCACCACTTAATATAGTTTAGGGAGTAATGTTACAGTCCATGAACCACATGCATCCTCTCTATGAGAGATAATAGAGGGATCTTCATCTCAGCACTACCTTGTAGTTGAGGGAGTAATAGCTTCTAACAAAAGCTGAAAAACCAATGTTGCTCATGTATTGAGTGACCCACAGCTCTATTTAAAGAGGGGGAACTAACTCATATACAGGTATTGAATGTAACTACTGGAGGGGCATGTACCTCATAATTGTACTCAATAAATAAGGGAGTGACAACTCTTATAGAAGATCCACTCCCCACTACTACTCAGATATAGGGCAGTATGAATTCATTGGTGAGGAACTTCACCCTAGATCGATAAGGGAATACCAAGGGATAGAGTATCCACATCCATTATGTGGGGAGTACCACTCTAATTCTAGAGGACCCACACCCTAATTCAACAATGGAGTACTACTCTACCATCTCGATTACTATTGGGGAATTATACACTAACCTAGTATGGGAGTGAAGAGCCCATGCTAGAGGACCCTCTCCATGGTACTACATCGAACAATCAAATCTTATCAAACAACATGTATGAAGGACCCACACCACAGAATGATAAAGGATTACCACCCCCAAGGATAGATAACCCACACCCTAACTCGATAGGGGAGTAGCCAATCAATAGTTACATCACGTCTGGAGGACCCACACCTTTACTTGATATGGGAGTACCGAATCAATGGATAGAGGACCCACACCACAATCTAAAAGTGGAGTACCTAATCTATATATCAAACTAGTATGGATGGGTCTCACCCAGGTACGATGGGGGATCATTGTGAAAATTTACGAATGATACGGGGAACTGGTTCCCAAAATTTTTAGGGGAGTACCAACCCCAATGAAATACTAAAAGGTAAAATAGCATGCACACATGATGTTGAGAGTACCATCGTTCGACAAACATTTAGGTAAGGGAAACTCGTTCCTAGATCCTATATGGGTGTACCAATTCCATTATCTCTCTTCAAGAACCGCACCAATCACCACCATCGATCAAGTGGTGCTAGGAGGAGGATCAATATTATCATACCTTATATAGTTACAGCTTCATGATTAGGGAGATGGTGCCCTATTCCAATAGGGTATCACAACTCTACCAATTAAAGGATTCTAGGGGACCCACATCATAAAACCAGAGGAAAGGGTACCGACCCCAATGTCACCCTAGTGAATCACCCTTATCACTACCCAAGATTATCACTTTTATACAAGAATCTTGATTAAAACATTAATACTCATAAATAATAGGCTTTAATAAAGACCACCATCACAATCTATGTGTAAAAACACTCAGTATAGACAACTCTCAAGGAATAATCTATGTCACAAAAATGGTGATACAGAAGGTGGATGATCTGAAGATGATCTCCAAGGAGTTCATGATGTGTAAACCCACCGGAGCACCTGGAAATGTATCCTTTCTACATTTATTCCAACCCATGTATGGGTAAATGGCCTATAAAAATAGTTCATATCATGAACTGATTCACCCAGACACTATCCATGTAGGTTTTCCCATGTCTACGTACCAGATCCTGTGTACGTGTACCTTGGTCATGTAGTTGTACCTGACCATGTGACTTCACACATATTCCCAAGACATGTCCCATGAAAACATAGATTGGGGTCACTATATGGCATGTAACCCTAGTATATAGTGTTTAGTCCCCTAATTTATATCCCCCGAATATGAAGAGCTACATGGGTTTCATTTTACCACACACCATGTATATTGTAATTCCAGCTGGGAATCACTTTTTAAAAACATCTCATTCCCCATGGTGTAATTCTAAACCCATAGATCAATAAAGTAGGGATCACTAAAAATTATATTTGGGATCCAAAACCATATAAAAAATTTAAAAAAGGGGATAGGGCCAAAACTAAAATAGCCTACCTCGAGGGTGGAATGCCAAAGCTTCGGTTGATAAAAAATTCTCGGATTGTGCTGTTCCTCAATCTAATGATGTTCTATGTCAGAAACAGAGATCATAAGCACCTCATTGCATTGATTCGACATCAGTTCTTCATCACGAAATAGAGAAGAGGATAGGAGAGGAGGAATGGATCCTTCTTTGTGATGAGCTCCAAAAGATGGGTATGGGATGGGATTAGGTTAATTTTAGGCTAATTAACTAATTAAATTCCCATTTAATTTATTATTCCACCAAAAAATGACATGTCATATCACCTTCAACTAAAACTAACAGTGCGGAAAAATTTATGCTTTTTCTGGGTTAAGCACATTTTTTTGAAGTCAACAGAGTCCTCAAAATTCTGATCTAAGACTCCACTCATGAGTTATTCATGTTTTATAAAAAATTTCCACTACATGAAAAAAAAAATATTAAATATTTTAAAATCAACCCATGGATCATATCCAAACTCTGGATTCCTATGTTAACTCAATACATGAATTCAGAAATATTATTCAAAATATTTTGAAGTCATACAGGTCAAAATCCAAGTCTCAATATAAACTACTAATAATATCTTTATATTGTGGGAGAAACCATCATGTAAAACTATAGTCAAAGAGGAATAGTTATAACTCAAAAAGGATTTTGAGTCAAGGAAAACCCAAACCATTTACTCTCATCATTGATGAATGATATTTAATATCTTATATAAATGTAATAACAATATTAATCACCTATTTGATAACCTTATTCATAAATATTACCATTTATACTATTTAATGATAATAATTTATCATAAATTTATTCATTAGCCATAATTTATTTTTATCACTACATATTATTGATTTTCAATGTTTCATGCATTCCTTAAAGTTTCCATGTTTATCCTTCTTCATTTGAAACATGTTCATAATTTATAGATTACCCAACATACCAATGCATATTTTCTATGATGATATTAATGTTGGTTTATAAATAATAAACTAAATATTAATATAACCATTATATAATCTGAATAAAAAAAATAGTATATCATTTATGACTAAAAATACCGGTAGTTAAGATTTATAGTCATTAATGATAGAGGATTATAGAATTTTACACATAGGTGGTTAAACTAGCCCAAACGGTAACATGCGATAATTGATGGGAGAGAGTGGTTAAGAAAGTGATTATATTTTCATAATACCATTATTACATAATTATAGTTATATTATTATGGATTTTTTATGGTAGTGAATCACATTTTAATACATTTTGAAAAATATGAAAATTCAATATGAAAAACATATATTACTTCATGGAGGTGGTAGACTGCATGTAAACACGGGCATCATTCTTGTTCTTCTTACAATTTAGAGGAGGTTGGAATTGGTTTTTAGTTATATAATCATAATAATATTTATTAATCAAATTTTTCATTAAATACACATTTTTACCCATCCTTTCAAATAGGATATGAAAAATGTATCACGCCTCTTATGGAGAAAATAATCTGCACGTAGAAAAGGGAATATTTTCATTTTTCATATGGCTGGGATGAGGTTAAAAAATGGTTATCCCATAAGAATAATATAATTTAAGTATAATTGTGATAATTATTTTATTATTTTAACATGGAAAAATTTTATTTGGATGAGGTATAAGTATGAAGAAATAAAAATGAATGAAAATGGACTAATTGAGACGTTTACATTACTTTTTGGAAGAGATCCTATGAAAATGGATTAAGGATTTCAGATATGGTATTTTGAGAATAAAAGAACCTCTATAAAGCGTTTAGGAGTGTTTGGAATTTATTTCGGTATATTATAGTAAAATAAAAGTGGCTTGGTGTGTGAAGAGAAGTGGGGTGGTGAATGCTCATTTTATAATGCAGAGGAGTGGAATATTTTTAACAACATAAAATGTAAAGTCATCATTTAAAGTTCACGTGGATCCAATAATGCACAATAATAGATTTTAGGAAGAGTTAAGGATGTGAAAACCTCAAAAAAATATCTACATGCATGTTCGTAACATTTTTATAGGTATTTTATTCAATATTATTCACTTTTACAATTTTTACCATGGAATCTAATTAATAACTATGTTATTTAATTTAAATGAATAATAATAAAATATTCATTATTAAAAAATTTGTACCTAGTTATTTTCAATATAAAATATTATTTAATTAAAATTTCTAAGGGTAATAAAAATTAGTTTTATTATTAGCACACAAAACACGTAAATAACCATTTTTAGAAAAGGTGTATTTTTATGATTAAAAATTAGGATTGAGAGAAAATTATCTATGTAGTTTATTTTATGAAATTAATAAGTTAATTATTAAAAACAATAAGAGCTATATGGCTTAAAATGAAATCCAAATTATAATTATACCCTATAAAATCATAATTGAAAAAAAAATATTTTTTATAATTAAAGATTTAATATGATTTAAGATTTAATAAATGGGTTTTCTAAATTCCACATTTTTTAATGAAAAATTTTACTCCTTAAAATTATTCATGATCATGAAGAAAAATGTATAACTTTTTCAAGACATACTTAGATGATTATTGAGAAAAAATGTTACTATAGAAATAAAAACTATTGTTTTCACAAATCACCAAAAATATAATCTTATTATAAAAATCACAAACATTCATCCTAATATAATTTTGACCCAATTACTTCAAAAAATAAATTAATTTAAAAAAATTATAATTTATAAATTTATAAATTTTGTTTTTAAATGAAAAGAAAATATATAAATAAAACTATTTTTTTATTTTAAAAATTATGATTTTAAGTGGTGTTAATATTATTTCATATCAATTTAAAATTTAAAATTTTCTAAAATATTCATTCATATAAAATATAATTTAATATTGATCAATTTATTTCCTCATGATTAAATACAAAACACTTCAAAAAATAGTCATTTGAGGAAGAACAATCCATTTTAATATAAAATAATGCTATTAATTTATCCTATAAATGTAAGTAATTTTTGTCTTCATGTATTATTTTATTTACGGTAGGTTTTATTATTCTCATAATTTTTTTAACAATGATCAACTAATATGGCGCTGAAATTTTAATTTTGGTCCAACCAGCATCCTCTCTCTAACTACATCACTACATATTTGAGTCCTACATCTCTTCCCACACAGAGTATCCCTTGAGGCCATCTATATTATATAATTCAAACTACTACTATATTATAACACTTCCAGGGATAGTTTTTATCTAAAAATATTTGTAAATACATTTAGAAATATCTAAATAACTCATCAAGAATTTGAACGTTTCTTTCAGATTATAATGTTTGGATCTCTCTCCAACTGTTTTTGAAGACTTCTCCAAAATATGGAGCTAAGACTATGATATCAATTAGATACTATTATGGGGAATGTTTTCATCATCTTTGTATACATCATTCATTATTCCTTAACATTTTATAATTTCATGCATCAAGATATATATTTTCAATCTCCCTCTTCTTGTTATCCCAGTATAAGTTTTACATTATATTTATATAAATCATTTTGATTCTTGGATGAAAAAATAAGGATAAACTATGTAAAACATCCATAGGATCCCACTTAAAGTATAGTATTTATAGAATTTGTATCCCAATTCCAAACCTCTAACTCTATCTTTATCAATGATGAACTCTTGAATAGATTTCACCTATTTTATAGCTCCACATCAACTGTATTGGATTATTTAATCTTTATATAGATTGATGGATGAGTAGTCATTTATGTATGATATGATTTATCACCATTAATTAGGAATTAAATATTCATCCTCTATAAATCCATATGTATTGGATATTTTTAAACCCTCACCGTGGATAAGGTATCATGATCTTTCCTACTTAGAGCTTTATCCTCCTTATTTTCCTTCCCTGGGTGTTAACGTATCGAGTAGTCATAGTATTAGGTCAATTAAAACTACCCACATTGAATCATGTTTAAATACCTATATGTGAATATATATTTAAATATATTTTGGTTAATATATATATATATATATATTATAATTATTAACAGATAGATAATGCTGTAAAAATATTTAATATAAGGATTGTTACTGCCAACTCCAAATCCTTTTCTGGGTAATTTTTTTTATGAGTTTTTAATTTATGTGAGACAAAAGAAATTTTATCATCATTAAATAATATGATTAATCATATTTACTTTAAGGATGTATGAATATGTATTAAAAAAACTTCCCCTCTATAGTGTATTGTAAGGACAGGTGATGTGACCAAGCTCTTCTTCAGCACCATGAGACTTTATTCGCATTTATCAATCAAAAGAAACTTGACTCACTTTTATGTTATCATGGTTAATGAATTTAATATATATATATATATATATAAAATTAATAAATATTTAATGGTTTCCATGTAACTAGAGAAAACATATATCTTTTTTATAGTTATTTTTCTCTATTGTTCAATAAAATCCATTTTTGAAGGATATATATATATTCCTCGTTTTTTTTATTATATTACACAAAAATGATACATTATGTGACCATAATTTATACAAGTTAAACATTTAATATAACTTTTCTTCTATTATGGTCTTAAAAAATATACAAAATATATTTATGCACTTTATTTTTTCTAGAATACATAAAAACCGAATCTATAAGGAAAACCAAAAATTTATCAAAATAGTCTCCAAATAATATAATAATTAGATCCAACAAGATATAGATATAAATTTTAATCTTGAATATAATAACTATACATTCATAGTTTCCACACCTCATTCAGAAATTTATCTTGAAAATATTCTCTGTTTTATTCATTCGTTGACAATATCCATCTTGAAGGTCAATCATTGAGAATTATTGAGCTCCTGTGATTTGAGAGAATAGATCATTGATAAAGGGTAAACGATACATATTCATGATCATTATTTTATTAATATAAATATAATAAATCATATTATTTATTGATATATCCTTTTTTTCAAAGAGGATCAGTACACTCCATAGTGAAGTACTATAGTGTATAAAACATTGGTATATTTTCCCTTGAATATACTTTTTAAAATTTTTCTATCTCAATAGTGGTTATTTTTTCAATACTCCTTGGGATAATAATTGATCTCTATTTGATTTGAATTGAAACCCCAACCTCACTCTCTGGCCAAGGACCAACTAGTTCATCTAAAAATATATCATTATATTCTCATTCAAGTGTCTTATCACCAATGTTGACTTCCTCCTTAATCTTTTCATCCAGAGGTCCCTATTTACTGAGTATCATGAGCCACATAATTTAATATTATTTCAATGTGAGTTCAGGATCATGCACACAATGATATTTGATAATGTCTTGATTCATGAAATGAAATAATATTTCCATATCCGGAAAACTGATATGTAATTTATAAAGGGAAAACAAATCCATAGAGAATATTATGTCAAATTAAACGATGGTAAAATAACTGGATCTGTAGGAAGTATATTACAATAAACTTATATCAAATAAGAGTTATATATCTTATATAAATTTTGTTTCTATAACATGTCTTCATGGAATTCCTAATATCCAATGCTTGAGTTGGTGTGTCAATATTCAGAGAAAACATTCATGATATAAAATAATGAAATTAACAAGAATGATATAAGGAATTCACACCTCTAGAGTGGAGCATAAGTATACCTTAAATCACATCAGTATCATTATCCACCTCTACATTAGAGATTATATACACTCTTCCTAGATCCCTTAGGTTTGGATGTTGTTAGTAAAAAATCGCTTCATTATATTTTGGGTTGTGGGCAAAACAACCAAACTCTTTAATTATTAAGAATTAATGTGAGGATGGATGATTAGTTGGAGTCTTCTTCTCCTCAAATGTGTTTATCATACTTTTAGCGTTACCTAGGATTTTGTGAGAAAATTATCCTTCCTAACCACACTTAAAACTCTTACCTAATAACTTGATGTGATTACTCGGGTTCTTTTTCCCACATTTTTGACATGTAGGTTGTTGACCATTATTTCCCCTCGGTGACTTATCATTATATATTCTAGGATACTTCAATTTATTTTTTATCTCTCAATAATAATGGGAGTATCTTGTTTACATCTAAAATTTTAGTTAAAATTATATAATCTCTTCAAAACTCTCAAAGCATATAATAAATAACTCCACTTGAATACTTGGATTTAATCCACTAAATAAATGATCAATTTTACTCTCAGGGTCAAATATAATACAAAATACAAGAATTATAAACCTCATGAAGTATTATAAATTTTATTCAATGGATTCATCCACCTTCCATTTCTACTAATATAATTAACATTCCATATTCAGGAAAATATTTTGAGGAAAATTGTTAGTGAAGAACACTACTTGGACTCATCCCATTTTATAGAGCTCACATCCTCCATTTTCGTTGAATTCTTAATGATATTCCCCCACTGGTCAACCTAACTATACAAATGATAAACATACATAAAAAACATCACATATCTTAAACTTATAGTATATAAAATATATTTTAAAACATATTTATTCAATATATGAAAATAAGTTATTTGGAAGAATCACAAAAGGATGGAAAACATTTTCACCTGAAACACACAGTTACAAGATTATCCTTCCATACTGCATTTGTGAGCTCAATATTTTTTAAATTATAATTAATATCATGGGATAGTTAAGTGATAATTTCCATATAATTATATAATCATACTATCTCATTTAGTTTCTCATTAAGAAAATCATCTCATTACCCACTACACCAATTGTTAATTCAATTTCTCATTCTTCTAACCATTTCATAAATAAATAAATGTTATATATAAAAATAATAATTCTAAAAATGAAAAATATTCACATAAATTGGATAAATAATAAAATAAATATGTACTATTGATTATAAATTTATAGGTTTTAATCTTGGATATACATTTAAAATATCATGTTATGTTCTCTAAACATACCATAATGATTTTTTCAAATCCTTCATAGTGATTTGTTAAAATTATATGATCTACCAGATAATATCCCTTAGGAGTGTCTATATTAGTGAGTAGTATTAGGTCCCCTCATCATGGAACATGTTATGATCGATTTGATACTCAACTGGCCTTTTTAGAGTGTTTACCCCTAGTTGAATTGGTTCCACATCTGCATCCACCTTCCAGCTTCTAGATAGGGATATAATTTCAAGGAAAATATTATACTTAAAACATTATCAAAATTCAAATATGTTAAAATATACATATATTTATCCCTATTGTTTCCAATAAATTCATCCAATCCTAATCTCTAAAATTAACTAAACCCTTATCAAATACAAACTACGTCACCACAAACACATACTCTCAGATTTAGTGTAAGAAACATATACATTACATAGATAATTTTACTCCAATTGAGATAATACCTGCTACAAATATCTTTATTTTACATAATTTAAATAATGAAGACATTGAATGTCGCAATAAATATATATTCTCAATAACTGGTGGTTTTTTTTAATTGAGAACTACCTACATAATAATATTCTCTTACAACACTAGTGGAAATTTCTCCATAATTATTACACACTAAACACCCAAATAAAATTATTATAAGGTATAGTTATATCTGTAACCTGGTGAATATTAATGTAGGAGATTTGTGAGCTTAAATGATTAGTAAAGGAAAACTTATCAATATGTCTTCAATGGTAAGATCATTATCATATAATAAAATATTAGTAGGGGATAAATATATTATTAAAATGAATATGAAAAAATAATAGTTCTCCATAATTCATGATAGAAGGATATTTAATATCTAATGAACAACATATACCATGTAAACATATTTTGAGTTAATGAGATAATAAACACGATCCAGGGAGAATAATCATATGTTTGTGGCTTAGAAATGTAACATTCCCATGAAACATAGCATAAAAGGGGATTTTTTCACATATATAAGAAAAGTTAACATCAATTTGGTGAGTCACTACTCAAACCCATTCTTATGATACAACATTATTATACATGCATATACATCACCCCAATGAGTGACTACTCACACTAAAACTTGTGAGAAAACTTAATTGAACTCAAGTATGCATATCAAATGGGATTTTAAATACTAATCAATGCATTGGTGGGATATATAGGACTCCAACCATCAATCATACATACATATATGTGCATATAGAAATCAAAAATTCATTAAATAATAAATATATAATTTACTAAAAGTGGATTTCATTTATCACATCATAAACATCCCATAAAACAAGAATGGGTTTCATATCATTTCTAAATGGTATCATAGAAAATGACACCCATAATTTCATAAATTTATACAAATATTTATTCACTTAAAATAGAAAATCATACAATGATTTATATGGTGATTTATAAAACCTATTTCTATAAAAGTTAATACTTTTGAAAAGGAAAATGTTAGGGAAACCATGAAAAAGGTATTTTAGAAAATATTCATTGATATTTTTGTAAAGAACAAAAAATACACATCAATTTAAAAAAATACATTTTCAATAAGGAAACATGAAAATAAATTTTAAAACAACATTAATAGAGATACAAAAAATTAATCCTCAAAGAATAAGAAAGGTTTTCAATTGGAAATGTGATGTGGAAGATAGAAATACAAACTTAAAAGGGAAATAATTTTAAATATTTTAAAAAAACATTATTGGAAACCCATATAATAAAAATAGTTATAAATAATTCATTTTAAAATAGATATATATAGATTTTATGATATATAGAAATAATACATATTTTGATTTCCATTTAATAAAGGAGAACATTAGTAGAAAAATTATCTATTTATATAGAATAAATATAGATTATGAGGGAAAAAATTGGAATTATTCTTAACATCAACATGTTTTTATGAAGAAATAAGTTCATCAAATTATTTCTCTTGAAAATAATTAGGGAATTAATTATAATACCATCATCTAATAGAATAGATTTATCACGTAAACACGTAATCAAATAGGAACTATTATGACTCAAGAATAGAAGTTGATTCATGAAAACCCTTTCCCTTTTACACCTAACACCAATGAAATATATTTAATCCAACATATTATAAACATAACCATAAAAATAACCTATTTGAGAACCAGATTAAAAATTATTAAAAAAATTATTTTCAATTCTTATCATTTATTATATAATTATTAGTTTGTTAAAGTTTATTTTCAACACTCGATGTTAGAAATTTTGATTATTTGGTGAATGCCTTAAAGTGTTGATGTTAATTATAGTTAATTCATAAAAATTTATTAATTTATAGATAATTTCTAGCATTAAAATATTATCTCTATAATTATTTATGAAATTATAATTTCATTTAATGATATTTTTATTCATGATTCATGAAGGTGTAATATGTAATAATTTCGTTTTGGTAAAAGTATATATATAAAAATTGGAATATTAATAATGATTTAAATATTAATATAAAATTTCTATAACAGAAATATAAATATTATTTTCTTATTGATGAATTCAAATAACAATATTTAAGTGTTTTTATCATCCATGATAGAAATTTATAACATTTTTTACATAGGTAGTTAAACTGACCCAAATAAGAACACATTAAAATCGATAGGTGGGTATGGTTTAGAAAGTGATTATTTTGTAATAATATCATTGTTATTGAATTATAATGATATTATTTTTTACATTTTTATGTTTTGAATCCTAATTTATGATATTTGGATTAATAATGAAATTATAGATGAAAAATTAAAATGTGTTGTTTTGTGGAGGCGGTAGTGCACACATGCACACAAGAGTCATTGTCATTTTCTAAAGAACATATATAAGGTATGAATTAGATTTCATTTTCATAATAATGATAAATTTATTTGTATCATATTTATTCATTAAATACCCAATTTAAACCATTTTTAGGTGGTTATGAAAAATTGACAATGTTTCTTATGGAAGTGGTAGTTTTCATACAGCAAAAGAAAAATATTCATTTTTATAATAGTTGGGAGGAGGAAATAAAATTATTTTTCAATAAATAAATTAAAATTTAATTATATCTATTATAATAATTTATTAATTTAAGTATGCGTATATTATATTAATTGTAGGTGTGATAAGAAAGAAAATAAAAGAAAAAAAATGAAAAATTGTGAATTTTACCTTATTCATTTGAAGATCAAATTTTAAAAATAGATTAAGGATTTTGGAGGTTGTATTTTGGGAATTAAAAACATATAGGATGTGTATAGAGAAGTTTCCTGGTGATAGATCCTTTTATTAAGGGAATGCGTGTCATTTTTTGTAATAATATAAAAAGTAAAGCCTCTATTCAAGGATTATGTCTATAAAATAATGGAATATAATGGATTATGTGAATATTTATGGTTTAAAAATACCCATAAATACAATTTCCCACAGTTGTTTAGCAGTTTTTAAGTATTTAACTATTATATTTTCCTGTTTTTTCATTTCATGTTTCAATCATGGTTACTTGTTTTTATTTAGGTAATTTACATTTAATACCTCAAAATAAAATTGAAATTATGGAATGATTTATACTAAACTATTAAAAATATGAAATCTATTTTTTGAAATAAAATATCAAAGGGTGAAATAAATTAATTTAGATATTAGCACATAGAACATATAAGAAAACTTTTTTAGAAAAAGTTCATTTTTATGCATGAAAATTATGATTAAGAAAAAATTATAAATTGTGATAATTGTCATAAAATTAATTAGTTTTTTTATTAAAAAAAGAGTTGTGTAGATTATAAATAAATCCATATCCCAATTATATATTGTGAAATCATAATTAAAATAAATATAAGAATTTCTTTAATTGAATAAAATATTACTTAATTATCAAAATGGTATACATGGGTTTTCGAAATTCAACGTTTTATTTTTTTAATGGATAATTTTACTCCATAAATTTATTCAGGGTCATGTGAAAATTTATAAAAAATATGACATGATTAAATAATGATAAAATAAAAATGCTATGGTATTAATAAAAGTTGTACGTCCCACTATTCACCTCAAAATTTAACTTTTAAGAAGAATCCAAAAAGTTCAACCTAAGATAATTTATACATATTTATTTTTTAAAAACGAATTATGATTTTAAAATTTTAAATCTAAAATTTATAAATTTAATTTTTAAATGTAAATTAATAATACAACGACAACCAATTTTTGTTGAAAAACTGCATTTTAAGGTGTTCAATAATTATCTCATATAAATTTATAGTATAAATTTATAAATATATTAGTTCATATATAATAATATTTTAAAAGTTTCTAATTTATTTTAATAGATTAAAATATAAAATAGTTTAAAATTTAGTTATTTCAGAATGAAAATTCATTTTTAATATTAAATATTATTAATTATTTATCTTTTAAATATATTTGTTGAGTAATATATTTATATTACTATACGTTTTATTACTCTGATTTTTTTCTTAATAATATTTATCTAATATTTTTTGGATTATTTTAGATCGATGTTTCATATAGAGAATGCTATTCAACACATCATATTTCTTTAAAGGAATGATATATAGTAAAATATTAGGGTGTTTTAGTATTTCCATGTGTTTTTTATAAATTTGAGGTGACTCGTGAATTAATTCCACTTCATCCTTATTTACTTGAACCCTAGGTGGCTGTGAGAGATATTTTATAAATCTTAATTATGTATAATCATTCCAAATATTATTTATTCCTATCAAAATTTTATATCAATCCAAGCTATCCTATTTTCATTTTTCATTTACCACTCTTCACAGTCTCTTAACTCCATACCTCGGAAAAATGGTTCTATTGATTTTTATGGTTCCTTGGGCAGGGTTTGAAGGGGGATTTCATAATGGGGTTATTTTATTTGAGTTAATGTGTATATTATAAGGACCCATGGAGGCATTTTCTTCATTACATTATACATTCTTACTCATGGATCATCAAAGATTCATTTCAAGATAATGAAATGAAACTTATCGATTTATATATAATTTATAAATGTGGTATTCTCAGGATTTATATTTATATGGGTAAACAGTTGAAATTTTCCTAACAAGATAATGAATTATAATAAATGAAATTAAAAGGTTTCGTGTAATTATTTCTCATCTAATCATACTCATATTCATGTTATTGAATTTTGATATTTCTATACATTGTGTGGTAGATAAATGATATGAATATAATCATTTATACCTAATTACAATGCCATAATTTTTATACATAACTTATATTATATAATATCATAAGTATATTGGGTATGAAATTAAAAATAACTATAATTTCATTTAGAATTTGTTAATATATTTTCATTATAAATTGTTGTTATTGAATTGAATTATTTCATAACTAGTATCTATAAAATTTTATGATTTTATTGATGGTTAAACCTATTCACAATTGAGTGATAATCATTAATGGTAAGTTAATTTGTTTTGTGAATATAGAATTGTTTTTTTGGGGTTTTCTTACTTATTTTACTTACTATATGCTTGTTTGGTTTAGTTAAAGTTGTGTTTTAGGATAATTTATATCTATTTTAACTTGAATTATTATTTCTTCCATAGTTATATTATATTTGTTCACTTTATATTTTTATATTGAAACCTATCATGTTTGTATTATATAATATAATCCAATCATTTTTTAACATTATGCTGGTAGAATATTGATTTTGTTAATGGTGGGATATTGTTAATGGCATGGAAAGGTGATAGGAATGATAATATGGTGGATTTCTTGGGTTTGAAAATATGTGTGTTTTTAATTTATAAAAAATTTGTGTTATTCCCTAACATAAAATTAAAATTTTGTGTCTTAGTTTCTCCCAATTTTGGATTAATTATTGACTTATGAATTCAACCATGGGAAAGTCTAAAGAGAATTAATACGGGATAATGAATGAATAATTGTACTTGATTATTTGTAGATTTAGATTAATATTGATAATTATACATAAATTAGGATTATATCAGTGAATAATTAAACTATCTTGGTTTATAATTATCAAAATTATATTTAGAATTTAAAAAACCTTAGAAAAAATTAATAATGTGAATATTAATTTGGAATTGATGATGGAATGTTAATTAACATTTGGTACATAATTAAAAATAAATTATAAAATATTATATCTAATCTTTATTATTCATGATCTTGGAAATTTATTTTCCCCAAGTGGTTTGTGTTTTCAGTTGGGTTTTCATGTTGGGAATTAATTATTTTTAGTTTCATAAATTAGGTTATTTTATATTATATTATTTTGGGGGATATTATTTATTTATTATGGTTTTTTTTATTTATTATTCTCCACCAATCGATTCGGATAAAATAAAAAACACTCAAATAAGGACTTTTTTTAGGAGTCTTCCCAACATCTAAGTTGTATATGAATATATAGATGACTACTCCATCTATACCTCTCTCTTCTCTAGATGTAGCATGGTGTGTTTACTATCTGGGATACGATGGATTACAGTTATAGGAGAGGTACTCATATGGGCTGTTATTGATTTAGGTCATAAAAATGTATATATAATTTCTCATGGTTTGAAGTGTGTTATATTCATATATCTAGATGTTATAATGGATAACTACTATCACATATGTATTTAATAATTGGATTTAATGGCTTTATGTGTAGTGTGTATTTTCATGAGATATAATAAATCATGGTTATATTTGGTTATTATGTGATATGATTGTGATGATTAGTTAAATATATGAGTATTATGATATAATTATGGCATGTTGTTATGGATATCTGATATGACTTATGGATAGGATGGTAAAAATGTTATATGTGACATTATAACTTAGGGTGACCTATTTAGTAAGAAATTAGATGTGGGGTACCTTCCATGTATTTAGGTTTTTTATAGTATTTTACCTATTTTCATGATATATCTAGTACATTTTCCATAATGGGGTTGGGAAGTTAGTTGACCTAGTTTTGATAATCAGTTGGTTTAATTGATTATTCACTAAGGATTTTGTAATCTTCATTTATATTTTCATGAGAGGTTTTAGGGAGTATCCTACTAAGTATACTTGTATACTCACTCCATAAAAAAAAGACACAAAAAGACATGAAAAATGTATATATATTTAGGTATGGGGTAGGTATTTGTAAAATGATTCGGGCCATACCACCTCATGGAGGATCATAATTATCAAGCGATCATTGTGTTAGTTCCTTAACCATTTCTAGAAGTATATACTATTTCATGTTTTCCTTGTATTTAATTGTATGCATTAGGTTTGGTTTATTTATATTTTAGTTATGATCGGTGGATTCATTATATTTTCATTGAAGTAATTATGAGGGTAATGCCTCCTATTTTTGTATGTGTGACTTATACCCTTAGTTTTTTTCACCATCCCATGGAGAATTAGAGGTGGGCTTCAAGGGTCACTCCCATATTTACTACTCACCGATGAGGGGTTTTAGTTGGAAATGATTGTAAAAGATTAATAAAAATGATCCTAATTCGTAAAACAATGAATATATTGAAATCAAAATTATTTATATTTTATAATATATGATAATATAATGGTCTGAAATTCTTAAAAAATCATTGTTTTCTCATTTAATAAAATATATCACACGGTTTATTAAATGAATTTAAAATTTTATTGATGATAACTAAAATTATAGTACTATGATTCATGTGATAACTAAATAATGTTTCCATTGTATTTTTAAAACTAATACAAAATTAATTTGTTTGTAAAATATTTCTTTAGGTTTTTTATAACCAGTGATAATGATTTATACGTTTAATAACTTATTTTTTAAAATAAATAATATACCATTTTAATTTAATACTACCAAATTTTATATGTGGATAAATTTATGATGATTATATAAATGGATTGAAAGAGAATTAAAATGATCCTTCATATAACTAGAATTATATTTATGGTAATTGTTTTCTTTTAATTAACAAGTCAAAAATATGTTATTTCTAGTAGTTAAAAAACATAATTTTTTACAATTTTTTATTTTAAATTTAACCTCATTAAGTGAAATTTATTATTAGATTATATTTTTTTTATTTTATCAAATTGATAACATATTTCTTTAAAAATTTCATCATATTACAACCATGTGATAATTTTTCTTATATGAATAGTCAATATACAGAATGTAATGACTTAGTGAAAATGTTGTAGGTGAATATTATATTATATGTTTTGTTATTCTAAATTTTCTAATGTATATACTTGGTGTTTGGGATGTTTGATATTATAGTTATAGTTTAGTCAATGTTTTCCTTTTTGTGTGTGTGATATCAGTGTTATATAATTTTTCTCATTTTTTTAACAGTTGTTAAATATGATAATTTAAGTGATTTATTCACATATTAATTGAGGTTTATATCCATGTAATATTTTACATTGATTATAAACATTTATTATCTTTTAAAGTTTCATTTTTAAAATATATTTAATATATTAATTGTTATAAAAGTTCCCTATAATTGTTTTTAAGATGAGTATATTGAAAAAATAAAATATAAAACCTCTAAAAGAATTACATTTTTATATTGATTTATTTATGTTAGGTGTTAAGAAATTTATAGTAAAATTTAAATTATAGTTGATGAAAAAAAACCACATCATGATGAATCATTATATATCGTAGTTTCCTTCTGATAATTTGTAAAAATGATTTAACATTGAGTGTTCATTATTTTTGATGTTTTTATGAAACTAATATCCACAAAAACATCAAACCATATGGTGGTGTATCCTGTAGATATTTGGGAGATTTAAAAATCATATTTTTGAGGAAAACATGTCATAATTAATGATTAATGGTGAATTTGTGTTCTGTATAGTTCCTCACTAAAAAAATTAAAAATGAAAATTTTTATGTACTAATAATATTTTTTAACAAAAAATAAAACTGTTCATGGATATGGGTTGTACGCTTCTCTAGTTTTTAATAAATTATTGTTCAATGACTAGCCGCTAATAGTAATAAAATCATATCATGGTTTATCTTGTGGTGAATATAATAACAGTGATAATATTTTCATTACATATTTGATGTTGGGTATTTTTATATAACAACATAACCATATTGTGGTCTTAATGAATACATGTCATGGTATACAGATATTATAAAACTATAAAATATGGAAACGATAATTTTTTAAAAAAATTACAGGTTTGTTGATGGTGTTTTTCAAAGTCAATGATTTAGTAGAAAGCACGGTCATGGTTTCATTTTCCATTCAACGGATTAATGTAATTATATATTATATTAAAATATAAATATTGATTCATTAATTAAAAATATTGATTCATTTTATAATTTACTTACTCACATTTTATAATAATTAATGAATGGTTTGGGAAAATATTAATTGGAGGAGTAGCTATTTGAATTTTATGGGAGATAAGATATATATTGTTTATTAGGGATGGAAGAAATAGAGATCAAGTGAGGGTTTATTAATGTTGAGAGATAATATACTTGAAAAAAATATATAGATAGAAAAGTAGTATGGGATTTCATTGACATAATTATCTAATAAATAATATAGAGAAAAAATATATCATTTATACGATAATGATGGATTTTATCTCTACAACAACTAAGGTGTAATTCAATTTTTTTAAATTTATGAGGATAAAATTATTCACCTATTTTTACATTTTTTAATTTTTATAAAATATATTTCATATATTTCATATTTTTAGTGGTTTCAAAGAAAAAGGGATAGTAAACCCACCATAAAACATTTACAACAAAACATGTTTAATGATTTTCATACCCCAACAATTTTCTATATGAATTCTCCTTTAATATCACCCTATATGGGTGAACAAAGTGAATATTACTTGTGTAATATGTTTTATAGCTTTCACACAAACCGGGGAAAAGGAATATGTTCTTAAAGACCATATGACAAGATAATATGGGTGTGTGATTATAATTTGACACAACTCTCTTTGTGTATCATCCATAAGTTGGACCATCTAGTGGTATTAGAGAATATTTTTATTTAATAATGATTTTTATATCTATAATTGGCATGGAAGTGGCTTTTAATCTTAAGATAATTTTGATCTTTGGTGGGTATAAATTGAAAACATAATAAAAAATGATAAATAGTTGTTTTTTATCCCTCAACATGTATGATACATGCCTATAATACAAGAACTTTTATTGAAAAACACTAGCCATGGAAGAAATTGAAAATAATTATTTTATGATTCCCAAGGAATTAATTCTCTTGGTGGGGAATTTTTTGAATATTATTTACATGAATTTTATTTCATTTATCAATTATATCACTATGTGGTAAATGTTTTTGAACAATTATAAAGGTGATTTAAAAATATTAGTGAGGAAAATGTTTAGTTTCACTGGAAAATGTTTGAGTATTTTAGGATAAACCTAACTAAATTAATTAAAGAATTCTTTGATTGTGTGAATTTTATTTTATACATATGTGTTGTTGGTTAAATTCTTTAAGATTTCAACTTTTTTAATTATATATTTTAAATTTTAACTCATTACATAAATTAATGTTATGGAGTTTAAGAAAAAGGATTTCAATTCTTATTTCATATATGAGGAGACCAAATGAGGATCATTCTATGGTATTAAGGGTAGTAAATAATCTCACCATTTATGGTTTCCCCTAAATTATAGAAATTTATAAATTTTATCATTCCTTTCCTCAAATATTTTGAAAAGAAAAAAAATTTAAATGAAATATTTCGCGTTCGCACTATTAATCTGTAATTTTTCACACATTACTTTTTAGTGACTCAAAACAAATTGAGATACTAGAGTATATGTTTAAATATGAAAGAAATACTATATTAATTTTAAAGTAAAAAAGGTAACCAATCAAAAAAATTAAAAAAAATCCTTTCACAAGAATTTTATGGCTCAGATGAATCAAATAAAAAAGAAATTAAGGACTAAAAAGACTTTATGGATGTAGTTATTATGGTTATAATTGAGAAACCATAATGAAATAAGGAATGTAAAGGTAAATAATAACATTTTTAGTGTTTTGGTTAAATCAATGATGAAATCATGAATGTACGTGGGTAAATAGACGTATGGATAGCTAAAAAAGAAACATAATGGTGTGGTATATGGCTCTAAACACTATATACAACATCAAGATGAAGATAAGAATGAGTTAAAGGTTCAAATTGTAAAACTAATATCTGAGAAGTCAGTTAAATTAGTAAATTATGTTTGACATAAATATCAATGTATAATAATTGTCCTAAACCATTTATTTCTTTAATAACATGCAAAAATATAGGGTTAGATTAATTAGATAACATAAAGGTGATTTATTTAAAATATCCATCATATTGACAGTCTTAAAAGTTCTTTGACTCCCTAAATAACATTATGTAGTTGTGTTACATAATATATTTAAAATATTGAGGGGAAATAGGTATTTTCGTTAGAAGTGCTTAATAATTGTATTCAATAATAATAAATTTCTCATCAAGGGAAGGTAGGTTGGGTATTGAAATAATATATATATATTAAAGTGGTAATATAATCCAAAACTATAGGAGGAATACTTATTTTGGATAGACCAAAAAGAATATTTAATAACCAAATATAACACAAAAAAACATAAATTAAATGTTATCAAAATGTGTGTTCCAGAGTGAAGAAATAATTCATGGTAAAAGAGAAAAGAATATATTCTATCAGAAATGAATATTATCTATGTATATTTAGAGTATATTTTTTGTGAATTATATGGAAACAAATAGATTAACTACTCATTATATAATAAAAATAATGTTCTACGGGAGATGAAAAGTGTTCAAACAGATCTAGCCAAGGAGTATTAGTGAAAGAAAAAACTAAAACATTAATTAGAGATACAAAAAATGTGAAGGAATAATTATATATTTTTTAAGAACATGATTTCAAACCTAAATGGATGTAAAGATTCATGTTTTGGATAAAAAATATAGGGTTGAAATGGTTGTAGTGTTGAATATTTCTAAAAAATAAATGGATATAATTGTAAATAATAATAAATGTAAGGAAATAAAATAAAATAATAATGGAGTTATAATATTTTATAATTATGGATATAGAGGACTAAAAATTATTAGTTAATTAATTTTTTATTTTGAAAGTGTTCTAGGAATAATGAAGTGACTTCGGCATCAAATATACAATAGAATGTGAAATTTAAATTATGAATAACTTATATTGTGGTTATTTTTTCACTATATTATGGTTTTAAAATTTTCATCTTGGTTAAAAGATCTCATAATTTTATAGATTCATGGTTTTATAGAGGATTATTTTATTACTACTTGTTACCATGAACAATGAACTTCCATTTTAGTGTTGGATAACCTAAATTGGTTTATTTAAAATAGTTATGGTTTAAATTGGAGTAAGGATATATATTTTATTATTAGAAATAATGGAAAACCACATCATGGTGGATCATAATGTTTTAAGAGGATATGGAAGTATGGTTTCATATCATGGTTTTAGTATTTATGAGAAATCCATGTCATGGTTTGACACGCCAAATTGTGGTGTTATATTAAACAAGTTAGATTTGAAAGGTAATGACCGTTCTATTTTTTAATGTTTGAGATTTAAGTCAATATGAATATTTGAATATCCATGAATAACCTAAAATTTGTCATGGATTAGATAACCAACCATAATTTAGTTTACATAAATTTTATTATAAATTTAGATATCCAACTTCAATTGAAATGGATTTTATTTCATCTTTAGAGACTATATATGAAAAAAAGAGTAATATATGCGATCGTGAGTTACCTTTAGAAAATTTATATGTTCCATATAATATGATATTGAATCAATGGGGGATAAGATACACTTTTCCTTTATTTATCTCATGTTTCATCTATTCTTCTATTATGAGGATTTATAAATGGAATTTGATAGATTGACATGATGTATAATTGGTATGTGGTTAATCGAATAAAGTTTCATAAAAAGTAATTTATGAGATAATTGGAGTTTGAATATCAAATTATATTCTTTAATAATTTTTTGAGTTAGGGTATTCTAAATTTTTTATGTATTACAAGTAAATTTTTATAGATTTTTTGATGTGGGGATTTTTTTATTTTTTAATCACCTAATAATTATCGATTGATTAATTAAATTAATGTTATATGAGGTGGAGTGGTGGAGTGGAAATTTAATCCACATATAATAATGAAATAATAAATAATTAGTCATTATTATGATTTGGGTGTGGTAAATTATACAGGGTTAATTACATGAATGTGGAAGATAACAATAGGATGAAAATAAGAGGAAATAATGAGGAAAATTATATTATTATGATATTTTATATGGTTTTTTATTGAGAATTATTTTAATGTGTTACTAATATTGTAGGCCTTAGTAGTTGTTTTTATTGTGTTATAAATTTCGGTTTGAATCATATTGGGAAGGTAATAGGTGGTGTTATATTAGATGGGGTGTGTGGTTTATATATATATTTTTGTGATATATTCCCTAAATAAAATTTGATATCATTTTAAAGGTTAGGATATCTAAGTGTTGACTAGTAAAAAAAATTATTCTTGTACTTTTGTGATTAACATAGTGTTACAGGTTGTGGTTACGTGTCACACTGATATAGTAATTTTATATCTTTAGTAGAATATATAATATCAATGTTATATTATGGATTTGTTTTAACCCAGTTTTGAGGGTTATGTTCTATTTTTTTTAAAAAGATATGGTATTCAATTACATTCATGTATTTGGGGTAATGGAGTATTACCTAATGTTGATATAAAGAATGAATATTTTACTCCCACTAGAAATTAAGTTTTTATTATTTTAGTTTTATCATTATACAATTTTCATTGTTGTAGTTGTGTGCTCCCCATTAATATTATAATTAGTTATTATGGTTGTAGCAACATTAATTAGAGGTGAATATGACAGGAGGTTGTGATTGTTATGTTTGTTTTCATTTCTTGGTCATGAAAATATGGATGGGGTGGTAGATGACATGTTGTGGTGGTTATTTAAATTGTTTCTTCATTGTTTCATTATAATTTAATAGTTAATATATATACGCATTCCATTCATAGAGGCCGTACAATTCCGAATTTTTAACAAATAATTTTTTAGAGGAGTAACTTTCTATAAATATATGTATTCTCAATTTATTAGTCTCTATTATTATTAAAACTTATAGGATCATGATTATGGAAGTTCTAAAAAACTTTTTTTTGATCATAATATTTTTCCATTAGAGTAAGGGGATCATGTATCAGAGACATATATATATATATATATATATATATATATTAAAATTAGGTTACATGGGATTTGTGAGATGAAATTTATCAAGAATATATCAATTTATGATATTGAAGATGATTTATCATCTCTTGGTGTCTGTGGTAAATTGTTACTTAAAATATAGTTAATTCCACCCATGTTCTTATTTATATTCTATTGGTGCTACCTCCCAACTTATATCCAATTAGAGGATGGATTAAAGGGTAAATACAAAATACATTATCAACTTAAGAGGATGGATAGAGAGGTTGATTCATGGTATAATGGTATCACCACTAACGTGTTTGGGCTCTGTGTATTTCATAGAGGGGGAGGGGTGAATTAATGATCCATATTTATTTTATGAATTTCCTCTTTAAATATAACCTATATGATAAGTTGAGACCACAATGTTATCATATTATGACACAAGTACTCATTGAAATGATACAAAAATTAAATGGAATATGACATATGTATGTACATGATTCCTCTTTGAATACCTACTCTTTTCGGTGGTCAGTTAGTAACCCCAATCACATATTATTCTATATTAAATAATTTAATTTTATAACATAACATCACACCATTATTACATTGAAAACCACCATAATCTCCAATATAATACTATATGCCTTTATTCGAACTCACACAATCATTCCTTTCACTAGCTTTAATTTTTTCCTCATATGGATCAACCCTCCCAACCAGAGTGATTATATCATTAATTTGGTTCTCTATATTTTCTTCTATAGCCTCAATGATAAATTATTTATTGAAATCAAACTAATTTTTTTCCGGTCTTTTTCTCTTTCAAAAATATATTAGCATTTTTTAACTCCTCCTTAGATGCATAAGATCTCTTAGATGTCATTAATTTATTGTACCTCAACACACAAGTTCTCTTTTGAATGAACTAGATTCACCTTCGATAAATATTATGTATCCTCTTTCTAATTTTTTTTTCTATTTATCTCAATGTTTCATGTTTTAATTTTATTTTTTTGACCTTTTTTGATATTACCAGAATATTACATAAATATTATATAAATTTTTAACTTCAAAAACATCCCTTGTTTTACAGCAGAGTGATTCTATTTATTCATATCGGTGGATAATTTATTTCTCAAATTCCCATAAAAATAATAACTTAAATTGAGTTATGTTCACCTTTAGACTCAGGTGTTTACTTCATGCATCAATTCAAATATCACATCATTCTTATATCCTTTAAATCCACTTGTTTTTATTTCTTTTAAACATACTCATGTTCATCGAAACATGTTTCTATATGATTGGAAGTTATCTTCTATGGAATCTAACTCAACTCAGTAATTTATCATGAAGTTTCATTATCATGATTAGATATCTCAATATAAACCGTAGTTATATTGGATTATAAATGATATTTAAATCATTTATAAACACAGAAAACAACTTGATATTTAATTTTCCTTTATTTATAATTTATTTTTCTGAAATTCCTTCATAATTCAAAATTTAAATTTAATTGGTCATTCTAAAGAGAACCTTATGAAGTTCTATAGGAACTATGGATAATTTTAATAAGATATGCATATTATAATATTTTAGTAAGGTTGTTGAACCTTAAGATATTTATATATTATGAAGACTACATCTTATGAAATATGTATATTATGTGTATCTATTCACACATAAGAGACATATTACATGCCCATCATATTACATAACTCTCATATCTTAAGAGGTGAGAAACCATATGAGATACTCATATAATATGAAATCACCATCATATTTGAAATGGCTATCTTCTACTATACTACTATAATATGATATCACCATATATTTAAAACTTCTATATTCTTATGAAATATAAAATATTTATCCTTCAATGAATTTATTTATCGAAAAAGGAATTTACCCTTCAAAACATTGGTACAATTATGGAGTAACCATTCTAAAATCTTGTACTCTTTTATAACAAGGTTTAAACTTTCTAAACTACTCTTTCACACTTTTAACCTTCTAAAGATACTCTTCCAAAGCGGCGACGACTCAATAAACTCATGTATTTCTCTTAAAAAAAATGAGATATTACCAAATTATTCTTCAAATTTATATTACACATGTCACAAAAATAAATTTTTAATAACTCTAATTGAACACCAATCCTTATCAATCATTCCAAATAACCTTATAATAAAATTAATAAATTATAAAATTATTCTACCCATTATTCAAATGATTTCCTTCAATGGATCTATCTTCCAATAATCTCAACTATTTTAGATAGTCTGTTACCATAAACACTGCTCTTTTCCTTAGAATAACTTAACAATCATAACATGAGAGTGGAACTACATAAATCTATCCAGACAAGTTCTTCATGAAACATCAAAAATATGTTTTCCCTATTTATGATGGTAGTACCCTAGAACTTCATACACTTCTATAATATTTAGTTCTATCCAAACATATAGACAAAAAACACAATACATTCATGAAAACACAAATCTTACAATTTTTATTTGTTTTCAATAGCAACTAATATCCCTTATAGAAATATGTGTTCTCATTTCACTTCTTCATCTTATTTAAAATATATACAGATTCATAAAGAACACTTTTCACCCCCAGCTTAATCCTTCTAAAATTATATTATTTTATCTATTTAGATTTGATATATAACCATTAACTATTTTTTATAGAATGATTTAACCATACAATATAATCAAGATCCTTTACGACAATGACCCCGGGTCCAACAACCCAAATTTGGTGTATACATTGTTACATTGGAAAAAAATACAAGAGAACCCACCATGCAATATTGATTAGTTTAGATGTATTGAAGAACTAAATTCATTCATAATCCCATTATTTTATTTGAAATATAAAAACATTATATAATAATCATTCTTGTATACTAGAAATAAATTAGAATATTCAACCTTCATATCTTGGGGAAAGAAAAATAAATAAATTTTGACCTGAAAAATCTCTTTAAGGATTGTATATATTAGAAGTTATCATGAGTGATTAATATATAATTAGTATGGAAAAATGGATTATAAAAATATATTTTATAAAATAAAAAACTTGATTTCAAAGTAAATTTATAGGAAATATTAACATAGACATTACATGGATAATAGAATCGAAATTCATAATAAGGGAAATTAAAAAATTTGGATAATCAGGATCTTAACATAAAGTACTCAACCAAGATATCAGGACTCTTACTATCAAGTCATTGGCTAAAATATTCATAATTAATGTATATGTCTAATACTAGATATCCATTTAATATGATATGTATATTATTTTGTCTCATGATACTTATCAATTCATCGATGAGCTATCTATAATGAAGACCAACCCATCAATTTAACGCCTTTTGAATTCCTCATAAATTGAATGATCAATAAAATTCATTCTTAAAATTATTTATAAATTAAAAATTTCTCATATTGAGTCAAGAATATGGAGCATTTTCCTAAATAATGAAACACATTTTTTAATAATGTTTTTTCAAATGATACCATATATAGAAATGGTATATGGTTGAGACAATATCAAAGTGGTGGAAATAATGTTTTTCAAAGATATGATACTTAAAATATGGACATGGAAAAGAAAATAAAGTCCAATTATGTTATGTAGAGTGATAGGGAATGCAATCTTGACCATGATAATGAATACGTTTCCATAAATATGTAAAGGATGAAAGAATACCTTAAATTCATTATAAATGAAGGTTTGGTAGTAAAATAAATCCATTTTCAAATAAATTATAAGTAAAATATTAAAAGTAACTACCTTGTAACATGGTCTAATAATGATGTTGTAAATCAAATTTTAAATTCATTTCATTACTTTTTAAAAATAAAACCCATTTATTTTGATGAAATTTTAAATAAAAATTCCATGAATATTGATAAAACTATTTTATTTAGGAATAAAAAATGAAAATTATAAATAAATAAAATCAAATCAAGTAACATTCATAATGGTGGGAAAATATTTGTTTTGTTGTAAATGTAAAAAAAAGATTCATCTCACACATTTGGTATAAATTATAAAAGTGAATCCTTATGAAATTTTTTAAAATACTATCTTTAAATTTGTTTAATAAAGTAAAAGGTATTTAAAATGAACTTTAAAATCATTTCAATTATATTTACAACTTTTATAAAACAATTTTTAAAACTTGGATATATAAAACAATGATTATTGACTGAAAAGAATAAATATGTTTGATATACCTAACAAGTAATTTAAATGGTAATTATTGATCCCACTAGAGAAGAAATATAAAATAGACATCTTAAACATAAAAATAACTATCATAGAAGAAAATATATGGTTTTTAAGATATTAGGATCATATAATATTATAAATTAATACTGATCATAAAACAACTCAAATAAAATGATATTGTAACAAAAATATACTACCATGGATCCTTACATAGCTATACATGTACGATTCTATTGTATAAATAATTTTAATTAATTAAAAAAAAATCAAATAATAACATTTTTAATATATAATAAAAACTTTAAGTTATATTATAATAATTTTATATACCTTCACTAGATAGTTATTTACTATGTTGGCCATTTAAGGTTGTTCGGTTAATTTATCCAAAATTACTTCATCATATTGTTCATTTTTAAAAGTGTTATGAAATTATTTCCTTAAATATATAATGTTAGTAATATCATGAATATAATTTTCAATCATTACATACAATTTTATAATTATCCATGAATGCTAATAATAGAAAAATGTATCACATCTCTTTATGGATGTGGTATTCCACATGTACACATGGGCGACATTGTAATTTACCAACAAATAGAAGGGTAAGAAGTTTGATGATATCATAGATATATTGAATAATAATTATGTTACAAATATCATATATTTTCTATAATTTAATCTTTATAAAAATTCATCTAAAATGGTTAGGACAAATAAATTACACCACTAATTGGAGATAGTAGGTCATACGTACTCATGAGTGAGGTATTTGTTTTCAATATTGAAAAATGAGACAGAAATAGATATAAAATTAACAAAAAAACATATCAATATGGTGAATATAATAATTTATTTATGTTATTATTTTTATTAAATATTTTTAGTAGGTTTAAAAATATAATAACTTGAAAAATAATTATAATAATATATACTTATTTTAATGGTAACCTTCTTTGGCTTACAACTTATGTCTTGTTGTAGTAGTCTTTTTGTGAAACCAGTGCAACCCCCATCCTAAATTACACAAAAAAAAAATTAGCAGATACTCTACAATACCTCTTACATTCCTCTTCATAATAAATAGGTTACATACTAATAGCGATTATCTAAAGTAACATGAAGATATTATACCCTCTACAAGCATAGCATCATCTATAATGCACAACATTAATATAAAACAAATAAACATAATATTATATGGTTGATGAAAAATAAGAAAAATAATGGAACGAAAATTAATTAGAGGATAATTTGATGGACCCAAAATGTGGTGGATTAAACCAAGTATTATGAAATAGAAAATTAAATGAATATATATGAAATTGTCTAGATAATGTATTTAAATCTTCTTCACCGCAAGCCTCTATCCACATTGTTCTCTCTCACAAGGCCCTTTACCCTCACTAGATCCCTAGTTAGGAAATATTAACATTCCCTAAGATTATCATGAAGGGTGCAGTTATATCATAGTAGGAAACCACTAATTTTACCATAACATAAGTTAAATTTTATTTAAGGGTGTATTCCATGATAATACTAAAATTCAAAAAGAAATATCATACTGACTGTATGTGCGTACACACAATTACCATGAAACTCTTCTATACCAAAATAATCTCTATTTCATAAGAATATTTGAATGGTCATTGAAATTTCACAAGTTGAATAGCCATCCAAAATGCACCACAGTAGCTATAAAGACCCATATTTTGGACTAGTTGGAAAATTTCAGGAGAGTTGGAAATTTCCATTTGGTGGAAGGGACAAATATAAAATTGACTCATAGAACATAATTATATGTTTTAAAACATATAAGTATTATTTTTGGATATTTTATAAGACCCAAGAGGTATCTGAAAGTTTTTGGTGAGTTTTTACAGCATCATCCTCTAAAAACTACATTCCCAGAGAAACATAAAGGGTGATTTGTTTTTTTAAACAATGTGAATACTTGGGGAAAACCATGTGGCCATTTAAGGGTTGTCGCATGGTTTTATAAACCTTGAAATGAGGGAAAAATAAATGTATAATTTTTGGATAAAATTTTAGTGGTAGGTACACTAGGTGTGGATGGGTTTACAAACTATGCGCCCAGACCACATGGTTAGAGCAACGTTACAAGTAGCACAACATGATTGGTGCTAAATTATCCAAAACGTGTAGCCTAAACATATAGGGTATGGATCTTGGGTAGTGTGAGATACATTATTTTTCTATAGTTATTTTAACAGTGTTTCCTTTCCATGCACCTCTTTAAATTGGGAAATGAAAACTTTTATCCTATTAACTTAAATATATTTTAACGCATTTCCTCCTGTTCACCTAGGAGGCCTCCCACATGTATACATATCTCCCTCATCTTCCTAAGGTAGGATCTCCCTCATTTAATCCCCAAATCAAATGATTTTAGGTGTGTTGGAAGTGTATCAGTACGTCTAATACAACTCATGCTTCTTTCTTTCGTTAAACTCGTTGCATAGAATGTTAAATCAATGATAGATCATTTTCACTATTTATAGGTTGTTTGTTGATTCTTCTGATTTCCCTCATTCTAGATCGAACCAAGTCCCAATCACGGATTATTGGATCATCCAATTCATGAAGTAGGTGGTCAATATTATTTCCCTCAGTGTTGTTTCATTTTTTAAGTATTCCAATTATACTACATGCTGAAAATTATATTCATTGCTCTTAAATTATGTAATTCCTTAACAAAATCTACTAGACCTTATTTGGATGTTTCATGACACACTTTTACATGGTTGGTTGTTGATGGCCTCAACCCAAACTAGTACGTAAGATGAGTTCAAATAAGTTCCTCAGGATCAATTTTTATCTATACGACTAGACCACTCAATAGGGTGAGTTTTTTGATTCTCATGATTATAATTATCTATCAATGTTTTGATTCCCTTTTTAGTGTATTGACCATCCATCATGAAAGGTAATTATTAAATTGATTTAAATGATTGTTATTCATATCAATCCTATGTTTTCTAATGAAACTACCTTTAACGTGTGTTGTCTTATCAAATAAAAAAGCATAAATTAAACGAGATTACATGATGTAGTATGAGGCATGTATATGAACATGATATCCTTTTACATTTAATGTTTAATTGTAATATGGAATGTTCATGCACAATCCGATTTCCATTAATAATGACTAAACAAATTTTATAAAGTGGATTAAATTAAGAGTGAATATAAAGACCATCTTAGAAACCCCTTCCTAGAACTTATGTGTAAAATGATAAAAATTATTTTCTTAGACTATAAATCATCTTGGAGACACTTATTATTAATGGTAATGAAATACTTTATTAAATGAGATACATGAGAATGGTGTCTCTTTTTATCCATGAGTATGGAGTCTCCTATTGTTCAATGATACTTAGGAATGACGTCCTTGAGCATAGAATCCATTAAATTATGATAATTGATCATGTAATACCATATTATTCTATAATAAAATGGCATTTCATCCATAGGCATGGTGTACCTTACATTTTGTTACTCATTCACATATTCTATTAGCATGATATCCATTACATTATGATACTTGAGCATTGAATACCTAGGCATGGCTTCCTTTACATTATGATACTTGATCATAGTGTCCCTAAAAATGGAATCCATTACATTGTGATTAATGATAATGGAATCTATTATTACCATTCAACTGAGATCATTTGGCATAATAACCCTTACTAAAAAGTGAAACATATTATATTAATAATATGTGGACACCTGGTCGATAATCCATGGTTCTAGGTTAATGCATGTATATCTTGGTATATACTTGTGTCTTAATATATTCATATATATATATATATGCGATGGGAATTTTTTGGAGACATTACTAGATCATTCCAACATATGTATAGTCAGACAATTGCCCTTGGAGAACCTGAGAAACTTGGTTTTAATCTTCCTTTACTACATTACTTACTTTTATATACATAAACACAGCTATATTTTATATTCACATACTTAATTATAAAAGAAACATTGGTAGTTTCCTACTAATTATATCTCACACTCTAATCTGGAAACCATTTCACTAGGGTTCCTAAATATACCTCATGGTTATAGGATAGGTGTATGGATTGTGATCTATGTTGTTTTCATTATAGATAAGGACTAGATATAGAATCATTGGAGTAGCAGCTATGAATATACTTAGGCTACGTTCCGGATCTATATTAATTTCATTATTTATGTTATTTTAGGAAGGTTTGGTTGTATTTGTGTAGGTTATATACTTATATGACATTATTGACTACTGAACAAGTTCATGCATGATTATCATTTAATTATTACTGATTATCAGTTGTTATTATATTCCACAACTCTTTATTTATTATTTTATATGCTTTATTTATTTATAATATATAGGGTATTGTTTCCCGATTATAACACATTATATCCTCATTGCTAGTTGGAATCCTCTAATTTATGGGGAATAATTCTTTAGGTCATTTGACCCACTATCTCAGGGCACCATTTCAATGGCTCCCAGGCCGGGATGTTACAAGGGGTATCAGAGGCTTGTTTTATCTTTTGTCTTGTCTTTTTGGGATGGTATATAGGAGAATAGGATTGTGTTGAAACTTGGTAAAAATATCATGTATTGGTCTTTCCAACCCACACATAAGGGAATGATAATGTTTCTTAGGATGGGATTATTTATGATGCTGTTGTTACAGTTGATTGTTATTTATCCTTCACTGATTGTTGTATTTATATAGTTTTTTTATTTATCGATTTATGGATATTTACCCTTGGCTTGATATGCAAGGGGATTATTGTTCATGCATCATTTTAGGTTCATATATATTCACTTTCCATTCATATTCTATTCCATGTAAGTTTTATTACTTGACCACTTGATATTTGATATAGGTTCCTTATGTGATTATTTATCATTCTTGGAAGTAAATTTTCATTTCATGTATACCATGTTTTGGGTGATTTCTTCCATGTTTTCTTATATTATTTTCTTATTTATAATATTTTAATAATTATTTCCATACTTATTGGTGTTATTTTTGTGATATCATTCTTTGTTATTCTATGATAAAAAATGGGTTCTTAAAGTGTATGCATCAACCCAAATGATGTTTTCACATATATCTTGATGGTGGAACCTTAATTAACCAATTATGATATGTTTAAGACATGTACCGTTAGTTTCATGTGCTAAAACATTTATAGTTTTTATTAAATTGGTAAATATAAAAATTTAAAAAAGTCTATTGGCCATGAAAAATTGGTAAAAGTAACCCATATTATCAAACCATCATATGTGGAATTTTTATATCTTAATACTAAAAATAAAGACCCATTTGTAGTTACATGAATGAAAATTTTAACTTATAATAGAATGTAACTTTATAAATAAGGAATTTTAATTCATATAACTGAACTACAAGATCTCATAATTTTTAGGTACGTTTCTATTTTAGTTTTTCATTAGACCTATTCTGTTAGGGTTTTCCTTGTCTTTGAAACTTAGTGGTCGAGTTCCTTTTAGTATCTAGAAAATTTTCTAAATAAAATGACATAATGTTTGGGGATGTTTTGTTTAATTTATGGAGTGTGGGTAAAAATTTGATGGTCTTATGAGGGTTTTCTATATGTTGGGAATGATTCAAATGTTTTTGAGGATTTGAAAAAAAAATACAGTGTAAGATATGTTTGCAAGAAATTTACCCATTGTGAACCTATTAAACATGGTGTAAATGTCTCTAAGAAGACCTTGTGAACTAGTTCATGATATTAATTGGTTACACATCATGAATCTCATAAATTATTTTTATCTATCTCCGGGCATATTCCATAAAATGGGTTCAGATAATTAAATGAATACATGTCGTGAAATGGGTACATGACATATAGTGTTCAATATGGGTTATTTATAACCCTGGGTGATGTATTTTTTAGTATAAATCATAATTTTGGAAATTTATGTTTTGAATGTATTTCACACTCTGTATTTCTTAGGATCAGTGGTTTAAAAAAATGATGTGCATATGATTCATTCTTCAATTGCATCCATCCCTCCTCTCTCGATCCCAAGGAAAATCCAAGTGATTTTTAACTCCCTTATTCTCTTCTAAATATCCCAATCAAGTGATAAATATATGTTTATTTTTTTTCTCTTGTGTTTTCCCCTCTATCTTCTAATTGTCTCTCATTATCATGGAGTAATCTTTTGACTATTGTAGAAAAACGTGCTGATCTTCATATTTTGTGATCTATGTTTTATTTGTTATCATATTATCCTTCTTTATTGATTTATTTTTCCTATTTAAAGTGTTTCATTTATTTATAATTAAATGTTGGAGGACTAAAACTGAACCCTTTGTCTATTTCTATTATCCAAGAATGTGTAATATTATGCGGTCGCACAAAAACAATGTGTGCATTTATTAATTGAGTAAAAAATGATAGATAAACCTATGTGAAATTATTTATTGGATTAATTTGGATTCAATAATGTTCTGACCTAGATTGCGACTACATTTAGGGTGATCCCATATTGGAATAATAATGAAATAGATATTAGTTAAAAGTATGTTTTTGAATGACATGATACCATATGTGATTTCATCTAATAGAGTCACCATAGAAAATGGGAAAATGAATGATTGAACTGGATGATTATAATTTTAAAGTCATTATGTGTGAAAATTAGCATGGAAATAGATTAAGATATAAATTAATTAATACAGGGGTAATTTAAAGGCGAATAGTGAATGGTGGAATTAACCATTTTGACTTATTATATGATGTTTTGTTTTTATTTCCATTCTGATTTTGGTTTTTATTGATGTTGAAATGATTATAAATAGTTCTTAGCCAAAATTATAAAATTATTATATTGAGGGCTTGACTGGGATGATTAATTACTCTATTAGGGCATGTTCCGGTAATTCTATAGTTATTATATGTATTGGACTGGAAATGTTGTAATGATTATAGGACTTGGACCAGTTATTCAATAATTTTTATATGTAGGGAATTTTTTGATTATGTGATTATTCCTTGGACATGTGGTTAAGGATGGATTGGTTATGCTACATGATCAAATATATTCCATCATGGTTCCAAATTAAGTTGATTATTCGGTTGTATTAATTTATTAATTGATACACATATTTATTTTATTGTTGAATTAACTAATTTTCATCCTAGTTTTTTTAGACACAGACATGTAGGACTAGGGATTTTTACTCACACACTATTTGATATGTTATTTTGTTCCTAATAAGATTACATGGATGCAAGTTTCGAAAAGGGAAAAGTAGAATGTAGATGATCACATCTATTTGGATGGGTTGGAGCTTAGACATGGAACCAACATTGGGTTCTGAACCAGGGTATTTTGAATTTATTTATATGAAAATTATCTTTTATCTATATTAATTCCAGTTTGACATTTAGATTCCTTCCATCCTTACATTACATGGTTTATTATTTTATTTACTTGGTGCTTCCTTTACCTTCTAGTTTTATGATTTAGTTATTCTGCTACTTCGGTTGCTTCAATATTTGTTAATTTATACTATATTACAACATTTTATAATGGGGTATAGTCATAAATTTATTCTCTTTACACCCCTTTTCTACTTGGAAGTATCTAGTATACATGATGGAACACTTGAGCTCCAGTAACTAACCTGATTTGGCCACATGGGGGAGTTTCGAATTTGGGGATGTTAAAGTGTTTTTTTAAATAACGGTTCATGAATTTCTTTTCTATTTATTTAATATTTAGGAAAGGTTTAAAAGAGACTAGGATCTAACTGAACTTGGTAAGGAGCTTATGCATGAGTGCAGCTAAACCATGTATAATGGAAAATATGAGTACCAGGGATGGGATTTTTTTCATGATGATATCTTGTTATGGTTGGTGTTATATCACTATTAGTGATTCACATATTGTATGATGTTATATTTTCTTAATATTTGTAGTCATGGATTTTATGGTGTAAGATGAGTATGTACGCATCATGAAATTAATATAGGGATGTATCTTGATATGAACTATCATTAAAGGGACACATTGTTGCATGCGATGTGTTTTCCATGGTAAAATTTGATATGAGATCACTAATATATCTGATAAAAGAAATGAAATAATATTTATGTCAAGCTAAAACACTTGTAAGCCATTTTTATAAAGACCATGAGACAGTGGTTCTCTTTTATTTCAATTATTGAGGTTGAGGTTGTTTTCACTGAATGTTTTAAAGATTTTGTTTGTCTTATAGAGAATAACCCTCCTCGTCATCTTCAAATTATGTGTTAGTAGAGTGGTAATGAACATGATTCTAATGTAGCAGATTCATATATTAATTTATCACCTTAGGATCATATGGATGTTCATAATTGTGACTACTTATTAAGGGTCATGTGATCTATATAAAGGGAGATTTTTTGCACTTTACTATCTGTATCTGAACTGAAGAGATATTTTCAACTGAATAATCCTACGATGTTGACTTGGGAGGGTGGACCTAGGAATCTGAGTTCTAGATCAAATAAGTAAATTAAATCATTAATAACATTGATATACATGAATATATAATGGTTAATCTTTATTCGTGCATTATTTATGGACCTTCCATGAATTGGTGGGATATTCTAGAAAAATATTTGAAGTAAGAGGATTTATCCTGGAAGGACTTTGAGGAAAATTTCCGAGCCCCTTCCACCAAGAGATATTGAGGGGTGAGAAGGACTGTGAGTTCAAAAATCTGACACGGGTGGGAATTTCAGTGATATAATATGATGGAAATTTCACCCATTTTCAATGATTTTATCCTTCATAATATTCTGATGAGATCTATAGGGTGAGTCATTTTTATGATGGGCTTCTCTATGATATCATGTCAGTGGTGAACGGTTTTCCCCTGAGTGTCTTTTAGGATGTGATGAATCTAGAACTCATCATGGAATAGAATCTAGGATAGTCCCCCATAATTGCCTTGGTAATTTCAGTAGGTTAAATTGGGATCTCTTCTTCTGGTTAAAAGATGTGTTTTTATGATAGTTATCACCAAGGAAAAAAAGGGAGAGTAGTCAGGGATATTTGAATCTATCTGTGGACTATGTTCTATTTTAGTGATATCAATGTGTTATGTTGTGCCAAAAGTGGATTTAGTGTCCATACCTTATGTTGAAGTTCCATTCTTTTGGTAATCTATATTACATGCAGAGGTTTTATGAGGGAATGTAAGAGAAGGGTAGAGAAAATGGATCAGGACATGTACTATAGTATATGATAGAATTTTCAACCCCTCTGTAGACTAGTAGTTGGAGTTCCACTAGATGTTTTTGTTTTGGTATTAGATGCGGTACCCTAGTGCAGGAGTTTAAGTAACTCGATTATGAAATACACTAAGGGTTTCAGACTAGATCCCATAGTAGAGGGGTAGGTGAGATGAAACTGATGCAGTCTACTTCGGAAAGTGTGGATATAGGACATTCTACATTTAGAGGTATGATTAATGTATCATATGAACTTTGATGCATTTTTTTGATACCAGAGAATCACATTACTTTTTATATTCTATTTTCAAAAATGGTTTGGAATTGGTTGTGGAAATTTTAGAAGGTGTATTAACCATTGAAACACCATTAGGAGAGATACTAGAGAATATTAAATGTCCCAAGTCATCTTCTCTAGAAATTGGTCGTTACCGATTATTTTTGGAACCGTTAATGTTTTAAATGAAAAGTTTTGATTTCATTGTTAGTATGGATTATATTTATCTATACCATGATTATATCAACTATTTCCATAGGAGTGTTTCCATTCTATATCTTTAAGGATACAACTATTTCACCTATGTGAGCGGGATCTTCGGTTTGGTCATGCATGACCAATTAAGTGCAGATCACATTGTTTCATTGATTATATAGTAGGTATTTATCAATATTATGGTGGAATTAAGTAAGATATTTTTTTAGTGGTATAAGATTTCTTGGATGTCTTTACAGATGATTTCTATGACTTACCATCAATGAAAGAGATCAGGTTTATTATCGATTAGGTGTAAGAAGCAGAGATAATTTCTATTCCTCCTTACAGGATGGAACCAGTAGGGATTTAGGATTTGAATTTTCAGTTGAAATATCTATAATACAATGGTTTTATGAGGCTTGGTACATCTCTATGAGTTTGTCCAGTTGTTTTCCCCAAGAAGGCTAATGCGATTTTGCAATTATGCATGTATTATAGAAGATTGAATCAGATGATATTCGAGAATTGGTATCCCCTTCCAGACATTGATAATCTCTTTGACCAGCTAAGAGGTACATTGTCATTTTCTAAGACCGATATGAGATTTAGATACGACCAATTTAGGGTGAAACCATTGGGAATTCCTCTGTCTACCTTAAAGAGTAGGTATGGATTGTATGAGTTCATTGTGATGTCGTTTGGATTGATTAATGCACCAGTTTTGTTCTTGTAATTGATGTATTGGATCTTTCAAACATTTTTGGACTAGTTATTCATGTTTTTTATCTATTACATCTTACTGTAATCCTAGTCATTAGATGATCATTCCCAATATCTTGAGATCATCTTCTAAACATTGAGAGACAATTGTATTTACACTAATGTAAAAAAATTTAGTTTTTTATTGATAATGTGTACTTATTAGGCCATGTCATATTGGAGGTAAAAGTTTTAGTCGACCCAGAAAAGTTCACATTCTTGGTATCTTGGGAGTGTCCCAACAATGTATTCAAGATTTATATATTTTTTGGGTTTATAAGGTTTTTATGAGAATTTTATCTAGGAATTATCCCATCTGTATGAACCGATGTATGAGATCACCAAGAATGGAGTGTACATTTTTTGGTCAGTTGCTTGAGAGGGGGACTTTTTGGATATGAAATTTAGGATATCCTAATCATCGATCATCAATTTACCAAAACATGGTAAATCCAATATCATGAAATATAATGCATCCGAAGTTGGATATGAATAAGTTCGGATGTAGTAGGATCGAGTGGTTTCTTATAGCCTCAGAGAGCTAAGACCAAAAGCGAAGAATTGTCCTTATCACAGTCTGGAGTTAGTTACTGTGGTACATACCATGATATGTTTAAGATGATATCTTATGGGCGAGAGGTTTATGTTATAAATGAACCACAATAGCCTTAGGTATATATATTTTATTTGCAGGATCTAAACCTTCAGCAAATAAGAGGGGTTGAGTATCTACCGTATTTTGATATTGAGTTATCTGATACACTAATGAAGGGAAAAATATTTGTCTATACCTTGAGCTAGAAGACATAGGCATAGGTACTGAAGGAGTCTTACGATGAGTGGAAGATGATAGCACTCTTTACAGACATTTATATACATGATCAGTATTCCTAGGGATGGGTATCTCTAATGGTGAAATATAACATACATGTACATCTTGACTGGATCAAGAAATAATAGTTATCAAATCTTGAGTTCTTAAATCTAAGATATAGCTTATATAGTGGGGATCCAGTAGTTGGATAGTCTCTTGGTAGTGGTTATTTTCTTCTTTTATGTAGCTGATTATTGGTTCCTATATACATTCATGTGGAGTTGATGAGAGAGTTTCATGCTACTAGAAGTGTGGTAAATCCTAGTTCAAAAAATATGTATATTGATATCTATATATATTACTAGTAGTCATGAATGAAGAAAGAGTTATAGGGATTCATAGTTAATTGTTTCACCTATTTGTAGGTAAAATATGAGCATTAGAGGCATTTTGGGATGTTGCAGCCTCTTCCCATTCATGAGTGGAAATGGGATGATTTCACTAATGATTTTGTGAAAGGATTATGTAGGAAAACTCATATGAATGATATAGTATGGATGTCCATTTATCGACATATGAATATATTTCACTTCTATTATATTAGAGAGACCATCATTATTAATGATTTGGGTAGTCTTAACGTGTAGAATATAGTATGGCTCCTAGTTTTTTAAGGAGTATCATTTCTGTTAGGGATCCTCATTTCACATCTCTATTTTTGGAATGGTATTAATAAGGATATGTTATCACAGTTCCATATGAGCACAAACTACCCTCCATAGACTAATTCTCAATCTAAGTGGGCAATTCAAAATCAGTAGGATATATTGTGAGCCTATTTTTAAATTTTAGTGGCTCATAAGAGAAGAATATGGAACTTGTAGAGATTTCATATAATAAAATATTCAAATAATCAATCCTAATAAATTTTTTTGAGGATTTGTATTTAAGGTTGTGTCGATTTACTCTTCATTGGTTTGATTCAAGAGAGTCATCACTTATTATACCTAGTCTAATACAAGATATATCGAAGTTGGTTCGTCTGATCAGAAGGCGGTTGGTGACCACATAGTGAAGGAAACAATTTTATGCTGGCAATCATAGATGACCTAAATAGTTTTAGGTTGTTCATCATGTTTTCATTGGGGTGTCTCCTAGGTTGGGAAAATGTCGTATCATGAAATTGGAATTTTAGCCCCCATATTTTTTCAGCCATTTGAAATAGTGGTATGGTTCGGTCAGGTGGCATACCAATATGACCTTCAATAGTGCTATAGTTCCATGAAAAATATGTTTCATGTGTCACAACATCGGAGGAATCATATCAAAATTTCTCATATGGTAGATATTGAGGAAGTAAATATTGGTGTAGATGCGTCCTTTTTAGAGAATCCGATGTGGATTATAGACTATAGTGAGGAGTTTTTCTATGTAAATACTATACCTCTAGTTTGAGGTAAGTGTCCGAATTGTTGTCTTCAATAGGAGAACTAAGAGAGGGAGTCTGATATACGATAATTGTGGGAAGACTTGTTCATTACGATACCATAGTGATCATTAGAGTAAATTTTGGATGACCTATTCTGGTGGGGATATTGTAAGATCCCATATTTTAAAATTTATGTACCCATTTATGTTTTTCATTAAACCACTTTTATTTGGGTTTTCCTTGTCTTTGAATTTTAGTGGTCATGTTCCATTGAGTATAGAGATAATTTTATGATGAAAACGACTTAATTTTTGGGTATGATTGTTTGTTTAAATTATTAGATTCTGGGTAGTCATGTCATGGTCTTACGAAGGTTTTCTATAATTTTGAAAGGCTTTGGTGGGTTTTCAGGCCTCTCAAAAAAATATGGGATGATAATACTCTTCTGGAATTTAACATTCCATGAACCTAATATATGACATGTAAATATTGACAACCAGACATAATGAACTAGTTATGGAAGTTAATTGGTTATACATCATTAACCTGTTACAGAATGTGCACGTGTCACCACTAAAATGATGGTAAATGGGGTTAGAGATTTAAATGAATACCCAAAATTAAATTCGCACACAACATTTAATTTTTAATTATTTTTATCTTAACTAGAGGCGGAACATTTTTTGGCATAAATGATAATTTGGGAAATACATAATGTGAAAGGATTAAACTAGGTGTAGTTCAATGGTTCAGTGGTTTTAAATCTATAATGCATGTATGATTAATTCTTAAATATCATGTAACCCACCTCTATCAAGCCTTAGTTGAGTCTAATATATTTTGGAGTTCTTTATTACCTTCTGGATGTCTTGATCAAGCGATCAACATCTCGTGAGTGGTTCCACTTTGGTTTCTCTCTATCTTCCAGTATTTTCTCATTATCATGGTGTAAAATTTCTTCCACTATAGAAACAAGTATTGATCTTGATCTTGTGTGATCAAGGTTTTCATTATGATCATCATTTCCTTCGTTCTTGTGGGTGTTTCCTATTGAAATTGTTGTGTTGATTGTCAATTAAAGGTAGGTGGACTAAAACCAAACCCTGCAGTTTTTTTTCAGTTGTCCATGTATGTGAAATAATATATTGTTTCATTGACACAATGTGCATATTAATTAATTGAGAAATTGATGATGAAAAATATTATGTTGAATTATCCATTGGATCCCAATGGATTCATTTATTTTGAGACCTAGATTAAAATTATGAATAGGGTGATCCAACCCAGGAATAATAATGAATTTGTTAATGGAGTAATGTATTTTTTAGCATGACCTGATATCCTATGTGATTGTTTATATAGATTTACCTTTGAAAATTTTTAAATGGGTTATTAAAATGGATGGTGATAATTTGAGATTATTTGGGTGTGAAAACTATCATGGAAATGGAATAAGATATGATTTAATGAATAAATGGGAAATTGCAAGGAAAATAATAATTCGATGAATTAACCATTCTTTCTTAAGATATGATTTTTTTTCTTATTTCTATGGTTTGTGTTTTCATGGATGTTAAAATACTCACATAGAGGTCTTGTACCATAAGCTAAAATGCTTATATAGAGGTCTGGGACCAATTATGCTATAATTATTATAGTGATTTGGCCAATTATGATGTAATACTTATAGGTATTGGCCCTCTTATTCTATAATTCTTATACAAATAGTGTTTCTTGGTTAGGTGAGTATTCCATAGACATTTGGTTATGATTCAAAGGGTTATGATACAAGCTCAAAGTTATTTCGGCATGGTGCTGAATAAGTTTGATTATTATTTTTAATTAATTTATAAATCAATACACTTATTTATCACATTATTGAATGAACCTATAATTATAATCATTTTGTTTAGAAATGGTGGTTTCAACCATCTGTGTTTTACTGACAACTTATTTGAGTCATGGTTTGGTACCTAAGTGGATTACAACATCATCAAAAATATTTATTAATCAAGAAGGTTGTATAGACAAAGAGGGACAAATAAAGGATCAAAAAGAAACAATTCCTAGGGTGGCCTAATGTAATGGAGGATAAGTTGAACCCCTCTAATAAGATTAACCCCCTATTGTTTCAGGAAAAGGTTTCTAGGGAAGGGTTTGACTCTGGCGCCCTGATCCACTACTGCCATGGAAACGAGAAGATCTATGACCCTATTTCGCTCCCTCCATCTATGGACCACCGAAATGTTGTTTCCAAGGTTGGATCTAAATTTTCTTATGATGTAGATATCTACCAAGGTGTGGATCCATTTCCATGAAAATATTCATGAATGATCCTAGAATTTCCCTCATCTAGGTAGAGAGCTATATTATTCTTGTCACATAGGTACAACCCTATACTCATAACTTTTACTTCCTCCTATATCATGCTCCCTTGTCCATAGTAGGTACAAAAAACTATTAAGACATTTCCCTTGTAGTTGTGAACAACTAATCCACATCACATGACTCCCTCCATGTACGATCCATATACATTGAGTTTGAAACAAAAAACTAGTGGTTTCCACCGCACTCATTATTCTCAAGCCCCGACATTAATAAAAAGTTCCAATGACACACTTACATGCATACATCTCAGGGAGGGCGCATCACGTCAGATGTTGATACCACTAACCATTTAAACAAGGAGGGACCTTGTTTTCATGATGATGGATCTTCTAGAGGATATAATTCCCTCACACCTATTCTTATTCAGGTCCATCCATATGCACCAGTAGCCCACATTCATAATGATATTTCTTGCTGGTTTTTCAAATCTCGTATCCTTCATACCATGAAACCATCACTCCAAGAAAGTGGCACAAAGAATATAATATTAGGATAGTGCGATGAAGTTCCCAAATAAATTCAACACTACTAGGGTCCATTCTCCCTCAAAGAAGAAGTGTTTCTTGTTTTCTTCCTGGTGGGTATTTTAGTAGTGGAATCTGGAATCAGGATTGACACTCAGTTTTTTAATGTTTTCATCCATGGGAACTGAAAGATTCCTTATCCATCAGGTTATAAATTTATAAATTATAGGAATTTTATTGCATCATATCATTCTATTTAAGCTATCCCTCCACTCTTATTTAATATCAATCCTTTGAATGTCCTTTGATGTGAATATCCTTGAGTGGGAGGGGGTAAAAATGCATATATCTGGTTTAGAATTGATTCCAATGAGATCAAATACCTCAAGTTCTTTCTAATCTAGAACTTATTTGATAAAAGGAAAATGCATACTGGCCACTTTAAATGAAATCTATGGTATAGTGAACCCAATAATCCAATTCTGGAACCCACAAGGTTGTGATGCTAGAAGAGAATGTGACCTTCACCTGCGATCCACTTTAACTAATGATAAGTGTTAGGATGAGTGGAGAAATCACATAATAGAAGGTGATATGTGGAAATAACCATTTTCCATATTCCCATCACCTTTATACGACTTGATCTTACCCCAAAGGGTGCACTCTTCCATGATCTCCGAAATGAGCTTCGAATGTATACAGTGAATTGTATCTTCTAGGTTTCTCATTTAATACCACCTTCATGAATAGGACTATCCATCCTTATCCATAATTTCTATTGGTGTTTACCTTCAGATATTGCATCCCATATAAAACTTGCTACGATTTTATAAATAGTACCAACGACACCCTTTGGTACCTTGATGGATGAGAGAGAATGGATAGGTATATCTAAAAGTACAGAATTGAATAAGGTGAATTGACCCCCAAATGAAAGGTAGTGATTATTTTGGTTGAGAAAAATATTTTTATCTTGGTCATAATATGATCAATGACACGAATTCCAAGTCTACCTAATGAGATTAGGGTGCCAAGATACTCAAATAGAAAATAACCTTTATGCTTGTCTAGCACATTGCACTGGGAGGAGACCCATCTAGTGTCGCATTTGTTGGAGATATATAGGTTTCTCTTTGGTTTTTTGATCACATGGCCACTCCAATAGAAATATTCTTCCATAACTTGTTTGATTCCACAAACCAATATCCCACTAGCATTATTGAAGAAAATAAAATCATCTGCAAACATGTAATGTGAAACAGAGGGAAGGTTCATTTTACAAGATATTATTCATGATTGAGGTTGATTTATTATAAATACAGTCTCAAAATATTGTATTGAATGAGTTATGATATGTTTGATTGTGAATGTGATATTTTGATACCATTCATTATTTACGTTTAAAGTAATGAAATTTCGTATGCTAGTTTTAATATAGATGTTTAGGTTATGTTTCAACATTTTCATATGAGGAATGAATTAGACTTTGTAAGTGACGGGTGGAGCCCACTATAGCTCTTTGATGAATCGATAGGTCTCATGAGACAAAATAGTGTCTTGGAAGAAGGCCTTAATAAAATATTTATTTTTAGTATTGGAAAAATGCCTTGACTATGTGGTTATGATATCCGGAATTATGTGTAACATCCCGAGTCCGGAGCCCCTCCACTGGTGCCACACACCCGGTTCGCCACATAACCTCAAGCGCGTTTCCCCGAATGCCAGAGGCTACCGACTAGCAGCAAGGGCCTTGGTGAATCGGTGGGGAAACTATTACCTCATTCAGTAAGGTATACAAGGTAAGAAAAGAACAATAAATAGCAGTAAAAAACATGTAGAACAACAGAAACCAAACATCGGAAGAAATGTAGATATATAACCATGATGACGATGATGTAGAAGGTACAAGTATCTAAGGAAAATAGTAAACACAACAACGTGCTGAAATACAACTGAAACCAAGTGCAAAAGGAAACAAAGTAAGCTCCTCCGCATCGCAAGACATGGCTTGGTCCCACGCTCCCCAGCTCCTGGTGCAATCAATATCCTGATGTAGAAGGGCGCTTGCCCTTGTCTATACCTGCCACAACATAGTCTACTTGGGCCCAAAAGCATGGCCCAAATAGGGTGTGAGATAGAATCCTAGTAGGGAATCACCCAAAGATTTTTTCCTTATAGTCAATGAATAGTTTTCAGTAATAAAACAAGAAGCAGTAAACAGAAAATCACAAGCAGTTACAATCCACAGTTCTAGTAAACAAAGTACACAAGTAAATAGCCAATAAAAAAAAAGAAACAGTTAAACCTCTGGGTATCTCTCACGGTCTAACCCCTATGGTTCAACCTATCAGAACTAGGAACCCTCTGGGAAGCACACACAGTCTCACCCCTCTGGTTCAGCTGCGTAATTAAGCAAACTCTCTGGGGAAGCACTCACTGTCAATTCCCCCTATAGTCTCGTATCATGCTAAAGGCTCTCTAGGGAAGCACTCAATGTCAATTCACCCTGTGGCCCGCGTCGTGGACCTACAGACTCTATGGGGTAGCACTCAACTTCAATTCCCCCTATAGTCTCGCATCGTAATTAAAAGACACTCTAGGGAATCCCTTATGTCAATTCTCCCTTTGGTCTACTACTCTAGGTTCTCACAGTCCGGATAATAACTAAACATGCTCAGTGCATGTATATCTTCCAAGTAAACCTCAAGAACTACTTGGATATCATTCTATGGCTCAACAGCAATAACAAAGCAACAGTTCCGCTATCCTACAACTAGGCATGGCAACTGGAAAAACTCCCAACATGAAAAACAAGCATGGAAAAGAAATCTGAGCACAAAATAAATTACTCTACTCACAATAAATAACCTCTACTAAAGCAAACAAGAAAAGAAGGCAACAACAGGGGAAAAATAGGAAATAGGCAGTACCCCATTCAAGGGTATTGGTGGAATTTGCACATAATATTCATCAACTTTATACGGAAAGGCACAAACCACCTACCTCGATCCTAGGTGATCGATATAAGTGAACCACGATGACAGATTCCCCTTGGAACGATGTAGATCTGAGAAAATGCAGAAAATGTTCATCCCACGATAACAAGGAAACGAGGAAGAATCAAGGAACAAGGATAAAGCAGAAGGAAGAACTCACCGCTGCGATTCCAACGCAATCAGCCGTGCTCAAATCGGAGAAAAGATGGCGAAGCGGGAGACCGTCCAAGATCTGGTCGTACGGTTTCTCTTGGACGGACGAAAACTGAAGAAGAAGATGAATCTGGGGGTTAGATGCGACCCCGATCCGTTTAATGAAAAAAAGTACACGACATTTACTTCTTGAGTACATGGCGTGTACTTCAATTTTCCATACTCTGAAATAACCGGCCTCCACCTCAGCCTTACACACCGTGTGTGTGTCTTGGACACGACCAGCACACGGCTTCGAGTCGGGGAAGAGTACATGGTGTGTACTCAGAAAGTACATGACGTTTACATCTGAAATTTCCAGAAAATTTATTTTTCTCAAAAACTCTAGAAAAAGGAAAAACGTACCTGAAAAGAAGATTTGAGTTCTTACAAACTTCCCCCTTAAAGAAATTCATCCCCGAATTTCCCTAACGAGTCGGAGAAGAAGAAACCCCGAACAGCTCCGGCCATTGGGATCATACATCGGCCTCCCTCTCCCATGTCTCGTCATGTACATGCCCATGCTGCCATAGCACTCGTACCAGAGGAACAGACTGCCCACGGAGAACGTTCTTACAACGATTGACAATCCGAATATGATGCTACTCGAATGATGCATCCGCTTCAAGATCAACTTCCTCGAGCTGAAAGATGTGAGATGGTTCTGAAAAGTAGCGTCAAAGCCGAGAGACATGGAAGACATCATGCATGGCCCGATAGCTTTAAGGTAGCTTCAACCGATAGGCGACCGACCCCACTCTCTCCAAGACCTCAAATGGCCCGACATACCGCGGTGAAATCTTACCCTGTCTCTGAATCCTCTTGTGTCCCAACCTCGGTGCGACTCGCAGGAAAACCTGATCACCGACCTCGAACTCCAGAGGTCGTCTCCGCTGATCATCATAAGACTTCTGTCGAGACTGTGCCGTAGTCATCCTCTCCTGAATCAGCTCTATTTATTCCGAGGTCTCCTGAAAAAGATGAGGTCCTAGCAAAGCTGCCTCTCCTACCTCCAGCCAGCATAAGGGGGATCGGAATGGCCTACCGTACAAAGCCCTGTATGGCGCCATCTGAATACTCGCCTAGAAACTATTATTGTAGGCGAACTCCACTAGAGGAATATGCTTCTCCAAAGAACCTCCAAAGTCTAGGGTGCAAGCTTGGAGCATATTCTCAAGCACCTGGATCGTGTGCTCGGACTGGCCATTAGTCTAGGGATGATAAGCTGTACTCACAAGTACCTGTGTACCCAAGGCCTTCTGAAGTCCCTGCCAGAACTGAGAGGTAAAGCGCACATCTATGTCTGAAACAATAGAGCACGGAACTCCATGCAGACAAATGATCTCCCTGATGTAAATTCGTCCTAGATCATTGACACTGAAGGTCTCATTGATCGGCAAGAAGTGAGAAACCGTCGTAAGCCTATCGACGACAACCCAAATAGCATCGTTTCTGTGAGGTGACCTCGGCAACCCGGTCATGAAGTCAATCGCAACATCATTCCACATCCACTCTGGAATGGGTAACTACTGTAAAATCCCCACTGGTCACTGATGCTCTGATTTCACATGCTAACAAGTTGAACATCGCATGACGAAACCAACAACATCCTTCTTCATGCCTGGCCACCAGTATTGGCGATGAAGGTCCTGATAAATCTTGGTGATGCCAAGATGAACTTTCCAAACAGAGGAATGGAAATACTGCATCAGCTCCTCGCATATGTCTTCTGGCACCCATACGCGTCCCTGGAAATGCAAGATATCATCCTCACCCATTGTCCATCTGGGAAGAGGGTACTCTCCTAACACACTCTCCCGCAGAACAAAGTATTCTGAGTCTGATAGTTGCCTCATCCGTACCCGATCAATTAGCATAGAGGTAACAGATACAGAAGATAGGAAAGTTTGTCCCTGTCTGTCATGCACCTCCAGATGCATCTCAGAGAACAGAACCATCACCTTCCACTCACTACTGGCCTCTTGAACTACCTGAACCTGAGTTCTCCCGCTCAACGCATCTCCCACGACGTTTCCCTTTCCCGGTGTATAGGCAAGCTCGAAATCAAAAGACAAAAGATACTCGACCCACATGTGCTGCCTCATATTCAGATCACGCTGAGTGAAGATATACTTGAGACTCTTGTGGTCAGTGAAGACCACAAAGTGCTCTCCTAGAAGATAGTGTCTCCAAAATCGCAAGGCATGAACAACAGTTGCCAACTCCAGATCGTGCGTAGGGTAGTTCCTCTCATGTGGCCTCAACTGCTGAGACCCGTACGCAATGACCCCATCTCCCTGCATAACCACATCTCCCAGTCCGATACCTGAAGCATCACAGTAAACAGTGTAGCTCTTCCCTGGCTCCGGAAATACTAGTATCAGTGCTGACGTCAACGTCCTCTTCAGCTCCTGAAAGGCTGACTCACAAGAATCTGACCATGAGAACTTCTCCCCCTTCTTGGTCAGTCCTTTAAAAGGTGCTCCTAGATGAGAAAAGTCCCGAATGAAGCGCTTGTAGTATCCAGCCAGCCCTAGGAAACTCCATACCTCAAAGACGTTCTTTGGATTCTCCCAGGAAACTACACCTCTCACTTTCTCTAGGTCCACTAATACTCCTGCCTCTGAGATGACGTGACCCAAGAGGTGAATCTAATCCATCCAAAAGTGGGACTTCAAGAGTTTAGCTTAAATTCGATGCTCTCTCAGTATACTCAGAACGATATCAAGATATGTGGCATGGTCGTGTCGACTATTAGAGTACACCAAGATATCATCCACGAAGACCACAATGAAGGAGTCCAAGTAAGGATGGAACACTCGGTTCATCAGTTCCATGAAAACTGTAGGGGCGTTTGTGAGACTGAACGTCATGACTGTATACTCGTATAGACCATACCTTCTCCTGAAGGCTGTCAGAGGTATATCTGATGGTCTAACGCGCAAATTATGATAACCATACCTCAAGTCAATCTTTGAGAACTCCCAGGCTCCTCGAATATGATCGAAAAGGTCATCAATCCGCAAAAAGGGATATCGGTTCTTGACAGTCAACTGGTTCAGCTTCCGATAATCCACACAAAGTCGCAGGGTACCGTCTGCCTTCTTCACAAACAGAATAGGCGAACCCTAAGGAGAAGTACTGGGTCGAATGAAACCCTTATCCTGTAGCTCCTCCAACTGATTTTTGAGCTCCTGCAACTCAGGTGTGTCCATCCTATAGTGAGGAATGGACATCGGTGCCGCTCCTGGCACGAGCTCAATAGAGAAGTATACCTCACACTCTGGAGGAAAACCTGAAAAGTCTTCTGGAAAGACGTCCCTGAAGAGATCCACCACTAGGGTGAAGTCCAACTATGGAGTCCCCTGATCATTAAGATAAAGACTAGCAATCTGGGCTATCACCCCTTCTAGCCCAAGATGCTCGAGTCCTGCCCGACTCGCCCGAACGTCCCATTCACCTCTATGAAGGAAAGATTCACCCTCTGGTGAATCGAAACTCACTTTGAGGCAATAACAGTCGACGACTACCTGAAAGGGAATCAACCAATCCATGCCAAGTATGACATCATATCCTATCATCTCTAGGACATAGGGATCCCATAAGAAGTGATACCCTGCAACCTTGAGAGGGAACTCTCTACATTGGTATACACTAGATGTCCTCATTCCCAAAGGTGTGTCTAGTGTCAACGAGTTGGCAGACGAAAAGACGCAGATTCCAAGGATCTCCACAACAGCAACAGAGATAAAGCTATGTGTAGCTCCAGTATCGAAAAGGGTTGAAGATAAAACTGAGGCTACTAAAATCGTACCATGAATGGTAGAAGGGATGGGATCCTGCTCCTGATAAGTCTGCTCCACGACAAAAGACTGGCCTGTACTGTGGCCCTGTGACCTTGGCTGACCACTCTAAGTTGAACCGCCCTGCTGGTGCTGAGGAACTGGTGGCTGACTGCCATGGCCTCAACCTCCATCGCGGCCCGAATAGCCGGAAGAACTCCAGTTCCCTGACTGGTGAGAAACTGGCGGTGCTGCTCCTGAACGAGGAGTCATGGAAGTACCTTGGTCACTAGTTATTGGTGAGAAAACCTAGCAGAAACGCTGAAGGTGACCCATCTTGCAGCAAGATCGGCACTCCACGGGGTCCCTCTGGCACTGCGGCCTCATGTGCCCTATCCGGCCACACTGATAGCATGTCACCTGGCTGCCTGATGATGCGTCTCTCTTCCCCAAATCACCGCGCATAGGCTCCCTACGGCACTTCTTACTTTCATCAAGAGGATGGATAACTCTGGAAGTAGAACCGCCCTGGCTTGCAGCTCCAGAGTCTCTCATATTGAGCTCTGCAATCAATGCCTGATTGACGATGGAAGTAATGGAAGTCATCTGGAAGATGTTCACCTGCGAGCGGATCTCCCGCATGAGTCCATCCTCAAACTTCCTTGCCAAGAACACCCCAATCCCATTCCGAAGGGGTGTAAAATGCTAAAGCTCAGTGAAACGAGAGGAATACTCCATGACAGATTGAGTTCCCTGCTCTAAGATCATAAACACCCGGGCTCGATCGGCCCTCAGGGTCTCCAGGTAGAAGTAGTCATAGAACACGCGCTAGAACTCCTCCGAAGTCATAGTCTACTGTTGAACTGCTTGTGAGATCACATCCCACCACCTCATGGTGGAGTCTCAGAGCATGTAGGTGGTGAGCTTGACCCTCTTCTCTGGAGGCATCTCCAGATGCTCGAAGATAGTCAGCATGGCTTCCATCCATGACTCTGCAGCCTGAGGTCCTCCCTCCCCCGAGAACATGGGAGGATGCTGCTGCTGAAAGACCCACGTCAAGTCTTCCATAGACGAGGCAGGAGGCGGTGCTCCTTGGAAGGCCTGAATCATCCCCATGAAACCTTCTCTGAACTACGCATCAGTTCCCGCAACTGGTACAACAACTGGTGCCAAAGCTGGCTCGGTTGGGGGATCGACAGGATGTACCTGATCATCCATATCTGGCATCTGATCACTGATCGATGACAGATGTATGACCGAAGGACGTCTCAGAGGCATAGATCTGATATATCAAAAGAACACCTTATATCTAGAAAACAAGGACAGAGAACACAAGGGTACAAAACGGGAACAGGGAAAGAAAACACACAAGTTTGCAAAACACGACTACACGGCGTGTATAAAACTACACGGTGTGTCTTCTAAAGCTACAGACATGGGTGTGTACTCCTGCCCTACAAGTTGTGTACACTTCAAACTACACGGCGTGTTGACCCCCATACACAGTGTGTACTTGAAACTATTCCCCTGCCCGAGTCTCCTTACATGGCTAACCCACACGGTCTGACTCAACCCGAGACTACACGGGGTGTTCGAAACAAATACGGTGTGCACTAGACAAGGCTTTGGCGGTCCGTGTTGTTGAGTACACGGCCGTCTACATGGCTTTACCTTACACAGCGTGTTCTGAACAAGCATGACATGCATACCCGAAGGCGACACCGTCCCTTTTTTTGTGACACGGCCGGGTACCTGGCCAAGACGACACAAAGTGTTTTGAACAAACACGATGTGCGGAAAGGAAGGTAACACCGGCCCGTGTTGCTCGTGACATGGCCGGGTACCTGGAAAAGACTACACAATGTGTTCCCTATGGACACAGTGTGTTCTACCCGAGCTTCCCCGACCCGTGTTGTTAGTGACATAGCCAGGTACACGGATCCAAACTCACACGGCGTGTACCAATTGTACACAGCGTGTTCCCAAAGTTACTCCCATGACACAGTGTTATGCTCACACGGTTAGTGACACGGCCTGAAAACTACACGACATGTATCCAAAAAGTAGAAGCCGTGTATTTTGGGTTTTTCTGGGCAGTAGCTCAGAAACCGCATAGAATTCCAGAAACACTAAAAACAAGGGAAAAGATGCCAAATTCCGATCCGGGAGGGGCCATAACACCTCAAGAACCAAAATTTGGCATTCATTTTAGCAAGAAACAAAACAACAGTTTTCTAACACAACAGTAGATAATCTATCAATCATCTATCACAACAGCATGCATAATCTACACAAAGCCCATCACAACAGCATGCAATCGCTAATGCACCCTAAATGGAATGGCAAGAATGCATGACATGTGATTTTTACAAGTTCCAATATGATTCATGAGATGGAATACCCTCATCTCATTGGGTTGCGACAGAAATAGAACCGAAATATCAAAACAATAACTGTACAAGTCATGTGAATAACTCTAGGTGAAATCAGATCAACTATAAAATCTCAAAACTATAAAACTACAATTAACGAGGTAATATAGATTTTCCCTATACATGGGTTAGATACTCTCAGGCTCATCTTAATACCAAGTACCGAAACCATCATATCCCAGGATAAAGTCTCCAAATGGTAATGCAAGAGAAAAGAACCCCTCTGATACAACTTTGTAACGTCCCGAGTCCGGAGCCCCTCCACTGGTGCCCCGCACCCGGTTCTCCACATGACCTCAAGCACGTTTCCCCGAATGCCAGAGGCTTCCGACTAGCAGTGAGGGACTTGGTGAATCGATGGGAAAAATATGCCCTCATTCGGTAACGTATAAAAGGTAAGAAAACAACAATAAATAGCGGAAGCATTAAACAACATGCATAACAGCAGAAACCAAAAAGCGGAAGCAATGTAGATATATAACCATGATGACGATGATACAACAGGTACAAGTATCTAATGAAAATATTAAACACCACAATGTACTGAAATAAAACTGAAACCAAGTGAAAAAGGAAAAAAAGTAAGCTCCTCATCATCGCAAGCCACGGCTCGGTCCCATGCTCCCCAGCTCCTGGTGTAATCAAGATCCTGAAGTAGAAGGGCGCTTTCCCTTGTCTATACCTGCAGCAACATGGTCTTCTTGGGACCAAAAGCATGGCCCATATAGGGTGTGAGATACAATCCCAATAGGCAATCACCCAAAGATTTGTGCCTAACAGTCAATGAATAGTTGGAAGTAATAAAACAAGAAGCAGTAAACAGAAAAGCACAAGAAGCTACAATCCACAGTTCTAGCAAACAATGTACACAAGTAAACAACCAGAAACAAAAGAAGAAACATGTAACCCTCTGGGTAGGTCTCATGGTCTAACCCCTATGGTTCAACCTATCAAAAATAGAAACCCGCTGGGAATCACACACAATATCACCCCTCTGGTTCAACTAAGTAATTAAGAAGACTCTATGGGGAAGCACTTACCGTCAATTCCCCCTATAGTCTCGTATCGTGCTAAAGGATCTCTGGGGAAGCACTCAACGTCAATTCCCCCTGTGGCCTGCATCGTGGATCTACAGACTCTCTGGGTAAGCACTCAACGTCAATTCCCCCTGTAGTATCACGTCGTAATTAAAAGACACTCTGGATAAGCCCTTCCGTCAATTCTCCCTTTGGTCTACTACTCTTGGTTCTCATAGTCCTGAGTATAACTAAACATGCTCAGTGCATGTATATCATCCAAGTAAACCTCAAGAACTACATTGGTATCATTCTACGGCTCAACAACAATAACAAAGCAATAGTTCTGCTATCCTACAACTAGGCATGGAAACTAGAAAAACGCCCAATAGGAAAAACAAGCATGAAAAGCAATCTAAGCACAAAATAATTACTCTACTCACAAGCAATAAACTCTACTAAAGCAAACAAGCAAAGAAAGCAACAGCAGGTGAAAAACAGGAAACACACAATACCCCGTTCAAGGGTATTAGTGTAATTTGCACATAATATTCATCAACTTCCTATGGAAAGGCACAAACCACATAACTTGATCCTAGGTGATCGATATAAGTGAACCACGATGGCAGATTCCCCTTGGAATGATGAACATATGAGAAAACACACAAAACGTTCATCCCACAATAACGTGGAAACGAGGAAGAATCAAAAATCAAGGCTAAAGTAGAAGGAATAACTCACAGCTGCGATTCCAACGCAATCGGTCGTGCTCAAATCGGAGAAAGGACGGCGAGGCAGGAGCCTGTCGAAGATTCGGCCGTACGGCCGGTCTTAGACGGACGAAAACTAAAGAAGAAGACGAATCTAGGGGTTAGATGCAACCCCAGACTATTTAATGAAAAAAAATTACACGACGTGTACTTATTGAGTACATGGTGTGTACTTCAATTTTTTGTACTCAGAAATAACTGGCCTCCACCTCATCCTTACACACCGTGTGTGTGGCCTGGACATGGCCAGCACACGGCTTCGAGCTGGGGAAGAGTACACGATGTGTACTTAGAAAGTACACGTCGTGTACATCTGAAATTTCCAAAAAATTCATTTTTCTCAAAAGCTCCAGAAAAAGGAAAAATGTACCTGAAAAGAAGATCTGGTTTCTTATATTATGAATTCCCTCATTATGAAATTAGTTATTATGTATGATTTTTCGACTAGTTGAATATCCATGTACGTGTTTATATGGTAATTGTTTATTTATTATTGCCTAAGCCAGTGAGTATCCTTGAAAATTATATGATACTTGACCATGAAAGACATTTCCATATATGGGAAGATAAAAAATCAAAAAATGAGGTTCATACGCTAGGAAGAGAGATCCATTCCTGATAGAACCTTGTTGATAAAGCCTCATTCCATTATATTATATTCTTTATTCATATACAACATTAATTCCATGCTGGATCCAAGGGTCTAAAAGTTTATATCTCTAATTATTTCTTGGAAAAAGGTGATATATCCTAATATAGACTGACCATTCACAAAGCCATGTTGTTTTATGGAAACCCACTTATAAATGTGCAAGGATAGCCTCCAGTAAATGATACTGAAAAAAATCTTGTAAGGGAAGTTACACATACTTACCGACCTATAATGGAGGATGTTGCAGAAATCAGAAATTGTTGGTAATAGAATCAGGGTTGCAGCACCAGATACCCTTGGGAGCTGTACACATCAAAATATGTCCTGGATGGCCACAATAATATCTACTTTAACAACATCCTATGACCCCCTATAGAATGATCGTATAAAATTGATGGAACCCAAGTCACTATCAGGGTTGAGGTTTAACAAGACCTTATTCACCTCCTTCTCCTTAGGGATTGCTTCTAGTAAGGCGTTGTCTTGGTTGGATATCAAGTTCTGGATCACCTCCATAAGCTCTAAATCCCCTATTTTATTTTCATTCATCATGGTTGGGTTAGGACCTACAAGAATATTTTTAAAGAAATAAAAAGTCATACCCCCAAAAAACATCTCTGTCATTTGAGTAAGAACCATACTCAAACCTCTTGTTGTGTTTAACAGGATTACTTTTCTCTTTGTGCATTCATAAAAATAGGCTATATTTTTTTCGCCTTCATGCAACCATTTCACTCTCAATCTCTCATGATCAATGTGTTCTTGTTTTAGAATAAGGTCTGCTTGGATGGATTTCTTGTTATATGGCTCCTCAAACACTGAACCATCTGATGCATCTTCTATGTTGATTTCTAGTATATAAATGAATTTTTTGAGAGTTTTTATGTCATAATTAGTAGTGTAATCCCTTATACTAGGATTGATGCGTATTTGAATTTCATCTGAGCTGGTTGTGGATAGCTACCCAAGAGTGGACCTGAGTAGAGTCATCCCAGAACTCACTCACAAGTTTATAATATCTAGGAATGATGATCCAGTGCTCATAAAACCAAAATAGTTCACATCCATCTTATCTGGGATCCAAGGAATATAGAAAAGGGAAATGATTGGATAAACCATGGAAAAGATGATTGACCTTAGCCTTGGGATACTTGGTGATGGCCTTGATGTTGGCTAGGCACCGATTCAATCAAATCCAGTAGTGTTTACTCCCTTATTGATTATTACACCATTTGAAATGATCCCCAATGTATCCCATATCTAGATGAACCTTACCATCCATGAATTTTAAGAAGATCAGGCTGGTCATTCAGGGAAAAGAACCCACACCACGCTTCTCATTCGGTTCAATGATTATGTTGAAGTCACTACCAACGATCCAAGGGGATTAATATTAATAATATGTATTGAGATAATACCACAAAACTTCTATCCTTTGTGCGTCGCAACTACCATACCATTGATAAACTAAGAGGGACTCTATTACAGTATAAACATTCACTGTGATATATTTCTCACCATGTTGAACCATATCCACATTAACATCCTTATTTCAAAAAATCTATATATGATTATTGGTCGGGTAAACATGCATGGAACAATGTACTATAAAATTATGTGTAAACCCACTGATTTTTGAAAAATTATGTTTGTGTTCCAAGACAGCGACAATGCAGGACTTGTGTTTTTTCATCTCCATTTTTATGTAGTCTATTTTTACATAGAACATGATTCCATGGGATTTCAAAATGAGGATATGTATCGTTGACACATTGATATCATGACTTTGGCCCCATATGACTTAGTCTTAATAATGAGAGACTATGAACACTCCTTAAATTTTTTTATCCTCCCTCATAAATACTCTAGAGCTCGAAGATGAGTAGGTCTTCTGTGGAGAATCCGATAGTGAACGCATCCTTATGGACTTCCCTCTCACATTTCTTGGAGGGGTTTGTTTTTATATATTTTGTTGATCAGGGGTAATAATACCCCCATGTTTAATACCCTCATTATCATCATGGGTGAAGGGTACCAACTAAGGTGGAGGGAAGAGTATAATCCTGTCATAAATAGAAGAAAATCAGTCTTTAGTATTACAAGGGAATCCTTGTGGAGGATATAGGATGACCATCAGAGAAGGAGGAGGAACCTATTCACTCAACCCTTCAATAGATGTCCTGGTGAAATGCACTGGGGGGGGTAGGAAGCATTGTATTTGGGATTGACCACAAAGATAGAAAACTCTATAGGTCTTCCACCCATCAAACCTTATTGAGAAACTCTAGGGGGTTTAGGGAGAAGTTAATTTTAGAAGGAGATAGAGGGAAGAGAATGGGGGGTTCTAGAAGTATGAGAGCCAAGCAGATGGATCCATCACTATAAGGGGAATATCCATCCCCAATATCAGCAATAGAGGAAGCAAGGACATCCAAATATGGTTCTTGTTCAGGATCTAGAAGAGTGTCCTCAAATTGTGATTTTGAAATGACCCTTATAGCCGGATATTTTGGAGGAAGGGTAGATACTTCCTAAATGATGATTCATGCACACTTATATAGAATGGACTTATAGATAGAATAAGGGGAAAATCTTTAGAAGCAAAATGTATACAAAGTCCTCGTTCTATTCTCGTGACTCATTCACCTACACAGTTATCTTTTTCGAGAGTGGGAATGTGAGATCTAACTTCATGAAAATATGTGGTACAAAAGCATCATTAAATCTCTGAATACAGTAATCCACACATAGAAATACACCAAGGGATTCCCCTAAATACTTAAGGATGGAACTGTTGTGAAATGGGAGTTGAATGCCTAGGAGGCCAATCTAGATAGTGGCTCGGGTGCATTCCTTCCCTCTGTGAACCTCCAAACACCATATGGATAGGTTAAAATAAAATCTACACTTGAGATGATGGTATTTGAACCAAAAATGAATTAATTCTGGTTCGGATGTGATGATTGGGGAGAAGGATTTCTAGTGGACCGCTAAAATCTATATTGGAGCAGCAAGGACCCAGGATTCCCCAAACCACATGAAATCCATGTGAGGATGTCTCCCATTGCCAAAATTCAATACAATAGTCAATTTAAATAAACCAACATCATCCTCACACACCACCTAAGAATCCTCCACTGACAGGTAGGAACTAGCTTTGGAGACCTATGAGGTTACTAGCGGAACCTCTAGAAAGCAAGACCACGAGGGACCAAGAGACGGGACGCAAAGAGCCTCCTTGAAGGAAGGGGTATTACGATGGTCCCAGGATGTAAAAACAATAGAGCTCAGGGATATCTAATTACCCTTGGGGAGGGATAACGGGCTTGAATCAGAGGTAACTCATACTGAAGATCTTTACAAGGAGAGATCAACTGGAGGAGCAATGGCCTGGAGAATTTTAATTCTAAAAGGTGCATGGGGCGTGATCTCTAGTACGGCAGAATGATCCATCTCCTGAGTAGATTACACAAATATATGTTTGAACAATGGAAAAATAGCATGTTGATGATCATTGTTTGTTGGATGAGATGGGGCATATATATGGGACCTACATGGGGTTCGTGACTGGGATCTTTTGAGATAATTTTAGACTTCGTGGTGTTCTATCTATACTACTTCTAGTTTTAAGTTTAGATACATTCCATCCTAAAATTACATGGTTTATTATTTGATTTATTTTATTCTTTCTTTACCTTTTAGTTGTATGATGTTCTGTTGCCTCTATTTCCATTACTATGATATTTTTTATTTATACTATATTACATCTCTTTACCAGGTGTTATAGTCTCCCCACAATTCTATTTACACCCCTCAATATTAGTCGGTAAACCTTGTCATATGGGGAGGTGTATTTTAGGTCTAGTAACCATCCTGATTTTTTCAAGTGAGAGAGTTCCAAATTAGTGGATGTTATAGAACCTTGATATACACTAAATCTAAATTCTTATTTAAAATGGATTCTTTTATACAGGAATGTACCTCTATCATTTGGTCATGATGAACCATATTATTAAATCCATAAATGTACCACTAGATCCATGTTGGTTAGTTGGGTCAGGTTACTTATGAGATAAACCCATTAAGGGCCTTTTAAATTTTTTAAAAATAAATTTTATCAGTTTCACTTAAATGAACTTAGATTAGCTTGACCTGACCATAGTAGGTTGCCTTTATTATTTATATTACCTTATACTTAACCCCATAGGGGTATATTAATGATATGTGGGATTGTTATTTAAAATTTTAGTATACACTTCTATGGGTTATGTATAAATTTATTGTTGAATCTTACTGAATATACCCCCTTAAAATGATAAAATAACTTTTATCAATTTTTCAGATTTATTATTATGAGTCTTGTGTTAATTAAAATATTAGTTACAACCAAAAGGGTTTTTTAACCTATATCTTGGAAATTGAAATTTTCATTAACTAAACCCAATATTGAGAACCATATAGATAAATGAAATGTGTAAGAGGTGTTTATAGGATAAATATTCTATTTTTATATGATTTAAGTTAAATAGATTATTCTTAAAATGAAGTTTGAAATAACCTGCCTATGTTTCCTTGTAGGGTAGGCTAAATAAATTACAAATCATTATTTCTTTATAATCGGTACATCATGTTCTTAAAAATAATCCTTTAAAATACTTATGATCGAATTTTAATTGATGTAATGGCTTAAAGAAAACCTTAATGTGGTGTTCCCAGTTTTGACCCTCATGTGATGGTAGTTTAAATATTTCTTTGATTATGTTCATAGATTGGGAATGTCAGTGTCACCCGTAGGACTATTTGACTTCATATTAGGTTGTGTTGAAGCTAAATTATGGCCGGTAAGTCTTAGATACCATGTTTAGTGTGAATCTAGTTTAAAGGATGGTGATTTATTTTTTGGTATGGGTCTCACCCAAAATAAGTAGTACCCTCTGATATTAAATTACTTCTAAATTCTTAGGAATATTTTCAGATGTGTGGTTTCATTTAGGTGTTTTTTTTCTAAGAAGGACTCTTATTTTAGGAAATAACACCCATGGGTAGATAACTGGTTTATTGGTAAGTTAGATCTCAAGGGGTTATTATTGTGTCTAGATACCCAATGAGTGTTATCTATATTACCTTTTATGTTGATGTTGTGACCCTTCTGGGAGAATCCACCCATTTAGATGCTTAGTGATGATCATGGGTCAGTAGCCTGATCCTTGGTAGGTTTTGTCATTGTAATCATATCAATATCTTTATACCCTTGTAGATTGATTATTTTTTAACCTGCTTTGTGTTTTCGTCTATTAAAGAGAGTTTTTAAAATTATTCGATGTCCTCTAATAGAACCCATTTATGGGATGAGGTTCCTGTATGAGATACCAAAGGGATAGGTAAACGGACTGCGTGGCCCTATTATTAGGTTCATCGATATAGATATTATGATTCATAGATGGTCTTACTTGTGACTCATATGCTAGTTGGTCAATGATCTATTTTGTTCAAAGGCAACAACGAGAGAGGTTTCCCGAGGATACAATTTCATAAAGCCAATGATCCTAGTTTTATGCTTATTTTAATAGCAGTGCATAGAAGGAGATTGATCCCTTCTATTCAAGAACATTGATTCATTTACCTTTAGAAAAATCACATCAAGTGATTGTTTATCAGAAGAGGATACCTTGGGTAAGACCGTTCTAGTGCCCAACCAAGTTGACTATTTCTTGAGCTATTGAAAGTCTCCTTTCTGAAATAACACTATGAGATTTGAAGTTGTTTGTTAAATCATATCTCAGGATAGATTCTGAAATGTTAAGTAGAGTACTAATGGAACTTTTGTCTTAAATAAAACTAAATTTTTGAGTATCATAGTCATTTTTACCTTGTTTAAAGATGACTCTCCGAAGTATGACATTGGTTTTTATGAACCATGAAATATGGGATGTACAACCACTATGTATGGTATGTCTAACTCATGCTAGTTGTGTGTAGGAATATTTATAATAATATGCTAGTGACCAGTAAGGTGCAAGATAATAATTGATAGTTTCAAATGTGGTGTTTCCAGGATAGGGGACCCAGATCATGGGTAAATTATTTGAACTACCTGAGATGAGTTCTAATCTAATAATAAATGGGAAACTTGAGAAATTTAACCCATAGTTGAACCATTACACCAATTTTTCAGGATATGTGATGTTTGGAATTGGGTAATGAAAATATATCATGTGTGATGTGAGTGTGGATCAGGAGATCTATACAAACCTACTAATGAAATCTCAGTGTACTCCTATTCCAAATTCAATCAATCCAAATATCTTTACATCATCCCTAGTACACTAAGAGAGAGTGTTGGATAAATTTCAAGCTACCCATAAAAACATACTTATATATTTACAAGGAGTCTTTTGGATAGTTTTTCTCAAGGATTAGTCTATAGAAATTCTAAATAGTGTGTAGTACAACATTTACTATTTAAGGTTGGTGCACCTCGTTTATTTTTAATGATAGTGAATGCCATGGAAAACCATTATTTGGGAGAGAGAATGGGATATGGATGAGATTTGAAATTTATGCTAGCACTGGGATAAGAGATTTATTATCCATTATGGTCATTATAACAAGGGGTGTGCTGTGATAATCAGTTTTCTCATTTCATTTGTTTGACGATAGGGATTCATTTAAGGGGGAGTGGGATGTCAGCCACTAGAGGGATACCCTAATCCGAGTAGGGTTATAGAACCCAGAGATTATTTTTGTGATGGACATTTTTGTTCTTGTTTTCCTTTTAATAAATGGAATAATCTATGAATGGTTTTCCTGGTAAATGTTTGGTATAGTTTCAACTATTGACTTGTTGGAGTCTAAGTGTGGGATTTAAGCTCGTGGATGGTTTTGAAGATCTATGGAGGCTGGATTGAGAATGTAATAGTTATTGTTCTATTTAATGATGATAGTTTTGTTTATAATTTGGTTTTACCATGATATATCAATAGAAGTTGGGTATGGTCTTTGATGAGCACACTCAGAATGACCTCGATATGAATTCAGATAAGCCTTTAGAATTTGTTTTAGTGGTGAATCAGATGTTAAACAAATGTGTTTCCAAAAGTAGAAAACCAAAGGAAGATTGAATTTATAATCCTAAAGAATTTGACTGTGGTTTATGAGGATCTATTTTTATAATTTTTTTAGAATGAGGTGGGTTTGGTTTAATTTTGGCCTTGGATTTTCAAGTAAATGTACACACAACCATTTTGATATTGGTCGACTGGAGTTCGGTCAATTAAATCAATCAAGGACTGAGGGTAGTGACTTCATAAATAAAATGATGGATGTTTTAGAAGTGTCACTAGGAAAATACATATGTTATTTAGTAGGTAATATCTAATGTTGGGTATACCATAACTCAGAATTGGATTTTGGGAATCTAGAACCTATGGTGGGAAGCTCCAGAAACTAGTTTATAAAATAAATAATCATGTGATAGTATCTTAGTTTGTATGGGATTGGGTAAATGTCATATTTATTATCTATCTTTGAAAATGATCATTAACTCATGTTTTAATGGACTAGGTACCGAATGATTCACATAACACTTGTAGATATGTTGGGAGTGAAGAACATAATGCATTCCTTTGAATTAGACATCAAGACCCATTTAGGTCTGGCGATGTTTTCATTTCTACCAAAGGATTATCTAGGATGAGATGTTTTTTGGTGAGGATATTGTAGTTCCAATGTTTTGGACTGATTGGAAAACTCAAATAGATTTTAAACATTCCTTTTAGTGGATGGGAAAATCATAAATTCAGTCTCAGAATGTAATTCCAAGAGTTACAATAATTAAAAGTGTTGTTTTCATATATATTTTAATTTCCAAAAGTTTTCTCATATTCCTAGTTGCGTTTCATGAGTATCAAGCTACAAAAACTCACATTCAAGGAGAAATATCAAGGGTGTATGGATTGTTTAAATATTTTGGCCCATAAATAGAAATTATGTGGTGTTATATGTCATGTCACATGGTTTTATAAACCATAAAAGGAGTGAAATATGATCGGGAAGAATTTTTTCAGTATGTTGTGGAGGTAGGAACATGGGTTTTATGTAACGGCCCAAAGTTTCACTAATGTAAATCCCTCTTTGTCAAATTAAATGTATATTTATGTTTATATAAAATTTCAACTTCTTTGGTTTTATGTTAAGAATTTTTACCATTGCTAATACAGTTGTTGAACAATGATCTCAAGATTATTATAAATATAGGAATTTAACAAATCCAAACTTACTCAGAAAAAGGATGTGATGGCCTCATCTAGTATAATTGCCCCATACAAAGCACATTTGTTAGAGCTCGGAAAAGAGGTGGCATCCTTGGGCGTCGCTCTTGACCAAGCCCAAGCTGAGCTTCATCATGTCAAGCTCAAACGGGACCGTCTACAGGAGAAGTGGAAGTTGATAGAAATTACCACTCGAGCGATGTTATGCGAGCCACCCCAAGAGTCTGTCACCATCGCACACCTTACCCTTAGGTCTTATGCGGCTATTTTAAGGGGTTATGTAACAAATAAATAGTACTACGTTCATGTACATTAATTTTTCTATATAATAATGAATATACTTTCTTGTCATTATTAATACATTGTAAATAATTTTTAATGTGGAAATAATGTTTTTAGTTATTATTTAATTAAAAATTATATTTTATTAAATTAAGGGATTTTTTAATTAAAAAATATTTTATTAAAATATTATTATTACTATTAAATTAATTTTTATTAAATATAAATGATCTTATAATTTTATGAATGCAATTGTAATTTTCATTCAGGTTTGAAATCCATTTCTGTCAAAACCCGTGAATTTTCGATAAATGTTGGTTTTTATTTTAAAAGTGAAAATTAACATATTTAAAGAATTATTTAGATAAAATAAATGTTATTTCTAGAATCAGGATGTCGAAATTATCCAACGGTGAATTTTTCATAATTTTCTGAGACAGCCAAATTTTTGGGTAAAAATTAAATACCGTTTAAATATATAATGTGTTTTATGACATCATAATGACCCAATAGTGATGTAATAAAATACTATAATCTTTATGCTCGACCTATATATGTTTTACGATTTAAATGATGTAATTTTCGGTTTTTTGACTTACTTTTCAAAGCATTAATGGACCCCTCAATACTTATTAAGCACCTTATCTTTTTAAATTAATTTCCATGGGAGTATGACTCACATCCACATACGCAACCATGTTATTCTAAGAAGTTAGGACTTTGGCCTTATAAAATGTTGTTTTCCTCTTCCTTTTTCCAAAAACCATGGGCAAAAACCATGGGATGGTTTGTGGTTTGAATAAATTTAATTTAAGGGGACCCAAACCTAAATAATAAAAAAATTCCCTCACCTTTGCTATATAAACAAACCCAAGCTCCCACTTCATCCTCCCTCAAAGCCTTTGGAGTACTTCCAACCTCTTCCCTACTCTCTCTAGAATCCTCCCAAGGTGCCCAAGCTCCCAATAAGCCTCTCTCAAGCCTCTCCCAAGCCTTTTGAAGCACACTTCCAAGTAAGGGTTTTTTCTTCCTTTCTCTTTTTTGTCCAATTATCTTTAAGTTATTTTCCCCTTTTAATTTCAATTATAAATGTTGGGGTATGATTTCACACCTCCCTCGTACTTCCCTATTTATTTTTTAATTATTTGAGACCCCATTCTCTCTCATTAAATTCCTCCCATGTACACCCGTTACTATGCCGAAATTCTGAAAGGAACTTCTCTCTCCTCATTTACATTCAAGAAATACTTTTGTATCATGAGTCTAAATCCCATTAAAATTGTTGGGACATGTATCTATACGACCTCCTTACTGTCCATTACATTTAAATATTATGAGGAACTCCTTTATCTCTCGTCAACCTTTTTTTATGAATACTTATGTCATGACGTTACGCTGCTGAAATCGCACCGACTTTCTAAGCCAATTCCATTGTGTAGTGAATACCATGCCCATTTCTCCATCAAGGGTATTCACCTTCATGCACATTTACTTATTGATTATAATGTTTCATGTATGAATTCTATATTTCTTTATTGTGGAATAAATGATTATGTTTTATGGATCCATGTTTTATGATCCATGTGCCACACTTATGCGTGAAAGGAAATGTTTAAGAGGAGTGCGCCCTTATAGCGCTCCAATGCATTGGGTAAAGTATTGTATCATGATACGTAATGTGAAATGAGTGTTGACTCATGCTAATTCAATTACAATGAGGTTTTACTCATTCTTTATGTTCCATGAGGATTTACGCATGCTCCATGTGCAATGAGCCTTGGCTCATGCTAATTCCATGTTAAGTGATGTTGCCACATTTCCATGTTATGGTTATCATGCTTTATCATGCCTTTATGTTCATGTTTCTCTTATGCTCAATTGATATGCCTATTGCCTAACATGTATTGTACTCCTCATGTTATTCCATGTGTACTCCCTTACTGGGCTTTATAGCTCACCCTTTTCTTATGCATGTCCTCAGGTTATCCCATGCAATGCTAAGTATAAGGGAATGTAGTGGTCATGTAAAGGAAGTTTTCAATAAATATGTTGTATTTCATGTTTTAAGTTTTTATGTAATGATCCTAATCCCCAAATACACTAAACCTCTCTATCTTCTTTGTTTTATCAAGTTAATTTTTATGTAATAAATCATGTTTAAGTATGTAATAAAAGTAGGGTTGTCATAGTTGGTATTAGAGGATAGGTTTAGTTATTTTTGGGATTAGGATTAGAAAACCCTAGTAAAGACTTAGAGACAATACTAAGTATAATTGAAATATCCCTATGTTTTGGTAAGTGTTGAGTAAGTGGTTTATCAAACAAATAAATCCCTGTCTTGATACGAGCAGGTAGAGGCGGCTTTGACATAGATATATCCTAGGGGTAAAACCCAAAAACACCGCTTTGAGCTAGACTCGAATGGGAACTGGTGCACGACAACGGGCATTGCTGCACTCTTGGTTACGACACTCCCGTAGGATATGTTTTGATAAATTCAAAATCTGAGTATGAACCCTTATTAAGGGAATTAAAAAAAATTCCCCTAAGAATATATGTTAGAAAGTAGATCATGAAAATCCTAGATTGAAGCCTATAGACACATGAGTTAAGGAAATAAAAGTTTATTTATAAGTCATCAACATTTGTCTTTGGATTACCCTTTATGTGTTACCCATAACTTTCCTTTTATTCCAGCCAAAGGCTGATAATAAGAGGACTCGGGCTAACAACCATTGTGAAGATCAACGTGATGACTGTACTAATGAGATGCCCAATCCAATTGGAGTGGAAATCATGAAATTTTTCATGCTTCTCTCTCAGCTAACTCAAGTTTTGAATAGAAACACAGGTCGAGAGGAACGTTCAACCCCCACTAAGAAAGAACAAGTCTATATCGAGAGCTTCATGAGACAAAGGCCTTCTACTTTTAGTGGATCATCTGATCCCATGATCACTGAACAATGGATCAACTCCATTGAAAAGACCTTCTCCATCCTTCAATGTTCTGAACAAGAGAAGATTCTCTTGGAATCTTATCGTATAGAGGGTGAAGCTGATCAATGGAGAATGTTGATCAAGAATACGAAGCCTAAGGAGGATATCGAGGCATTGGAATGGAAGGATTTATGGAAGATGTTTTTCGATAAATATTTTCCGCACACCCTTCGGCTTAAGATTGAAAGGGACTTTCTTTCCCTAAAGAAAAAAGATGAAGAATATGTTGGAGTATACGAGGAAAACATCACAAGGCTTTCACAATACGCTTCTGGCTTTGTCGTTACCCCCAGAATGAAAAGTTGACCGCTTCTTTATTGGGTTGAAGCCTAGCCTATGGAATGCATTAGAAATATGTGACATCAACAACTATGAGGGAATTGTCTGATGTGCCCTCAAGGTAGAAATTGAGATCAGAGAATCACATGGGTATCATGGGGATAATAAGCACAAGGTGGAATTCAATACTAGTGGTCCGATTGATAAATCCAACGGTGCTATGAAGATCCAGCACCACACTTTCCAAAAGTGCGGAAAGAAGCACCCTGGAAATTACCTTAAGGGGACGAGGAAATTCTTCAGGTGTGGAAGAGAAGGGAACCTAGATGTTAAATGTTGGAAAGAAAGAACCGTGGTTGTGACAGAGGAGAGGAACTCTCCGTTCGAACGCCAACATGTTGTTCAATGCTACAAATGAAAAGAACCGGGTCATTTTGCAAATAAGTGCCCTAATCCAAGGGTTTTTGGAGGCAGCCAACAACCTCCAAGGCAGAAAGGAAGATCTTTTGCCATCACTTCTACCGAAGTGAACCCCGAAAATGAAGTGGTGACAGGTATTCTAGTTATTCATTCAAGAATAGAGAATGTACTTTTTGATTCAGGTTCTATTCATTCTTTTATATCTCGAATGTTTAGTAGAACAATCCCATCACCACCACAAATCATGGAATTGAAGATTTCAGTGAGTATGGAAAATGGGGAAATCATTTCATCCCATGAATATAAGTCCTCCCCTGTTATAATCTGTGGATTTAATTTCCCTGTGAACCTCATCATACTCCCTCTAGTGGAATTTTATGCAATTCTTGGTATGGATTGTCTTTCCTTATATAGATGCAACATAAATTGTCGGGAGAGGGAAATCACACTCCATATGGAGAATCGACCCCCGATTCTTTACAAGTATAAGGAGTAAAATGAATCTCCTTTAGCTCCATCTTCCCAAGCATGGATATTACTGCCTTATGAGCACGCGTATCTAGCTCAGATGATTGAGTCCAAGGAAGAAACCATCCTTGAAGAAATGCCTATTGTGAGGGAATTCATTGAAGTGTTTCCCAAGGAACTTCTGGTCTTCCTCCTAGAAGAGATATTGAATTCTCAATTGAACTTATACCCAGGGATTTACCAATATCTAGGACTCCATATAGAATGGCTAATGTAGATCTTGAAGAGCGGAAGAAACAACTACAGGAGAATCTGGATAAAGGGTTTATATGCCCAAGTGCTTCACCATGGGGTGCGGTAGTACTCTTCATCAAGAAGAATGATGGTTCAATGTAGATTTGCATCGATTATCGTGAAATTAACAAAATCATGATAAAGAACAAGTATCCTCTCCCAATAATTGATGACTTGTTTGATCAGCTGCGTGGAGCACAATACTTCTCCAAGGTGGACTTGCGGTCGGGATATTATCAAGTAAGGGTGATGAAGGAAGATATCCCCAAGACTACTTTTCGCACAAGTTACAGGCACTATGAATTCATAGTAATTCCTTTCAGACTCACTAATGCTCCAAAAATCTTCATGAACTTAATGAATATAGTCTTTAGAGATTACCTCAAAAAAATTTGGTAGTCTTTATAGATGATATTCTAATATACTCCAAAACCAAGGAGGATCATGAGGAGCATTTATTAACTGTACTAGAGACATTGCGCAAGGAGAAGCTCTCTGCAAAGTACAGAAAGTGTGAGTTATGGTTAAAGGAAGTCTCATTCTTGGGCTATATCATCACAAGAAATGGGATATCTGTGGATCCCTCCAAAACAGATGCAATTGAGGGATGGACGAGGACAAAATTGGTAACAGATATTCGTACCTTCTTGGGGTTAGCTGGATATTATCGATGATTTGTGAGAAATTTCTAATGATTTTCCAACCCTCTTTCCAAGCTAACTCAAAAGGGAGTAATGTTTTCATGGAGTGATGAATGTGAAGAAAGCTTCAAGGAGTTGAAAAGGAGGCTTATCACTGGGCTCGTGCTCACTTGACCCACAAGTGGGGAACTTTTTGTTGTTTTTAGTGATGCTTCAAAGAAGGCCTTAGGTTGTGTGATGATGCAAAATGATAAAGTTATATCTTATGCTTCAAGGCAGTTGAAAATCCATGAGTGAAACTATCCAACACATGATCTGGAGTTGGCGGTGATGATCTTTGCTTTGAAAATCTGGCGGCATTATCTCTATGGAGAGAAATGTGAGATATATACTAACCACAAGATTATTAAATATATATTCATATAGAAAGAGAATAATATGCTCCAGAGAATATGGATAGAGATCATCAAGGATTATTACTGTTCAATCCATTACTACCCAGGGAAAGCGAACAAGGTGGAAGATTCCCTAAGTAGAAAGGATCCAGCGATTCTATCAATGATAAGAATTGAGAAGGATCCAATCTTCTTAGACTTGATAAAGATGGACATGGGAATCAAAGATAAGGGAACATCATCAATCCTTTCACAAATTATTGCTCAACCATCTCTTTTAGAAAGGTTAAAAGATTCTCAAAAGGATGATGTGGGAATTCAAGAAAAAGTGGAAGCTATCAAAAAAGGTAAATCCTCTGAGTTTGATGTTAATGTAGAATGAATTTTGCGTTTTGGGAAAAGACTATGTGTTCCATCAAGTCCGGAGCTGAAGATGGAACTTTTGGATGATTCACATATTTCAAATTTCTCTATTCACCCAGGGAGCACAAAGATGTATCGAGATTTCCGAGAAAACGTTTGGTGGGATAATATGAAGAAGGAGATCGCTGAATATACATCAATGTGCCTGGTGTGCCAGCAAGTGCAGGCAGAGACACAGAAGTCTAAGGGGATGATGCAACCCTTGACCATACCAGAATGGAAATGGGAGAACATCACTATGGAATTTGTCACCGAACTTCCGAGGACTTCCAAAGGAAACAATGCAATCTGGGTTGTTGTGGATTTTCTTACAAAGACTGCACACTTCAATGCTATTCGAGAGGATTTCTCATTGGATCAACTGGCACAGATATATATTAGGGAATTGGTAAGGTTGCATGTAGTACCACTAATTATTATGTTTGACCGAGATCTATGATTAAACTCTACGTTTTGGAAGAGTCTTCAACATGCTCTAAATACTGAACTGAACATCAGTATGGCCTATCATCCTCAAACTGATGGCCAATCCGAGCGGACTATCCAAACACTTGAGGATATGTTGAGAGCTTGATAGATGGACTTTAAAGGAGGATGGGATCAATATCTTCGTCTGGTTGAGTTCTCTTATAATAACATTTTCCACTCAAGCATCCAAATGGCACCATATAAAGCCCTGTATGGGAAAAGGTGCAGAACACCAGCATGTTGGGATGAGGATGGTGAAAGTAAGCTGCTTGGACCCGAAATGGTCAAGGAAATGGTGGAGAAGGTGAAAACTATTCAGCAGCATATCAAGGCATCCCAGAGTCGATAGAAGAGTTATGCAAATAATCGTCGACGAGACCTTGAGTTTAAATTTGGAGAAATGGTTTTTCTACGCATATCTCTGTGGAATAAGTTCATGAGTTTTTTAAAGAAAGGGAAGTTGAGTCCAAGGTACATCGACCCCTTCGAGATTCTTGATCGTGTCGGGGCTGTGGCCTATCGACTAGAACTTCCACCTAATATGCCCAAAGTACATGATGTCTTTCATGTATCCCTCTTAAGGAAGTACATACCAGACCCTTCACATGTACTCTCTTCTGAGGTGGTACAATTGGAAGATGATCTTTCTTATAAGGAGCAACCCGTGAAGATCATAGATATTAGAGAAAAATTTCTATGAAATAAGACAATGCTCCTTGTCAAGGTGTTGTGGAGAAACCACAATTTTGAAGAAGCGACTTGGGAATCGGAGGAAATGATGTAGCAGAGTTACCCACATCTATTTTAGGTTGGAAAATGGAAAATTTCAATGGAAATATTTCTTAAGGGGGGAATATTGTAATGACCCAAAGTTTCATTAATGTAAATCCCTCATGATCTAATTTAATGTATCTTTATGTTTATATAAAATGTTAATTTTTTTTGGTTTTTTGTTAAGAGTTTTGACCGTTGTTAATATATCCGTTGAACAGTGATCACATGATTAGTATAAATATAGGTCTTTAACAAATCCAAATTTACTCAGAAAAAGGATGTGATGGCCTCATCCAGTAGAATTTCCCCATACGAAGCCCATTTTTCAGAGCTCGGAAAAGAGGTGGCATCCTTGGGCTTTACTCTTGACCAATCCCATGCTAAGCTTCATCATGTCAAGCTCGAACGGGACCTTCTACGGGAGAAGTGGAAGTTGATAGAAATTACCACCCGAGCGATGTTATCTGAGCCACCACAAGAGTCTGTCACCATCGCACACCTTACCCTTAGGTCTTATGTGGCTATTTTAAGGGTTTATGTAACAAATAAATAGTACTATGTTCATGTACATTATTTTTTGTATATAATAATGAATATACTTTCTTTTCATTATTTATACATTGTAAATAGTTTTTAAAGTACAAATAATGTTTTTAGTTATTATTTAATTAAGAATTCTATTTTACTAAATTAAGGTATTTTTGAATTAAATAATATTTTAATAAAATATTATTATTATTATTATTAAATTAATTTTTATAAAATATAAATGATCTTATAATTTTATGAATGCAATTGTAATTTTTTTAAGGTTTGAAATCAATCTCTTTCAAAACTAGTGAATTTTTGATAATTGTCGGTTTTTATTTTAAAAGTGAAAATCAACATATTTAGAAAATTATTTAGATAAAATAAAAGTAATTTCTGGAATCAGGATGTCGAAATTATCCAATGGTGAATTTTTCATAATTTTATGAGACAGTAAAATATTTGGGTAAAAATTAAATACCGTTTAAATATATAAGGTGTTTCATGACATCATAATAACCTAATAGTGATGTAATAAAATACTATAATCTTTATTTTCGGCCAATATATGTTTTAACATTAAAATGATATGATTTTGGGTTTGTTTGAATTACTTTTCAAAGCATTAATGGACCCCTCAAGACTTATTAAACACCTTGTCTTTTTAAATTAATTTCCATGAGAGTATGACTCACCTCCACATAAGAAACCCTATTATTTTAAGAAGTTCGGACTTTGGACTTATAAAATATTGTTTTCCTCTTCCCTTTTCCAAAAACCATGGGCAAAAACCATGTGATGGTTTGTGGTTTGGATTAATTTAATGTAAGGTGACCCAAACCTAAATAATAAAGAATTCCCTCACCTTTCATATATAAACCCAACCAAGCTCCCACTTCCTCCTCACTCAAAGCCTTTGGAGTTAGTCCAACCTATGCCCTACTCTTTATAAAATCCTCCCAAGGTTCCCCAAGCTCCCAATAAGCCCCTCTCAAGCCTCTCTCAAGCCTTTGGAAGCACACTTCCAAGTAAGGGTTTTTTCTTTCTTTCTCTTTTTGGTCCAATTTTCTTTAAGTTGTTTTGCCCTTTTAATTTCAATTATGAATGTTGGGGTATGGTTTCGAACCTCCCTCATAAATACCTATTTATGTTTTGAAGATGGGAGACCCCTTTATCTTTCATTAAATTCCTCCCATGTACACCCGTTACTATGTCGAAATTCCAAATGGATCTTCCCTCTCCTCATTTACATTCAAGAAAAATTTTGTATCGTGAATCTAAATTCCATTAAAATTGTTGTTACATGTATATATATAAAATCATTACTGTAAATTACATGAAAATATGATGATGAACCCCTTTCTCTCTCATAAAACTTTTTTGTGAATTCTTATGTCACGCCGTTACGCTGCCGAAATCGCACCGACTTTCTAAGCCAATGCCATTGTGTAGTGAATACCATGCCCATTTCTCCATCAAGGGTATGCACCTTTATGCACATTTACTTATTGATTATAATGATTCATGTATGAATTACATATTCCTTTATCATGGAATAAATGATTATTTTTTATGAATTCATGTTTTATGATCCATGTGGCACACTTAGGCATGAAAGGAAATGTTTAAGAAGGGTGAACCCTTATAGCGCTCCAATGCATTGGGTAAAGTATAGTATCATGATATGTCATGTCAAATGAGTGTTGAATCATGATAATTCAAGTGCAATGAGGGTTTACTCATGCTTTATGTGCAATGAGTATTTACTCATGCTCCATGTGCAATGAGCCTTGGATCATGCTAATTCCATGTTAAGTGTTGTTGCCACATTTCTATGTTATGATTATCATTATTTATCATGACTTTATGTTCATGTTTCTATTATTATCTATTGATATGCCTATTTCCTAACATGTATTTTACTCCTCATGTTATTCAATGTGTACTCCCTTACTGGGCTTTATATCTCACCCTTTTCTTATGCATGTCCTCAGGTTATCCCATTCAATTCTAAGTATGAGGGAATGTAGTGGTCATGTAAAGGAAGTTTTCAATAAAGGTGTTGTATTTCAGGATTTAAGTATTTATGTAATGATCCTAATACCCAAAGACACTAAACCCATTTATCTTCTTTGTTGTATCAAGTGGTGTTTTATGCAATAAATCATGTTTAAGTTTGTAATAAAAGTATGGTTTTGCATATTTTAAATAGTTTTCCAAAACATAAAACTAGCCTATTTGGTTATTTCTAATTAACTAGTAGCTCTTCATGGTTGGCATAATGTTTTCCCAAAACATGTCCCCAAACCATAATGGGTATGGATCATAAGAATTGAGAGCTACACGGTTAGCCAAAATTTTCAACTACACCCTATGTCTCTTTAAAGGGGGGGAATGACTATTTTAACCCAATTCCCTTAAGTGGGGTTTCCCCCATTTTCTTCCTCCTTCACTGAGGAGGCCACCCACATGGGAACCTCTCCACTATTTCTACCCATGGCAGGATATACCTCATTTGAGTTTTGAATCTAATGTCATCAGGTGTGTTTGAAGTGTATTTTTAATTCTACATCTCCTCTTGCATAATTATTTCATTTATCCTAGCATTTGGTATGGAAAATACATGCGAGATCATTTACCTATTTTTATGGTGTTGATTATTCTTCTGATTTCTCGCATTATAACTCGATCAAAGGCCTGTTATTAGATTAGGGGATCATCCTAAGATTGATTTTGGTGGTATATATATTTTCCCTTAAAGTTTCATCATTTATGAATTATTTTCAATGTCCCCCATGAAAGACCATTCCTTGTGTTACTCCTAAATAATGAAATGCCTTAAATTAATCACCTATACCTTGTTTTGATGTGCTATAAGATGATTGTACATTGTTAAAGTTTTATAACCTCATCCCAAACCACCATGTAAGGAGAGTTGAACTAAATATATTAGGATGAAGGTTTTCCCTTATGAATAGACCGCCCCTTATGGTGTGTTGTCTGTTGCTCATGGTTATAATTCATTATCCATGTTTTGAATACCATTCTTGGTGCTTTGACCATACTTCCTGAAATGGAATAATTAAATTTATTTAGATGAATAGTTTGATGTTTAAGCCATTATTTTAAAATAAAACCACCTTCGAGGTGTGTTATCATATCAAATTAAAAAAAAGGAAAATTAACTAAGAGTACATAAAGTGATATTTGTAAAGCCTATGTACAATACCTCAATAATTATTTAAAGTTAAATTTTAATCTCTAATGTTCGTGAACATGGAACTTTAAATAAATAATGATTAGACCACATTTTTTAGACTCTATTAAATAATGAGTTAATGTTAATACCATCCCACTCACCCATTCTTGAATTTTTTTTTGTGAAATGATAAAAATTATTTCATTGAACTATAAATGGGCAATTTGTGCCTTATTATTCCTGGGAATGGATTCCCTTATTAAATGAGATACTCAGGCCTAGTGTCCCTTATTATTCATCAATATTTTTTAACCTAAATTTCTTTGATACCTAGGAATGGAATCTATTTTCATGGATCCCCTTAAATTATGATACTCAGGAATTGAGTCCCTAGACATGGTATCCCTTACAATTCTATGATACTCTAGCATGCCATCCTTGGGCATGGAATCCCTTACATTATTATACTTGGCAATGGTGTATCAAGGTACGAAATTCATTAAATTATGTTACTAGATCATGGTATCCCTATGCATGGAGTCCCTTATATTATGATTAATAAGCTTGGTGTCCCTTATTACTATTCATCTAAGATCTTTGGGCGTGGTGTCCCATATGAGAAAGTAAAAGTTATTATATTATTATTATACAGATTCCTTGTTTCTAATCCATGGGTACTCACTGGTGCATGTGTGTATTTGAAAATAATTGTATCTATGTATATAAATATATATATAATATGGAACTTGTTAAGTGAGATTTCCAGCTCAGGCCGAAGTAGGTATGGTTAGCTAATTGGCCTTCAGGAACCTCAATGGATAGGTTTTCACCAATATTTACTACACTGCTTACTTTGATATATGTTTACAATGCTTTATTTTATATTTATAGACTACATTTCGTTAAACACATTTTTCGATAGACTAATGAGAATATCTAACAACTAGTTTGGTCTTATATTTCACAGGGGTACCCAAACAAACTTCATGGTTTTAGGCTAGGTCTCTGGACTATTCTTTCTGTTTTTTTCCTTATATAGTAAGACTAGATATGACTGATTGGGGGTAATGGATAAGAATGTATCCAATATTCCTTCCAGAGTTAGAAACTTTTATTTATTTATCTTTTTTTAGTTCATTCTAGTTGTATTATTTCCTTACGTATGATTTTATTCCTATATTCATTAATCATCAAGTTCATGAATGCTTATCGTTAATTTATTACTAATTAATGGTTGTTATTATATTTAATTGTACATTATTATTTCCTCTATATTATTTTTTTTGATTCCAAGGGTATATTCTCACTATTACACCTTTTTTAGACCCTCACTACTATTTGGAAGCCTCTGGCCTAAGGGGATGCATGTTTGAATCCATGTGACCTACTGTCTTGGGAAACAATTCCAATGGCTCCCAGGTGAAGACATTACAATAACATTATTGGTATTACACCTCCAGTTCAGACTACATAATTCCATCATAACCTATTATTTTCTATTAGCTTATATCTTAAAAGAACATTATGACACACTACCACCTCTTATGTCAGATCACATGAGACCATCATTCCCATAGGCCATGCTACAGAGGGACCTCATATCCCATCATCTAGCTCATTTTTGTCCTTATTTCACATGTAGGGTCTGAACACACTCCCCCTCTAAGGACATTGACCCATCATATGTCCACCAATCACTTTGGTACGATGAATAGAATAAAAAATATCATATACCAAATACATTTCTTGGTAAAAGTGTCTTCACATCATTCACATATATCAAAAGGAATAGCACAAAAAACACGGTCTCACGAGCTATACACACACATAATTGTTTACCATATAACATAATGGTACTATTGGATATGTCTACATGTAATAAAATATGTCATTTCACATAAATAAAATATTTTTATGCATACACATATAAAAGGATCTATCATCCAAATCAAGACAATGTCTCTATTTGGTAAGGAATACCTACGTTTAGATAATTAAAGAAAAATTACATGACTCATTGAGACACAACACCTGAGCGATGCCTGTGAACTAATAAAAATTATTTCATATGATAAAGACCCCAAGAAAAAATCCTAATACAATCATATTAACGGTTTCAGAATTGAATTTAAGAATATTATAAGCCAAAGGGATTGATTTTATATCAACTTACCTCTTGGGATCTGCCAAAGTCACTAGATATGAATTGAATCAAAGGATAGCCACCAATGCACAAGATCCATGCCATGTCTAGTAACAATCCAAATATTCCTCATTAGATTTATAATTATTCATAGATTTATATACAACATGCTCAATATATGATTTTTAGGGGATAATTGTATATCTAGAAGAAACATAAAGAATGGTGTTTTGTGGATCAAAACCCTTAATATCTCATTATTGAATTGATCAGAGTCCATCTCAAAGGAAAAAAGTAATCACTGAGGGGGCCGATGGATTCTCGAGATTCAAGAGGGTTAAAATTAGGAAAAATAATGGAAAAAATAAAATGGGTAATTGCTATTAAAGTGGATCTTTGGATCTAAAATTTTACATTCACATAGTTTGGTTTAATGTTTCACCAAATTGTGTGCTAATCAAAAAATGACTATACCTCTCCTCAGAACCCACACAGTATGGTCACATGGTTTGGTAAATTTTATGAAAACCATTATTTTACATTTTTTCCAAATCCACAAAGCACTTGGGGTATGTTACATGGATTTCACTGATCATTCACTAAACACAACCCTTGTCCCAACATGTTGTATGATTTCATTGTGAGAACCATCTTGTTTCTCCTAAATTTACTAAAAATATACAACCCCATAAAGGTATATAAAACTATCCAAAACCATTAAGAAACCACAAAAACTCATCCCAGACGATTATTAGTTCAGAAAATGAACAAATAATGAAATTAACTCTAAAAATATATGAAAATTTTATATTTTTTTCATTATCCCCCTTTAAAGACTTCTCATTTTCTATAAGTATCTCTAGGAATCTTACTCACACAAATTAGGGAACTGAGGCTGAATATATTACTCCTAATATCATGATTCCTTCTATATTTTTTCACAATTCCATAAGATCTGAAAAATTGGAATTACATTCCCCCACAAGACCATCACTCTGGTCTATAATCTACATTGAGGGTTCCAGGTTTGATGGTTTAGGCCCCATCTCAACATCTGTGTAGTCGATCACATGTGTAGGATCAAAAATTTACCTCGAAAGATGGGGCACAAGAGACACATCATATATACCTCGATAGAAAGGTGGAAGATCCCAACATTAGTCTACTATCTTGGATCATTGGGTTATCTTGAATGTTCCAAAAAATCCTAGTTATATATTTCCTTGTTTCTATAGTTGTTTGTGCTATGATTTAAGAGTCATCTGTAAGAAAATTTGACATCAATAGACAACACTATGGGTCAAATACTGTTATCGAAATAAATTGTATGCCTTTTATGAGTACTAAATAACTAATTCTAGATCAACTACACTATTTTTAATGATTCTTTCACAAATATTTCCCCCGTAATAACTACCTGACCCTACTCATACTAATATAGCAGGGAGTGACATAACCAACCAAAAGTAGCCTCACAAAGTGTCATATGAAAATAATCCAAGAATAAATTATTTTACAAAATCACAAGAAAGTATAGGTGGTCATAAGAATCACCATCAATGACCAGAATGCATTCCCACAAAATATACTATAAAATGTATATCATCCTCTCTGATTGACCACTAATCTTTGGATGATACACTATAATCAGTTACTCTTGAGTACCCAAATCCTTCTATGATCCCTAAAAAAATATTATATGAAATTTGCTCCTATATTAGATATTATTCTTCAGGAAACTTCATATTGTCATAAAATATCTTGTATATACAACTTCCCTAACTCATCAATGTAAATGGTCTCATGGGTTGGAAATAACTGAAAAACATTCATCAGTAAATCAACTGTCACCCAAAAAGTATCAAAAATCCTTAGGGACTTGGGTAACCCCATCATGAAGTCCATAATCACATCGTCCCCATACCACATAATCCCAAGAATTATATTAAGAAAATAAGTAGGATTTTGATGATAATCCTTTATCCTCTGATAAGTAGTACATCATGGGACAAAATAGTTGATGTATATATTCATACATAGACACCAAAACTAATATATAATATAATGGTATGTATATATTAACACTAGATACATTGTATAATTAAAATAATTAGAGTCTCTCATACTCTTGTACCCCGATGAATCTAGCACAACACCCCTCCCATGTTTTTCTTTCACATTTACACCATCTAATGATAACCCTAGAACATCATCATCTACCAAGAAGAATTCATGTATCACAACACACTCGATATCCATCTATTGGATATTTTTCACATGGTACACCAAAGAATATGTGATAGATAATGGTTCACATTTCATAAAACCACGATCCATCAGTGTATCCACTTACCACACCACTATCAAACTCATTAGTCACTATCCCTATTTTGAATGTCTTTATCGTATCTCTTGTATAACTAGTGTTTTTCTAATAATATAATCCACAAATATATTACCATTTGTTGGAGCATATGCTATCTAGAATTAGAATTTCTATAGATAATCTACCTAACACCTCTACCTAAAATTGAGATCCTAATGATAGAAGATATATTATGTAATCTTGTGGACTATATAGACTACAAGAAACTCATTGAACCTATAGTTCCACTGAAACATTAGGGTGTACAGAAAAACATCCAACTTGAAGTCATATATTAGGTTGTTTTTCTCATGGGACTATAACTGATGTGAACCATATTAAACCAACTAATACCTCTGAATTAGTATATCTCTTAATCTACTAACAAATGAGTAATAATACACAACATATCCAATCCCATCATTTGGAGAAATTAATACTAGATAAATCGTCAATCTCCTATTCATCTCAAGAACAACAACCCTACAATAGCCAATACATTAAAAATTCATCTCATTCTTAGTAAGCCCTGTAATTAGTGTGGATAAGTGAAAAAATCTATTGAAGAACCATCAATAGAATCCATATGACCTAAGGATACTGTTGGTCTCAAAACAAATCAAGGCCAATCACAATAAATCATTACATAAACCTTTTCTAATTCTAAAGAAATTCATTACATAGAGGTCACATGGATAATAAACACACATATCAGATCTAGAAATTACACATAGAAATATTAGCATTAATCCAATAGTCCCAGAGTGCACTCAACATTGTCTCAATGTGTCTGGAAGGTAACTCATAAGTGCATGAATATATATGAATATCATAAAAAATACCATGGTTAGAGGGTCACGATATGGATGAAAGTTCTTGTTCAAGAGACCCATGAATAATATTGGGAAATTCATAAAACTGATAGGCATGATGAGGTACTCATACAATCCATATCTACTACGTAACTCTATCATAGGAATATCCACCTCTCTAAATTGTAACTGATTGTAGCCCAATCAAAGATCAATATTAGAGAACCATAAAAACTTGATAACTAATCAAAGAGATCGCAAATCTTAAGTAATATATACATGTTCTTCACCATCACTTATTTAATATTTATGTTTATACATAGTCTTGTATGTGGATCTACAATGCTACAAAGAAACATGAAAACACACACATGTAGGAAGTCAGGGAGACTCAATCTCGAGACCTCCCCAACACCCCACATGTCCATTTTCTACTAGTATAATCCCTGAGGTACTAGTTAATCTTCATAGAGTCTAGAAAGAGCTATAAACTATAATCTTCTATTTTAGAAAACAGCACCAGAGCACCCCTGAGATATTTGGTTCGTCTGATAAATCCCTTCTCCTCTATATCCACTATTTTCACCTTGAGTTATATCAACTCAGCCAAATCCATTTAATATGTTGGAATTGATATAGGTTATGCCCCTATGTTTTCTATGATATCAAAAATAACCAGTCTATTCAGAGGAATTACATATATGTTTTTAGAGAAGACATCCCAGTATAGGTCCACTATATATGGAAATGATGAGGATACTATCATCACTTCCATAAGAACCATTCAAGCAACCAATACTATAATTACACTATCCTAGCTCAAATATATTCCCACTCAAATTTCTTTTTTATCCCACTCACTGGTCAATATTGAAAATTCTCTCCCATATGTTAAATAATGGATAATAATCTCTGATTATTGTTGATGTTTGAACAAAATATGGTCATTTATTTGATCTCAAAGATCACACAAAAACTATTCATTTTAGGGATCATGAAATCTCATAGATTTTAATAGAAATAAATAACAACTAGACACTTTGGACATATCTATAGATGATCTAATTTCATCATAATGGTTGCATCTAGAGAAAAAAACTCTAAAGGCAACTTAATAGATATTTCAAGGCCAACAAGAATATGAAAAGATATAAATAAACGATAAAAACAAGTATCAAATAGAGTGGTTTAAATAATATTGTTAATCAGGAATTTATCTCACATGTTCAATGGTCCATCTCCAATATTAACCAAAATATAGTGTAATATTTAAACATATATTTCCTCGTGTCCACAGCCTAGTCCCTAATATGGATGATTCTCCTTAGTTATAAAAATATAAGGGTTCTGAAATGATTTCTGAGGACCCCATCCAATCCCATGGTCATTTGTGTGTGTCTAACATGAACCCCTAAAATATCTTGCTCATGAGTCCTTTGAGAATAAATGCTATAGATACCCTCTATTTCCATATATGTGGTATTTACTCTTTGGATTCAATAAATTCTTGAATAAATTACCAACCATCCCATATTTGTAACATTGGGAAACACAACCACCCACATAGATTACCAAAAAATACCTACCACATTCCATATTCATATCACTATCCTGATATAGTCCATCCAGCCACCATTTCTTACCACTGTAAGATTTTCCCATAGCATCACTTTTTAGACCACCCATCAATCCATTGTGAACTAGAAAAAAACTATGGTAAATTACTATTAAAATCCCTTCTATATAATTATAGACTTTGAAATAACCTTAGGGATGGTCATCTAGTTATCTTTTCTGACCTAGTTTCTAAGCTACATATGATTACCCATCAAAGACATATTTTATTTCTACGAATCACTCTTAGATAAGAGAGGAGAGAAATAGAGGCACTCTTTGAAATATGATAAATATAAAATAACTGATATGTTCCCTATGTAAAGTTTTGTGAACTCCTAAACTTATACTAACTTTAGTGAATAATAAAGGAACTCCTCCATGAATAAATCCTTAAAGGAATACCACATCAAAATATCACATATTTTTGATTGGCCCATGAAACTTCACCATCTCTTGATAAGTTAATTAAACAAAAAGTATACTTAATTAACATGTAGTCATCACGATTATCTACAAATTCAAAGATCCCCTCAATGATATCAATAAATTCTATAGAATATTGGAGGCCTATAGAGACCTTGAAAGATAGGGGTTGTAAGAGCTTGAAATCCTAGAAATAGTCAACCATCACCTCTATATATCCACTCCATGAATGAGGAGAATATAAAAAACTTTTAGATGTAATAGATTCACCAAAAGAATCCATAGATAAGGTATAAGATTGTTCTCATAAGAAACAACCTATAAATTTGGAGATGGAACTAGGGAGTTATCCCCTGTGAAATTTTCTTGCTCCACTTCTGTAGATAATCCCATAAGACATCTCTGAGGTGGAATTTTCTAAAATTCCAAATGAGTATTTAAAATACCATAAATAACAGTCATAATAGAATATATGAATAATATTAAAGAACACATGAAAATATTTACCCTAGAAGATACCCATAAATAGGGTATAACCCCTAGTTCTATGCAAGGATCAGTCTAAGTCCTTCGTTAATTCATGTTAGTCATAATCATATAAATAAAAAACAAGATGATCAAGTTTGACTAACTAATTCCAAAAAATATATCACAATAGAAGCAAAAATAGTTATGTAACTCAATGGCTAACACAAATAATGGAATTTAATTATAGAACTATAATGACAAAATCAACTTGAATATATATGTAATGTGATCCTACATGCCTATAAATGATTAATGAATGAACCCATATCCCAAAAAATTGTTACTATTATCCCATCACCAGTAAATTGAAAGTTCATTAAACTTTATTTTTTTCAGAAATTTGACGAATCACCTACCAAAGATTCAAATAAACTATCCCCTTTCTACCAAAACCCTATGAAAGAAATGAGAAATCATTTCTTTAATACAATTTATAACTCCCCAACCTGAAGATTCCAAACAACACCCATGTGGATATAATAAAAAGACTCATGTCCATATCCCTCTATATAAGAGGCTATCAACTATTGATCAGGGTCTAATGTGACATAGGGAGATTGTACCCACAATAATCAAAATAATCATCAATAACTCACACAATTAATATAAACCATATAAACCACATAGTATAATGTGACCAAATAGGAAACAATATTATGGTATGAAAAGTCATACAAGGATAATCAAATAGAACCATGATGTGGTGGGTTAATCTAAGTATTAGGAAACACAAAAGTAGATAAATTCAATGGAAATATTTTATAGTATGCCTTATCATTTCCTAGTACTTAAAGCCTCCAACTCTTTAACTCCCTATAATTCCACCCTTTCCCTTCTTTAAATATATGGTATTGAAATATGCACATGCATCAAGATTAAACTATTGTCTTGGAGTATAACCTAATGGGACACAGACAATTCATCCTTAAAATTAGTTCCCATGTATATAGAGATGTATACTATGATAATAAATAAATGAACACATAAGGAGACAAAAGAATACTAAAGATATATGTGTTAATCAAGCTACCACAAACTCTGGTCATACCCATATAAACTCTATACCAGAAGAATATTTGAATGGTCATGGGAATGTCTCTAGTAGAGGATCCATCCAGAAGGCCGATCAGTGGAAGTATAGGCCCTAGGCCTCTAGGTCACACTATATAAGGCCATCATCCCCTGTTTTTACCTCTATGTTTCAACTATATTGGACTATCAAGCATCAATATTTCCTTTTGGTTCAGATCATATGAGACGATCATCCCCTAGAAAAGACATAGAAGGCCATTATTCCCCATCAACAATCTCAGCCTTGTTATCATGTCGCATGTAGAATGAAAAAAATCCCCATCTAGGTCCATTGACCAATGATCGGTACACATGTCACATTGGTACCATGAGTAAAACAAAAAAAATGTAGAATATACCAAATATATCACATGAAAAAAATGTCATCTCATCATTCATATATATCAACAGACATATCACAATAAGAATTCTCTGATGGGCTACACATGTGCACATAGGAATACCATATCACACAATGGTTAACTATGTTATGTCTATGCACTGGCCAACATGTAATGCCATATAAGGAAACTAAATCAATGAATTATAATACAAATAACTTGTAAACCAACTCAATACTAAGGACTTATATGATAAGGACTTTATACCTTTATCATATTAATAACCAACACCGAGACTCACCAAGTGACAAAACCTGACCCGCACTCGCTCACAAACTGAACATATCTTTTAAACTAGATACCTCAAGAAATGATGATAATTAAATCTTAGAAAATGTTATATGATGGAATTATAATGGATTATACACCAAATGTATTGATCATATATCATCTTACCTCTAGGGATTTTCCAACATCTCTAGATGTGAAGTACATCAAAGGAGAGACTCCAATTCACTTGAGCCATCACTTATCTAGTAATGATCATATAATTCATCATTACATAACATTAAAATACATACATATATCAAAAAAAATTATATATATATATATATAATTTATTTCAAGGGAATAAGGGTATATCTAGATGAAAAATTAATAATAGAGGTTCATTGATCACATATTTTAATCTCTCAATCACCAACATTATTAGATCCAGAAGAATCATGTTAGGAAGGGAAATTATTCATTGAGGGTATATAATGGAGTTTATATATTTTATAGGTCTATAATTAGAAAATACAAATTACCAAAATCATATTGGTAATGGACCTTAAAGAGGAGTTTTGAATCATTAATTTCAAGCACACATGATTTCACCACATACTTTCCCAAACAATGCACTGACCATGAAAGAATTTTTCCTACCCTAGGTACCCACCTGGTTTGGCCACATGGTTTGGTAAACTATAAACCAACCACAAATTTATCCTCTATTCCATGAAACACTATTTTTGGGGTATGTCAAATGGTTTTCTCCAACTATGTTCCCCCAACTTGACTTCCCCCAAAGGTCACACCGTTTCTATAGAATAAATACACAGTTTCCCCTAACCATTATAAAACCATACACCCCCATAAAAGCTTATGAAAAATTACATAACCATAAATAATCCCCCATAACTCATCCCATAAAATTCATACTTTAAAAATACATGAATAAGATATGAAATTAACTCGAAACTCCCTAGAATTTTGTGAGATAATTATGACCAGACCCTCTATCACATGAATTGGGAAATCAGGAAGGTATTTGGGTAGGGATTAATCAATCAAGGTGAATCATGAAGTGTATAAAACAGAGGTTATTGGGTTCCCTTTTATAAGTGAGTTTAGTTAACAATTGTAAATAATTGAAACATTGTTATATAATATACTTCTTACTCAAGTCATATGGCTCAAATTTCTCATTGATTATAGGATAATAAGAGTATTGTTGGTATTCAACCATCCAATGGGGTTTAGAAAAGTGTTATGTGATATCCTAAATATTTATCCCTCTATTTTTAATCCAATTAACACATTTTTTTCCTTAACAAAGATGATAAATATTTTTCATGGTTACTTTTCAATACAAAGAAAATTTAATTTTAATTTAATATGAAATATTAATTATATTGATTTTTAATAAGGAATAAATTTTAAAATATTCAGTTTCCATAAGTGGTAAAAATTACTTTAATTAAATTTTCTTAAAATTCAATGAATACTAATTTCAAAAAATGTTTATATCATGAATAAAAATGATTTTACAACAAAATCAGATATAATGTTACTTCCAATGGAATTAATTAATTATTTTTAATAAAAGATGACTTAATTTTATTAAAAATAATTATAGACCAAAATGTAACTATGTAAATACTTTATTAAGAGATAATACCTAAAAATAGTTTTAATTTGAACAATAAAATAAAATTTAAAAAAATTATCAAATGATTTTTAAGTTCAACATTAAATTATTATGTGAATTATATTACTTCTTAAAAAATATTTTTACATAAAAAAGTGTTCATAAAATTTTATGTTATTATTATATCATTATTATTACATAAAATCGATATTTTTTGTAAAATTGACATTTATCACTATTCACAAAAAAATAATCTATTTATAAAAAATCCTATAAATTCATTTAAAAATAATTTTTAAATTTAAAATTAAAAAATGAAATTAATTTCATGAAGATAATTTTTTTTTAATTTATTTTTTAATCAAATTCTTGAATAAAAAAATTGCATTTTGTTTTTTTCTTTAAGAATAAAAGCTTACTATAATTGAAGCATGGGTGTTACATTTTTACCTCATTTAAAAATTTTATCCTAGAAATTTAAGAAATGACACATAATGAAAAGACTTTGGTATTTATTTATCATAACTTTACCAAGTTTTCTTAGATCATAATGTATATACAGATGGAACAATACAAGAGGGGGGAGTAAATTGTAGGTTTAAAAACTTTCATATTTATTCCTTAAAAGGTTTTAGTTTAAAATAATTTAAACTAATTCCATTAACAAAACATATTAATGTATTTAAAAAAATTAATCTAATTGATCCCTATTTTCAATGAAAAGAAATATCATAATCAGGATAGTTATGATATGTATTCCACATTTCATAATTGAAATTAATCATATTCATAGTTGAAATGATTTAAACAGAGTAAGCGTGTAAAATATTGTAATCACTATGGTTGCAATGATCGGAGATAAACAATTCCACGATTTAATCATAAAGATTAATAAATCATATTGAGTAAATAAAATGACCATAATCACCAAAGATAGTAATTAGAGTAATGCGAAGGTATTATAATAAGATTGGTTATAGGGATAAAAATGTCAAATAGAAATATGAATAACCAATAAAATTATCTTTAAATTAAAATGTAGTATAAAAGTAAAAGAATACAATTATTTCAACCTAAAGATAAGGTAATCCTTATTCCTAGGATAAAGGTCCATTTATTTATACTTTCAATCAAGTATGTCTTACCCACACTAGGATAATTCTTTAATACGATGATCATCTTCGGTCTTGCTATCCCCGCAATACCTCGATTAACAGGGTAATTGGAACCTCTGTCTTTCTAGCCTCGGAAGCCCCCAATCTACAAATGATTGGCATTTCAATCTTCCTACAACCAGAATTACTCAATCATAATCACCAACAATTAGAGTCACACTACGCAAAACAAAAACTCTTTAAGGTCACTAGTATGTAGATTGAATAGTTCAAAACATGGCTTCAAGGTTTTTTCATGAATCATATATTTAAATGAGCACTCATAGGATGTCTCAGATTCTTAAAAAGTTTTGATCTCATCCAAATGTCCTCTAATTTATAGGCCTCATCCCAATAGTCATATTTTGGCTTCAATGGTTAGATTGCTTCTTAAAATCTCAGAGGTACTTGGAAACATGGCACTCAAAAGGTCATCCTGTAACTGAAACAATGATATACTTTTATCATTCATATAAAAATTGAATTTACAACATCATTTTTTTAAAGGTTTTATTTTCAATATAACACTCATTTCTAGTTTTGAGAATGTGGGTACGAAAATAATATGTATCTTCTGATAAAATACAAAAGTGAATAATAATTTCTTACGATAATTTATGTTAAGGCAGTGAATAAGATTTATCTAGTTAGTACGATACTGATTGGTATGTACAATTAAAATCATAAATAGTGTGACTTATATGAATTATGTTCCATGAGTACGATATAAATTGTATTCGGACTTATTATGATAAATATTGAAAGTTTCAAAATTGTATTTCTTGGTGTGTATGATATTTATTGTACTTACTATGAAAAATATAATGATAGTCTTGTAAAACCAAATCATTAAAGTAAATACTATAAAAAAATGAATTAATTTGAAAACAAAGACTCAGACTTATGAAACAAAAAGGAATAAAAAATTCAAAAGTGGAGTTTTAACTCAATATTTCTCATGTTTCCAATTCAATTCTATGATTTTTCTATAGTTCCTTCCCTAATCGTATCATATGACTCTACAACAATTTTTCTCTAATGTCAAGAATCTATATTGTCACTTCCTAGTAATATGAATAAAGTTCTAATTATATTTTCTTAGAGATGAGCACATGTGTTGGGCTTAGAAGATAATTCCCTAATAAATATATATGGAACATGTCATGAAATATATATAGGTTAGGTTTCTTTTCCAAATGGTAAGTCGCTTCTCTAGATATTTCTAAATGTTCATAACACTAGAGGTATATTGGAATTATTTTACCTTTATTTTAGAACATTATACCACCCTTATATGGATATATTTAAATAAAGCATGATCCCATTCTTGAAATTATAAATCCTTCATTTATTTTTATAGCTCTTTTGCCTACTTTGAGATTCCTTATATGACTATGAATATTATTTACTTTCACCATTGTCGCATCATCATTTTCTTGGTATAAAATATTTCTTTCATAGACTTTAACCCAAAGAGTTGATGTATAACATATTTTACCATACAAAACATCATTTTGTGCCATTTGAATACTTGAATGCAAGCTATTATTATATGTGGATTCCACCAACATTAATGTTTATCCCACATAACATGAAATTAAAGTTAGTGGGACCTAAATATATCTTATAATGTTTAAATAGTCCTTTAAAAATATACTTATATCCAAGGACAATAAGTTGTGGTCAAATGTAGCTTGGTGTCAAAAGCCTTCTGAAAACTCTTCTAGAATTTTGCTATAAATTGTGGGTCACAATTAGATACAATAAAAATTGGTACACCATGAAGTCTCAAAAATTAATTAATATATATAATCATATAGTGAGGAAGATTTATATCATCCCAAATATTTAGGATATGTGTGGCTTTTATAGGTGATCAACTATATACCATATAGAATCATTATTTCTATGATTTTTTGGAAATCTGGTGAAAACATAAATATTCATATCATCTCATCTACACATAATAATAGGTATACATTGAAGAGATCATTTAGGAAATTTTCTCTCCATAATTACACGTTAAAAAACTAAGCATCTTTATATATAATCTAAAATTTACCATTTAATATTTTCTTATAGGAAATGTTCTTTAAAATATGGATACATTTTTGGTTAATATTGGGTGTATATAGATATTCAAGCTATGATATTTATTTAACAATTCCCTTTCTATCTGATTCATGGATGGATCACATAGCCTCTTTCAAAATTTCAACATACCATATTCATAAATGAATTCTAATATCTTCATATCATTCAGGGAATTAATTTTACTTTTAATATTATTATTATCAAGATGTGATAATTTCATTTTATCCAATATGAATATAGAAATCATTGGAATATATGTGTTGTTTCTTATTTTTAAATAATTTACATACCCAACTTTACAAAATCCATCAATATATGAAATTTTTCAATACCCATGTTAGTAAAACCCCTTAATCAGTTTTCACACCCCAAATTATATTTCCCTTATCATTTTTTTACTTTTTTCTTTTTAAAACATGTATTTTGTTTTAATATTGAATTATAGGTAAAATTTTATAGTTTCAATGATTTTTATGTTTTTTTGTCTCTGTGCATGGTTAGTGTCCAGAATTTAAGAAAACTCATATGAGTACCTTATCAAAGTGGCATTTCCAATTAATTTTCTTCCCACAGAGTTTTCCTCACATGGGTATTATATATTTGATTATAAACCATGAACGTATTATGAGAAAATGTGTGGAAAATTATGATCTCTAAGATAATTATTGTGACTTATTCAAAGTTAATGGAAACCATTCATATGTATTGAGATGGTGTATGAATTTTTAAAATATTTGGTTTTCATTGTTGATCATCATTTACAAAATTTAAAAGGTTGTTTTTTTTCTTTCAGATGAGGGAACATGGTTGGATCAGTGTCTAATTAACTATGAAACCGAACCATGTGACATGGAAAATCCATAAAAGTTAAATTTCATATTCTACCTATTCTAAAAATACAACCCAAATCAATCCCCCCCTACACAATTCAACATTGGAACATGAAGGGTTTTTAATCCCCTCACCCTTTTCACATCTTCCAGGGTCTGAAGATCTTACAAAGTGTCTCGGTGTGTTTATCTTGGGTTTTGTAATTTCTTCATTCACATGTCTCCTTCCTCTATTGTTTCTATTTTCTTCATTGGATTGGTTCAATATTGTAAAAACTCAAGAGTGTAAATTTGATCATGTGGATTGTTTTCCTTGATTTTAGGATGTTTGGTTTTTCTCTTGGGCTTTGGTCTCACCTCTTCTGATGATTTTGTCACATTTTTACACTATTGTGGTAACTGTATCTATCCATTTCCTTTCTAAAAAATCCATGTGATTCTTAGGATTCTCTTAAGGAATGTTAGTGGTTCTCCTCATGTTCCTTGATTCATAAATTGAACTAATAAATCGTATATGACTGTAGTATGATTTGATATTTTTTTTAAATATTTTTTTAGTTATTCCAATATTAATTCAAAGTATATTTATGTTAGGTGTTTGCTAAAATTCCCTAATTTTGTTTCAAAATGATTCTTGTAATTTTAATTTTTTTAACTTTTTTTAATTTCATAAATATGAGTTATAATTATAAATGTTTTTTTCATTGGATTTGGTTTCCATTGTGTATTTGGTGATTTTTTATGAGAAACTCGTTTAGTTTTTCAAAATTATCCTCTGTTGTATCTTTAATTGGAATACTTCTATTCTCATAGATGTGTATTTACATACTGGTGTGATATGTACACATCCTTAGGTAAAAATGTAGAGTATATGTATATATATATATATGTGTGTGTGTGTAAGTATATAAATTGAAATTTCATATAATTTCCTCTTTTCAACCCTTATTTCCACTAATTGTTTCTTGGTCCCTAAATATTTTCAAATATGGGTTTAAACTGATATTCCAAACCATTATTTATTGGACTGTTTGGAACCTTTAAAATATAGCTTTATTTTTTCGTTAGGTTTGGAGATTATATTGAAATAAAATTGTTTTCAAATTAAATGATTTTTGTATTTTCAAATTCATAAGGCCTGGTTGTTATTTTAAACATATTTCTTGTAAAATTTCACACATATGTGAAAGTCATCAATATGTGATAGGGTATTCACATTGTTGGTATTGGGAAGTGGTATTGTCATGTATTATGGTTGACATTGGTACATGATTGTGATGTTTCATTTGTACTTTCTTCCTTTCCTCCAATTTAATAATTCCAGGGAATCCTATGTGACATCTAGAGGGTTGAGGTAAAATTAATATTTAGTCATGATTATATGGACTACATCTACCATGGTAAGTACAATCCATGATGGGTTGTTCCACCAGAGAGTGTTTTTTAGGGAATCTAGTTGTTTATAGACTATGGATCACATTGATATAAAGATAGATGGTTCTGAACTAAGTGAATTTTGGTTATCATATATAGATTTTGTTTGGATATCATAATTATTAAGTACTTTATATTTATATTAATTTTTCGTGAAAATATGGTTCTATGTTTCTTTTTCATTTATATATTCATGAATTTATTCTTCTTTTCATATGGATTCATTTTGGATAAACCATGTTTCTTTCATTTAGATTTGGTTCCCTTGGTTTATGAATTTACCTAGGTTGTGATTATTTACATTTGGTTGGTTTTGAAACTGGATTTTTGGAATATTAAAACTTTTTTCAAAGGAAGGTATTAATTTTTTTCTATGAAAATTTTGGAAATGAATATGCTCATTTTGTTATATGATAAAAACCTATTTATACCTATATTTTCAAATATGTTTTTATGTGTTTTTTTGGGGTAATAAATTCATAGATGTTGTGTTGATAACCTATTATCATATTTTATGTTCACACACTACTTATGAAACTTGGCATCGATAAGAATGATTGGTTTAATGGTTTAGTTTTTGTCTTTTGTTCTCCCTTGTGGAGGGTTGGTTGTCATAGTTGGATGGTGACCAAGAGTTAACGTAAAGATTATTATTGGTTCTGGTTTGGTTTTAGTTTTTAGTTGTTACTTATATTTGGATCTTTTTTGTGTTATTATTTTTATGGATTTATGATTTCTAGTTATTATGTGTACTCAATTGTTATTGTATATTTGTGATCATTGTGAAAAATTGTTCCCAATGATTATCTCTTAATTCCAAAACACTTTTCATCGACCCATAGTGATCAGGGATACCCCTTGGGACTTTTTTCGATCTAGTTTGGGTGTTCATTTTAGGGATGACTTGTACGAGTGTATAAAAATGGTTTCAGATAGGAAGACAATTATTTCATGGGGTTTCAGGTGGACAGGAAATATTACATTCGAAACGTGAGAGGTGGGTTCTAGGAGAGAATCTTGAACTCTAACTCTAACTTGACCTCGAGTGACCTGGGTTAGATATGTTTGATTCTTTAATTTTTGATTTTTGGGTTTTCATTATTGGGGCTATGTTTGGTTTAATGGGTATTCTTATTTTAGGGGAGGAAAATGGGAGTGAAATGGTGTCATCTGGCGAGCTTTAATGGAATAGTAAAAAATGTGGATCCCAAGTGAATATTTTAACAAATTCCCAGTAGATAGTGCATGATTAGATCATGGTATTATAAATAATGTTTCTAGTACACACACAACCACTAGTCTTCAATTTAAGAGACACTTGTGTGATTGATTATATTTATTTGATCTTTATTGGAATGAGTTTTTCTTAAATGAAAATAGTTTTATAATTTCAGAACTTATAGAGTGGGATTTCCTTTATGACGAGGATTTGGTTTTAAAAAAATAGTAAAATTTATGTTTTAGGTGTTAAAGTAATTAAGAAAGAAATGATTTTTCAATTTCAAAGAGGTTCAGTGTGTGGTTTTGTATTTTGAAATAAGTGAATAAAAATGATTTTAATGTTTTAAAAAACATTTAATTGAACATATTTTTAATTTTTAATGGAAATAGTTGATTTTCTAATGTCCCATCTGAGATCACTTTTAACCATTAGCCGAAGTAGTTCATTACATGACCTCAGGTGCACCTACCTATGCACTAGACTTTTCTAACTAGTAACGATGGTCTAATTTATAACATGAGGAGACTATAACCACTTTATTAATTAGAAAAAATCATGTGAATAATAAAAACTAATAAGAATCAATAATCATACATCAGTTAACTGATTCCATAAAAATGGGTAAATCCCTACAAACCAATATAATAAACATGCCAGGACATAATAGTTTGATGTTAAATATAAATCCAACATAAATAAACATTAAAAATCCCTAAATGGGTCCCAAAATCACCTATACTCCCCTCATCCATACTCCATACAATTCTAAAAATAAATCATCAAACATAGGTTCATTTCCCTTATACGGACCTACAACCATGATATCCACTTGGGTATCAACGATGACCCGAGTAAGGTGGGATTACAACGCAATATGCCACAAAAAAATATATAAGGAAATATCTAGTCTAAAATATATTTTATATATAAGTATTAAGAATAATAAACAGGTAAATAAATCATGTTTTACAATTAAACAGTTATAAATTAACCACCATGGACCTTGGGTTCCATTGTGATACTCGGACAGCCAAACGAAACTAGGCCCATGCCAAAAGTATGAACAATTTACTATAGGGGTTAAAACTTTTATTTCATGGGGGATATTTTTTAATAATTTCAAATCTATGAACTAAAAGTCATCAATAAAATTACCTACACCAAGTCAAATGGTATTAGTTATTAGAATGTCATGACGACACCAGAGATATGAATAAGGAATTCCATGTATAACATTTAAAAATAAGGATGTCTTGTGTAATGTCTATCCAACCTAAATTTGGTATGTGGAACATAATAGCCATCATCCTTACACATTGGTGGGGAGTTTTAGGTCCACTATTTAAATCACAAAGTTGTGGAGTATCATGTCCATCATCCTGAAAACTATACTATCACGATCCCCATTCAAGGTTCAGCATACATAACCTTTTAACATAAAAAATATGGTTGATCCATTTAAATTAACATTTAATCATTATTCATCAATGTATATAACACCCAACACCTTCAACCCAATTTCATATTTATAGAATTTATTCATTCTTTCATTTAGCACAACAATAATATATCCTTTATAACTATTTATCCATTCATGTAAACCACATTTTAAAATTTTTTAATTTATTATCATTAACATGTAAAAAACAATTTTTATTTTTAAAAAATCCAATTTCCCCAATTATATATTCCAAAAAGTTATGAAACATGAATATATGGATAAAACTCCCTCAAAATATATTTTTGACTTTTCCAAATAAAAACACTTTATGGTTAAGTGAAAACCTAAAAAAGAATAATCATTTTAAAGAAGAATAGAGAACCCAAATTAGAATAAGGAAATAGAACTATGACCAAGGATCCTAGTAAAGGACTAGATCGGCCAAAAAATATCAAAAGTGATGCATCGGGCCCCACAATTTCTTCATGTACAAACAATTCTACCATTTTAAAGGGATTGGAATAACCCTTGTGTGGCCTTAGGCCCAGTATCATAATCATTAATAGATCCAGCATGATCTATGATACGGTTGAAATGTCATTGAAAATCCAATATATTATTATTAGATAAAGGGACAATTTTTTAGTATGACACCATAATAGAACAAACCACATACAAAAGAACAAATTCAAGACTATGGTAAATTTCTTGTAAAACACCTATAAAATGCTCTTAGAATACTACTCATCAAACAATAACATTTTATTCAAGCTAAAATAATCATAATCATATAAGAAAATAACTCCATTGAAATAAGGATCAAGGGATTTATAAGAAGTGGGGAAACCAAGCAATGAATCATCTAGAAAATAAAAATAAATAGACTCTTAGACTTACATGGGGATTTTAATTGTATCAAATGGAACTTCAATCACCTTATAATCAATGGAGAAGTATCCTTGGGAGAGGAGGGAACTCTTGGTTCTCACCATAGCTTCCTAAGAGTGAAATTAGGGTGAAAATTGTGTGTAATAGATATAATATTGGGATTGAAAATGGTAAATTATCAAATTTTAATGTGGAACATGGTTTGGCCTTTTGGTTTGGAAAATTGTGCTACAACCATTTAATCACCTCTTCCCATGGAAATAATAGACCACATAGTCTTTTGAGCCACTCATAGAATTTGAAAAACTATGTCAATGGCTATAAGAATATGTTGAACAATCTCTAGGCTAACTCACATGGTTTGCAAAACTGTTCTCCCCTTAAACGGTTTTTTATGTTCATGGTTAATGGTTAGAGCGAACTATGTGCTAATTATGATCCATATATTGGAAGGCCCCATTTTCTATTTTTTAGAGTCTCGAGTCCTTGGAATGATCTTGATTCCGTCCCTACTTTTAAAAATAATTCCTTATTCCATTTAAAAGTATTATAACCAAAATTAAAATATAAATTCTCCTCGTCAAGGGGTAGGGATCTTATAATCACCCCACCATAAAACATTCATCCTTGAGATGCACTCCTAAGAATCATTAAGCCTACATGGTAAAAAATTTGACCCAATAGGCCTATATATCATCTTCCTTCTCCAATTGCTACTACTAAACATGGACTTGTTGACACAAAAAATTTATCAAAGGTATTTTATTACCTTGATGAATTGTTTCACTAAAATCCACATGATGAATCAGATGCACTACAATGGGAACATCAGACTCAAAATCAACATCATCAATATCAATTGTGTGACAGGGTTTAGGATGATACAGTCAATGTTATGACACATGAAAAAAAAATTGTAGCACTATACCTCTATAGAGGATTCATTCTATATGCTACTAGATCAATCCAATTCATAATCTCAAATGTCCAAACACAACTAGGTTCCAATTTTCTCTACATATAAATCAGAAAGTTACTTAATATTAGTGGAACATGAAGTAATTCATGGTAAACCATCTAAAATTGAAGTGTCCAGTGGTTTCAATCAGCATATGGATATTTTATAATATGTTACATGGCCATATTATTATTAATCAATTGTAATTTCCTTAATATCTCCTACATGACAATCGGTCCCAACAACTACGACTCACCCTCCTCTATCCAACACAAGGTAAATGTATATGAAATACTTTAGAGTTTCTCATATAGATCCATCTGAATAGTCTCTAGATTAATATTGTTATAGTAAATATCATCAATTGTTAAGTGATTCTCACATATTCCACCAAAAGTGAGGCATGCTCTTCGTATTTCCACTAACACCTAGATAGTATGTTCTGATTGACTATACATATTCAAGTGGTATGTTGTACTCAAAACCACCCGATTAAAAAGATCCTTTTATAACCCTTTCTTGAATAATGATGTAAAACATAGATCATGATATTTAGTAACACTCTATGATACCCCATTTATACATTCTATCACCCTGACGTATAAGTTTCCCAACTAATCAATGGTGAGAGTATACTGAATCGGTAAGAAATGGTATACCTTGGTCAATTGATCCAGGATCTCCCATCAGACATCATTATTATTAGTATTTCATGGATTAAATATCATAAAATCCATGGTAAAATTGTCCCACATCCATTTTGGAATGAGAAATGAATGTACAAGACTAGCATATTACTGATTCTCATCCTTCACCAATAGATAGGTGTGGAATCATGTAACTAATCCTAGAAAATCATTTTTCATTCCTAGCCACCAATCCTATATATGAAGGTATCAATAAATTTTTGTAATAAAAGGGTGTACTTCCCACTTTGAAGCATAATATTCATGCATCATCTCTTCTCCCATATGTGTAGACACAAGAATGCAACCATAAATATTGATAGTCTCATCATTGTCAATGGTCCGGTCAGGAGTTATCTCCCCGCTATCAAATTTTAACATTAGGATCAAGAACTATGGATTTTCAAACTACCTCTTCTTTATTCCGATTAAATGATAGGGAATAGTAGATGAGGACCTATGTGTAATTAGTTCTTACTCCTCTTGAACACCCATATTTGTTTCAGTAAACTATGTCACCACCTTCCACTAAAAATTAGACTCCAAAACTGCCTGATTCTCAAGCATGTGACTCAAAACATCAACAAAACTATTTCATTTCCTTAGAATATAAGATATAACCAATTCAATGGATTATATATACTCAACCCATATCCACTATTTTATATTTAAATCATGCTTATAAAATATATAATTCTGGATCTTATGTTTAGTATACACTATAAACTTATCACCAAAGAGATAATGTCACCGACATTTTAAGGTAAGAACTACCATGTCCAACTTGAGACTGTGTCTATGTTAATTCCATTCATGTTTCCTCAAATATCATGATTTATAAACCATGACTCGATCTCTCTACATTAACATTTACCCATGTTTGATCCCAGGTAAATCATAGTATAGAGAATACTCCATACCTGATCCAAGTAATATTCCAATCAATGATGTATTCAAACACCACATCAATTCTTGTAAATCATTCTCAGATGATTCATTCCACTCAAACATTATTCCCTTCCCATTTTAGTGTAAAATTTGCACGGCATAGTGAGAAACCACTATAATGAACCTTTAATAATAACCAACATAACCTAAAAATATACAAATACAAAAAACATTCTTCGTCCAAACCCAAGAAAAAAATGCTTGAACCTTCTAAGGTTCCACTGATACTCTTTATTATGATGTGATTTGACACAAGAAATATATATTGATAAAATATAAATGACCATTATAAATCATGGCATATAGACTATTCTCTCTCAATTTACTTAGGACAATTTCAATGTGTTTGGCATGATTGTCTTTAGTCTTAGAGTACACTAATATGTCATCATCAAAGACAATGATAAATTTCTTAGTATGGATGAATAATTTTTTTCAAAATGGACATTTACAAAATTAGGATTTTTCATTGGCACAAATGGCATCATAATGAACTCATACAAGTAATAGGTAATTCTGAAAAAAATATTTGGTATATTAAAATTTCTAACCCTTAACAGACGATACCCTTCTGTCAAATCAATATTTCAAAACACACATTTACCCCTTATCTTGTCAAAAATAAATAATACAATGAATTTTACACTGGTTATTCAATTTCATATGGTTCATATCAAAATTTTTGGCCAACCATATTGGAAATTAGGACCAAAGATCCCCAAGGAGATGTACTCATACATATGAACCCTTTAGCTTCCAATTCCTCTAGCTAAACCTTGATCTCATGGAGCATTATTGGTTCCATTAAATAAGGTGTAATGGAAACTGTCTTATTTTTACGCATCATCTCAATAGTAATCTCAATATCTCCCTCTTGTAGAATCCTTGGGAACTCTTCGAGAAACATGTCCTTAAACCGATCCATAATAAGAGGGAATAAATAATGTCACACTATCCATTATAGAGTAGTAGACTCCCAAAATGGGTTGTGAGATCAACCAATTTCTAAAGAACATGACATATAAGGCCTTCCATGATATCCCATTCCCCTTGATCAACATAGATGTTTCCCTTAGGAGATGAAAAAATCTCTCTCCAATGGTAACAATCAATGTTAGGTTGATTCTAAACCAACCAGACCATACATAATATAAAGTTTAAACCTAACATCTTAAACATTTTATATATCCTAAAGGAAATTATATTCACCAACATTAAGGTAACACCCCTTAAAAATACACATTCCCTCTAATAAAACCCTCAATGGAATTATGATCGACACAACCCCACACATGAACTCCACCACCAATCTCAAACCATTCAAAAGTCGAATGGATATAAAATATTGAAAAGTCTGTGTATAAAATTAATCAATAACTGAATAAAATCAAGAATAATCATACATTGAAAATTCAATATCCCATCCTCACTACCAGAAGCTGTAGGCATATCCGCATGCACTTGACCTGTCCTTCCACCCTGAGATCTTATCTGAGTCTCAGGAACTACACTACTATATAGATATAGAAACTCTAATCCAAATGTTCTTGAACCCTCACCTTGTTTAGTATGTATAGTAGAACTACTTCTGATAGAATAATATGGGGTAGAAGATCCCCTTCTCATGCTCTATATTGACCTAGTCCCTCTATCACTTCCCATATGTGGAGGATTCTTAAATAGAATCTTAAGGTGTCCCATCCTTATATAATCTTTTTACTCTACCAGTGGTTAAACAAACCATCTCTGCATGTAACTAGGATTTCTACACTAAAATGAAACCACCTGAACACTTAAAAATGAAGAAACTCTTCTCCCCAGATACACATCCTATCATATCCTTAGTGAAAAATTGCATAATGATGCTTCATGTGAATAGAATATCTAGAAATAGTCTTCCTAGCATGAACAGTCTTCCCACCACTAGAATACTCCTTTGGGTTCCCCTTGGAAATGAGATCCAAATTCACCACCTTAGTGAACTTTTTAAATGGAATATATTTACTTATGACCTGATCTCACATTTAATCTCATCATGGAAACGTTTTTTTGTAGTGATATCATCTCCCATAAATATAGAAAAAAACATTTCAACTCAGTGAACATGGCAGTATAATCCATCACTTACATATCCCCTGAGTCAAATGAAAAAGCTTTTTTTATTTTTCATACTTTGGGTTCTATGGGGAAATTTTTTCCAAGAAAATCATCTAAATTTCCATCAAAATTATTATTTTTAACTTATCTTCCCAAATTTTTATATTTCACTAGTGATTTTCTATTCCTCAAAATATATAAGCTACCAACATAACCATCCTCTTTAAAGGAGTCTCTAGTTGATCCAAAGATGTCAGGATAGGCTCAATACAGAACAAATCTACCTAAAGTACACTATATCTAGTAAATTTTGTAGGATTCTATAGTTAGAACTCCCTAGTCAGTCCAAGAATACTCGACACCATACATACATTATCTCCCTCCATGAACTGTATAAAGAGATTGAAATTCTCAAGGAATAAATTTTATTCCCTATCACCCACAACCATTCGGGAATTTGTTCCAACTATCGAAGGTGTAATCATAGAAATTTAATCTTTTCATCCTATTGGTATACTTCATCATGGATGTATCTCTCTAAATTTCTAAACATGTGTCTCAAGACACAGAACATATCATTTTCACAATTATGAAAAAGAAGGATCATAAAAATCAATATCAAGATACCTTCCATACATTATCCCAATGGTCATAACTAAAAACTATTTTTATAAAAAAACGCATCCCTATCTAGGGATACTAGTTAACTATAGGTAACAAAAATCCCCAAATTTTTCTCTTTTTTCACATTACACCATTTTAACCATTTCAATTTAACATATTTCAACTTAAAAAAGTTATAACATTTTTAATAGGAACTATTTTTTAAACCCAAAAAAGAAAAAAAATAATCATTCCCCATAACTCAACCAGAACCTTATTTCACATGTGTTTATAATATGATGCATGTCAAAAAAATCCATGTGTGACAAAAAGTATGCATACATAAACAATCTCATAAAATTTCTAACCATGAGTAAAATATTATAAAATAATAACATCACTTAACTAGTGTATCACCCAAAGGTAAAATAACATCCATGTATAATAATTGAATACAAAGAACAACATTACCACCTTGTGAACATTGATTTTCCCTCACACATGGGTTGGTTACTTTTTTTCACAAGCTCACAAACAAGGCCCAAAACTTCATGGTATCCTATATTCCTTTCCCATAAAGTGAGACAGTCAGAAATAAAACATCTATGATGTTATTTTTTTCTACAATACTAGATTATTCAGAACTAGTATCCCAAATGGTTCGTTACATTCCATTAGGTGCACCTCGGCATATGCCATAGGCTTATAACTTGTATTTAGGATATAATTTAAAATATTTAGATAATAAAAATGTTTATCAAAGTGATATAACATAAAATATAATAATAAGTAACATATAAATAAAAAATAACCATAAATCACATAACCATTTCCAAAAACTAGGTAAATTCCAAAAAACTAATACTGAATACATGTCATGTCATAATTTTTTCATGTCTCAACCGAAAACAAAAATATGACACACCATAAAATGGTTCTAGAAATTATGTCTTTTACCCTCATCCATTTGTTCTACCATGCACCAAATCAACCATCTAACATAAGGAATTTTGTTATATCCGGACATGAAACTATTAGATCTTCGTAGGTATCTACAGTTACCCCAGAAGGGTGTCAGTATAACTTAGTATGCCACCACAAATGGTTTCTAAAGAAATATCAATTAAAAAATATTTAATGAAGAATTAACATGAATAATATATGAGGAAATAAATAAATTATGTTCCATAATTAAAAATTTATCAATTAATCACTTCGTCCCTCGGGTTCCACCGTAACAACCAGCCAACCAAACATGTGTCATCCCATGCATAATTTCTAAATCATATACTATATGGGTTAAACACAATAATTAATTTCGGTTGTTTTTTAACCATTTAAATACTAGTAACCAAAAATCATTAGCTTCATTACCTTCACCTATTCAAAATCAATTAGTGTATAGAACATCATTTCAGAACCCAAGCCCAGAATAAATAATGCCATGTCCAACACTTGCGATCAATGATGTCGAGTGACATGTCTATATGAACTAAATCAAGTATATGAAACATTATATTCTTTATCCTTACCCATGAGATTGGATAATCAAGTCCACCATTTCAATCCTGAATATGTAGTGAATCCAATCCATCATCCCCAAACCATTCCATCATGATCCATATTCAATGTTCAACATAATTCACGTTTTAACATAACAAAAAATAAGGTTGAACCTTATCAAATTATCAATAAACATTAGTCACCATGTTCTATAATATGCTACACCTTCAAACCCATTTCACATTGAAACCATTTCACCATTCATTTGTTTAGAAAAAACATCAAATATCATTTAAAACCATTTACCAATTTAGGTAAAACTTGTTTTTATCCATTTATAATTTCTTATTTTAACCCTGGTTTAACCCTTTTTATTTTCCAACAAGCCAAACAGACTTTTAATTGATGCCAATAATTTATAAAACCCATCCTCCCAGTTAAAACTCATAAACCTCAACTCCATCATGAACATCTTATTTTACCATTTTAAATAGATTATCACACTCATTTGGTGGATTTAGTCCTGATATCATGATCATAAATAGACCTAATAAGATCCATTAAATGTATAACAAGTCATTTAGATTCATGATCTGTTATTATCAAACTATGGAACAATTTTGTTACACATTATCATAATATAACACTCCACATACATAAGAAAAAAAATCAAGACTATGTGAAATAGCTTGTAAACTACATACCAAATTTTCATATATCACTTCTCATCCAAACCCAACCGTTAATTCAGCCTATAATATCCTTACCAAAAAAATCGAAGAACACTCTTGAAATAGACCTCAAGAGATGTATAAGAAGAGGGGAAACCAAGATGTGAATATTCTAGAAAGAAGATGGAAGTAAACTCTTAGACATATATAATTATTAAAATTGCAATAAATTACCCCTAAAATTATTTATATTTTATGGAGAACTGCACTTGGGAGAGGAGGTATGTTATGATCCATATATTAGGCTATTAGGAGAGAAATTAGGGTGGGCATCAGGTGGAAAAGATATAATCTCAGAAGGGAAATGGTATATTGGTCACTTTTAATGAGGTGCATAGTTTGGCCACATAGTTTTGAAAAACATGAGCTGACTATGAGGTCTCTTCTGCCAATGGAAATACCATATAACCCAATCTCTTAGACCACACGTGTGGTTTAAAAACCATACAGAGTCCATGTGAATGGATTTGTACCTATGCCGCAGTGTCTTCAGGACAACTCCCAAGATTTTCAAAATCATTCTCCCTAAAACTATGCCAAAAGGTCATGGTTCATGGTTACTAATTATCATGTGTTAATCGTTACACATGTGTTATAAGGCCCTGTTTTCCAATTTTCTAATCCCTAAGCCCTCGTAATGCTATTATGTCCTTTCTTACTCCTACGAAGCATCCCAAAAACCATTTAAAATGATTTTAACCAAAATTAAAATAGAAACATATGTCATCAAAGGTTCTAGATTTATACATTAAATGAGGAATGTTTAATGTATTTTTTCTTATGTTTTTTTGTTTATATAAATGGTATTTTTAGTTAAGGTGTTATCTTGGTTGAGATTTGATTGATATTTGGTTTGATATTGATTTTATATTATTTTTCATGTTATCTAGATAATTCCACCTAGAATGGTCCTAATATTTTATAAGGAATCTATTCAAATTCTTGACTCAACCCAAACTCTTAGTGGTGTAGTGGATCAAATAGATTCTAAATGGTTTCTTGTTTCATATAGTGATTGAGGTCTACTAGAGGATGCAGAGTAGCTAGAGGAAATTGAAAATATCTACAGGTCCCTAGGAACTCTATAATCCCTAAGGGTGATAATTTTATATAGTATGTTCTAGGGACTGTGATTTAATTAGTGGTAGTTATTCATTCAATCATCGTTACAAGTTGGGATGATTTGGGAGATCTTCAAGACCACACTCTTTTAGTAGTTCCATCCAAAGGAAGTCTAAGTGAAAAATCTTGTAGAGATTATAGGGATTTATCAAGGTCAATAGATTGTAAAGGCACATATTTACCATTTAAAGGATATAGTATCCTTTTTCCTAGAGTTGGATTCTTGTTATTTTATTATGGATCAACTCTTTTTGAATGTTATTAGTTTAGTGATCAATAATCATGTACTTTTCTTTGGGATAGTCTTGTTTAAAGTGATAATCGATAATGTGTTTTTATCCAAGTTAGTTTCAAGAAGGTATCAAAAAATGGTGGGAATCCTGATAATCCTTATTCCTATTAAAGGTTCTCTATTTATTTAGGGGAAAAAACGAGAGGAAAATTTTCTAGAGGAATCTCCATAATCTATATTTACTTATCTTTATAGGGATCACTCGATCATGCAATTCTAGAGTGTTCAGTTCAAGAATTCTAAATCATCTTACTTCAATACGTCAAATACTTCCTACTGGTGTAGTTGGATAGGACATCCTCATAAATTTTATGGGGTGAGAACATGATAGAAAAAATAATTCTGGCTCAAATTCATATTCTGGAATCTTTTCCCTTCTAAGAATTTAAGGTTACACACATTTTGGAATTTTTCCAATGTTTTTTCTATCACTTGTCAATTCTAACTTCTCTGTTTAAATTTTTATTGATAGTGTATTAAATATTTATTTGGGATAATTGTTTCCTTGTTCCAATTTGGACATCAATTAATTATGTGGAATTATGAATTTTAGTTTGATCTAGTATTCTACTTAAGTTTCTTTGGTTTGGGTGGTGGTCTTATTAAATTATCTTTTTAGTTCAACTACCATGTTATATTATCTACAAATAGTATAGAGACCCACTATTGTACTCTTAACTATTCTCTCTTAAGCTAGTCAAGTGGGGATTTTTGTGTTAAAGGGATCACACTAGTTTTTTTTTCAGTTTTGTGTTTCTTTTATATATTTCATTTAGGGGGTTATTTCATTGGGGATTGAGAGTTGTTGATTTATTCATTGTCCTAAATTTAATGACATTCTACTAGTAGATATTTTTTAATGTTGAGGAGAGTACTGACTATTATTTTCTTTGTTATATTATTTATTTCAAGATTTTTTTAATCTTGAATTTTATTTTCTCTAAATAATTCCAAAGGAAAATTTCATGTTTTGAATTTTTGGAAGGTTTTTGGATCTATGATTGGTGATTGCACACAATATATGAAAAACTATGAGAATACTCAATCAAATTATGTTTTTCAGTTAATTTTATTCTTTTAAGTTTTTTCTCACATGGGAAGCATGCGGTTGAATCAAAACTATATGGCTCTTAAGTTATCCCATTCAGGAGCATAGGGTCTCTTATATTTAGTGCACAAATTTTTCATAGTTATATGAATACATATAGTAAGTTTTTGATAGTTTATAAATTAATAATATAATCAATTTTCACATCTCATTCATGGTTTACAAAACATATAGACAAACAATGTGATGTTGGCTTGTCCTTCCAGAGGTGGGAAGACAGTTTGGTAGGCTGTGCAACTTTCCCAAAATCCATAAAAGTCTAATTTTCTATTTTCCCCTACTAAAAATCAAATAATTTTTCCCCCACACCATTTGACTCTTTCACACAGTGGGGCCCCAAACCCCCCTTTCAATTTCTCTTTTTCTATGATATTAATCTTTTTAAATGGTTAATTATGAGTTTCTATTTGTTTTTTCCTTTCTTCCTTCTCCTCTATTCATCCCCCCTTATTTCTCTCTTCTTCCTTTTCCCCATTATCTGTTAACTAAAACCTAGAGCGGGTTTATCTAATGCTGATTATTTTTCTTAAGGTTAGGTTGTGTGGTTGTTCTAATGGTATTTTTTTTATTTCTACTTTTGAATGTTTCATCACATTCACACACTATTGAGGTTGGTGTATCTATCAATTACCTTTTTAAAACATGCCATATGATGCTTGAAATTCCCTAAATCAATGTTAGTGTTGATCCTCATGTTTATTTATTTATAAATTTTACTAAAAAATATTTTATGATAATAGTTTTATTTGAAAATGGTTTTTTAATTATTTATATAGTTATTCATATATGTATTCAAAGTATATGTATAATCAAGGTTTTTTAAAATGACCAAATGGTTTTCTAGTTTTGTTTTTGGAATTTTAATTAATAATTTGGCTGTTTTATCAAATTTGGTAATTTTGGGTGGTAAGTTTAAATGGGTTTTGGATGGTATTTGGTTCATATTGTGTATTTTTTCCTTTTATGTGAAACTCATCTAGTTTGTCAAAATTAGGATCTAGTGTATATTTAATTGGAAACTTGACATTACCATAGATGTCCGCATATATATGATAGTTTTATATATATACATATATGTGTTAATGGGGTGAAAATATTTATGTGTTATTGTATATAAATATAAATTCCATTGAATTACCTATATTTTATTCATGTTACCACAAATGGATTCTTGGACCTTAAATGTTATCAAAAATAATTTTAAATTGTTATTTCTTATCCTTGATTTATAATCCCATTTGGAAACCTGAAAAGAAATATTCATTTTTTCCTTTTTTTTAAATTGTTTTAAATGTATGTTGTTTTCTTGGGAAATTATTTTTATGTTTCAAAATATTAATGCCTGGTTGGTAATTTCAAAAGGTTTTTATTAAAAGTGAACACATATATGGAAGTCCACTATATGATTACCATAAATAATGGTTTACATTGGTTCATGATTATGACATTTAATTTGTAAATTCTTTCTCACATAACATTTTTTAATGTATTGGTATCCTAATAATCATCAATAGGGTTGAGAGATGTTTAATATTTATTACTGATTAGGTATACTATATCCCCCTAGGTAAGGGAAATTAATGGTCTGATGTGACACCATTGAGGCTAGTTCAGGTCAATTGGTTGGTCATGGACTATGAATCACATCGATATACTGAAAGATGGTTCCAAATAAAGTACCTCTACGGTCAAATCTTGTGATGATTATAATATTCCCATTATTTAATACTTTTTATTTCCATTACTCTTTTGTGGAACTTTTGTTCCATGTTCTTTTTTTCTTTATATGTTTATGAAGCTTCTTCCTCTCTTAGTATGGTTTCATTTGGGATATACATAACATCTTTTATTTAGATTAGGTTCCTAAGGTATACTCATTTACTTAGGTTATGCCCCTTTACCTTGGATTGGTTTTCAAAATAGATTATTAAAATTTGTGAATTTTTTTCGAAGGAATGTCTTAAATGTTTTCCACGAGGAATTTTGAAATGATTGTGTTGTTTTAGTTAAATTATAAAAGCCCATATTCTAACTGTACTTTTTTAAAACTATTATTATATTTATTTATAATACGAAAATCATGGATTATATAGTTATTAACAATTGATTTGTTGAATTCTCACCAAAAAATGACCTAACACATCATATATTAATATTAACTTTTGTTAAATGAATATTCAATACAATTAAGAATAATAAATGTTTGGGGACCATAATGTTTTGACATATTTGGATAATAAATTCATAATCATCTTATGTCATGAAAGAACAACCCACATAGTAATCTTCTTGTACATACCCAACTTAGGACCCTTATTCATAGCCTTGGTGAGATTAGATTCTTAGTAAGGGTAAATAAACGATATAGTTATCATTAAAGGATAAGATAACCATAAGGGTATGGTGGCATACTCATGTAAAATTTCTCAACAGAAAATATTCATATCCCAAAAAAACCTAACTCCTAATCTTCAAAATATAATCTTATCTTTAATTAAAGTAAATAAGTGTGTAAGTATCAATCAATATACAAGAGTCTCAATGTAGAAATGTGGAGTCATTATCATAAGAAATAATAATCTTGGGAATATACCAAAATGAAACAATGTCCATGTTTAATATTGTTAGCATTGCTAGAAATAGATCATAATAACGCATCAAAATATGAGAAATTATATTAAAAACATGTCCACACATTTTCCTAAGATCATAGCTATAAAAAATCATACTCACACATCAATATAAAAAAAATTATCTAAAAAAAATGTTATCACATATCATTATCATATCATGAATATAAATTTAACATTACTCAATTAATTTTAAGTATATAACAAGATCAAATTTCACATAGTCATAATTCATTTATATAAATGTCACAAGATCATAAAACATTCTTTATATCAATTTAAATAACCAAGGGAAGTAAATAGATTGCATAAACATATCAAAATCATATTCATAGACTATCTGTATAAAGAATTAGGATGGTATAATTGGATCATAACCAAAGTAAAACATACTTACTATCAAAGAATGTTATTATAGATTTAAATTCCATTAAAATAATCACTAGAATAATTCCTAAGTATAATACCCATTTCATATTGAAATAAATTATTTAAATGCATTAAATTTCCCAAATATATTGGAAAAAATTTTATAAAAGAATTATGAAATATTATTGGTCGAAGTGACTAACTCGTGAAGGGGTTAATTGAGTTCTCAATTTAAATTTATTATATTAAATAATTAAAACTAAATCCACCAAAATAATAAAAATAACACATTAATCAAAATAGTAGAAATATATAAATGTTTGCTTTGAAATAGTTTCTCAAAATAAGATTAATTCTAAGTTTAAATAATATTTGAAATAAATTTAACTTTTTCAACTAAATTCCTTATTCAAAAAAATTATATAAACACAAATTATGAATAACAATAAAAGTAAAGTTTTGATAATTTGTAATAATAGATACAATATTAATTTGAAAATTTCTAATAAAAACTAACAAAAACATAGAGGAAGAAAATAACAAGTTGAGTATCATGTTAGGACTTTGTACCCTCCACTAGTAAATCACCCACTACCATGAAATTTATAAAATAATTAACTTGATCAATAACATAGATTGGGTTTTTCAATCAACTACACACAAGGTTTTTAGGGTAAAAGTCTCTTATATAGTTATATGCCAAATGAAAATGTACCTAGTCACATAATACCTCTTCCATATTTTTTCATGGAAATAAAATTAGATATTTTGTTAGAATGACTCAACAAAACTCAAGTTTTATCATATGAGTAAGTGTATATATATAAAAATAGTAGAACAACACACTACTCAAAAGTAAGGAATTAAATGAAATGAGTAAGAGATAGATTTAAAGGAAGTGTGATGCAACTTGATCCATTATGCTTTTGTTGTTATTATTCCTTGAGTTTTTTATAGGATCACAAATAGACTTCTCAGAATGTTTAGGAAAACATTGTGTTGTGGATGTCTAGGGAGTTCTTATATTATCAATCTGTTAATTTTCATAGATGATTCAATGTGATAAGGATATAATAATTATTCATATATCAATATTTTGTTTCTTTTATTGGTTCTATGTGATCATCTATTTTTTTTAAATAGTTTTTCATGCACTAATTTTCAAACATGAGGAAGATCTTTAGAATATATAAGTCACCGGGTCTATTTATCCATTAAAGAATAATAAAAAAATATTGGATCCTCATAATTTTTACTAAACTAGGAAGGTCCAACATTATCTTCAATAAATCCACCAATTGGTTTAATATTAATGATTATAAAGTCCATGTGGGATTTTAATTCATTAAATTCCATAAATTAGGTGTTGTAGGAATTAAATTAAATTAAGAATCTAATAAACAATGTTAGCACTCATATGGTCGATCATCACTACTGGTAGAACTTTTATTGTGGTAGATCTATCTAGAGGTAGATCAAATATGTAAGTATATATGATAATGGTAGATCTATATATTAATATAACATTTTAGTTGTAGATTATCTCAGATGTAAGATCATTCATGGGTACATTTTTCATTGATAGATCTATTAATAGAAGATTATCTAGCAATATATTTAGTTCACAAGGATATTAAATTAAATTAATATTATATTTTCTAATTAGTATAACTAATAGTGTTAGATTATTATGGTAAATTTCGTCCACTAGTAGATCCACCTAAAATAATGGTAGATCATCGAAGAAATTAGTAGATATTGTTTTACGAACTATTGATCACTACTTTAACAAATTTGATTCATAAATTTCCTTACAAAATGAGTTACAGTCATAAAACATTAAACTTGTCTGAATAATAAAAATCCAAAGTTTTTATAATTAAAATAAGTATGTACCACCAAATAATTTAAAGGAAGTATAGTGACACTAAATTTTCATACATAAATATTAAATCTTTTTAGACGGATTTTCAATATATTAACATGTTCATTTCAGTGGACCGTGAAGGTTTAGTTTCAATGTATACTAGATATACTATGTTTAAATTTACTGAATGATCTTTAAAATTTCCTAAAAATATCTTCACATTCAGTATTACACATAGACATACCATTCCTAAAACCTTTCTTCAAATCCTAGGGAAATGAAATTTAAAAAATATTGAGTTCTGATGCTTAGTAATGGTAAACATGGGACATGTCAATTGATGATCATATTAAAGAATAATATAAGAGTAATGGTAAGAGTATATGAATATAACTAAAAATTTTCATACCAAATATATCATGGATTATAAGCATGATTTAAGGAATGAAACATTATCATTTTAAAACCAATGTACCAGAAGAGAGAGAAATTATCAAAATCAATATGGAACAATTACTTCATGTCATAAAAGTGTGGCAACACCATATGTATATAAACCATTTCATATATCAAATATAACTACTAATACCATAGAATCATAGTGTATTATGAATCCATACCTATTTTCTATATCCTAATGGATCAGGCTTCACTGCTTGTATCCCAAAGTGGATTAAGTACAGTGACTTGTTCCCCATAGAGGATTAAGAACATCTAGTTTCATCCTATAAATATCACATATGATATAGTGACATTCCCATCACATTATAGGGAGATATAATTATGTTCTCACCCATCACATAATAGAAACCGTATATATTTGTTTGATAAGATCATTAAACAATCACCATATCATTATATCATAACTTTTATTAATAAAAAGTATTTATAAACCTTTCATCAATTAAATAAACCATTGATAATAAATGGGTTTCAAAAACAATTCATCAATAAAAAACCATAAAAATTAATTGGTATACTAAACATATCATAATCACAAAAAATAAAAAAAGAGAATATGGATATTATCATTGGATCATATCTCTACAAAAATATAATTAACATCAAAGGATGTTTCCATGTAAAAAAATTCCTCCACAAAATTCCCAAGAATATTTCTTGAGGAAAATACCATTTTCACTTTGAAATAACATATATAAAATATTGAAATTTACAAAATATAAAGGAAAATAGTTTATTTGAAATAAAACATGAAAAATAATAAATATTTTTTCAAAATAATGAGTGTTAATAACAACATTAATTTTCATTCATGTTTTATAAGTTATATGAAAACATTACGTTGATACTTTTATAAATCTTCAAAAAGAACCTCATTCATAAAATTACAAGAAGGTTCTTTAAAATTATTTTTTAAAAATTAAATAATGGGTAAAATCGAATTTAAAAATTCATTTTATAATATTAAAAATATTCTTTAAAACATTTTTATGAAACCTAGATATGGAAGAATAAGATTTTAGACAGAAGAGAGAAATAAAATATGTTTTCCTTAAAAAAAATTGTTTCAATATCTTGAGTAATTATAATGAGGAAAATGAAAGGAAAACATGTATTATTCTATATTATCCATATGATAATATAAGTTTTGAGATTATTTACGCATAGACCATGAAATTTAATCATTATACAGATGATCATAGACAATCTCTATAAATAATGAGATTGTAACATAAATCATTTACTACATTGATAAAATTAGAATCATAATCCCCATGAAAGAATAACATTAAATGAAATGTTAAATAAAATTAAAAGAAATAAATTCATGATATAAAATTTCAAATTATCTAAATATACACCTCCTAAAAGAGGATACATGTATAACCTTTGTTATGTCCAAAAGAAGACAATTTGAGTAGAAAATCCCTAACCATGGGTCCAAATACATTCATATGTGCTCAAAAATCTTATATAATCAATTAATAATTATTATAAATATAATATAGGGCTATATTATTATATATTATTCCATATATTTTTTACTTATAATATTTTATCACCCCTTTATAAAATATTCTTTATTAAAATCACTATTTTGAGTGATAACTAATTCGATTTTCATGTATGCTTTGGATTGATAACTTTATAATGGTTCCATAATTACAAGAATTTAAATCGTATATGTTATTTATATAAATATTTAAAATAATCCAAAAATTAAATAATGAAAAATGAATTACACCATTCATGGAGTCGGTTGGCCACACGTACATATGAAGGTTGATTCCATTTTTTCGGAAATACGGATTTAAATAATGGTAAATAAAAATTCACCTTTATATAATATTTTTTATATAATATATATCATATATATTCATTAAATCTATAAATATTATGATCCATGAAAAAATAAAATGAAATATTTATCACATCTTTTCATGGTGGCGGTAGTCCACACATACACAAAAGCGACATTATCATTTTCCAATATATTTGGAGGAATGAAGGAAGATGTAATATTATAATTTAAAAGGTATAATTATGTTGTAAATATAATATATAAAAATTAAATCCATATTTATATCCATTTGTTATATGTGGCAATGAAAAAAATTACATCGGTTCAGGGGGCAGTAGTCCTCTCTCCCCACGATCGTCGTTTTTGTTTCCCATTTGATAGGTTAGATGATTGATATAGGTTATTCCATTATTAAAAAACATTTTATTATATGTAATATGTTTTAATTATAATTTCATAATTTTTTGAGAATATTTTAATGACTTGTAAAATGAGATAAAATGAAAGAGGATTGCTAAGAACTATACATCTTCTTCTGACAACCACTATAGGTTTATAACTAAAGCCTTCATAAGATTGTTTTTCGATAAATAACGAAGATAATTTGTTTTTGTGATTGATTTAAAGAAGGTATTTGTATAGTTAATGGATTAAAAAATTGAACTTTAAGGGTGGGGTGTATAAGAGATGTGGTTTCCTTTTAAAATTGAGGTGAGTCGCGCACTTGCATGGTTTCAAAGATTTAAAATAAGTTCAAGTCACTTTCATACAAAAATTTATCTAAAATTGTTAATATTAATATTTTATATTTTTATGGTTTAAATAAAACCAAAAAATGACATTTAAACTTGTTTTTAGGTCATTTAAACCTTTATTATTCTCGTTTAACCTATAAAATCCCATTTTAACGTTAACCGTGGGAACATATTTTTAGTGCTTTTACTATTCATTATGGAAAAACATTATGTTAAAATTGTTACCTAATATTAATTATCATTATTATTTTAAATATTTAATCCATTTTATCAAATTAATTTCACAAAATTTTTTGAGTTTAATTTAAAATTAAATCTACAAATTTGTTCAAAAGATATTTTTCAAAGAAAACATTTTCTTAAGTGTTAAAACTTTTTGTATCAAAATTAATCATAAAATTAATAAAAATGATATAAATTGGATTAATAATAATATTATTTAACTAAATTTTTATTTTTATACCATTTTCATATAAAAATCATCTTTTAAAATTCTTTAAATGAAAAGATAATTTTAATACTAATAATTATTTTTCACTATTAGATGAAAAATTAATGCTCTCAGAAAATTAGAAACATAAATATAATATAATTTGGAAATTTTTATTTAAAAATTTAATTTAATTTGATCAAATATGTGAAAAAAATTACTTTGGACATAAATGTACAAAACACGATGAAACCAAATTCTAGAGGAAAACCTCTTTATAGGCATAAAATCGGATTTATTTTTTCCCAAGACCAGAAATAATATTAGACATATAATATAAGATTTTATTGATTTTATAATCTATAAAATTAATAATAATCATTATAAAATAGTTATTAATTTAATTTATTAATATTAAATCACATTTCATGCCTTAAAATATTTTTTCAAAAACCATTTTTTTTCATTAAAATGTTTTGTTTCTTCATTTTTAATCAACCAATGACAAATTAATTTATTTTAAAAATGTGTAGAATATATAATTTTCATAATTTAGTTAGTTTTATTCATACCAACTAATTTAATGTCTATGTTTTAATGGTATATTTTTTTTGTTCATTTAGACTCGAGGTTGTGTGTATCGCAAGCTATCAAAGAGATGGGGTCTATTTAGAAGTAAATATATCATAAAACGTCATTGTGTGGAATTATACCAGCATTAAAATATTTTTTACCCTAAAATTTTCATTACCCTAGTAATAAAAAGGGAGGATATCTCTACCACATCACATCCTCAGTTTTCAATATAACTTCTTCAAAATTATCATTCCTCTAGAGAACATTAACCAGATTAGTTATCTTCTTTCCTAGAAATTTTTTATTAGATCCATGATTTTATAGGTACATAATTATATAAATTTTTATGATTTAGGGGTTTGAATTATGAGTTTAGTGCATGTTAATTATCAGATATTTACTTCTATAGAAGAGATACATTGAACACATCATGAACTTTTGTGGGATTTAGAGGAGGCACCAAATAATAATCTATCATCCTTACTTGATCAAGAATTTAATAGGGGAAATTATAATAAATGTTAAACTTTAATTTCTTCATATATCTAATAACCTTATTCCTTATTGAAATTCAACTAAACACATTATCACCATCCTTGAACTCCAAATATTTTCGGTGGTTTTCGGTATAATGTTTTTGTTGAATCTGAGCTGCTATAATGTGTTGTAGAATGGTGCTGAATTTATCTTCCATTTCCTCAGTGAGATCAGGTAGTAATAGATTTATCTATCTAACATCATCCAATCATGTTGAAATTATATAATTATTTCAATATATTTCACCATAATGAGCTATTTTAATTCTTTAGTGAAATATATTTTTTAAAGTAAACTCAAATAGAGGAAGGTGTTAATCCAAACCACATTTTATTTCAAGAGAATAAGATATCAAAATGTATTATAGGGTTTTAATGGTTCTCTTATAATAACTATACATCTAAGGATGATAAGTAGTGATGAAACTTAACATCATATCTACATATTACTAAATAATTTTCCTAAAATTTGAGGTAAACCTCATATCCCAATCAGGTATAATAGAATATGGTACTCCATGAAAACTTACAACTTATTAAATGTATACTCTGACAATTTAGTTAATATATAATCCATATATGATATTAATGATATTTGATAACATCATATGATGATTGAATACAACCCAAATAATATCATGGACTTTGGGTGTTTTTGGAAACCTGATGACAAAATCCATAGTGATGTCTTACCATTTCCTTTATGGTCTGGGTCATTGTTTTAACATCCCCTTAGACTTATTTCTCTAATATTTTAATTAATGACAAAACATGCGCAGAGATACATATGTTTTATTAAACATTTTATTATTTTTTCACCAGAAATACTCTTATTTTATCAATACAAATAACAATTTTGGAGGATGACCTTAAAATTAAATTTTAGTTTCAAAATAACTTTTAATGAAGTAGTGGTAAACCAAACAAATTAACAAAAACTAAATTAAATAAGGAAATAAATCACAATATTTTTAAATTAAGAAACAAAGATAGTTGGAATTACTCACCCAATATAACCCCAATTAATGTTGGGTTACCTCAATATCCAGATCTTCTTTGATAAGATCTTCAAAATCAATGGCCATATTGTCCCATGTTTTGAAATATTCCTACAAATTAATCTTCCCCTCATTTATTTCACATTAAAATATCTCTATACAACATCATACATCTATAATCAATATATAATGATGAACTATAAGCTTCATCCATTTCCTCCTTCATCAAATTTAGTATGGAAATGAAAAATACATAGTTCCTAAACCTTAGGATTTTTTCACAATCATGTTTCAACTTAGTGAAATTTCTCATAATATTTTTTAGGTGTGCATCTTCTTTCAATGCCTATTTAATCCTTACATGGATAGATGGTTTAACATTCATTTGATTAAGAGAATATTTCACACCATCCTTTAATATTTCCATATACACCCTTTGATAAAATAAAAAAATAGATCTTTTGTGATACTCATCATTAATAAGAAATCATGATCCTTTCAACCCAATTTCTTGACCACCTTCTATTCTTTCATAAGGTCGAAATTTATTGAGAAATCATAATATTTAATCAGATTCATTTATCTTCTTTGATGAATATCCAGATCCTTCTGAGTAGATATATACTTTAAGAAATTATTATCAGTATATATATCACATAATTTCCTATAAATAAAATGGATCTATATCTTTGTTGAGAAAATTACAACTGATAATTCAAAATCATGATTTGCATAATTTTTATCATGAACAGTTAATTTTAATGAGGTATAAGATATGAAAATATCATTTTTCATTATAAAGTATACTAATAACTTCTTCGATGATTCACTGTAGATTACAAACCCTTATCCTCTATAGGGTAATGTATAAATTGTTGCACTGACTTTACTTCTCTTTAGTTACTTGAAATTTTCATCACATTCATTTGTCTAAAAGAACATATCTACCTTTTTTTGTTAAAATGGTGACTGTATTAGATAGATGTGATAAATTATCAATAATGAATCGATAATATAAATCAAAACTAAGGAAAATATTGATCTTAGTAATCGTGGTTGGTCTAGGGAATTTTTTAATAACTTCCATCATTAATGAAACCACTAAAATACCCTCACATGAGATTATATGACCCAAGAATGAGTTTTTATTAAATAAATTTACCCTTGGAAAAAAATTTATATAAATTCTCGTGTCTTGAGGTATTAAATACAATCCTCAAGATATATTCATGTTATTCCCTAATCTTTGAAATATAAGAAAATAATATATAATGACTACCACAAACTGATTAAAGGAATCTATAAAGAATATATTCATTAATTTCATGATGATTTAAGAGGCATTTGTAAGAGTAAATTGAATCACTATAAAATATTAGTGTATATACCTTGTATAAAAGGATATCATTAATACATATTAACTTTTTATTATCAAATTATTGTACGTAAATCAAACATCAATCTTGTAAAAGTGTTGATCTTCTCATTACTAGTCAAAAAAAGCATCAATATACGGTAGATGATACTTTTATTGATTGTGATATTATTAAGTTCCCAATAATTAATTCAAAGTTACATTGATCTATTTTTTTTAATGAAAACAAATAACTGGTTTACCCTAGGGTGATTCACTTGGATGAATAAATATCATTTCAATATTGTCCTTTTGTTTCTTATTTAATTAGTAAAACTCAATTGGGTCCATTCTACAATATGACTTTGAAATAATTGTAGCACCATGTATGAGTTTTATTGAATGCTTCACTTAAAAACTATGAGAAATACTGGAAAATTCTTCTGGAATGACATCAAGAAACTCCCAAAAGTAGACATATATTCAATTTTATGTTTCTCACCAACCATTTCAGATAAATATCCTTAAAAGATACTAATTAATACCCATAGGATATAAGTAATTTGCATTTGAAGTTCATTTTCATCCTTACATCATAGATGATCATATATTCATTTAGAATAACAAACGTTACTTTGATTCCATGGAAATTAATAAAGTCTCTATATAAAGTAATCAAAACCATTTCTTGGATCACATCAAATTTAATTAATAAAAAAGTCAAAATATTTGAAGGATGTACATTCCCATAAAATTCAATTAGAGATAAACTATAATCTTGAGATATGACCATTTTACCATTAGAATTTTTGACCACTGACACAATATTTAATCATTGATCTAGTAATTTGATACCCTTTTCAAAGTCCTTATATATAAAATATTTAGTAGATCCATAGTTAAATAAATAATTATATTTTCTACAGTGTATGATAAGTATACATTTCACCATTTCATTATCACAACTCACTTCAGTAGTCGTGATGACATGATATTTCCATTTTTATTTGATCTTTATAGGTTTATGATACTAATCATCATCGTAAACCATCATATTTATGCACTAGTTGTCATAATTCATGTACTCCTTAAATATGAATCATTGGATGGTGGGGGTGAATTAGTTAGCATCTTCTTCTCATATATTTCCTTAATCGTCACATTCATTTCCTTTTAATATTGATTAGATTTACGACTTACCATTCCACATTTAAAGAGCCGTTTAATTGCATTCAATCAATTACCAAAATTCTTCTTCCCATAATTTATGCATGTTGGTGGTTGTAATTTCTTTCCACAAAATTATTTATTTTATTTTTCATGATACTCAAACACATTTTCTTATCAAGTTCATGGTAGTGATTGAAATGTCAAATTTTTTATTTCTACCTTGAGAATACATCAAACAATTTCTCCATAACAACTAATGTCTTTTATAGATAATACCTTTTAGAGAATGGATTTTTAATTAATAATGAACAAATAAACTTTTCTTTCAGGGATAATGATTAGGAAATAAACATACATTGCATATCTTGTAAAATTTTCCTTATAAGAACCATTGGATTCATCTTTAATTTTCTTATGTTCATGAAATTTCTTCTCTATACTTTTATATAGAGTATATGGAAGTACTTATTGAAAAATATCCTTTTAAAGACATCCCATTCGACAGAGTCAATTTCTTCCAGTTGAATAATATTCCTAATATGGTTCCCCCATTGATGTAATTCACCTTACAAATGATGAATTGGTAGAAAAAAATTTCATGTTCTGAGAACTTGAGAATAAAAAATATCTTCTCAATGGTGTTGATCCATGGCTTCGCCACTTGTGGATATGAAGACACATTAAAATAATGAATATATTTACTCCTAAAATAAAAAACAATATGCTGTTCACTCCTTTGATCATTTATAAGTTTATCATGATTCATGTCCTCAGAATGTTGCATGAGCATAACAATAAGATTTTATATTTCATCTCTTGCTCATTTGGTGGATCAGGTGGTCAATACCTTCATTTTCCATCCCATTTTTATTAGAATTATGTATTTTGGTTCTATCCATTAACTAAAACCCAAAATAAAAATGTAAACATCAAGATACAATAATCTGATTAAATATATAATCCCTAAATATCATTCAACATGTCCCACAATGATCTTATGATTTATTTGACTTTATATAAATACCCAACATTAAACCTTTCTTAATAACTTAGGGAAAGAACTAATAAGAAATGGTGAGTTTGGATGCTCAATAAGGGTGAATGTGGGATATATAAATGGATGATCATATTAAATCATAAGATTAGAATATAGGTTTGATGTCATTAATATAAATTACAAAACTCATACCCAATATGTCATGGATTATAGTCCTAATTCACGGAATAAAATTTTATTATTTCAAGTGGCATGTCCCATAAGAGTGAGAAATCATCATAAATCAATCACGATCCATTATTTCATTTCATAATTGTGTAGCACTATCATAAGTATAAAACCCATTTCATATATCAAGATGAACTACTGAGATAATCAAATCCTAGTGGATTATGAATACATATCAATTTTTCATATCAAAATGGATCAAGAATAACCACCTACATCTCATACTAGATTAAGCACATCGATTTGTTTCTAATATTGGATCAATGAAATAAAATTATATCCCATAATTATCTAATGAGATATAATTATTTACCCAATACATTATATAGATATATACTTCTAGGAAAATATATCACATAATAATAATCATACAGTTGTGTGCCATAATAACATTAAGTATTCATCACAGAATCATATTATGACCCATGATAAGAAAACATGATTCATAAATATTTCAACAATTTAATGGCTCATAGAAAATAAATGGGATTCATAAAAATTTAATTAATATAATACCCAACAGAAAATAAATGGGTTTCATAAACAAATTATCATCATAAACAATATAGATAAATAACTGGTATGGTACCAATGCTTTATATCATCGTTAAAATAGAAATAACTTTAAAGTATGTTATCATACATGAGAAACACTTTAAAATATTGGCTGGAATATTTCATGAGGAAAATACCTTTTCAATTTGAAAGAAAATATTTTATATATAAAAACTTCAAATATATAAATGAAAAAGTTATATTTTTAATAAACATTGAAATATTATCAATTAATATTTAAAACATTGGGTGGTCATGAAGGTGGGATATTCAGTTCATGGTGAATAATATAAAATTAAACATTACCTTTACAGTTCTGTAAAAATTCCTGAAGGACCTCATTAAAAAATGAGAAGAATATTCCTTTTAAAACATTTTATAAAAATTCAATAATTGAAAAAACTACATTAATAAATCATATTAAAATAATAAAAATATTCTTCAAAACATTATTAGAAAACATAGATATGAAAGAAAAAGGATTTTTAACCAAAGAGATAAATAAAATATGTTATCCTTACAAAATATTCAATCAATATCTAACCATGTTAAAATGAAAAATATTAATGCAAATATATATTATTAAAAATTAAACATTTCAGAATAAAATATAATAAATTCTTGAGTGTTATATCATGAAATTTCATCATAAGAATAATCATAACCAATCCCGATCAATAATGAGATTCTAACCTAAATCCCTTATCACTTTTTTATATTTTGAATAATACGACCCATGAAATTGTAAATTTAAATGAAACAAAAAATTTGATGTAAAAAAATAAATTCATGATATATTTTTTCGAAGAAACAATATACACACCTCATAAATGAATATCGGTACATAACATAAAAGATGTCCCAAATATAACAACATCAGTCATTAAAAAGGGAAAATCATGTTCGATAGAATATATGAAATGAAACACAAATATTAGAATAAAATGTGACATCATAATACTTTAAGATATATTTATTTTCAAAAAAATCAATCTACTTTGTATCTTGAAATTCATGCAACACCGGGTTTGAACGAAACACCATACTCTACCAGAATATTATAATTTAAACATTACCAATATAAACCATCCATTATGTTGAAGGGTATGAATAATAATAAAAAATTATTAGATATATATTTTTTAAATATGTTAAAAATAATATAAATTTTTATCTATATTTTTTAAATAAAATTATAATAATGGTAAAAGATATTTTCTGAAAAAAAAAAGTATTTTTCAAAAATCTGATCTAGTTTTACATTGCACACATAATTTAAAATTAATTTTAACAACTGTAGATATTTTTTTGACTAAAAAAATTAAATATTTAATTTTAGTTTTAAAATTATCCTCGGTTGAATTTTTTATAATTTCCTAAAAATATTATTTTTTTATGAATGATGAAAACTATTGAATTTTAATTGAAGACTATCTTTTTTATTAAAATTATTTATAAAGTTAAATATCAAATTAAATTTGTATTAAGGAAAATTATTTGAATTATATATATTTATATATTTTTTAATCAAATTCTGGTCATTTTAATCATTTTAATATTTAATATCTTTATAATAACATTGCAAACTTGAGAACATTTTCTCTTGGAAAATCTGATTTCTCGTCACATCAATATGGATAATTTAAAATTAAGTTTTATTCAATTCTGCGAATGAATTTGGAAAAATGGATAACATATTTTTGAATACGAATAATTTATATTATATTATAATACAATCATAAATTTTCACCATAATTATTAGTAAAAACATTAAAAATTATTAATAGTAGTTAAGATAAAAAATGATTCATTTGGTGTAAAACTAAGAAAATATGGGGTTAAAATGACCCAAAAATTGTCTAAAAACATTTTATGTATATATATAAACTTTATAAAGTCTAATTCTCAATAATATTCCATTTATGAACCTTTTAATGTGAATAAAATGGGTAAATTGTTTTATTTTTAAAAAATTACAAGTGTTCCACTCACCTTACTTATAAAAGGTCACCCTCTGTCCTCTCTCCATCACACATTCAAACCCTTTGGGATCAGAAAATACCTACACTAATCACATCCCAACTTCCATCCCATAATCCTATACTCGTTGTTTTATTAAATCTATTCTATTAATACATTAGCTATATTCTTAATGAGGTGGTCTGGGAAGTGGTGAAATTCCTAAATATGCATTTTTTGTTTTATTTATTCTTACATCTCCTTAAAATATTCTTCATTTTTTATTATAAAATTATACACATATGTACCATATAATAATATGTTATTATATTAACAAAATGAACAATTTTTATCTCCTCTTCCCTCAAATGGGAATTTATAACGTCGAGCGTGTGTATAGAGGACTACCACCTCACAAACTGATGTGACACATTTTCCATCAACACCTCCCACTATTGGGTAAGATGATTGATATAAATTATATAGCTAATATTTATTAAATAATTATACCTATATTTTAAATATATAATATATTCTATTTTCTTACTTTCCCATCAGTAGAGAATTTTATAATGTCACTCTTGTGTATGGTAGACTACCACCTCATGAAGTGATGTAATTTGTTCTTCACTAACGTTTTACATGGAAGTTAGTTGCGATAAAGTAAATGAATTTATGTGATATAAATTAAATAATTATGATATTAATGGAAGGTATGTTATTATTAAAATTTAATAATTATTTTTCTTTCTTACCTTTTCAATCACTAGAAGATGATAACGTCGTTAATTTATGTGTAGACTACCTTCTTCACAAAGCAATGTGTCCCTCTTATAATCCCAATGCCACATGAATGATATATATAAGTATATTTAAATATATAATATGTTATGTATTATATTATTATCATTACGAAATGTTAAAATATTTCATACCTTCTTTCCATTATGATTTTTGAAATTTGAAATGTTAATCATGCGTATGTACGGTCTACCACCTCCAGGATCATAAATTAATTCAATAATAAATGTCATATTTCATGGTTTGTATTGAAATTATAATTTATATATATATATATATATATGATAATTATTTCATTATTATTATTCTGAGGATGTTGAAATAATGACCTATTAGACCAATAGTCAACCTACCGAAATGATTTCTGACTCATAAGTCAAATATCATCATAAAACATGATATAATCTTAATTGATTAACTAATTATATATAACAAAGTTATAATTGGAGTAAAATGAATAATAAAATTGAAAATTATTTTAAATAAATTAAATATTTTAAATATTTTTATTACTAAACAAGGGAAATAATGTATGTGAAAATTCAGACTCAAGGTAAGCGATTTTGGTCTCACTTTTATTTTTCTATAAGACACATCCTATATTCACCGTGTGTTTCATTTACACAGCGTATAAAATACCAATTATTATTATTATTTTTTTAATCTTAAATTTATGGGTATTTTATTTTCCATATTATAATCTATCTTTAATTGGTCTTACCATTCAAAAGTTATCAAAGCATAATGGGTTTCTCATCTCACTTTTACTTATATGAAACATATTCCTTATTTACCACTTATTTCCTTATGTGGTGTATATAATTTCTAGTTTAAATGTTATATCATGAATTTATTTATATACATGGAATTTAAAGTTTCATTTTATTTTATTTTTTTATGTAGTGTATTATTCAAAAGTAAACAAACTGGTCGAGGTTTATTTCATAATCTCATCATCATTTAAGTTTTTTTCTATTTATGTATCCTCAGGGGAATTACATGACATTAATACCTTAAAATAATTCAAAATTATTCACTTATTATTATTCAAGAAATTTTTTAAGAAATAGTATTATTTTATCACTCTGTTTTACTTAAAAGGATTAAAAGTTTTTTTTAATAAAATATTGATTTATTGGTTTCTTTGGTCGAAAGTCCTATTTCATAAAAACTCATTCCATAAAAAACATTATTAATTTTTTCAAACTTTTTAATATTATTTATAAAAGACATTATCAACCATTTTCTACTTTTAAATTTTTTTAAAGTAATATTTATATTATTTATGAAATAATTCCTACTTGGATTTTACTGAAAATGTGAATGAAATATTTGTTTTAACATGGATGGAATGAATGTAATTTCCTACTTTAATGGGAAATAATTGTATTAATAATTATTTTTAAAGTTTTATAAGATTATATTCCATTAAAATTATATAAAATATGTTTTTTGGACTTTTTTTAGAAGCTAATTTTTAAAATTCCAAAGTTATTTTTTTCAAAAATATTTTTTGAAAAATTTTCATGGTATTTATATTCATCAATGACATCAATACTTTATTTTAATAATGTTACAAAAAGGATATTTGTTATTGATAATTTCTATATTAATTCTATGGATTTTTTATGTTCATTTTAATTAGGGATAAAGAATTTTTTTTACCATTCATAAATTTTACATTGGATGGTTTATGATTATGTTTATTGATTGGGGTAAGTGTTAAAAATTCATATGATAGTTTTTCAATAAATATTTTTATATTGAATTTTATTTACCCCTTTCATGTAAAAAATGTATTGAACTAAATAAGCTATGTATGTGAATTTCTATATCCCCTCGATGCATCAGTAGGTCTCATGAGATAAACTAGATTAGGCTTTGGATGAGGTCTTATCCATTTATTTAGATTCCTTTTCACAAGGCTTCAATTTTACGCTTTTGATGTTTGACATTATACATTATATCATTTAAATTTCGTTATTTATATTCCATGTGATTAATAAATTACAAAAAAAAAATTAGGGTTCCATTTTCATGATCATGGGATTATTTATTTGGAATTATTTTATCAACATGTATTCTATCAAAATTATAATAAAGTTATTGATTAAATGGAATATATTTTAGTTATTTTCCTTACCATATGGATTATACCTTATTTATTTATAAAATATTCCATTATATACTTACCCTCAATGAACATATGATCTCACCCATTTCTAATGTATCATTTTTCTCAAGATATAGGGAAGTGTTTTTTGATTTCTATGTTGAGATACTCTATAAATAATAATGGTATTATAAAAGAAAAAACATTGTGTATTTTATTTTTTCATTTTAAATGTGAATTTAAAGTATTTATCAAATTTTCCAAGACTGATGAACAATTAGGTCCTTTGGGAATTGAATTTTTGTTTCTTTTTCTAATTTAATAAAGTAGACACCAGCTACAAGCTACTGGGGTTAAGGTCACGACATTTTAATATTAGATGAAGATTAGTATAAGCCTTTGGGACTAGATTTAAGAAAACATTGAATAGGGAAAAATTAACCTATGACATAATTTGATGAAAAGTATAGAACAAAATCCTAATGTTTTCTTAAAGAATATATTATGTGATTTTCATAGAAATGCATCTCTAACTAGTTACTAAAAGTTGGTGGTTTGGGAATTGATTTAACTAGGGGTAATAACTCTATAAATGGTGCATTCTGCTTCAACCAATCACCACCTAGTGTATGAGAAAGAGTGTTAATGTGCACCTATTTTTAAATTACCAGGTTATATTCTTAGGAAAATTAAAATATCATTTTCTAATGTTTATAATGTATTTGGAAATAATGATATCCCCAAAATACCATGTCAATGATTATGAGTTATCTATACATAAATTTTTCAATTTATGTTATGTGTATAAATTATTTTAGTCTTATATAATGTGTTTCATAATTTTATGATTTAATATATTGTATTAAATTTTTAATATATTTAACCTAGTGGAAGTAATGGGAAACATATTTATTCACACAATCCAAAAATTAAGAATAATAATTTATTTGAAAATCTAAAAACAATCTTTTGAATTAAATTAGTCTCCAAAAAAATTTCATTATACGAGGACATTGTATCATGTGATATATTGAAAAATAAATAATTATCTATTTATTTTTTCTTTTAACAGAATCTAAATAAGAAGATGATATTGGAGAAAAATTTTATAAGGGGGAGATAGAAAAGAAGGGTTTACTACAAGTGATAATTATGGAAATAAAGACTCTTGTACTTTCTTGGTCACTAACACTATATCGTAAACATATCATTATTATCTCAACATAAAGAACATATGTTGACAACATATTGTTAGTGACCATGAAATATATTATATGATTGATTTATTATGTCATATTCTCTAGAGTTTTATGTGAGTATTTATTTATGGAATATATAAAGAATCCTAAGATTTTATATTTTTATGCATTCATGTTTTCATTAATTTTTTAAGGTAATCCATGTGTTAATATTTTTTTAATTTTACATTAATATCCAATTTAAATTTTTTGGTGAATATAATGTTGATTTAGTGACCTTCCATAAAAAATTAGACTTTGAATTTGGATAGAACAATTTTGGATGAGTATACAGTTTAACTATTTATAGAATGGGTTGGGTTAATCATTGGGTTTTATTTTATAACTTGTTATAATAATGATGGAAAAGGAAAATATCTATATATGGGGGGAATGAATTTGAATTCATTAATTGAGAAAAATAATCTAATAATTCTTACTTTTAGTGGTTCAGGCATTAAAATTACAATTAGATATTCATTTATAAGATTAAGAGATAAAGTAAGAATTAATAGAACCACATCCAAATGATGAGATTGTCCCTATATAAATATCACATGTCATTATGTTTTCTTATTTTCTCAATCAATACGGAAAATGGATTCTATAATTCTTAGGAATGGATCTTCAATCAAAAATGTTATCATATCACCTATATTTTTGAAAAATCAATTGGTCCCTTATCTAATCACAAATTTATGGTTTTTAGGATGTTAACATTTTCAGTTTATTTTATTTTCTTTTTATCAATGATCTATATCACTCTTTATTAATCATTGGTCGTTAGTATTCTCTTTTATGTCTTTGTTTCATTTTCCACCAATGTTCTCCGACATGGAAACCTAGTAATGTGTTATTCCAGATGACCTTCGTAGTCCATTTTATTTATTATCAATATTTTGTTTTATTAACCATTTTTGTAACCTGGGATTCCAAAAAATGTATTTTCAAATGTTAAGCCCTTGATTATCGAGTTCATGATTAGTTTTCGAGGACATAATTTATTTAAGGGGAAGAATGTAACGCCCCAATGTTTTAAAAAAGGAAAATCATTCTTGATGACATATATGACACATAACACCAATATTATAAGAGAATATAACAACATAAGGCTTTAATATATATTTATGTTTTAATAAATTCATTCACATTGATAAATTTCAATTCATGTAACACTAGGTTTGAATGAAACATTAAACTCTATTAAAATGTTATTATTTATACATTAACATTATAAAAGAACTGTTAATAGTGTGTTAATTAATAGAACTAACTAAATAATAAATATTATATGGTTAATACATTTATAAAATAAATTAAATGGTTATCTATTTATTATAAATAAAACAATACTGATTTGATATAAAAATGAAATACATTTCCAAAATCGTTATTTTTCTTAAAAGAGGTCTAGTTGTACTTTGTGTAGATAATTTGAAATTATTTTTTACTATTTTTATAAAACTTCATTGAAAAAAAAATTTATATGTCTATATTTCAAAATTATATTTTAGTTTATTTTTTATAATTTTTTCAAAAATAGTAATTTTCTTATCAATAGTGAAAATTACTGAATTCAAATTGAAAACTGGATTTTTGTTAAATTACTTTATAAAGATAAATTATATTTTAAATTGGTTTTGAAAAAAAAATAGTTCAATTATATATCTATTAATTCAATTTATTTCATTGTAATAATTTTTAAATGATATTTTTATATAAAAACAATGTTAACTTTTGAACATTCCCTCTTTGAAAACCCAATTCCTTGTCTCATTTTTTGGATTTATATTAATTTAAAATTTTCCACTTATATAAATATAATTTGGAAAAATGGATTAATTATTTATTATATAAATAGTTTTTGTGATCTTATAATTTCATATTAATTTTTTACCATAAAAAATAGTAAAAGTAGTGAAGCTTCTTTACTATAGTTCGGGTAAAAACAGATTTACTTAGGGGTTAAACTAAGAAGATAAGAGTTAAAATGACACAAAACTTTTCCAAAACCCATTATATATAAATATTTAGTACACATAACGTCTAATTATCAATAATAATCTATTATTACCATTTTTTCAAAAGCAAATTATTAGTAGACCTTTTTCTTTTCAGAAATTACAAGTGTACCACTCACCTAACTTATAAAAGGCCGCCCCATCTCATCTCTTCTTCACACCTTAAAAAAATTTTGTATCATCAAATAAAATAACCAATAACTTTAGTATTTACACCCCATAATCCTATAATTTTTGGATTGGTCATAAATTGTTTCTAGGAATACTTTCTGTATAATCCTAACGAGGTGGTTTGAGAGGAGGTAAAATTCTTAACTACATGCTTTGGATATATTTATTGTTCCATATGACTAAAATTATATTAATTTATGATTATATAATTAATAAAATATATATCATATAATTATATTTAATTATGTTAACTTCATTACATATATCCATATCCTCTTCCCTCAAATGGGAAATGAAAACATCACTCGTGTGTGTGGCGGACTACCGCCTCACGAATAAATGTTACATGTTTTCCATCAACACTTTTCATAGTTGAGTATGATAATGGATATAATGTATATATATTATATTTATATCATTATTATACCTATTTATTAATTATATAATATATTCCTATCTATACTCCTTTTTATGGGATACAATATTGTCCCTCATGTGTACGGCGGACGACCACCCCACTAAGTGATGTGATTCGTCTTTCAATTATTCTTTATATGTAAGGTAATAATGATAAATTTAATGAATATTTTTGATATAATTAAATTATTATAATATTAATAAAATATTTATAAATCATAAAATATAATATATCTTTTTATTTCAAACCTTTTAACTCACTGAAAGATGATAATGACGTTCATGTACCTATGGACTACCACCTTCATGAAATGATGTGACTCTATTTCATTCACCAATAAAAATATATGATATATATATGTATATTTAAATTAATAATATTTTATTTATTATATTATTATCATTTTATAAATATAAAATATTAGTTACATTCTTTTTATAATGATCGTTAAAATGGAAATGTTACTCATGAATACGTAGAGCCTATGGTCTCCATAATCATAACATACATCATTTCTCAAAACAATATTTCTTGATTTTTATCAAAAGTATAATTTACATATAAATATTATAATTATGTAATAATTTTCATTATGTACATGTTGAATGAATGATCTCTTAGAACAAATATCAACCTACCGAAGTAATGTTTATCACATAAGTCAAATATCATCAACTCACACAACACAGATATAAATGATAAAGTAATTTTTTATAACATGGTAAAAAGTGAAAAAAAAGAATAAAAAACTTGAAAAAAATTCTTAACCATTTAAATAATTAATATAATGTTATTATTTAGGAAGATAAAGGACTTATGTGACAAGTCGAACATAGGAAAGGGATTTCTATATCACTTTTATTTTTACATGAGACACATCTTATATTCACAATGTGTTTCATATATATTGTGTATGTATGTAACATTAATTTAAATAATTATTATTATCCATAAATTAATTTTTATTTACATATCCATTTTATAATCCCTCTTAGTTTGTTTTTATAGTTGAAAATATATAAATGTTGTAAGGGTTTCTCATCTCACTTTTACTTTCGTGAAACCTATGTCATATTGACCATCTATTTCTTTATGTGGTGTATATATTGTCTCTCAAATATTTTATATCATTAATCTATTTATCATCATGGAATTTTAATTTTAATTTTATGTTATCTATTTAATGGGGCTTATGATTCAAAAATTACCAAGTTTGTACGGATATATTTCACAATTTTATTATTATTTAGGATTGTTTTTTGTTTTTAAGTGTCTGTTGTGGGGATTAATTGATTTTTATATTATAAAATAAAAATATTGTCATCAAATTGGTTTAATAATTATAATTTTTAGTTTATAGTACTATTTTTTTAATCATTGATACTTAAAATAATTGGTAAATTTATTTTAAAAATATCTGGCCTTATTTATCTCTTCAGTCAGATATCATTTTTTATCAAATCCAATATTTTCTAAAAATCATTTCAAAATTTATTTTAAAATTTTAAATTAATTTTTAAATTAATATTTAACAATTTTTTACTTTTTAGAAAAAATGAAAGTAATCATCATGTTGTTTAAAAAACAATTCATGTTTGGATTTTACTAAAAATGTGAAAATGAATACTTGTTTTAACATTTATGAAATGAAAAAAAATTACACCATCATGAAAAATAAATTTTTTAATTATTGGGTTAAAATTACTAAATGTTTATTTAAATTTGTGTAGAAATAAAATACTTAAATTTTTGTTTTAAAAATAGATTTTTGAAATGTAATGTTTGTTTTCCTCAAAACAAAATTATGGATCTTTTTAGGCTATTTTTATTAATAAAAAACCCTATTTTACTTATCATCCACCGAGGATATGTTCAATTTATATAATTATTATTATTTATGTATATGGTCAATGATTAATTTGACTAGGTATGTATAATTTTATTTCCATTCATCATGTTACTCTAGATGGTTTATGATTATTTTTCTTGATTAGGATAAGTATTAACATTTCATATATTAGTTTTTTAATATGAATGTTTATATCAATTAAGTTTCACCCATTTTATTTGAGGAATTCATTGGACTTGGTAAGTGATTGGAAGGTCCCTCTATAGCGCCTTTACTAAACAGTAGGTCTCATGAGACAAACTAGATTGGGTTTTAACAGAGGCCTTACCCTTCTATTTATATATCTTGGCATAAGGTCATGATAATATGGTTTAGATGTCCAAAAATTTTCATTCTATAATTATGAATTCATTTATTGATATTCAATGTGATTATTCAATTCTTAATAATATTCATGGATATTCATTCTAGCTCATACGATTATTTGTATGGAATTATTTATTCATTATTTATTTCTGCTATATTATGGTTTTGTTATTAATTAAATATATCGTTTTTCTGTTATTTACCTTTCCATATTGATTATTAATTATTTATTCATGATATCTTATTCCGTACACTAACCTTTATTGGGGATCTGAGCTCATATTTTTCTTTTGTTTTATTTTCCTAAGGATGTGAGAAATTGTTATTTTGATTGATATGTTGGGATACATTAAGGGGAATAATGCCATTATTAGAGAAAATATATTTTAAATTTTATTTTTAAAATTTAAATGTGAATTAAAATTAATTATCTAGTTTACCATCCATGTAAAAATAAAATTTAAATTGTATCACATCGCTACGTGGAGATGGTAATCCACACGTGCACACGAGTGATGTTATCATTTTCTAAAGGATTATAAAATAATAAGGTAAATGTGAGATTATAATTTTGGAAGTATAATTAGTTCATAAATACCATGTATTCTCATTAAGTCTATCATTATATCCATCCATGAGATGTGGTGATGGAGAAAGAAGTACATCGGTTGGTAAGGAGGTAATCCATTGAAGAGATGATTGATATTTTTGTTTCCCTTTTTATGGAGGAGGAAATTAATATAGGTTATTAAATTAATATAATAACATTTCAGTATGTGTTTGATACATTTTATATTATTCCATCATGGTTGGTGAATATTTTATGAATATAGAATAATAAAATAAATGAGAGCACATGGTTATGAACTATACCTATTATTTGGACAACCTCTCAAGGTTTATATGAAATTTCATACTATGATGGATTTATGATAAAACAAGGCACTCTTAGTCAAGTGAATACTTTTAGGGAAGTTATTATGTAGGTATAGGCAGAACCAAAATGCTCATTAATTGTTGATATGATAGGATAGTGGGTTTCCTTTTATAATTGAGGATAGTCGAACACTTGTAATTTTTGAATGTTTTAATATAATTTCAAGTCACAATCTATGAGAAATGGCTCCAAAATGGACCATATTCATTTTTTTATGGATAAAGTAGAAATAAAAAAATAAAATTGGGTTTCAATAAGGGTTTAGGTAATTTTAACACTTATCTTATTAGTTTCACCACTGATAAACTAGTTTTAACCATTACCATGGTAACAATTTTTTAAGATTTTTACTATTAATTGTGACAAAAAATTAATTTTAATTTATTATCTAAAAATAATTAGGATTATTCCAAATATGTATACATTTTATAAAAATAAATTTAAATAAGTATTTATTTTAAATTTAATATAAAACTCGTAAATGCATCGAGATGTGGGATTTGAAATAACATTTCTACTTACATATAAAAAAATTATATTTAAATTCAACATGAAATTATTTAAAATGAAATAAATTGAATTAGTAATAATATGATTGAACTAATTTTACTTCTAAAATAATTTAAAAAAAATATAACTTTGAAAATTCTTAAAATGGAAAGTCTATTTTTAATAGAAATATGTATGCTTCACTATTAATCTAAAAAATTACTCCCCGCATAAAATTATAAAGAAAATAAATTTAAAATAATTATGAAATAATTATTTCAAAAATATTTTTAATTATTTATAATAAATTTTAATAATTTTTAAAATTATAATTTTATAATTAAAGTGAAAAACACAATGATATCGTTTCTTAGAAACATATACTATTTTAATTATAAAAATGGATTTATTCCTATCTCATTCGCAAAAAAAATATTAAATGAATGATAAAAAAATTAATTTGATATATAATATAAAAATTTAATTAACCAATAGTGATTAATATAATTTATTAAAACAAAAACACATTGCACACATAACAATATATTTCCCAAAAAATAGTTATTTTACTTTCAAATGATTTTTATTTTCATTTCATATCAATTGATAACCGATGAATTTATTTTATACATGTCTATAACATATAAGTCCAGACCATCCAATTTAATGGCATGGTAATGAATATATACTATATTAAAGTTCATTTAGACATGGGGTTGTGTATACTACAATCTATTAAAGATATTAAATTTATATTAAATAACTTATACCATAAACTACTGTGGTGATATGGAAAGTTTCAAATCATTGATTGGTCCAAATTTTGGTAAATTTTTTTCATATTTTATTCATTAAAAGAGACAGTCCTTTTAAATTTTTTTAAAAAATAAATAAGATACCTTGATCAAAAATTTACGAAAAGATTATTTTAAACTATTTTAAAATTTTAAATAATGGGTAAAAATTTCTTTATAAAATCAAATTATAATATTAAAAAATTGAGCACATTTTTGGAAAAAGTGGAAATGCAGGAAAATAGTTTTTTGAATGAAGAGTGAAATAAATTCAAAATTCTTTCAAAATATTCTTTCAACCTATTGATTACCTAAAGTGAGGAAAATGGAAAGAGAATATGTAATACCTATAAAGTACTAGTTATATAGAAAATTAAATGGATTTATAATATTAGGATCTTATAATATCCTTGGTGTAAAATGATGAATATATAATCAAATGTAAAATATGATTAAAATATAAATCTCTTACCTCAGGTCTAACTTATTTTATATATGATCAAACCAAATATATAATAAATATATATTTATTATAAATATGTTCCACAAAAATTCTCATATATATCATACTATATATGATTTAATTATAACAATTTATCAACCTCTTATGAAAAAATATTTTTTGAAATCATTTTTATGGGTGATAACAACTTCGTTAATTATGTATGTTTTGGGTTGATAGTTTTAGTCCTTTTAATTTTATCCTGGTAATATTTTCAACATAATTTTCATCATGATATAAATATAATTTACATACATTATCTACATATTTAGATTCAACCAAAATAGATAGGTATAGAAAAACTAATTAAACCATTCATGGAGATGATAGGCTTTACGTACTTATAAACATTGCTTTCACTTTTTGACGGATGAAACAAAACAAAGGTAAATAGTAATTAACCATTATAGATTCATTATTATATCATATATGTAATACATATTTATAAAATATTTCATTTTTGTCATCTATTTAATGAATAAATAAAAAATAATTACATTTCTTTATGGATGTGGTAGTTCACACAAATGCACGAGTGACATTATCATTTTCCATAAAATTGTAAGGTAAAATGGTAGATATTATAATATATTTATAGAAGAATAATTATGTTATACATATAATTTATATGAATTACAACCATATTAATATATATCCATTAAATATGGTTATAGAAAATTAATTGCATCAATACGTGGACATGGTAAGTTGTACGTACACACAAGCGGTACATTCATTTCATATTAGATAAAAAATTGATGAATAAAGGTAGTTTCATAATAATTATTAATTTTAGTTAAATTAAGGATTATGAATTTTTTGAAATAATATCATATATTCATAGGAATTATAAGAAGAAATATATTTAAATTGTTATTGAAATATGGTTAACTATTTTTTGAGAGACCTCATTTATATACTTTATTAATGACCCTTGTAATGGTATTTTAAGAATAAAAAAACTTATTATTTATGTATAGTGAACATTAGAAGAGATTTTATTTGGTTTTGGTTGATCTGGAATGCTCAATGTGGTGTAAATAATTGAAAGGATGGGTTACCTTTTATATGTAAGGGGAGGGGCACTCTTGGAATTTCTCAAAATATCAAAATATAATAACCCAATTCTCTATAAAATATAATCTAGATAGCCATATATTTGAAAAAAATAGTCTATGGTAAAAATATCATTAGAAAATAAAATTTACACATGTTTTTTTTCATTCTAAAACTAATATTTTTTATTCACAACTTGGTTAACCAATTATAATCTTAATCATGGTAAAGAACTTTTCAAAATTAAAGCATTATAATTTTACTTATAAGGTGATATTTGGATCATAAATAGACAAGGTATGTTTTCTATACCATATCATATCCACTTTTTTCTATTTCATGAATTTAGGGACATTTCAATTATTTTATTTTATTTTATTTTCAAAAAAAGTATCATAATTATCATTTACGACATTATTCATTTAATTTGAATTTGAAAACAAATTGAAAGAAATGGAATTCAAATAAAAACCTTTTAAACATCAAAAATAAGATATATTTATTTAATTATTTCATGTAACATAACAATTAATCATAATTATTCTACAATAATATTTTTAAAATCATTTACTTTATTTTTCAATTAATTGGTTAAATACCATGTCAGAGTTGCATAAGAATTTAAAGCATTTAATTAATTACTAAAAATAATAAAAAAATTACTATGATAAAAATTTAATTTATATTTTATATAAAAATTTATAAATGTACTTATCATATTTTTTTTATTAATAAAAAAATATATTTAATAAATTTAAGAGAGTGACATTTTGTATTTAGAATTTTCTTAAAATAATATTGGGCCATAATCAAAGAAATATGGAACCAAGTGACTATATATTCCACAATTCGATATTTATGGTCAAACTCCACTCATCCAAGAGGATAAAATAAAGTGTTATAAAAATCTTAAATTCTTATCCAAATGTTTTAACCCAAATTTACATGTTTTATCAGTACCAGGGGGATACAATTTTCTAGGATTACAATTCATATTGACCAAAAATAGAAGAGGCCAATTTATTAAATTTTAAATTCATGATTCCAAATATGGAATCCATTTTTCAGGATTTAATTTCTATAACTCGTATAAATTTATTTGAAAATAATTGTGAGAAACATGAAAAAAATCTGTTTTATGAAATAGCATTTTTAAGCATAAAACTGGATATATATTTTTAAATAATTCATAGAAAAAATATTATATGAATGTTAATACATTATAACAAATTTATAATATAAATATTATAATTAAATAATTCATAAAAAGTTATTAATTTGATATCTTTAGAAAAACAATTACACGTATAAAAATTTTTTTTTAGGAAAACATCTATTTTTCATTCATATATTTTTTATTTTCAATTATAATAAATTTATAATCGATGAATTTTTGTAAAAAATGAATTTTTAAAAATATATTTGTTCTTATTTATGCCTATAAATATAATATCTCTTAAGTAATTATCACATTAAATAATAATATTTTAATAATATATTTTGGTTCATTTAAAACAGTGTTATGTGTATATAAATCTATCAAAGAAATCAAATTTATTTACAGAGAATTATATCATATAATCTTAGGGAGTTACATTCTACCCACCTTAAAATAAAATGTTCCTTCCAAATTTCTTCACTCTAATAGAAAAAAATTAGGATATCATGATTTCATCACATCCTCAGGTTCCCAAGTATATTCTTAAAATTTCTAATTCCTTAAGAGAACATTAACCAGGTGAGTAGTCTGGTTTTTTAGAACTTGATATCTGAGATTCAAGATTTATATTAGTTTTTACTCACTGTAAATATCATTAACACTTAGAATATAATCTTATTTAAATACTTGTATTATATTAGGTATGTAATATCCCAAGATAGATATATGTAAAAAATCATGAACTTGAGAGAGGTTCGGTGGAAGCGCCAAGTGATAAGACACCATAATTACTCCATCAAATATCTCAATGGGACAAATATACCTAGGTCTCAGCATTCCTTTCTTTCTAATGCCATAACCTTATTCCATGGAGAAATTCATTGAAATTTATCCATACCAATATCGAATTATTTACTTCAGTAAATATTGTCAGTATAAAAGTTCTATCAAATTTGAGCTACATTAATGTGTTAGTGAATGAATTAGACATTCTCTTTCATTTCATCAAATAACTCAGGTACCAATAACTTTATTTCTCCAAATTCATCCCAAAATGTTTTGGTTATTCACTTCTTTCCATAGAGGGATTCATAAGAATCTATTTGAATTTGTGAGTGAAAGATATATTTTAATGAAAACTTTATCAAAGAAATTTATTAATATGAAACACCTTTGAATTCAAGATAATTAGATATCAAAATATCCTCTTAGTTTTGATTGTTTCTCTCAGAGCAAACATCTATATGGATGATAATTAGTAAAGAAAATTTATTATTTATTTAGATCATTATGATGGCTTCTCTAGAACATTAAGGTAAACCTCAAATATCGATCAAATAAATTTGAATTTTGTATTCAATGAAACCTTACCACATTAAAAATATATATTTTAGAAATATGGTAAAGAGATAAAAATTCATTGATAGAAATGATGTGTGATAAATTCATAATGTTATCAATGAAAAAACAAATAGAATTATGATCATTAGACATTTTGGGGAGTCTGATGAAAAACTACTTGGTGATGTTTTCCTATTTCCATTCTCATATGGGTATTGGATCTAACATCCCATTCAACATCGGTCTCATAGGCTAAAAATGTTGTCATAACAAGAACCAAAATATATATTCTTCAATATATCATTTTAGTTTTTCTATCCATAAATACTCCCTTCAAATCTATATGCATCTTTGTAATTCTAAAATGAATCAAGATTTTTGAACAACAAGAATCATAAAATAGCTCATTTTTTCAAGTCTGGTATGGAAGGAACAGATAAAGAGTTCCTAAAACTTGTAATTCCATTACAATAAAGGTTCATCTCAAGATTATTTCTCACCTTACTTTTCATCTACATATTCTCCGTATGTTCCTCTTTAATCTTAACATGGATAGATAGTTGAGCACTCATTTGATAAAGATAATAGTTATCCCTTTCTTTTATTATATTTTGATACACTATTTGAAGAAGCATACATATTTTTTATTTTTTGATCCTTATCATGGATAAACTAGAATGGTCATTCTAACATTGAGCATCATCCACCTTGTTCACTCCTCCAGGGTGGTAATGTATTGGGTAGTCATAATCATTAATCCACTTCAACCATCATCGATGGAACATATTCATATCTTTCTAATAGAATTTATAATTTATAATTTATAATCACTATATATATCATACATTTTTCTATAAATATAATTACTCACTATAATTTATTAATAAATTACGATGACTGACTCGGAATCTTTAGTTGGTAAATCTTTCTCACAAACCATCAATGTTTATAAGGTATGAACTATAACCATATCATTTTGTACACATAATCATTCCATTTACTTCATTGATGCATCATTATAGATCACAATATCTTCTCTACTATAGGTTAGTGAAAGAATGGGTACATTGATTAACCTTTTATCCAGTTCCTTGAAAATTTCCTCACATTATTCTGTCTTAAAGAACTTAGATCCCTTCTGAGTTAACCTGACGAGTGGATAGAAATTCATGAGAAATTATCCAAAAAATGTTATAAATAACCTACTAAATTTGGAAAATTATATATCTTAATCACAGTTGTTAGACTCGAAAAAAGTTCAATAACTTTCATCGTTGATGAATCAACTATTATACCAATTCTTTAGATTATTTGAATCAAGAATGAAACTTTTTTTATCCAACAATCAAACTTTTTATGTTTTTTAAACAAATTATCCATATATGTGGTCTTCAATAAAATCTTCAAGTGATATTCATTATATTTTTTTCTCTTTGATTATAAAATTATATCATTAATAATGACTACCAAAACTGATCAAAGTAATCACTAAAAACTCAATTCATTAAATCCCGGAAGATAGTGATTGAATTGGTAAGATAAAGTAGAATAAATATAAATTCATAATTGACATACCTTATATGGAATGATTCTTTAAGTATTTACTCCTTAATGAACCTCAATAGATGATATCTAGAGTGAAGTTCAATCTTGGGAAAGTATTGATATCTAGGTAGTTGATCAAACAAGTCATACATATGTGGTTTTGGATACTTGTTCTTTATTATGATCTTGTAAATGTCCTAATAATGAATACTAAGACACTTTGATCCATATTTCCTCTTAAGAAAAATAATAGTTTCACACCAAGGTGATGTACTATTACTAATGAATCCCTTGTCAAGATTATCGTCAAGTTTCTTATCCAATTCTTACCACTCAATTAGGACCATTATATATGGTGTATTTCAAATAGGAATAACACTAGGTGTAATTTTTATTAAAAACTTATCTTCACAAATTAGAGGAAGACTAGATAACTCTTCTATGAAATCATCAAATAATCCCATATAATAGATTTATCTTTGATTTTTCGTTTATCCCAAACAATTTGTGATAAACATCTATTTTAAATAGGAATCAATACCCACACAATGGATTCCATTTCCATTGGAATTTTATTTTGATAATCACATTGATAGATGATCATATTTTGGTTTGTAATATCAAATTTTATTTCCCATATTCAGTATTTTATGTGTGATTTAAATAAATAAATAAAATCCTTGACACAAAAACATCAAATAAAATATAATAATTTCAGTTTTGGGAATAAAACATTCCTAAAAACATAAATCACTGAAGAATCATAGACTTGTTATGTGGTCATTTTACAGTTAGAGATATCAAATACTATTTCAATATCTAATCTTTCGGGTGGTACTTTGACTCCATTAGAAAATTATTTATATTTATAATAGTGTTAATATCTATAATCAAATAAGATATTATTATTTCTAGCATTGATAGTAAGTGTACCTCTCCCTATACAATTATCCTAACACTATTCTATTTTGATAGAAAAGGCCTTTCCTTTAACATTTTTCATAGGGTGTGATGAGGCCTACGAACCTCATTAGCTCTGGAATTTGGACATTGAATAGAATAATCCCCAATATCCCTACATATAAATCATTAAAATTTGTTGGTTGGATCTTCTTATTCCTCTATTTAATTTTATAAAATTTTAATCCCCCATTAATAATCACTTTCTTGATGGATAGATTTTCCAAAATTTAAATATAACCTATATACTTTTATACATTATCATAAATGTTCTCAGCAATTTTTTTTGAATTTTAGTGGTTGGAATATCTTTACTCCTTTATATTTACCTTTCTATTTTCAATAAAGCCCCATTTTCTCTTCATATTTCAAAAAATAGAAGAATAATTATAGTTCCCACACTTTATTTTTACCTTTTAGTCACACTAAATTATTTTTTCATATTTAAAAATGTTTTTTATGGATAATTATTTTTCAATAATTGGTTTCATGCCACTAAAGAATCAATAAATATTTCTTGTAGGGTTTATTATAAATATCTAAGTATACCTTGATAGTATAGTAAATTTTACATCATATGTACTAATGGATTCATAATCCCATAATTTTAGTACCAGAAAGTCCATACCATTCTTCGTAAAAAGGGTTCAAGGAAATTATTTACTAAAAAAATCCCTTTTAAACTCACCACATTCCATGGATTTTATTTTATCATAATCCCTAGTGTTATTGATAAGATACCACCGTTGATAATATTATCCTTCTAAATGATATATTACTATGAAATATTTATCATGTTAAAAGAATTAAAGAATAGGAAATATCTTTTCCATCACATAGATCCATTTCTTGGTGACTAGTGGATATGAATGACCATAGAAGGGTGGAAGATGTTGTTACATAAAATACTCAATATAATGGTTTCCCCCTTATTTGTGAATTCATAAGATCAATATGACTCGAATTACCATTCATAGCTTGAGAAAAATGAGTGATCATAGTCATAAGATATTTCATCCCATCTCCAAATCTATTGGGTTTCTCTTGAGGATAGTCATCTCATTGACCATCATAATCATTTATTACATGATTTCATCTTATTTCAACCATTAACTATCACCAAAATAATAGTTTAAGAATAAAGTTATAATATTCAGAGTGAATTATCATATAATCATAAAATATCATTTATAATTTATCCAAATCGTGACACCTTCTTTTTAATCTATAGATCTGTAGGTTTAACCTAGTTTTTCGATGGTTAATACCAAAATATAATTATGTTATCCTATATATAGAATTATCCTCATGGATCTCACTAATGTTTTCTAACCCTAATATACCAATATTAAATAAAATTTTCATCTAATACAAACTAAAAAAACCGAAGAATCTCATATAAATATTTAATCATTTTATATGAATATTCAATACATTTCACAAAAATGAACTCCCAAGGATAGTAAAATGATTAGTTTCTTTAGAGACTAGATATATAATCTTCCAATTTTTTGAATTATATTTAGAATCACCTATATAGACCTTACCACATAGTACTCTTCTTTTACATTCCCTTATTAGAACCTTTCCTATCCTTGGTGATCTCAAATGCTTAGTAAGGTTAAACATCAGAGATATCAATCACTATAAGATAATATGATCATATAGGGTTGATAAATTTTTTAGGTTCGTGTTATAAACATAAAAGGTTCATACCCAAAATTAATAAATCATAAAATTTTGAATCAATTGATATATGGAAGCATGATTTATAAGGGTATTAAAGCACTAATCAACATCCAAGAGTCATAATTTATGCATGTGGAATCATAATAAAAAGAAATCATAATCTTATGAAAAAATGTAAATTAAAACATTTCCACACAAAATAAGGTGATAAAATCTAGAGGGTGATCATTATCATTCATCAAAATGTGAAAAAAAAAATATTCAAAATCATATCCATGCATTTTCCATTGAGCATAGCTAGAAAGAAATCATAATCACAAATAAATATGTGAACAAGGATATTCCTAATCAGGTACCTTCTTATTATAATCATCTCATGAGATATCAATACTATTTTACCCAATTAATAAAAGGAATATAACAAACCCAATCATTACATAATATTATTCATTTATATAAAAGTCACAAGATCATAAAATATTCTTTATATTAATATAATTTCCCATGGAAAATAAAGAGACTTCATAAATATATTATCATCATATTCATAGACCACATAGATAAATACTAAGGATGATATCATTGGATCAAAACACTAATAAACCATAATTAAAATCAAAGGATGATGTCATAAATGAAAATTATATTAAAATAATCTCTAGAATATTTACAAAGTAAAATTCTCCTTTCAAATTAAAATCAGTTATTTAAAATAGAAAAAAATCCAAATATTAAGGAAAACATTTTCCTTGAAAATAACCATGAATACCTATATATTAATCTTCAAATAATTGAGTGGTCATTATGGTGGTAAATTACATTCATGTCATATAGGTAAAATTAAAACCTAACCTTCACACTTTTGTAAAAAGTCAAAAATTAACTTGTATGGAAATCGATAATAAGATTACTTTAAAAAAATTAAAAAATTGATTCAAGGAAAAAATGAATTTAAAAAATCATATGATTTTATTAAAAAATCATAATATTGGTTTTATAAAACGTAGATATGAAGAAGAAATTATTTTTGGTTAAAGATATAAACAAATTTGGACTTTCTTAAAAACATTATTTTGATCTATTTAGTACTTAGAGTGAGTAAAATTGAAGTAAAAAATGTATTCTTAAAAAATAACTCTTCCGTTATAAATTTTAATGATTTCATACGATAAGGATAACATAAACTATTTTATGGACATTCAACCATAAATAGACCCAATTAAAATAGGATTGATTCATAAATCCCATACATAAGTCACACATCCATCATATGTGTTCAAACGACCTATATAATATTTATTGATTTATTATAAATCTATTCCAAATACATTATTTTATATATAATGCCATATGTGATTTAATTCTAACCTTTTATCACCTAGTTTTTTACAAATCATTGTTAAAATCATTGATCCATGTGATAATTGTTTCATTGTTACGTATGTTTTGGTTTGGTGGTGCTAGTCCATGTACTTTGATCATTGTTCATCATATAAAAAAGTCTAGTCAGGATATAAATATTATATATATTCACTATATAAAACTGTATAGGAAATAATCAAATATAGATATTATAAAAATATTATGTACACCATTCATAGATACGGTAGGTCGTACGTACACATGAAGGCTATTTTCACTTTTCAATGGAAGGAAAGAAAGAAAGGTATTTGATAATTCATATTTAAAGAATAATTATTATATCATCTATAACATATATATTTATTACATCTATCCTTTTTACCATCCATGTAAAGAGTATATGAAAAATAAATCATATCACTTCATGGAGGTGGTAGTCCACACATATGCATGAGCAACATTATTATTTTATAATGAATTTGAATGTAAGAATGAAGGAACCCAGAACACCCTGAGAGGGGGTGAATCAGGTTGTAAACTTTTTCACCTCAATGGAAGGATCTTATTCCCATATTGGAGGGAACCTATTAAACATGATTGATGGAAATTTGAGGTAATTAAAACATTCACAATAATCAAGATAACACATCAATTTTACATGGTTCACCACTAAGGGCTTGTCCAAGGAGTATACGCTGACAATGTGTCAGTCAAACCTAAATACAAAAAACTTCACTAGATGTGAAATATATATTTTTTTTACATAGTCAGTCAATTTTAGGAAAACTAACTTTAAAAGTCTCTAGGTATATCACACTATGTCCCTCAGAACATTTATGTCGAATCCCCCTAGCTCACTACTGCGAGGGAAATATAACCCAGTCTATCGACTGAAAGGTCGCTTCAATGGTTTTTTATTAAAGTCTTTGTATCTATCTAGCACAAGACACTAATTTCACCATAGAACTATGGTTATGCACACCAAAGTCCTTATTCACTGAAAAAACAATATTCAAAACTTCCTTTCGTGTAGCCCACTCGTTTATAAAGCACCCCTTCCTTCACGGAACAAACATCCATCGAGAAGCTCACTGAGCCAACGTGGTATACCACATAATTGTTAAGATAACTATACATATAATAATTTTAATCATTCAATACTAAATAAATGTTTTTACAATTCTCAATATTTCTTTGAAACCCATATACTTGTATCTCCTGTAGATTTACAAAATCAAACAGATTAATATTCTTCCTTCAAAAGTTTCATGATTCGTGATGAGGGGAAGCCTTATATTTATCAGTGTGGTATACACAATTCTCAACCACGTCCAGCATGATTTCCATATCTACCAAAACTATTATCACAACCCTCCTCCATTCATGATGCTCCACTGAAATTTGGTATAGTCACAGAACATACCATCAATACATCACGCAGTCATGATGGTCCTATTATCGTATTCGGAATGATCAATATATCTATTTGTAAAGCTCAATATCTTCATTATCCTCAACCAAGTCTTTGAAAAACTCATGAAATTACCATTTTCATGAAGTATTTATTCCCCAAATCACCCCTTCTCTAGGCTATACTCTTCCTCCCAGTTATTTACCCCAAAAAATTTAAAAACAAAGGAAGAATACACCACCTTCAATACTGTTGTTTTCATGAACTGTAATATCACATTTCTTTCAAAAACCCTGATATTCCATGTGAGGATTGAAAAAAAAACAAACAATCCTCTATCTCGATCAAAGAAAAATCTTAGTTCCAACAATCTCTCCCTTTGGGTTTCATAGAAATATTGAGATAAAGTCAATGAAGCACCAGACAATTTAAAAACCTAATACATGAGAAGAAAATCATCAAACACTCTAAGTCTACCGAAGCAATTCTCAGTGTAGAAAACAATATGGAAAGCATGAATTTGGTTCTTGTTTCTTCGAATTATTAATGATTTCTAAGATTTGTTTCAAAGAATTATTTCATGGTTTGTCAAAAACATACAACTACTCTCTCCAATCGTCCATTCTACTGCAACCAGAAAACTATAAACATTTCATTCCCCACCTTTTTACCATCAAACTTATACCATTGATCCATTTAATTTATCCATTATCTCCCATTAGAAATATACAAAAATAACCTATTATTAATCTTCTAGATCACAAAACGCACATCACCTTTATTGTATCTCCCTCATAAGCTTGCATTACTTACACAAACAGATTATAACAGTTAATAAAACTAGGGAGAGGGGAACTTTCATAACCTCCTCATGAACTGGGAGGTGGATAAACACCAAGGTTAAACCAATGTTTATTGAACACATTTTCTTCCAATGTATTTTTCAAAATGTCATCCACTTGGTCATTAGTTCTGATATGATCCATTTTAATCATTTCTTTTTCAGCATTCTCTTTGATGAAGTGATATTTGATTTAAATATGTTTCATATGATAATACTAAATTGGATCATTTGGAAGATAAATCATTCTCTTATTGTCACAATGAATCCTCATTGGTTGTTTTACCTCATCTCCAATATCATTAAATTATTTATTCATCATTAATAGTTGAGTGCAAGCCTTTGTAATAGAGATATACTCAACTTCAGTAGTACCAAGATAATTAATTTCCTGTTTCTTAATCAAACATCCCACTTATTTATTTCAAATAAATAATTTTCTACCACATGTGGACTTTCTATCAAAAATATATCCATCCGAGTCAGTATCATAAAACATTGATAGTTCACTATCTCTTCATGCAAAAAGGTATAATCCATAATTGTGAGTACCTTGAATGTACCTCGTGATTCATTTCACCACCTCCAAATTCATATCTATCATGGGGCATGAAAAAAAAATATTTTAATTACCTAAGTATAATATAAAAGTTGATCCTAGGTAGTCTCCTAAAGAGGAGAGCATACAAAAAAAGGTTTTTTATAGGTTTTCCATAAATCATTGGTTATAAGTAATTTTAATGATTGTGAGAGAAATAAACATCTTGCATTGATCAATGTTTACAAATAATAAATACAGAGATAAGATTAGGTTTGGAAAGTCCTATTGTTGTGCTATCATGGTTTTCAAATATATCAAATTTCCTTCCTTTAACTGATAAGAGGGAGATTCATCTACCAAGTCCCCTCTCTACCTTATTTAGATGGTTATGGTAAGAATTTTCATACCCAAAACCGTAGAATGGTCTATCCTCCTTCTAATGTATGTAGGGTTGTAGAAGGTTTCTTGATTAATTAGAGAAATCCCTAACCTAGAATTTTTGTTCCCTAATAAACCAATATTCCACATGCAAGCATACACACGTGTTGACTAACATCGAGCACTGACTACCCAACCCTAATCTTGTTCCATTGTATACATATTAGAGTTGGGTGGAGGGAGATGTGATCATCGACCAAATAAATTTATAATAATAGAATAAAATCTAACGCAACTGCATTCATAATTTTAAAATGAATTGAGAATTGAAACCATAATAATAATGAATAAAGAATTTGACTCATTTCAATCACAATAACTCAATCATGAACATTAGTCCAGCATCCCCTCTTCCTGATCACTCAAATGAAACAACCCCTCCATGGATGGGGAAAGAGAGATGATTAATGAGAGTAGACACATTTTAAAGTATGGAATAAAATAAATAAATGATATAAAGGTAAAGGAGGTCATCCCTGAGTATCCCATGGATTCCTCCCGGCTCTATGTGTTTTGGAAGGCTACTGATGGTCAGTATTTAGAGGCCTTCTTGTCCAAAACCCACAACAGCTGCATTTAATTTTTTTCTGCGTGTCTTCATATACACAACATGTACATGGGGTACACAATGTGTATATCTCCATGTTTTCCTCCACAGCATTCTGTGAATCCTACGGGAATCTCATACGTTGTTTTCACTATTTGAATTTATTCATGTCGTGTACTGAAGGTACACAATGTATACTTTCGATTCACAACATGTTTTTTCTTCCATATTTGTTCTCTACGGATCTTCTTCACTTGATACGGTCATAATGGGCACAAAAAGTAAATGACATGTATGCCTCTTTCTTCATATTTCCAACTACGCTTCACTATTAAAAATTTGGTGACATGTCGTGAGTGAAGTGAAGTAGTGTGTAAGGACCTTGGGCACGTAATTTCTCCTCTTTTTTCTTCTTTTTAATGAGTTAGTCAATTCCTTCCATAAAACATAAAACAAATCAAATTGTTACAAAAATGGAATGAGTCTTCATTTAATTACACAAATTAATACAAAAAATATCCACATAAATATTCTCTGTCTCCTCTATATTTTATTACTTAGGATTACTTTGAGTGTGGGATGCTAAGAATATAGAAAATACAATATCTTAAAATGTCATAGTAAAGTACAATAAGCTTCCAATGATTATCATATACATTGTAGGATCTACAGATGACTAATATTTATCCATTCCTAGTTTTTTCCCAACTGTAATCAAAGTCAAAATTAGTTTGGAATCATGCATATTGAAATTTATTCAACAAATTTATTCTATATATTTTCTAAGAAATAAAAGTTTATTCATTCCTCTGAATCACTTGTAGCCTTAAGAAGTTTGTGAGTTAAACAATGATAGACATTTCAAATTCAGATTTCATGTTACTGGAAAATTTATCTACTGATCCCATCCTACTTCCACAAAATATATTATCATCAAAATACACCAGTACCATGAACTAATCATTTTAATAACTATTCACGCATAGATTGTGAACCACTCCTCTTATTTTAAATTCTTGATTCTTTAGATAAGAATCAACCTTAAAGTACAACATTCATGGTGCGTATTTCAAACCATATAGTGCCTTATTTAATAAGAAAACCTTTATTTCATAATGACCAATCAAAAAACCCACTGGCTCTTCTATGTAGACTACTTTTTCAAGAATACTATTTAATAAAATTATTTTGAAATCTATTTTATTCACTTTTTATCCTATTTGAATTTCCATAGAATGAAAAATCTAGATTGACTACTATCTCACCACTGAAGAAAATGTTTCTTCCACATCAACACCATTAAACTTTGAATATAATTTACAAACCAAACAAACCTTATTTATGTTCATATTACCTTGCTTATAAAATTTATTCTTAAATATCAACATTATACCAATCATATTGTGACTTTTGGGTCTCATAACAGGATTCCATGTCTAGTTCATGTTAATCTGATGTCAATATTCATTCTTGGATTTAACCCATGATTCATCCTTTGCATCTTCTTCAAATGAGGATGGTTATACAACTAAAAAGAATTTTGATTGTACATTATTCCTCATTCTCATTATCTGTGTGGGTGATATCCATCCCCAATGATGTTAGAATGAATAATATTCTCTCTTTAATTTATCTCGTGAGGTTTTGAAGAATTTTCTATAGCCATGGTTTCCTTTTCTGATTCTTCTTCGAAATAAATAATATATTGTGACCCTTAATGTTATGAACATATTCTTTTACTTCTGCATTTGGATATATTCCATGTCAACATTCTTCCACATCTTCTATCATATCAGAATAATAATTACTTGAGGAATATTTTATCTTATCATCAATGATCTTCACATTACTGTTTTCCAAAAATTTTCAAAGATGATTATTGAAACATTTTTAGGCTTTTCACTTCATTGAATATATATGTAATATTCCTTCTTCTATAACATCACCAAACATCCCTTGATTTTCTTCTTTGTTTCAGATGAATAATTGACTTTTGAAAACATGAATATATTACAAAGAGGGATTCCTTCCATACCACTACTCATATTGTGTGTTCTTTTCACCCATATAAACCCTTATTTGATTTTTAGTATACACTACATCTTGAACAACCTCTTTCCTATAATTGGGATGGATACAACTCTCTATCAGTATAGTTTTGGACATATTTTTCACCTGTCAATTCTTGTGATCAACAACCCCATTTTTCTATAGAGTTCTCACAGCAGCTACCTCATATTGTTTTCCATGGTTCTCTAGGTAATTTTTAAATTTAATGGATGTTTATTCCACTATATTGTTAGATCGAAGGACTTTGATTTTTCGTCTAATAATATTCTCAGCTATTCGGCAATATGTTTTCATGCAAGAAAGCACTTGTAGATTTTTATGTAAAACCATCACACAATCCATTGAACTAAAATCATCAATAGTCAAAAAATGATTTACCTCTCCCCATAGGTTCTAGACACATTTATCAGTACAAAAAAAAAATTTGGATGGGATCAAGGAGATTCGATGCCCTTTTCTTTTTAGGGATATATGAACTATAGACTAGTTTTACTCATATGAAAGCATCACAAGTATTCCCCTATTCATGCTTCAAATTAGGGATATATATGACAATGCTTAGTTTAGATCTCATTTTAATGACTTTTTTATTAATGGTACCCAACCTCTGGTTCCACAAGATGTTATCTTCTTCAACAATCATGTTACAAATGTTCCTTTTACTATCAACCTGATATAAGTTTCCATATGTTCAACATCCTTTCATGAGAGAATTTAATATCCTTCCTTTTATAGTGAACCCCATTTGATTGAATGATATTATAGGTCATGAGTCACATAGTTTCTTCAATATCAATAGATTATGATGAAAAACATCAATATAATGAACTTCAGTTTTCTTAATCTCATCAATTTATTGTTCAGTACACCAACTACCTTTGATCTTCAAAGAACCACCATTATCAAACCTTACTATTCCATCAGCCCTTTTCTTTATATTCTTCAATGAATATTCATTTCTTATCATATGGGATGGGTATATTCTATCAGTAATATAGATGATACTTTTATTTTTAGCATTGAGAGAGACTTTATCAAGATTAGATTTCTTGATCTTCTCCTTTTCATTTCATGAAATATTAGACTGAGTTAAGGATAAATATGACCTTTCAAATCTCTTTTCCATGTGTATATTTTCATCATACTCATACTAATATTTAAGAGGAAAAAAAATTTCATAAGAGAAAAATTTTCTTGTTGAGGAGTATTAACATGTCTCTATGTTCTGAATGAATTGTTCGTTCCTTTCCTTTACTAGAATATACATCTTTACGGCCAAAGTTTTTATAATGAAAAAAAATTCCATATTAATTATTTATTCTACTATAAGTATGATATGAATTCATTCTCCTTTTTTCACATCCTATCTCTTCTCCATTTAAATATCTCCTTGCCTCTTCACATTATGAAAAGGTATAACCCACAGAACCAAATAATTGACATTTCATAAGAGGAAATGTCTTCTAACTTATGTTTATTCCCAAGTTACAATCCTAAGGAAAAGAGTTTGACCAATGATCATTTATAGAAACTATTGGATAGTTTTTTATTCAAATTTTAGTTTGATTTATTGGATTTATTTTTTAATACTTCCGGATACTTTGTGATATTTCCAACTTTTAGTTACCCTTTGTTTCTTTCATCTTTTTTCCATCCTTTGATGTTTCAATATCACAACCAATTCCACTTCTTTTCATTAATTTAGATCTTTGATCATCCAAAACCTTCTCCACTCCTTCACGACCATGTTGGGCCCACTTTATTAGCTCAACATATGGGAATCTTCTAAACTATATTTTCTTTTTTATTTCCGTTGAATTTGATTAAATTTCTTGTTTAATCATAGGAGTAACAACGTGTTCTTCAATACCCATGTTAGTTTGGAAGTTCTACTCTAGTCTAGATGTATGGTCCCTAATATCATTTGTTTGTTCTTAAATTCTAAGAATTATTTTCACTGCATATTAGTTAATATTAAATGTTTTTGAATATTCATTCACAACATCTTCTAGTAATTTAATTTCATCTTCAAGCTGATCAATATTTTCTCATGAATCTTCCACAACTTCCCGCAAATTTTTTCTTATGTTACATTGATTCTCACACTTTCCAAGATCATCCTTAAGTCATATCCTGAGATCATTATCAGTAATAAATTGACTGTCTCTTGCTTTATCTTTTTATGATTATGACTTTTCAATTGTATCCAACATAGATGTGTGGGTTCCATATTTAATCTCTAGTTATTCTTCCTCAAATAATTCATTTACATCATCTTCTTCTTTATGGAAAAACTCGTCCTCTACAATTTCTTTCTATATTTGAAGTCTCCCTTTGGATAAAACCTTTTATAAGGATTTTTCAAATTTCTGTCTTCACATTCATCACCATTAAGATTCATTTAACACTAATAGAATATATTCCCAACTATAAAATAACAAAAACAGGACAAGGGAAGCATTCCTTCAAATCCCATTTTAATATATTCAATTTCATTAAATTAAGTGAATGAATTTCATCTTCCTCATTATCTTTATCAATGATATCTCAAGACCCCTCATGTTTTTCCATGGATTTGAAATCCATTTTCTTTCTTACTCAAGACATTTAATCTTATGGTCTGACTTTCATTTCATATAAAACTTGAATGATCATCAATTTATCCACAAAAAGTTTAGATATATCTCTTTCCTCAAGGTAATACACCTTTACATTATAGAGAGGTGAAATAATTCTTAATGTTTTTTCACAATGTCAATGTCTTAGATTTCTTCATCAAGTCCACATATAGCTCCAACAACATCAGTAATTTGATTAAAAAAATGTATTTATATTTTCATCAGGATTCATTTTTTAGTCATCAATCCTATTGTACAATACTTGAAGTTTTACCACCTTCACATTGTTGTATTCATTGTAAATATTATCTGCTTTTTCCCATATAGACTTTTCAAAAGTAAAAATCATCACCATCATATTGTTTTGATTATAAAGAAAATTAGTGAGGTCATTTGGTGCTTTAACATCTACATCAAGTATCTTCTAATCTATATTAGTCATAGATAGCCCTGTTGGATCAGTATCCTATTGTCCTTGTACAGTGGTAAAAAGTACTTATGTTTCATTAGATGTTAGATGAGATCTCATCTTGTTCTTAAATTTCTAAAGGTTACTTCCATCAAATAGGGGGGATCCCTTGACATTAACAGAATTATCCATGACAGAAAAGAAGGAAAAATTTAACACTAGAAACCATTACCCTCTAATACCACTTGAAGGGCCTCGGAACACCCTGAGAGGGGAGGGGTGAATGAGGGGGTAAAATTTTTCTTCCCAAGTGTTGGATCTTATTACCACATTGGTAGTAACTTGTTAAACCATTCTGTTGGTAATGTGAAGTAATTGAACCATTCATATGATACTAGAAAAAAAATATTGGTTCACCACTAAGGGATAGTCCAAGAATCATATTCCAATAATGTCTCAATCATACCAAAATAAACTAATATTCACTAGATTTAGAATAAAAAACTTTTTACATAGTCAATTGGTTTCAGGAACACTTCTATTACAAGGTTTTATGGATGATACATTGTGTTCCTCATAACCCTTATGAAGAATCCCCCTAGCTCACTTCTTTGTGAGAAGTATAACTCAGTTAATCGACTTGAAGGTCACTTCAATGGTTTGTCATTAAAGTATTTTTACTATATATAATAAGACTCTTATTACCTTATATACCTGACTTGATAATCTTTGAATGAACTGTTCACTAAAAACTGATATTCAAAACTATGTTTTGTGAAACTCACTCCTTTACGAAGCACCAATGCCTTTATGGAACAAACTACCCTAAAATAGCTCACTAATTCAACACGGTATACCCCATAATTGTGAATATCAATTTCCTAATAATAATTGGCATCATTAAACAATAAAAAATAATTTTTGTGATTCCCAATATTTCTTAGAAACCAAGATTCATATAACTCCTCTATATTCTGGAAATGAAAAAGATTCTTGATTTTCCATGAATATTTTTGTGAGAAGTGAAGAGGGTAGCCTTATATTTATAGGCTCAGCATTCGCAATACTCTGTCTCCTCCTTCACAATTTCTATATCTACCTAAAATATCATCATGGTACTCCTCCCTTTGCAATGATCCAAAAAAATTACATTGTCATGGCACTCACCATCAACACATCGTGCAGTTGTGATGCTCATGTTCTTGTATTCATGAAGAACACCCTCTTCATTAGTGGTGATCCATGTCATCATTATTTTCATCCTATCCTTCACAAAACTCATGCCTTTATTATTTTCGAGATGTTTTTATTCCCGAAAAAACCCCTTCATGATTTTAGCCTCTTTATCTGGATTTTTACCCCAAAATTTGTAAAATAGTGAAAATCTATGCCACCTTCAATACAATTATTAGATTTAACTGTAATATCAATTTTCTTGAAAACTTTATGGTCTTCCATGTGAGGATTGACAACAAACACAAACCTTATTCCATTTCTAAAAAAGGAAATACTTGGTTTAAAAAAAGAAGGTGTATATTATATTATAATTCTAGAATTATAAATATATTATAAATATAATGTATATATATTAATCTCATCATCACATTCATCCATCAAACATGGCCATGGAAAATTAATTATATCGCTACATAGGGATAGAAAGTTGTATGTATGGCCGAGCAATAATTTCACATCCCATTATATTGAAAAGAAGGATAATAAAGGTGGTTTCAGAATAAAAATAATATTTATGTGTATTTATGATCCTAAATTTTTTATTTTCTTAAAAATATGATCGATTTAGAGTAATTATAATTAAAAATAATAATTTGTTCAGGTAAGATGATTACTTATTCTTCAAGGTACCTCCTTTATATCCTTTATTAAGGACTGTTGGAATTGTATTTGAAGAAGACCTCTACATCTAATTTATGTATAGGTAATTTTAAAAGATATTTTTATAGGGTTTGTTAAATATATAAGGAACAAACTTCTATAAAGAACGGAAAGGATGAGCGCCTATTTGTAACTGAGGGGTGGATCACTCTTGGAATATCATAAAATATTAAAATATAATAAAAATCAGTCCCTATAAAAGTAAATTCCAAATATATGTAGATTATTATAATTAGTTTATAAGTAATAAATATCACTAATTAATAGAATTTATACAGGTTTTGGTTTCATTTAAAACCTTATCTTATTTATTTATCCATCGGTTAACCAATTTTAATCTTAATTGGTGCATTGAATTTTTCATCATTAAAGGGTTATAATTTTACTAATAAGGTGATAATTAATATTATTTTCATAAAATATCATTAATGACATTTCTGACACTATTAAACTAATTTGAATTTGAAAACTAAATGGATTTAAAGGAATTAAAATATAAATACTTCACACATCCCTAATATGTTATATTTATCTAGAAAATCATTAAAACGCACTAATTATTCATAATTATATGACTTTTAATATTCCTAAAATAATTTATTTTATTTCTCTATTAATTGGATAAATACTGTATCGACATTGCTTAAGAATTTACAGTAATTATTCATTTAATAAAAATAATAAATAAATTACCATGATAAAAAATTAGCTTTCTATTTCAAATTAATTTTTAGAACCTAAATTAACAAATTTTTGCATATAAAAAAATTTAGAGCTAATAAATTCAAGAGAGTGACATTTTGTATTAATCATTTTCTTAAAATAATATAAGGAGATACTCAATGAAATATGGAACTATGTGAACATATATTTAAGAAATTTATATAAATAACCAAAAACCACTCATTTAATAGGTGAAAGGAATGTATTAAGGAAGTTTTAAAGCCTTGCCTTAAAATTATAACAATATTTTAATAATTTTACCCTTATCTGGGCGACAAAATTTTACTATGGATATTAATAATATTGAAAAAAGGAAAATTTTTAAATAATTATATCCTACCAATTCATAATATGGAATCCATTTTTTATGATTTAATTTTATAAGTGGTGGAAATTTATTTTTAAATAAGTGCGAGAAACAAGGAAAAACAATTTTAAAGAAAAATAAATTCCAAAGCATAAAACTAGATATATATTATTATCTAATTTCCAGTAAAATATTACATTAATGTAAAAATATTCTATTTAATATAAAATATATAAATTTATTTAAAAGTATTATCCAATAGTGGTTAATTAATTAATTAAAACAAAAACATATCGCGCTCTTAAAAATAGTATTTATCGAGAAACAACTCTTTAAATTTCCAAATATTTTTATTATCATTAATAATGAATTTATTACCATTAAATTCATGTTGACCATGTTTTTTTATGATTTATATATTCTTATTCATATCCTTTAGTACAAAGTCCAGTTTATAACTATCACATTAAATAATAATAATTTAATAATATATCATGGTTCATTTAAAATCGGTGTCGTGTGTAAAAAATATATCACAGAAATCAAATATATTTATAGATTATTAAATCACAAAATTTTGGGGTATTACACAGACCCTACTTATTCCACTCAGAGTGGGAAAACCTGAGTTGTTTTTCTGGTTCATGTTTCCTCTTTGGTTCTATATTTGGGAAGGTTGTTCATTATAGTTTCTTGGTGACCAGGAGTTCATATAGAGATCATTTGTAGTCCTTTTTTAGTTTTATTTTCTAGTTATATATTATATCTAGTTCTTTCTTATGTTCTTTTATTTATATTTATGGATTTTTGTATTTAATTGTTTCTCCATACTTTGTTGTTTTATTTTTTTGATCATTATGTGAAATCATCCCCAATGATTGTCTTGTGATACTTGGACACTTCTAGTTAGCATGTGTGGATTAAAGACACCGCTAAGGCCTGGTCGGGGGTTGGTGTATGTTTCCAGTGTAGGGATGACCCAGGCTAGTTCATGGAATAATTCCAATTCAAGGCATCATACACCTAATTTTCCTTCCTAGGGTATTAGTGTTTTGATAAATCAAAATCATTCAGTAGTTTTAGTGATCACCTTCTCCTAAAGTTGATCACTTTTTATGAGAAGATGTGTTTAATTATTTTATAATATGTATATTTTTAACCTTCTTTCCTTAATGGTAACTCCTCCATATCATCATTGTAGGTATTACATTTTCCAACTCAAGATAATGGGTTGAAAAATTATGTTCATGAATCATTAACATCCAGGATGAATAAGAAAAAACTCTTCTATTCCACATAAGTAAACATTCTATTACCTTATTTCATGGACCATGGTAAATCAAAAAACATCCCTTATCAATGGTGTAGTTAATATCAGTGAATTGACTACTCTAATATTTATTTCTTTAAAACATTCTTCATAGTATTCTGACTATAGAAACTAAACCCCTATTTGTGTCATCTAAGTTTAGGAGTTAGATAATATTGTAAAAATATTGAAAAATTTAATAGTAACATACTAATCCAAGGAAACTACGTGCCTAGGATATATTTTATAGCATTTGATATATTTTCCCGATTATTTTATATGAAATATCATATAATATTCTATCCTTGGAAAAAATAAATATAATAAAATAAACTTTATAAATAAATTATTTACATTTGATAAACATTCCATGTAACTCCTTTTATATAAGAGTCTTGTGAATTATTCAAAAATAAATATTATTCCTATCAAAGATTTTAATTTTGATCAATATATCATCCATAAATACCATAATAAAATTATAAAGACAATACTTGAATAATATATTCATCAGATCTATAAAAAGAAAGGGTTCAATGGTCAACCCCAAGGTAATTATAGTAATTTAATAATGTCCATTCCTCATATGAAATGTCGTATTTGAAATATCATTCTTTACCCACAGTTGATGATACCCATACTGAAGATAAATATTTGGAAATTATCAATCTCCATTAGGTTGATCTAATAATTCATCAATGTTGGGAAGGGGATATTTTTTATTTATAGTAATGGCATTGATTTCTCTATAATTGTTACACAACTTCAAATATGAATCTTTATTCTTAACAAGGATAATAGGGGATCCCCATGCTAAAATAATAGGGAGTAATTATCCCCAATTAGAAAACTAGTATAGTTATTTCTTAAATTTTGAAAATTCCACATTATATATTCATTATAGATTTTTAGATATTGGTTTCTCTTCAAGGATGAGATCAATATAAAACTCAAATTCATTCTCAAGAGTACATTCATGTACTTCATTGGGAAAAAAATTATTTTATTCTTTAATAATAGATAAATTTACTATATTAATGATACATTTATCATTCATAGGTTGTATAAGCTCTTATTTTCGAAGAAGTTCATTAAGGATAGCTATAACAACTGGATCCAATAATGATTTTGATTATGTATTCTCAGCTTTGAAGATAAAGGATTCCATATCTTCATCATGAATTGTAATGTTCTAATCCTTACAATAAATTTTCTCATTATAATTTTATATCTAATATATACCATGGATTATATCAAACAAAACCAGTGGTACCAAAATCATGTTTTGAAATAGGGTATTTTTAGGTGTAATAATGGGAACTAACTAATATATCCTTGTTGCAATAAGATTTAAACTATGAGTTCTGATTCAAAAATTCTTTATTAAGTTTCAATGAAAATATCTATTTTTATTAAAAAAAATTGGACATATAAAAAAGTGAAAAGATGAAAAATCAAAAAAAAATGTCAACTAAATATGAGGTTATGATCAAATTATATGTCCCAGCCTCTTTAGAAACTTCTAACTCACTATTAATAATTATATAAGTTTGGCCTTTTCCCCATGGCTTATTCTTTATGAGGTTCTGTTGATTCTTTTGAAAATTATTAGAATAATGAACCATATATTTTCATCAAATTCGTCTAATAAAAGTGATTTCATTCATTCCCTTGAAATCATGAGTCACATGATCCCTTTATCGAAAATTGAAACAAACTTATACACCTATTGAGAAAGTACCTAGGATATTCCTTCCACAATTATCACTTATATAAAATCTAATCTTCACATTATTCTTCTTTAAATAATTTATTTACTTTCTTTGTTCTTATCCAAATTCTTATTTAATTATTTTCCCTAGAAGATATAAGATATTGAAAATTCATTTGTTGTTTTAATGCAACTAGATTATATATCATCATAAGGTGAAAATATTTGAGAAACTAGTTTCATTTATAGAATTTGTAGAATCCCATTAAATAAATTATGATTCGTGTTTTTGGATTCTATATATAATTCTCACCATAAATGGATAATATTGAAATGTTTTTCTCATACCCTAGATAACTTTATTCTTCCATCCTTTTTAAAGTGAGGAACTTCCTCCCCAATTCATCTCATTTATCCTATGGAATTCATTTCATTATGAATATGAAATTAAATTTTATATAATCAATAATTTTTATTTCATTAACCTCTTTAGCGTTTTTGATCAATGAAAACTATTTATCATCATCTCCCTTCTGAAAATACACTTCTTGAATGACATTTTACCTTTTATTAATTCTCAAAAAAAAGAAATATATATTTGAATAATTTAAATCATTGTTTATCCCCCAATGGATTAGAAGTTCCATAATATGATATTGGATTTTATTTAATAAATTTATCCAAGATAGTTACATCACATTTTGTAACAACAAGTCACTTTATATGGGTAAGTTTATTTATTATAACATGAGTCATATAGCTTAACATGTATACAATCTAATCAGCTCCAACACCAAATGTATTGGATTTCTTAGATTGTAAACCGCAACATTAACTATAGGTATTGATTCCCTTCCTTATACTATGATATTTATCTAACCAATAGCACATACTGGGTTATCTCGTAATCCTGATGATTATTGATCCATAAAATAAAATCCCACATAATGGTAAAAGTTCTCAAATAGCCTATGGGGTTATAATAATTACTTTTTTAGGTATAGTCATTTAGAATTTAGTTCTCAAGGTTCTTATAAATATTATTCATATACTAATTGTAAATACCCAAACTCTAGTAACAAAAATTTAGTGATAAATTTATTACATTGGAAAAAGATACAATGGATTATATCATGCGAGTTTTATGAGTTTAACAATATTAGAAAATTAAACACAAGTAGGATTCCCATATTACATTGAAAATATAAAAAATAGCCCAAGAAAAATTCTTTCATCATTGGAAATAATTAAATGATTTCTTCTTCATATCACGAGGAATGGAAAACAAATAAAGTTTGGTCTTAGATATGTATTAGGGGTTACATATAGTGGAAGATATCACGAGTAATTAATGAATAATCAAAATGTGAGTGTGTATAATTAAAACATATGATATCAAATTAATTGCATAATTTTGAAGTACACCCATACATATTATCAATATTCAAATCACATGTATAATATAAATTAAATTGTAAAAAAGTAAAATTCCTAAATCTAGACATTCAAGGTCATACCATAAATTCCTTGAACATGACATTCTTAATAAATTGAAAGGTGTAACACTAGATGCCCATTTAAAATGGATTGATTATTATTTTGTCTAATGATATCTATCAATAAATCAATGATATATCTATAATAAATCCCCACCTAGTACTTTCCTATATAATGTATTCATCATATATTGAATAATCAATATAATTTATATTCAAAATTCTTTATAAATTGGAATTTATATTTATAGAATCATGAATATGGAAATTTCCTCAATCAATGAATTAAATTTATTAATAATATTTATTCAAATAAATCCATATAAATAATTGGTATATAGTTGAGACAACATAAAAGAGTTATAAATGATGTCTAATAAATTCATCGTACTTAAAATATGTACATAGATGAGAAAATAAATTCAAATTAAATAATGGAAAATTATATGTAATGTGACCAGGATAAATTTAATGACTAAAAAACCATAAATATGTAAAACATTAAAGAATTCCACTAATTAAAAAAAATGAAGGCTTTTATCAAAACTAATACTTTTTCCACATTGTAAATTCTATTCATTCTATTAAAAAAATAATTTCCTTTTTTTTGATAAAATTATAACTAAAAATTTCAAAAAATATTGACAGTAATATTTTTTCTAAAAACATTCATGGAAGCATTAAAAGAATACTTTAGAGTAAATAATGGTTATGATGGTGAGAAAATAATTTTATGTATTAAATATTAAAATAAATTTTCATCACACACTTTTGGTAACAAATATAATAGTACCGTATTAGGATAACATTAATAAATATTTTTATTAAGAATTTAAAAAAAAAAGTTTGTGAAAATTAATTTTAAAAATTATTTCATGTTTAAGGTAAAAAATCACATAAAAAATTAAATAATACGGATATCAAAAACAAATATTATCGATTGAAAATAAGAAATAAGGTCTTCATCACTTACATGTATCATACTGAATAATTTTTTATCCAATAATATAAGAAAAGGAAACTAAACTGGTAAACCCAAAACATAACCATATAAGAATAAATTATATTGGGTTTAATAGATTAGGATAATATAATTTTTCCAATGGAAATATAATCATAAAAAATCTTCAAGTAAAATAAGATTATAAAAAAAATCCCTTACCTTTGGCCTTTTCTTACTCATACATGTATGATCCTCATGAATATTGATTTTAAATTTATTAAATAATTTTTTTATAAAACCTTTTCTCTCTATTATATTTTATAATTTTCTTTTTATAATAATTTTAAATCCACTCATTGAATTTTTATTTCTTATATTGACCATTTAAGGTTGGTCGGTTAATTTTTCAAAAGATTAATTTGGTATTTCATCATTGTCAAAGGTAATATGAATTAGTTACATCATCTCCAAAATTTTAATAATGTCATGAATATAGATTTAATTCTTTATATAAAATTTTATAATCATCCATTAAAGTTAGTAATATAAAAATGAATTGCATCACTTCGTAGAGGTGATGGTCTATATGTATGGATGAGCGACATTATCAGTTTCCAATGGATATAAGTGTAAGAATGTAGATAATATATTTTATTTAAATAGTCATAATTATGTCATAAATATATAATATATTCATTAATTTAATATTTATAAATTCCCAAGTAAAGTGGTGATGAAAAACAAATTACATAGCTATGTAGAGATGGTAGGTCGAACATATTCATGAGGGGTGTTTTCATTTTACATACGATGGAAAGGAAATAGAAAATGGATATAATATGAATATAAAAACACCTAAGTATTGTGATTATATTTATTTGGTTATTTTTGGATGGTTATTAAATATTTTGCAGAGGTTTAAAAATAAAGGAACTTCAAAAATAATATTCAACAAAACTCTCCCATTTTGGATTATAAAAAAGAAAAAAATGGGAAGGAAAAAGACAAAAAATAAAATATTTGAAAAAGGCAAGTGATATTTTCAAATAGAGTTAAATATGAAGAAATATATTTTTTAAAATATAAGTAAAAGACAAAATGGTTTCAAAACATTTTTTAACTTCTAAACTCCCTTTAAAATAGATTACAAGAGAGGGATAAGGTTGTTTAAAAGTGTAATTTGTAGTATAGAAATAAAAAAGTGATTTAGAAATGAGAAAAATGAAATAAAATATATAAATAAAGGAAAATGGATATTTAGGTGATAAAAACAAACAAAACAAAATAAAATAAAAATTTAGAAAAGGAAAATCAGTACATTCTTCTTCCAAGGCCCTCATTCCCTCATTCCCTAAAAGAGTGGTTTACCTAATTTGATTGATTCCATCATATAAGAATATTTAATAAGGACCATTGGTTCTGAAAATATACATTTATAGTATCCTAACATTTTATTTTAATAAATATAACTAAATAATGACATTTTTGTGAGACAACTATGTATATTTATTTTATAGAAATTAATTATCTTTCATAAATAGTTATAAAAATAAATTTTTCTGAAGAATAAGTAGATAATATAATTGATAATATCTGTTTTAAAAAAATTAAAATATAAATAAAATTTTCAAAGGAAAGGATTTTATTGAAAATATCAATAATTTTATATTATGTTATAACAAATTCCAAAAACATTTATACCTTTTAAAAGTGATCTCTTAATAAATGGTTCCAAAGGGCATCATGTTTAGTGTGAGAGTGTTTGTTATGATTTTTGTAAATATTAATTTCACTGGTGTTATCTTGAATAATTGGGATATGAACATATAAAATAAAAACTTCTAAGAGAGATTATTTCTTCTATATTATTTGGGTGTAATAACTACCATCGACTATATATTTTCCTTTTACTGTAAAAAGAGAAACTTATGGGATAAAAAGAGTATTTGATTATCAATAGAAGAGGATGGGTGAATTATAGTAAACAATATTAAACTAAAAAATTAATTAACCTGTTTAATAATGTAATTTTATGTATAAATACACCAATATACTTTATAAAATTAGAGTTACAATATTTTTTAAGCACTAGTGTGAAATCATTCTTATACATGCACAGTGGAATTAGCAACATGTAAAAAATGTGGAAAAAACGTTTAAATTATGTAATGATAACATATAAAAACATTGTAATTAATATTTTTAAGATAACCTTAAGTTTCATTGAATTGAATAACTCTAAATTTAGTTATGTATTTTTTTAACCAAATAGCATAGTTATGCTTTACTATGCCAAGGAATTCCATCGATGCTAAGATCTGACATACCTATATTTCCCTAACCTTAGGAACCCTTGATCAAAATAGTAGTAACCTCTATCTTCCAAAACAACATACCCTCTCAATAAAACCATATTATTCATGAATTAATTAAAAAATCAACACTTATGAAATTTAAAAATTAATCGTCACACAGATTCCTTAAGAAAAATACACTCTAGAAGTTACAATAGAGTGAACTCAAGCAATAATGTGTCACAAAATATTTTTATACACATTATATTTTCAATGGTGAAAGAGTTTCCACCTTACCAAATATAAAATATATCTATAAGAAAAATTTCAATAGTCATATTCCACATTTTTCAAAGGTGGTTGTAATGTGTAACACCCCGAGATTTTCTGGGAAATATTTTCTTAAATTTCATTGATGTCTTGTACGCTGCACCAAGATTAAGTTGTGCTATACGCAACACCGTATTAGCTTTCAATATACAAAAAAAACTATTCTAGGCTTGTGTTCCGTGCTAGAGTAACCTTCCTCGATAGCGTGTGTTATACGTAATACTGAGTTTCACTAAAAAAGATATTACTAAAATATAATTATGAACTAGCTGTTATGAATAGTAATACCCACTTTTTAAAATTTTATAAATTTTATCTTTCAAAATGGACTTCACTTTTGGATTCGGAATATCAAAATTATCCTAGGCTGAATTTTTCTTATTTTTCTGAAAACTTTCAATTTTTAATGAATAGTGAAAACACTAGGTTACTATTTATAAACCGACTTTTTATTTAAATATTTATTTATTTTATTTATATTTACTTTAGGTAAAAATTGATACATAATACCTATATAAGTTCAATGTATTACATTTGAGTCATTTTATAATAATTTTAGATATATAAAAACTTTATTGAACATTTCACCGTCTTTTACCCACCTCTAAGAAGAATTTGTAAATTTACATAAAACATAATCTTACTACTTATGTGAGTGGAATTTTGAAAATCTGAAGACATGGTTAATATCAAGGAGTAAAATTTGGTTCAATAAGATAAAATTATTTTTTGGTGAATAGTATCTATTTACTTTTATTTACCACGGTTAAAAGTAAATAGGGTAATTAAGGGTAAAAATGATATTATTATTACCCTAAAACAAGTCCTAATTCTATTGGATAAGTATAATTCGACCAAAAAAACTTAGGAAGATAATATTATCATTTATGTCCACTTGGATTAGATTAGGACATTTATTATTATTTAATTCAAAAAAGAGTTAAAAGAGTTAAAATCAAATTTTATTAACTAAAACATTTTTAATATTGGGATATACATAAGATAAATTTGACTATAAATATTCATTAGAAAGATAAAAACCTTCCTAAATAATGGTATTTTATTTATAATTTTTAGACATTAAATATTTTATTTTATTTATGACATAATGATGATGTAGTAATTACCCTATTAATGAAATATTAACATAATTGATGTAATAAATACCCAAATAAATGTAATTTGAGACTTTTTAAAAATTAAACTAATTTTTTAAGTTAATAATACATGTTATTAGTTATTAAATTACCTTTTTTTGAACTAATCATTATGTTATTATTTTTAAAAAAATCAATTACCAAATAGTGTCACAATTGAGATAAAATCGTTTTTAAAACAAATATTATATTATTAATTGTTATTCAATTCCTAAAAATATAAGGTTTGGACTAATGACATAGATAAGGTTATATATATTAATAATGAACCACTTGGGGTTCGTTTGGATTGTTATAGTATGTTTATTAACCATATAGTGTAAGAAATCAAGAAGACACTGTAAAAGTTAAATTATTTAACATAGAGTTAAATCTAAATGATAAGGATAAAATAGTAACCTAAACTTGTCTAAAACCTATAGGTTGATAGTATTTGGACCTATCCCTACCTTATCTTCGAAATAAATCAAATATGTGCTATTAAAAACCAAATATGACTTTATTATAAAATAATATTGTATGTTTTTCCTAAAGTGCCTCTCTCCTCCCTTATAAAAGGGAACCTCCTCCCTCTCCTCTTTACACAATTTTGATCCTTCAAGATCATCCAAACCTGACCCAATTCTCTTATCCATTTCGATAGAAACATTATGGGGGTTCTGGTCTTCTCAAAAGACCAACTCTAGTCCCTAAAGAGGAAGCTTAAAAGAGGTGCATCGAAGAAGAGGTAATCTCTTCTACCGATTCTTTCAAGTTTCTTTCTTCTTCAAATTTTTCTTATTTAGTTGTTTAATTATAAATTAATAACATAAGTATCACTAATATACTAATATGTTATTATAAATATTAAATAACCCCATTTCACCTTCTATCCATCCTACGGAAAACAAAATCCCCGAGTGTGGGTACGTACGAAATACCGCCTCCACGCTGTGGTGTAATCTGTTTTTCCACCCCCACCTTACTTGGATGAGTATAATGGTGTAAAGAATAACTATATATGGTTATTATAACATCATACTGATTTTTAGATATTATATCATCCACTCCAATTACATTCAATAATTATGGGAACGATATCATCGCTTGTGCGTACGTACGGATTACCGTCTCCACGACACGATGAGATTCATTCTCCATGTTAACCATTCAATAATGATTATAAAGTATATATAATAAATAATAATGAAATATATGACATAATTAAGCTATTTTATTTATATATATATATATTTCATCTACTTACTTCCATTCAATTCAATAAGGAAAAGAAAATAGCGTTCATGAGTACGTACGATCTACCGTCTCTATGAACGGTGTATTTCATTTCATTCATCTATCTATTAAATATATATATATACTGAATATATATGATATATAAATCATGATTTAAATTCTTTAATTAAGTAAATCATTATATAATTAATAATAATATCAATAACAACAATTCCAAACACGTACGATAAATAAAACAATTTTACCCAAAACGCTGCCTTAACATCGAATTTAAAAAAGAATGGGTAATATAAAGTAATAAGAGAACCATATATGATATCATAACAATTAATATGATTATTTAATAAGTAAATGACATTATTTAAATCATTATACAGGATGTTCAGATATATACGAAGCATATTGGGCCTAAGGTAAAGGATAATTTTGAAAATCTCATTTTTATCCGAGATTGCTTATACATAAGTATTCACTGGGGTTATATTTTTCATCCATGTCCATAAAAATGTTTTTCATAAAGTGTTTAATATTATTCCATGTATATTTAAAGTCATGTTTACCCCTATTTGACTTTTACATTGTGTTATGGATGTAATCTTTCTTTTTTTTACCATACGAGGAACATTTTGACTTTTCCGGCAAAATTACGAGGAGAATTTTTTTTTTAACTTATACAGCGTGAATAAATTTTTATGGTTTCATAACGACTTATTTCAATTAATCTTACTATAAAAAATTTAATGATTATTTTCAACAAAATCTTTTTCTTTAAAATTTCATGGCATTTTGAGAAAAGAAAATGATTTTGAAGAAGAAACGATATTTTCCTCAATAATTCATTTCAGGTGTTTTATCAAAACTATTTTCCATCTAAGATGACATTAATTAGTATGATTATGTTTTAAGTATAATGTCTCTATTATTTACATGGTTTTATTTTTCTTATGATGAAATGATATCCATTTGTTTTATATAGATTATGTTATGATGGGATGATGTTTATGAAACCCATATTTTTCTTTGGGTTATGATGAATGATTATGTTTATTTTGTGGCACAAGAAATAATGATTTCATTATGAGATGGGTGGGACCTATATCTGCCTCAAATTCATTGGGTAAAGATTTATATCTCGTGATATAGACATGAATGAAATGGTATGTTAATCTGGTTCAATGATACAGAACTGGAATGAGGAGTGAACTCGATTCAGAAAGGAACTTTGTCCACTAAGATGGTCTTAGCAGCAATGACTTGGCTACTATGGAAATCGTATCATGTGATTAATGTTTTTCCACAATTACATGTTTTATTCCCATGCTATTTTATCATTATTGATATTGCTTTGTGATATATGCCTTATGTACTTCAAAGATTTATGTCTTTGCTTAATATTTTGATGTTTAGATTTTATGTTCAATTTTTTGCATTCAAATGTTTATGGATTGTTATATGTTCTCTAGGTTTACCCTTACTGAGCATTTGAGCTCACCCTTTTTATGTTTTCATTTCTCCAGGATATAAATAATGATTTTAGGAAAGAAAACAAAAAGGGAAGATCTTTGTGTGAGATGTTGAAGATATTTCACCATGATTAGAATATTATTTTTCTGAGTTTCCAAAGACATAAAGCTATTACAGTCCTTGTGTGTCTGTTTTTGTTATGTATTATGTATTCCGTAAAAGTAATGTAACATCCATTTACATCAAGATATGGGTCTATACAGTTGGTATCAGAGGAAATGGAGGTAGGAATTAATCCGGTCCTTGGGAACTCTCACATGTGAGCTTTGGACGAAGCATGGATCTCTGCCCAAGGGCTTCATGAGGAAATGGTTGCCACTAGGGATGGTGGTGTGTCCCGCCCAGGGGATGTATCTGCCCATGTATTTCCCAGATAGGTATCAATTGTAGTCCACTGTAAGTAATTCCAGACCACTACAGTTGGTATCAGAGGAAAGGTTTAGTTAACCTTTGGAAACTAGGATGCGAAAACTTTAGTGGGATACCTAGAGATATTTCTAAGGTATGTCTAGGAATGTCCCTAAGGATAAGTATAAGTATAGGTTATAGTCCTAGAATTATGGAAACGATATTAGAATAAAACCTAAGATGTTAGATATTGAAGGTACTCCCCCTTGATTATGATTTTTTTCTCTCACACAATTTTTTTTGGGTTTTAGAAAATGGCTGGAAACAGGAAGATTCATGATAATGGAGGATATGATGGACAATGGAATGATATTCTTCATGAGAAACCAAATGAAATTGGATATGGAATTGCACATATCATTATTATTCCTAATCCTAAATCTCATAATATGATCAATAATCTCAACTTTGGTAAGTTTCCAGACTCAGATAATAAGAGAAAGATGGAGTTTCGTGATGATTATAGAGGAAATAAACTTCAATTTCTCTCATGTAAATCATGTAGGAAGAAGAATCAGGGAGAATTTTTCAAAGGAAATGAAAGATTATTAATGTGTGGAAAATAAGGATACAAATCCAGTAATAGTAAAGTAAAAGGTTCAATTAACACCATGAACAAGGATAATGTTATTGCTAAGACATCAACAGAGGTTAAATGTTTTAAATGTCGAATGTACGGGCATTATGCACACCAATGCCCTAAGGGAAAATCTCATGAATAGAATCAGCATTGTCATATGGGTAGTATTTATGTGGATGATGAAGAAGAGACTAAAAATTATATATGAGATGAAATAAATGATGAATCTCAGTCATTGGTATAAGAAGGTAGTGGAATGATTGTATGTTTATCAAGAATAATGTATAGTAATATGGAATAAAGAAAAATCCAAGGATTGTTACACTGTAGTCTTTCCTTGAGTTTTTGGAAGTGTATGATGAATGGTACTGGTAACCATGAAAGGTTATTCAAATATTTTTGGAAGGTATATGATATGTGCATAATGAAAAGATAAGGAGATAATGAGATTTTTGATAGTATTAATGAGCTCATGACTACTATAAGGACAAAGTGATATCATGGGATTATTGTAAGTGGAAAGAGTTAACTTTTGACAGCATTCATGTTTTCACTAAGGTTTAATGGTAACTCATATTTCTAGAAAATACATTATTAAGGAATTCACATGTTTGGAATGTGACCAACAAGATATATATATCTTATGATATACAGGTGATAAATGAATGTATTCAATGCTTGATTGATGACCTTTCTAGAAATCGTTTTATTTATACTATGAGATTAGACAGAAGATTTTGGATAAACCTAAAGATTGTAATAGATTACGTTAAATAGTAGATATTATTCTTTAAGGATAGAACTTTTTGTTATGTTATAATAGTATAGTTTTAGAAAAAGGACAACCCATAGGATGGGCGACAACCCGTCGCGTTGGACAAGGAAGCAAGAATCGAACCCACAACCAAAGTGAGACAGGCCTTTATCGCCTACCACTGGCCTACATGAAGTCCATGTTTAGTAGAAAGTAGTTTTATTTTATTAATCTCTATGATATATGAAGTATAAGTTCTTTTTTTGGAACTATATACGATTAATCTCACCATAAGATGGACTTATAACTTTTTCTAACCTTATTTTTGAGATAGATGGAATGACCTATCATTATATCGCATGATCTACTAATACTTCGCGGTAGACAAATTCAAATTCATTTATTTAAGAGATGAAGTGGAAATTTTTCAAGGCACAAACAATAGTAAAATTTTACCAAAATCTAGTAAGTATTTATTTTAATTCAAAAATTATTCAACATTAGGGAAATGATCTTGAAAACCAAAAATGTTGTCCTAGTGCCCTCATATCAGATGAATCAGATGGTACCTTAGATCGTCACAAATTTATGGCTTCATTATTTTTGGATTTTTTATATCCATGTTGTCTACCACTCTTCATCTAAACATGATGGCTATATTTTTCTTCCATATCCATATTTTCACCTATATTCTCTAATGTGGAAACCCAATGATGAGTTACTTTGGGTATCCATTATGTTTCTAACGCTCATTTTTAAAATGAGGATTTAGTATTCCTTTATACAATGTGGTTTTCTATGAATGAAACTTTCAAGTAGTAAACGATTTATAACCCCGATGAATTTCGAGAGAGAAATTCATTTTAAGGGGGGTAGAATTTAACACCCCGATATTTTATGAGAAATAGTTTTTTAATTTCATTGATGTCTTGTAGGGTACACAAAGATTAACTTTAACTATACGCAACCCCGTATTAGCTTTCGGTATACACAAACATTATTCTAGTCTTGTGTTGCACTCCAAAGCAACGTTCCTCGATAGCGTGTGTTATACGCAATACTGAGTTTCACTAAACAAGATAATACTATAATATTATTATGAACTAGCCATTTTGAATAGTAATACCCACTTTCTGAAATTTTATAAATTTTATCTTTCAAAAATTGACTTAATTTTTGGATTCGAAATATCAAAATTATCCTAGGGTGAATTTTTGGTATTTTTCTGAAAACATTCAATTTTTGATGAATAGTAAAAACACTAGGTTACTAATTAAAAACTGACTTTTTATTTAAATAATTATTTATTTTATTTAAATTTATTTTAGGTCAAATTTGAATAATAATACCTATTTAAGTTCAATGTAATTCATTAGAGTCATTTTATAATAATTTTAGATATTTAAAAATTTTATTGAACATTTCACCGTCTTTTACCCACCTCCTAGGAGAATTTGTAAATTTACATAAAACATAATTTTACCGCTTATGTTAGTTTAATTTCGAAAATCCAAGAGATATTGTCAATATCAAGGAGTAAAATATGGTTTAATAAGATAAAAATATTTTTTGTTGAATAGTAACTTTTTACTTTTATTTACCACGGTTAAAAGTAAATAGGGTAATTAAGGGTAAAAATGAAATTATTATTACCCTAACACATGTCCTAATTCTATTAGATAAGTATAATTCGAGTAAAAACAAACTTATGAATATAATATAATCATTTAGGTCTAATTGGATTATATTAGGACTTTTATTATTATTTAATTCAAAGAAGAGTTAAAAGAGTTAAAATAAAAGTTTACTAAATAAAACATATTTAATATATATAGGGATATACATAAGATAGATTTGACTATAATATTCATTAGAAATCTAAAAGAATTTACTATATAATTGTATTTTATTTATAATTTTTATACACTAAATATTTTAATTTATTTAGGACCCAATGATGAGGCAGTAATTACCTTATTAATGAAATATTAACATAATTGATGTAATAAATACCCAAATAAATGTTATTTGAGACTTTTTATGAATTAAAATAATTTTTTCGGTTAATATTACATGTTAGTATTGATTAAATTAACTTTTTTTGAACTAATCATGCTATTATGATTTTCACAAAAATCAATTACCAAATAGTGTCAAAATTGACATAAAATAGTTTTTAAAACAAATATTTTATTATTAATTGTTATTCTATTCTTAAAAATCTAAGGTTCATACAAATGACTTATATAAGGTTATATATATTAATAATGAACCACTTGGGGTAATTTTGGCTTGTTATTGTTTGTTTGTTTACCATATAGTGTAAGAAAACAAGAAGACACGGTAATAGTTAAATTATTTAACTTAGAGTTAAATCTAAATGATAAGGTTAAAATAGTAACCTAAACTTGTCTAAAACCTATTGGTTGAGAGGATTTCGACCCATAACCACCTTATATTCTAAATAAATCAATTTTAATCTATTAAAAACCGAATATGACTTTATTATAAAATAATATTTTAAGTTTTTCCTAAAGTGCCCCTCTCCTCCCTTACAAATGGGCACCTCCTCCCTCTCCTGTTTACACAATTTTGAGCCTTCATGCTCAGAAAAACCCTGACCATTTCTCTTCTACACTTCCCTAGAAACATTATGGTGGTTTTGGTCTTCTCAAAATACCAACTCTAGTCCCTTAAGAGGAAGCTTAAAAGAGGTGCGTCGAAGAAGAGGTAATCTCTTCTACCGATTCTTTTAAGTTTCATCCTTCTTCAACTTATTCTTATTTAGTTGTTTCATTATAAATTAATAACATCAGTATCACTAATATAATTATATGTTATTATAAATATGAAACAATCCCATTTCACCTTCTATCCATCCTACGGAAAACGAAATCACCGTGCATGCGCACGTACGGAATACCATTTCCACGCCTTGGTGTAATCTATTTTTCCACCACCACCTTACTTGGATGGGTATAATGGTGTAAAAAATAACTATATATGGTTATTATAACATCATACTGATTCTGAGATATTATATCATCCACTTCAATTCCATTCAATAATTATCGGAATGATATCATCGCTCATGCGTATGTACGGATTACTGTCTCCACGACGCGATGAGATTCATTTTCCATGTTAAAAATTCAGGAATGATTATAAAGTATATATAATTAATAATAATGAAATATATGAAATAATGAAGCTACTGTATTTATGTGTATATATATATATATGTCATCTACTTACTTCCATTCAAGTCAATAAGGAAAGGAAAACAGTGTTCATGCTTACGTACGGCCTACCGTCTCCATGAACGTTGTATTTCATTTCATTCATCTATCTATTACATATATATATACTGAATATATATGATATATAAATCATCATTTAAATTCTGGAAGTATGTAAATCATGATATAAGTAATAATAATATCAAGAACAACTATTCCAAACACGTATGATAAATAAAACAATATTACCCAAAACGCTACTTTAACATGGAATTTACAAAATAACGGGTAATATAAAGTCATAAGTGAACCATATATGATATCATAACAATGAATATGATTCTGTAATAAGAAAATTACATTATTTAAATCATTATACAGGAGGTTCGTATACATACTAAGCATATCGAACCTAAGTTAAGTGATAATTCTGCAAATCTCATTTTTATCTGAGATTGTCTATATGTAAGTATTTACTGGGGTTATATTTCTCATCCATGTCCATAAAAAAAATTTCATAAATTGTTTAATATTATTCCATGTATTATTAAAGTCATGTTTACTTCCCTTTGACTTTTAAATTGTGTTATAGAAGTAAAATTTCTTTTGTTTACCATACGAGGAACTTTTTGACTTTTCCGGAAAAAGTACGGGGAGAATTTTTTTTAACTTATACGGCGTGAATGGATTTTTATGGTTTCATAAAGACATATTTCAATGAATATTCCTATACAAAATTTTATGATCATTTTCAACAAAATCCTTTTCTTTAAAATTTCATGGAATTTTGAGAAGAGAAAATGATTTTGAAGAAGAAAGGATATTTTCCACAAGAATCCATTTCAAGTGTTTTATCAATACTATTTTCCATCTAAGATGACATTATTTAGTATGCTTATTTTTTAAGTATAATGTATCTATTATTTACATGGTTTGATTTTTCTTATGATGAAATTATATTCATTTGTTTTATATGGATTATGTTATGATGGGATGATGTTTATGAAACCCATATTATTCTTTGGGTTATGATGAATGATTATGTTTATTTTGTGGCACAAGATATAATGATTTCATTATGAGATTGGTGGGACCTATATATCCCTTTAATGCATTGGGTAAAGATTTATATCTCATGATATAGGCATGGCTAGAATGGTAAGTTAATCTGGTTTTGTGATACAGGACTGGAACGAGGAGTGAACTCAATTCAGAAAGGGACTTTGTCCACTAAGATGGTCTTAGCAGCAATTCCTTGGCTAATATGGAAATCATATCATGTGCTTAATGGTTTTCCACAATTACATGTTTTATTCCTATGCTATTTTATCGTGATTGATGTTCCTTTATGGTATATTCCTTACCTACTTCCATGATTTAGGCCTTTGCTGAAGATTTTGATGTTTAGATTTTATGTTCAAGTTTTTTCATTCAAATGTTTATGGATTGTTATATGTTATCTATGTTTACCATTACTGAGGATTTGAGATCACCCTTTTTATCTTTTCTTTTCCCCATTATATAAAGAAATGTTTTAGGTAAGAAAACAAAAAGCGGAAGATCTTTAGGGGAGATGTTGAAGATCTTTCACCATGATTAGAAGATTATTTTTTCGACTTTCCAAAGACACTAAACTATTACGGTCCTTGTGTGTCTGTTTTTGTTATGCATTAAGTATTCTGAAAAAGTAATGTAATGTCTATATTAATCAAGCTATGGGTCTCTACATAATGACAGCAGATGAAGCACTTCTTCTCTTGAATGGTTTAGCATTGTATCTCTAATCGATGATCATTTTTATATATAACTATTAAAATTATTTAAATTTTATATCTTTTAGAATGAAAAATATTCATCTATTAGAATATATAAACTTTTTTTATTTCTTAACATTATTAAAGTCTTTATGGTTGACATTTTCTCCCACGTTCGGTGAAGTTTTCCTAGTTGACTTGGTAACATTTCATCCGGTATACTTCATTATAGATTAGATTTTTGAATTTATAAAACACCATTTTTAGAACTATATAAATTTATAACTGATATAAAAGTAAAATTTTCATCCATTTAAGAAACCTTGCCTGCTAGAATGGATTTTATATGTTTGGTAAAACAAATTTCTTATAAAAAATAATTAAGAGCATGGAAAGCATAAATGTTAGAAAGGTTTAATATTTTTTATAAGTGGTTTGCGATTTTCAAAAAAAAAGTTACAAAGTTCTGAAAGAAAAAATTCAACTCAGAAAAACTGAGTTCTAATTCTTACTACTCTATGAGATGATATATTTTATAAATAAGTAGAAAGTTCCACTTTTGTTTTTCCACTCTAGTTAGCATCTACAAAAATCATCATCTGGAAAAACAAGTCAATTCAAAATAAGTTCTTTTAGGATAAAAAATTAAGATAGTTAGTTTAATTTAAAAAATGATAAATCCATTTAAGGGATTTAAATTTATATTCCTTTATCTTCGATTTAAAATGAGCACAAAAATGAACCTTGAACTTGATTTCAAGCTGGGTCGTAACATGACAAAGTATACTTGAAATCATACATCTATGATACTTATTGTCATATAGCTAATTAAATTCATCCAATGTTATCTTACAAGTTGTATTCATGGGAATACTAATTTCATTAGCATGATATATGTCTATTTTCTTAATATTTCACCTGTACATTATTATTGGTTTAGAAAAATGAAATAATTTCTTTGAGAAATAGGAAAATCAAGAAAGAATTTGAGTTTACCCAAAAAAACTCATTTAAAATATGTATTCCTTAATTTAAAAAAAACTAATAAATTAATTAATATATCCAAAAATCACATCATAAACATAAATTTTATTGAATAAAATATCAATTGAGAAGTGTTTTAGAAATATTCCTTAGTTTTGTTTTCCTATTTTAAAACAATTTGATAGAATAAAACTAAATAGATGTTATTAAAACCATAAATTCCTTTCCTTAAACTATAAATATATTTAGTTAATTTGAAAACATAATTGAAAATTATTTTCCTTTGAAAATGGGTGGATCATTTCAAAAAAACATTTTCATTAATAAAAATATTTATAGATGAACTTAAGACATCCATATAAAAGAGTTCAATGTTAAGGTGAAAGATCAATGCCAAAAATATTATAAGAGATCCTAACTGAGTGACGGGTAAAAGATATTCACCATAATTAATTCATTCCTATTGTTTATAACATTTATCTACTATACTATTTTTATTAATTATGATATTACCATGCTCATTAACTTATTACAAACACCCCATCTAGATCCTATTATAGGATGATCATTAGGTTTTCCCTTGATATTAGATAAATTATTTTGAGTGAATATATTTAGTTATTATTCCATAAAAGAACCCAATTTTTATTGTTAAGGACATCAATAATATTTTAGGGTTCTGAGTTAGTGACAAATGTAATTTGTTCAACATCATTTGGAAAAAAATTTCTAGTATGATTTCCTATATGAAATATCCCTAATGAAATTTCCATAGAGATGGTCTTCAGATTTTTTCTAAGATTTAGGCCAACAATTTTTAGTATATTATTATTCTATTTAAACTTCTTTTGATTGTATAGGTTAATTTAAAACATCATTTTCAAAAAAAATGAATGTGACGTTGGAAAATTTTCATAAAAACATTAATTGATCCTTATACTATTTTATTTAATTTGTTAAAGACTTAGTATACCTTTTGGAAGTTTTATTACCATGTAAAGGTAACTTCATCAGATTTTGAATTAAATTTCCCAATATTTATTTTTGTATTGGGACTAAATAATTTATAAAAATATCTTTTAAAAAACTAAATTTTCGTTTTTATATTTTCAATGATTATAATGGGTCATTTTAAGAAAAGGACTGATAATAACATGATGAATGATAAAAAAAAGTTGTATTCACAACCTCAAAAAAATATTTTGGTAAATTAAATTCATTTAAAAGAGTATGAGTGATTTCTTGGATAATTTTATTTCACCGCTCCACTACCTGTTTTTTAGGGGTTGTCAAAGTATAAAAAATATGATTGTAGCCTTTAGAGTAACACGAATTATAAAATCCCTTATTGTTGAATTCTCACTTATGATCACTTAAAATATGAATTATTTTAGAAATATTTTCATTTTTAATTTTTTAGGAACCTTGATAAAGGATTTACAAGAATAAATATAATGAGATAGAAAGAAATCTCAATTGAATATTATAAAGTCATCAAAAAATAAAATATAAGATTTTCCTCATATAATTTAAATTCTAGAAGGTAAACATAAATGACGACAAGTTAATTTAATATATTTTAAAGAAGAAATTTTATTTTTAGAATTAAAATAGGATTTTATTTTCTAACCATAGTTTCATGCCTCACAATCTATTTCATATTTGAAATAAATTTTGGGTAAATCTCAGTACAGTTGACAATGGTAAAGTTCTACAAGTATGTTTTTACTTTATTGACTAATGAATTTATGAACAATCTATGACTTACTAACTTTTTCACTCAAAAATTTTAATTTTTCTAATGAAATATTTTAAATTAAATGTATAAACATTTTGAACTGGAGATTTGGTAAATAAAAGTTTTTATAATGAATTATAAATAGTGCAAAAAAATTGAAGTAAATTTGAACACCTTTATCATACAATTTACTAATGAATATAAAATAGTGTTTCAGTCCTTGTAAAAATAAATTTTTTATAGGATTTTAGTTATAAAACTATTGTTACCTTCAATAATTATTTTATCCTAAGATATTTCACTGAAGGTGATAGTGGCCTCTATCCAACTTATCTGTTTGATTGAGTTAAAATAGGTTTCCAGACATGTTTGTGGAGAAACTAATATCTATCCACCATAGTATCCTTTATTAACTATTTACCATTAGAGTTTTCACTGAAGGTGACATGACCTACATCTAGTTTATCGATTTTATTGAATTCAAATAGGTTTCCACACATTTTTTGTCAAGAAACTACTATCTATCCACCATAGTTCATATTGGGTTTTTCTCAGAATAAATTTTTCCTAAAAAACAAGAAACTAAATTTTTGGGCACCCAAACAAACTTATCACTTCTAATATTAGCCAATAAATATTTAGGTATCCAAATTTATTCGCATGAGTTTTTTTTTTGAAATAATTGATGAAATATGAATTGATTTTGGTCTCCCGTATTGTCAATTCTTCAAATCACATTCATTAATTAAATTTTCAATTCTTATATAATATTTTTAAAAAATTTGTTGTAAAAAACATTAATTAATATTGTTTTTATGGATATTTCATGGTTCTTTAATTATTCTAGAAGCCAATTCTAACCATTTCTTTTCCATGAATTTGATGGAATAATATTTTAACTCGATTATTATAACATTTAGTGAATTTAGAAATAGAATTTTTGAGGTATTTAATGGTATATTTGAGTTTATTAACATCTAGTTGATTTTTAAATTTTATGGATTGTTATCAGTTGTCCTTGAATGTGTGTTCCTTTTTTGAATATATTCTTTTTCATTAAGTAAAATCTTGTATTTTTTTAAAATTTCATTGATAGGGAAGAAAGTTCATGGAAATTATTTTCAACATGATTAAGATAATATTTCAGGTCATTATAATTAAGGTGACTTGAGTAGATATAATATATATAATAATAATAAGAGGATGAGGGGTATATTTTGAAGATATGTTATAAGAGGAAGAAATTGAAAGTGGGGTACTAACCTAGATGTCTTTATTAATATATTCCATAAGGAAATTATATCTGTATCCACATTAAGAGGTTGTGGGTGATAAGTCCATTTAGTCATCTCTTACACTCAAAATAGTAACTTTGAGATCCTTCTTGACTTGTTTCTTTTCTTTATCCTTTTTTTGGATGTGGGGTTTTGGATTTTTGTGTCATTGTTTCTTTCATTCAAATCATTTCACTTTTTATTCTTCTTTAGGATTAACTTTCATGGATCATATCTTTTTCGTGAATAATTTTTTTATATTCTTGGTGAGATGATAAATTTCTCTAGAATAACCTTTATAAGAATGATCAAGTCACCATAAAAGGTAATTATTTTTATTACATATTTGTATCTATTGTACCCCTCAGCTTATAACTTCATTATTATTTCATATGTCAACAGCGATCTGATTAATTCTTCGACCTCCATTTTCTTAATATCCATTTAATATTTTATGGTTGTAAATTTGTATTCCCAATTGATTGGTTAGACCCAGTGTATCATTTTAACTAGGGTTTCTGTAGAAAATTACCACCAAGAGACTTATTACCATTATAAATGTGAGAAAACTAGTTAAACATACTTCTGATGGGTTTATTATGATGCATATATAAAATTTAAAAATAATTTTGATTGATATCTAATATAGTATATTTAACATTAATATATTTTTAATGAGTAACTTCTATAAATTTTCATATTTGATATTCCATTTTACATATATAAACACGAAAAAAATCATTTAGATCAAGACAATAACGTAATGTGTTCATATACTTCGTAATATCTTCATAATTTTTAACATCATCGAGAGTCCACAAATCTTAATGTTATTTAGTTTTACTATATTAATCCATAACCATTTTATAAAAAAGGTAATAAAAACCTCAAAGAAAATGTGACATATTAAATTTTTACTAATAATAATATGTTTCATCACAAATAGTCCATGAGAGTAAGAATTAATTAACGTCATAAAAAGATTAAAATTTGAAATAGATGAAAATTTAAAAAAAAAATTAAAATTAACACAAATATTATTACATAAAAAACAATCATTTCATACCAATTGTTAGTAAGAGTATATAGAAAGAGGGGGTTCATTTTCCTTTTAAAATTTAAAACAAATGGGAAAGGTAGAATAAATATAAAATGATATAAATTAAATAATGTGATAAATGATAAATTTTTTGAATTATAACATAAATTTAAATATATATTATAAAAGTTAACATAATTGAAAAGGTTTTATAGAATATGTGAAATTATTTATATAGAAATAGAATGATGTAATCAGAAAAAAAGAGATAAAATTTGTTTTGATAAAGAATTTCATCAACATCTCCGTGTGGGTCCCTAAATCTCATCCCCTAGGGTTGAGAGTTTTCTTTTTTCGACTCCCTTGATCATGAAATTGATTAAGAAAATCATCCCTCATAGTTATGGTTTTAGAGCACCCTCAAGAGCTTCATCGATAAGAAAGGAACCCGTACCACACTTTTTTAGTAATGAGAACCTATTTTGTAATGATTGGAAAAACATGTTATAATTATACTCCCTAATATATATAAAGGATAAAAAAATAAAATTATAGGAAAGGAGAGAAGATGTTGGATGAGATACTTGGAGATTGACAAAGAATTAGAGTTGTCTCTTAGAGAGAACATGATGGTATTTGATAGAGCTTCACTTTTGGAGATCAAAAATTGAATCGGTTTTCATAGAGGTGTTTTGGTAACTAATATATCTTCAAATTCCCCAAGGAACTCATTTTATAGGCTAAAAAATTTCTCAAAAGTCTTCGGATTCATCAAGGGTCATTGAACCCAATAAAGATAGAATTTATTCCATTTTGATCATTGAGGAATGAACTCCTGTAAGACCACTCCAAATACCACCATCTATCAGGTGTCCTCACTATCCTAATAGTGGGTCAACTATATCACACATGTTCCTAAAAATCATCATCAATGATATTCCTCTAGCCAATATCTTGTTTATGGCCTTTAAACAGAATGTCGCAACACTGGAATTGCCAATAACTAAACGGTGTTCATCCACAGACCCGTCAGGGGAATATTACTAGATTTGAGATATTTTCCACATGAAAATTATTGGACAGTTCCCTACACTGAATAATATGTTTGTATTATATTTCTCCATCTTCAAGAAATACCTCCTTATCAATCTTATGCAGTCTTCGAATGTTAATCCAACATTATTTTAATATCTTAAAGAATGTATTGAGACTAGTCCAAGCATTTTAAAGGATAAAAAAGATTCCATTGAATTTATTTTAAAAAATTAAACTAGAATAATAATGACATGAATTTAATTTTTAAATAAATGATGTAAAATCACTCAAATAAAATTATAGATACATAAATGATTATTTTGGATGATGAATACACTATGAGAGAGAGAGAGGTAGAATAAATTTATCTATATTGAATCAATAATACAAAATATTTACTCAGTCTATTATAGAATTACCCTAATAATATTTTTTAAATGATATCATATGTTGAAATGGCATACATTTGATACAACATAAAATTGGTCGAAATAATTCTATATAAATCCATTTTACTTAAAATGTGGTCATTTCTTAGAAAATAGTATCTAATGAAATGATGAAGAGTCATACAGAATCTTATCATGATAATATTGATAACCACCAAACCATAAATTAGTAAAATTGAAATAATACTAAAAATTCATCACAAATGAAGCTTTTATAGTAAGACCAAACCTTTATTAATTAAAATATTAACCAAAAATTAAAAATAACATCCTTCTACCATTTTGTGTAATGAAGTTATAAATCACTTTTGAAATTCATTTCATTATTTTAAAAAACAATACCCATTTAATTTCACATAACTTTAAATAAAATAACCTAGAATATTTAGAAAAATATTTTATTTAAAAATAAACATGGAAACGGGTAAAAGATACTTCAAAAAAATGCTTGTGATAGTTTAAAAATCTATTTACAATGAGAATGTTAAAACAAAGATTCCTTTAACACTTTTTATGAGAATTAAGAAATTACATTGTTAAAAAAACATTAAAAATATTATTTTTAAACATTCATACATAAATTCAATGTTTGTGAAATGTTTATTTTGTAAACATTTACTATATTGTTAAAAACTACTATAATATAATATGATGAGAATGTACATGAAAAATATTGAATCCCAAGTAAAAATTCATAAACAAGGTCAGTATCCCTTACATGAAACTTACGTGATGATTTGTAATCCAAAAATAGATGAAATTTAAAATAAACATGTAAACCCCAAACATAACAAGAGAAGAAAAAAATTCACTGGGTTTAATATATTATGATCATATAATTATCTTACAAGAAATATGAACAAAAATAATATAGAAATAAAATGATATTGTGATAGAAATTGATTACCTAGGGACTCTTCATGGTCATATATGTTTGAACGACATTTATAAATAGTTTAAATTATTAAATACTTTTATAATATCTTTTTTATCTATATTCCATTTTTTTGTTTATTTTATTATAATTTCAAATCCATTCATCGAATAGTTCTCACTTACGTTTACCATTTATATTTATTTGGTTAATTTATCCAAAATTACATTAGTATGTCATTCATTGATAAATGAATTATATAATCATTCCATCATATCCATAATGTTAATAATTACATGAATATATTTTTTACTCATTGTATAAAATTTTAGAATCATCCATTCAAGATGGTAATAGAAAAACAAATCACAACATTTCGTGGAGGTGATAGTCCACTAGTACGCATGAGTGACATTAACACTTTCAAAAAAATGGAAGGGTAAGAATGTAGATGATATATTATATTTAAATAATAAAAACTAAGCCATAAATATAATATATATTCAATAATTACATCATCATAACCATCCAAGTAAAGTTGTGATGGAAAATGAATTATACTACCATGTGGAGATAGTTGGTTGTACAAATGAATGTCAACTATTTTATTTTCCCATAGAATGGAAAGGATATAGAAATTAGATATATTATTAAAATAATAATAATTTATGGGAAATATATTTATTTAAATATATTAATATGTTTATTGATTATTATGAGGAGTTTTAAAAAATAAGGAACATGAAAAATCTTGGTAAGAACATATACCTTTTCTTTTGGTAACATCCTTTATCATATACTGTAAGCCTCATTGAAGGTGTTCATAGTGAGACCATGGAATATAGGATGTGGTTAGGGGTGTTGGCTAGGTATTTTTGTGTCTATTGGTTAATATAGGTGGATTTATTAGTGTTTATAAGTGACAATAATGGGATACATTTTTTAAGGGATGTGGGTGGTAAAGTTGTAAATACTTGAAACATTATAATATAATATAATATAAATCATACTCAAGTAAATTGAATAAAAATTTTCAAATATTAAAATATGATAAGGTAATGGTTGTAATAATTCCAAACAATTAGGTTTATGAAAAGATTTTGTTTTAACTTGAATCCTTATCACATTATTTCTAACCTTTTTGACTCATGTAACACTAAACTGAGGTCATAAATATTTATCATGATTACTATTCAATACCAAAAAAAATTAATATGACATTATTTCATAATATTAATTAAAATGACTAAAAATATGGAATAAATTTAACAATATTCAATTAATATAAGTAGTAAAAGTTACTTTAAATATATTATTGTAAAACACAACAAAACCTAATTTTAGAAAAAACGTTAGCTTCAAGGATAAAAATGATTTGAGAAAATAATGGATAATGTTGATTCCAAATGAATTAATTGATTTATTTTCAATAAAATTAAGATTATTTGTATTTTTTAAAAATACCAAAATAGAAATTAACCATATAAAAATTTAATTAAGAAGGAAGAACTGAAAATTATTTTTACTTGAACAAAAACATTACATGGATTTAAAAAATGTTAAGAGTATATTTATAAGTTCAAATTTACATTTTCTATTGGTTTTAATAAAAAAATAACTTTCATCCAGTCATTATAATGTCATAAAAGGGATAGTTTTGGTAAAATTGGTAATCTTAACTATTCATGCAAAAATATACTATTTATGAAAAATATAATAAATTCACCCTTTGATAATTTTATAATGATTAATTGAAAATTAAATACATCTAATATTATTAAGTTTATAAAAAAATTTAATTTCTTTATAATTTTCTTGAATAAATCTATTTTCATTAAGTCATTTTTTTCAGAAAGAAAAACTTATTTACTATAATTGAAAAATGGGTGTTGAATTTAATTAATTTACTCTATCTTCGAAAGAGAAATAAAATTTTAGGAAATAATAGATAATACACCAATTCAATAATTTTTTCCCAGAAATCCAATATATGTGATACCATTCATAATTTCTCTTTTTTGGGTTCTATTAAACAGATTTATCAAGAAAATCTCTTAGAAAAGAAACCTATTCAAATAGTTTGGAACCATTGGTATATGGCCCAATATAGTTGGAATTGTATATACCAAAAATTTGGGTGGCCTTTGGATTTTCTGGCATCGGTATAGGTGGGTTATACCAACAATTTCAAAACTATTGGTATAGGTAATATGAAATACACATACCAACAATTTGGAAAAACATTGGTATCGGTAATTCAATAAAACAATGATAGTTTTGATCCCCAGACCTCTGATTTATATTTGAATGACCTAACCACTAATCTATAATGTTTTTTTCAAAACATAATATGATAAATATGTATATGTATATTTATAAGAAAATAAATTCTTGATGTATTCAATGTTATTTGATAAAATAAATTGTTGAAAATAAAAATACCTACACCAATGGTTTGAGAAATTGTTGGTATATGTATTTTTAATAATTAAACTTATATTAACTATTATCAAAAAAGCCATTGATATATGGTTATTTGGTTGGATATACACCAATGGTTTTTCCAAAATCATTGATATAGTGTACCAATAACAATAGTTTTTCAAAACTATGGAAATAGGGTCATTTTAGGGTATCGATACCAACAGTTTGGCCAAAACCATTGGTAAAGGTCCAGTTTCTGGTAGGGAATACATATTCCATGCATTGATATCAATAAACAAATCAAAATAATTCAAATTAAATGTTATTTTTATCCCCCTTTATTTTACCAGAAACAACACCCAACACTCCCACTTTGAAAACATATTCCTTATAATAAAAGAAATGGTAAAATTGGTAATTGGGATACCTTATCCTTCCACTTTTATAGGTATTCAGATTCAATGTAGAATGATATTTTTGAGAGGTCCCCTTCATGTTTTATCCACCTAAAGGGATACACTCACTTTTTTCTATATTCATGGAACATAGAATACAGTGTGATAAGAAACTAATTTTTTATCAATCATTGAAAGACACATCCAACTCCATATTTTTTATTAATTACTTCAATTCCCATCATGTTAGTATAGATAAATATAAAATATAATATGTACAAGGATCCAAAAACTCATTAGAAGAAAAAATAGGCTGATATATGTTTCTCAAACGAATAACCATATCCTTTGATGATTTAAGTATTTAATTAATGTTATCTTACCTATTTTGGATATTAAATTTTTATTTTGATGAATGATAAATTTATTGATTTCAATTGAGTAATTTTGTTAAAAATATTTCTTAACATAATCTATAAAATTACCTAGAACCTCAAATACTTTCTTCTTCCTTTACTCTAACTTTTCTTCTTTTATTGGAAGAGGAGTCAAACAATCCTTTGGATTATGAGCAATGTTTTTATATCTATCACATCAAAAATTATGATCCATGAATATTTTATTCTTGGAAAACATACTATAAGATTTGAGTTTTGTTTTATGGAACTCAATTTTTCCTTTCAGTTTTAGAATTACCATGTTTAAATAAATCAAGACTCATCTCTTGTATATTCCTCAAATAAGTCTCATCACCCTTTAATTGAATATTATTTACCAAAATATCCTAAATATTTTCACTATGAAGTGTGGTAATTCAATTATTATCATTGTGGCCATGTTGATCACATCTTCATTAGGTTTATTACAGCTCACCAAATTTGTTCTTTTTTGTTAGACCTATTGATTTCCATAACTAAAATTACTTATTTATTTTGTTTTTTATTTTTATAATAGATCTACTTATATTCTTGAAATATTATTCCACTAATAAATGGAATTTTTTTCAAAAAACACTTCAATACTACTAGTATCCTTTAAAAATTATTCTTTGATGAAAATAATTACTATATTAATAAAACATTTACCTATAATTTTGAAGAAAACCAATCCATTTTGGAATTAGTATAAAGTTATTTTCACTTATAAACTCATATATACTTATTCTTAATATATTGGTGAATTTTATTTCATTTTTTCTTTACTCATACACTTCCAAATATAATTTTATTACCAAAAAAACATGAATATATATATTCAGTATCACATAAAAAATATATATTATTTGTATCATTTTATTTGGGATGATCCTCATTGAATATTTTGATGAATCATTCTTAATATCCTCTAATTTTAAATAAAATTAAGTCTTCTTCTTCAAAGTATATTTACCATTAATACACCAATATTATGTATCATTCAACCTTTATTCCCCTAGATCCAATTTTTCTTTAAAGACCTTAAATATTTTCTCACATTCTACTATATTTACATTGGTTGTATTGATCTATTTTATTAGACCACTTTCTTCATTTTTATTTCTCTTTCCAAATGATATTTTTTGGATTTGAGTGTTTTTAAGGTATAATTCATGTTTTCCTATATCATGTATTACTTTTAGGCCTCATAACCTCCCTCATAACTACTTGAGATATCTACATGTTTTCTAAATTTTTCTATCAATGTTTTATTATTTTTATAGCTTCCCTCATCTTTAGATTCACCCAAAACCAAGGAGTCTTAAAAATATTATATTATTATCATATTTTCTATATATTTCGTGAAGATCCATTTTTTATTTTACATTCACTCTTTATTTTTTATGGATATTATTCTAAAGGAATACTCATTATTATAGGTTTCACTAATATATTCTTTTGTATCATTCAAATCATTCATCTTTTTTGGGTAGTTTTATCATTGAGTCTAGTTTTATTTCAATTATAACTTCTTACTATGTTTTTTATTGTATAAATCCATCTACATTTCATTAACATATTTGATATAAGATCCATAATTCACTTATAGTCTTCATACTCAAATCAAAAACTTATTCTTTTCTCATTTAAATTTTCTCATGGCTATAAATTGTATTTCTTACATTACATTTTATTAAACAATCATTTTCTTCTTAACTCATAATTGAGTAGTGTATTATATAACACACCAAGAGATATATCTTTATTTTTTTCAAATTTTTATATCTTTAGATCAAATCTATTTAGGAAGTTAATCATTAGTTTCTTTTTAATAGTTAAATCTTAAAAATATCACTAAATCCTCTTATATGAATTTCTATATCATTAATCTGATTAAATTAGACATCTAGTATCTCCCCATAAACCATTGAATATATTCAAATTTTCTCTTTATACTTTGAGTTTAACTTTTTTGATTTTCACATTCTCTATATATATTTTTTCAATCTAATTAGATGTATCTTTAGTTATTATTCAACCAATAACCTTGGTGTATACTTTATAAAACAATTATAATATGATGTTGTTCCTATATTTCTTACCTATTTAAAGATTACTTTTTTCATTATAGTCATGGGTGACTCTCATCCATATTGTATAAAGTTAATTATAAATGCATTAATAACTTCTTGGTCTTATGGAAAAAGTTAAGGTATCTTTCTACCATTCCAACTATGAAATATTTTTTCATGAAAGATCGAAATACCTAGACTTTTGACTTAATTGATGTTATCTATATTAAACTATTGTCTTGTTTGGATATTTTAGAGGTAACTTTTTATTTCTTATATAATACTTCAAGTGCCCATGTTTTATGGGATTCCTGATATGGGGTGAATAAGTGATTCCTCTTTATTTTTTTTAAAAATCTATTCAAATAATCAATGTTTTATAAGTTTTTACATTCTCAATCCCCTTATATTATGTCATAAGGACTCACCCATATGATTCATAAAGTAAATTGAATATACTGAAAGTATTTATATGGTTCGTCTTTGAAATCCCACTCCTTACTATGATATTTTAGATTCCCTAGTCATAGATTTTCAAACTATTGATGTATGTAATTATATTGAATATCCTCACACTATAAATAAATTACATCCCATAATATTTTTCAACATTAAATTTGATTTCTTTATACTTCCCCACATAGTATATCCTCCAACCAGTTCATGATATTTCCTTCAATAGCTATTCTTTCCTGGCTGAAGTAACTATCTCACACATTTAGTGCTCCCAAAGGCTTATACAACCTCCACAGCTAACTCATAAACAAAAAACCTCTTGATGTATGGTGTTCATTGATATTTCTACCATATCAAATAGCTTCTATTGTTTTCTCACTTCTCCTTATTTAATTCACATGATCTCATAGATGTTGTCATATTATTATTCTTAAACAAATAGGCACACTCATAAATAAGTTGGATTCACCATTGAAAAATAGAAAACATGCTCTTTCACATTCAGTATTATGTCCTCTTTAAGTCTCAAATTTTTTTTATTTGTATTCTCTATTTTAATATTCATAAAATATTAATTTAAAATTATTTAAATATTTAATAACTGAAACCACCCTTATTTTTTAGTGATGATAATATTTTCATTAAAATTTATATATTATTTCTGTTTTGAAATTTCATTCAAAATATTCATTCAAATTGTGCTGATGTCCCCTATTAGTCTCTATTTTCTTCTTTATGTGATAATTCAAATATCACAACCTTCTGTATCCCCATGTACTATAAAACATTTTATTTATTTGATATCTCAAAGTTTTTGTGGTAGCATGTGCCTCTGCAATTAATCTTAACCCTTATACGGCATGAAACTCATCTCTATTCCCCATCTTGAATCTGTTTCATACTGATTCAATATCTCAACTTAAACCAAAATTATTTCTAATTAATTTTGATATTTAAATCATTGATGGCCAAGTAAAAAAATCATATAAATATAATATTATTTTCTATATAATTTAATATTTTGAAAACCCACTATAATTACCTTAGAAATATTATATTTACTTCTAAAATGAACTACATAAAGTTCCTCTATTATTATAAAATTATTCTATAATATTTTTTTAATATTACTGTTTTGATAAGGTTACTCAAAATTATTATCTTCATATCTTATGAAGCTCATATCATATGAATACTTTATATTACAAAACATTTATCTTAGAAGTATCTCTTCTAATGTAAAATAATTATTATGTGATCAACATCTTATATGGCTCCCATATCTTATATAATGTCCAATCATACAAGATCTTCATATCATAATGGAAACCTATCATACAAGCATTGGATATATTCCAAAATATTTATATTATATGAAATCTCCATATCATACAAACTCCAGCCTAATTATAAAATATCAAATATTAAATCTTTAGAGAATTTAAAGTTTCATGAAGACATTTAACTTTCTAAAAATTGGTACTCTTTCATATTTACCTTTCCTAAATCTTGTTCAATTCAATGATAAGGTATATTATTCTAAACATACTCTTATATGAAGGAATATTTCTAAAGATAATATTCCAAAGTGAATATGAATCTATAAACTATTATATTACTCTTGTGAATTATTAGAATTTTCTAAATTTACCTAAGCATCAAATTCAAAAATTCACTCAAACAAATTAGAATAAATTTAATAAAAATTAAAGACATCAAAATATTTCTAAATCTTCTTTAAATAATATTAATATATTCTCAAATTCTTCAACCCTTCAACTAAAGTATTTATTTCAATGGATGTATCTTTCAACATTCTCAAATATTGTATATTGTGTTTCGTTATTAGAACCTACCTTTTCCTTAAAGAAAATATCATCAATCATCACATGAAATTTACATTACTTTGATCATTCATTCAAAGTTATTCAATTATTAGTAAGAATCATCATTTTTCATTTATTTTGGAATCACCACAAAACTTCACACACTTACATAACAAATATTGACATCATTTCTAATTGAAAACCAATAAAGACAATGTAAGGGTACATAAAAATGAGTGTCATATGATGGAGTGTTAATTTATAACATGTGAGGATAACATGGGTTAGTATGGTTATCAAATTACTTATACCTTATTTATACAACAAAACTATAAAAAAAACATGGGATATAGACGTCCCAGGTGATTCTATGTGTGGAATTGATTATATATGAATCATTATAGGAGATATAGTGTATTTTTAATGGCATGGTGATAAATTTAGGGGCCATACATCATATTTTATCATTATATAATGATTAAACATGATGTATATTAAATTATTATTTATAATTGACCTATAGGTTGTATATGTTTAAACATATATATTTTCCTGGGGATGAGAAAGTAGGATTTTTATTCAAGTCATATGTGGATTGGAATTGTGAGGTAGAGGAAGAGACATATCATGGTGAACTTGTGGTTGATTAACAAAGGGTGCACCCAACAATACATGATGGATTGATATGTTAGTGGTGGACACAATACATGATGGATTGATGTGTATCTATAGTTAAGTTAAGATGATTTAAAAATCAATTTAAGGAATATTTGTTTTCTTTTACCCTTTTTGAAGTGAAAGTAGAAGATATTATCTATTCAGTAAGGGAGTTATTGTATACCAGAATATGGGTTAAAGTTCATGATATTCTTTTAGTAATTACCTAATTTTCTTACTGAGGAATAGTGTAAATATCACCAATTAGAGAGATATTTATGAACATAAATTAATAAATAATTCAGTCAATTTACATTTAATATATATACTGAGGATTTGAGGAAATATAAGGTTATTGGGAGGTAGTTTTCCATAAAATAGTCATGGTGGTTCATTATAGTAGATGACAGAGTATAGTGTAAAATGTATCTAGACAATGCAACCCATTGATCTTATAGAAGTTTAGTAGTTAGTGTAGGTCACCTTATTCACAATTCTCGTGATCTAGTAGACATTGTGCCTCAGGTATGGGTAGTGATGAGGCCTATTATTTATGTGGAGGTAGGGTTATAGTGGTATTTTATGTGTCCATAATATCTAGGAGGCTGGTGTGGTTACAATCATAGTGTAATGGTGGGTGGTTATTCCCATTAACCATAGTATCCACCTCAGTAGTTTCAACCATAGAAACTCCACTGAGAAGAAGGATCCTTGGAATATGGTATCATTAGTATAGTTCAACTTAGTAATATTCCTCATACAAAGAGATATAAAATTGATAAGATGTAAGTAAGAGGTCGGAATACAAGATATCAAGGTAGATGATATAATCATTATTACTTTCATATAGTATAATTTTATGAGAATAGAGGGTTTGAGGTGATGTGTTGTATGATATTTATATCAACTCATTCCATTACTTTATTTTATTCTAGTTTATCCAATTTTTTGATACATATTGTTTAATAAGAATATAATAGTTATCAGTAGAGGGGATTCATTAACCTATCATGTTATCCATTCCATAGGGGTATTAATCAAAGTGAGTTTAGTTAATCCGTGGGTCTAATATTGTAATAGGATAAAATTAAATAGAATGGGACCTTTCTTATTATAAATAAAAATATATAATTTCATACATATAATGTATTATAGAAATTTAGTTTAATCCTATATTTATAATTATTATAGAATTTTAATGTGTTCTAGTATAGATAGATATCATATATTTTTCATTAAGGAGAGAGATCAAAAAATGGTTTTGGGAATGTTGAACCTCAAATGATAAACTTTTATATTGAGAGTTTAATGTTTTCTAAATATTAAGTGGAGGTCAAAGAGTTTCCTATAGTGGTGAGAGATTTTATTAAATCATTCTATAAGGATATTATGAGTTTTAAAATAAGGTTAGAGGTAGAGTTTGAAATAGAAATATATATGACCATGTCACTAATATCAATGGTTGTAAATTGAATGTCTCTCAATGACATTATATAATAGTTTTTTCAGATTGATGATATGTTACAGAGGGGTTTAATCTACCCTATTACATATCTTTATGGTACCCTAATATTGTTTTCTATGAATGGTTAGTTAATATTATGTATAGATTACTAGTGGTTAAATAAATTGATGATAAAGAAAAAATCATTATCAAGGATTTGAGATTTATATCATCAAATAAATTGAGCTACTTAGTTCTCAATGATTGATTGAGATATGTTAATCACATATATAGATAAAGAAGTATGGTATTCTGAATACTTATTCTAAGTGTCACTATAGAAATGTGGAATTTATGATAATTTCCATTAGATTTATGAATTTACTAGTGTCATTAATGAGATTTATGAATTCAGTATTCCGTAGACTCTTATACTAATTCATAGTTTTGTTCATTGATGACATTCTTGTCTATTGAAGAATATATAATGATCGGGAAGCTCATTTTAGGACTATAATCACGATCCTTCAATGACACTTATAGTATAAAAAGTTTTCAACGAAAATTTTATTGATACAAGAAGTTTATTTCTAGAGAAGCATCACATATCAACGAGAAATACAAATTGACCAATTTAAGATTAAGGTTGTAATATATTTGTAAGTACCCAATAATGTTGTGTAGTGTTTTATATTTCATAGTTTATTAGATTATTTTAATAGGTTTGTGTATTATTTTTCTTTAATAACAACAACCTCAACTATATTGACTTATAAAAACCATAAATTTTTGGGGGGAAATCAATTCCATCTTTTATTTTATTATATAAAAATAGAAGTAACTTTTTCCCATATAATTATCCTATATACATATGGATTCTTGGTTGAGATTTATTATTATGGTTTCTATTGAAACCTTGGTAATATTGATTTACTTTTTTAGTACCTGCTTTTTTTTTGCGATGGTTGTTCGTGATGTTATTCCTTTTTAAATATTAGTGTTGTTGTATATGTGTTTTTAACATTATTCAGTGGATGTTTGACAAAAACATATAGTAAGAATATTGAAGATGTTATTCTATGAAACAAATATTATATGAAATATTTTGAGATAATTAGAATCTTTTAAAGGTGTAATACATGTGTAGGCTACTGTACATAACATCTAAACTCTATTAGATGAATATTTTAGAAGGATGAAGTTGTGTTAAATTATCCTATAATTAATTTGGAGAGAAAATAGAAAACAATATACATTTTTTTGTTGTGTAATAAATAACTCATTTTGGGTATGCAAGAATTCATCAGGAGTATACATAATACAATAATATGTAAACATTATCTCATGGAATAGTGCATGAATATAAACATTATATGCATGAGGATTTGGATTCTTAGACATAAACTGGAGCTATATAAGGGTAAAACATAAACTGTATAAAGGTCATTATTATCAAAGATGAATATGTATAGTTGGTCCCATAATTTTCATCTTTCATAAATGGATGATTAAATGGTAGGGTTGCTTCATACGTTTAGTCATGGACCACCTGATTGAACCAGAAACCAAAGCGTGAAACACTGAAATGTCACAACTGAACCAGACACCAAAAAACCTAATAGGAATGAGAAAAATGTGAAGAAGGATTCGAAAATGAGAAATCCAAGAACACCATGAGTGCCAACACAGAGTGGAGGAGAAGGAGCACTGCAAAAGGAGATTGAGAAGAAGGAAAAAAAGGGGGAAACCTATATTTCCTAAGGAGAATCAACCCGATAAAGAGTAACATTAATGATTATGGTCTCCATACCATAGGACACATCCTATAACATATATCTCATTCACATGTGGAAATATTTAAAAAAAATTCAATTTTTTTTGGATTTGATGAATGATGAGGAATACTATTATATTTAATAAAGTATGCTGAGAAAGTTACCCTGATCCTTAAAGATATTTTAGAGGTACACCTTGACTTGAAGTAAAATAAGTTTGATTATCCCATTATATTCAACTGGTATAAAATGATATTTCAATAACTATTATAGAAATTATTTTTTTCAATCAATTCAGTTAATATAAACAGATAATATGAAGAAGGGGAGAGTGAAAAGAATTTTTCAGAATAATTAATGCACTGCAATATCGAAGGAGAAAAACTAAGAATAGAGGTAGAAAATTTTTGGGCAGGTAGGAGAATGAAGATCAATATTATAGAGTCCATGATAAGTCTCATATATTTACCCATGGTCATTAATCTATATAATTTTATTTTATTATGGAATAATTATTGTAAAAGTCTTATGTCAGTATTTATAGTAAGTTCAAGATCATACTCTTTCCTAAATATTTTCATCATAATAAAATATTATTTATGTGTGAGCGATATAAAAACACTATGCACCGGGGATGTAGTCATTATAAGGGAGGTGAATCATGTTAAAAAACTTTTCATGAATCATTTATTATCTTATTTGGTTGTTTTGTAGTGAAATCGACCCTAATATCTTATATCTAGTTCCTATAACTATTATATTGGCATAAGATACAAGGAAATAATTTCCTAAAGGATAGAATAGTTAAGTAGTCCAGGTAAACTACATACTTACATAATTCAAATATTACATTTGAATACACAAATTAAAACATATTTTTTTCTCTAGAATTACATTATTCCATCTAGTATATCCCTGCATATCAGTCATAGTAAACTTCATATAATCCTTTGAAAATAATAAAATAAGGGTGAGCTCAATTTTTTTGTGAGGGTTAAGTAAAGAGGAATAAATAATGAATCAATGAGTATAATAAACATGTCAAGAACAATAAATAAGCATACATTCTATTTAAATAAATGGATCAGGAAATATCAATATTCCTAGGTAAATAACTGAGAACACGTTATATTTAAATAACTTGATATAGAAAATAAATATAGAGATGTAAATAAGTAAAAACACATACAGTTTCATCAATGAACTGAAAATGAAATTAATATTGAGAAAATATCATAGTTATAAAATATTTAATAGTAATAACTAAATTATGAATGAATGTAATATATATATATATATATATATATATATTATATTCCATGTTTCCTAGGTACAAGGTACCTTTACCATCCAAACCTTTCACTAGCTAGTTTAAAACTGATTAGTGAAATCAATTTAACTAAGGATATCAAACATATTAATCCCATAAGACTACCAATGCATCAAGGGGATATCAATAATCAAACCCCACCCATGTTTTAACATTCAAAATAATTCCTTATATATCAATATTTTTATTTAATTTATAAACAGTTTTCCTTATCGAATATCTGAAATGAGTAAAGGATACAGATTTATCAATATTTACCTATTTAATCAAATAAATTTGAATGTAAAAATATTGTGTCAAAATAGAATATATTTTATGAAATAAACATATCCTTGATAAATAACATAGAAATTTAGGAATATTTAATGACCAATGGAAATTGAATAATTTTAGTGAAAGTTAATGACTACAAGAATGTATCAATATAGGGAATATCAGTAAATTCCTTGGTCAATATGATCTTAAACAATTAAAAGGAAGAATAATGATGGTAATAATAAAAATTATTCCCATTGGATTAATAATATAGGGTTTTTTGTGGTTTATCTATAGAAATACCATAAAAATATTTTTAAAAACATTCTTAAGGAATATATCATCTTTATTTTGATAAAAATGAAAATATTTTTTTTAAAATAAATTTTTTTGTAAGGATTAAAAATGGTTGAAAATTACTTTGATATATCATTTTTAAAAGGTTAAAAACACTTTTGATAATAATTTTTTGAAAAGATGGTTTTTGAAGAAAACATATTTCTAAATGAAGAGAGAAATAAAGTTGGATTTTATTAAAACATTTTCTCAATTGTTTAATCTTCCAAAGAGTGAAAAAAGTTATTATCACTTGAAATTATAATGATTAACCATAGGAGAAGAAAATTAAAGGGTTTATGTAAAAAAATATTTTATCATTACCTTTAATTTAATTCAAGAATAAATAATCTGAGTTAGAATGAAATTGTGAAATAAACCCTTAAAATAATCATAATTTTGTAATGTGAATTAATCAATGACTTGATTTTCTGTATAGAATGTAAATCCATATAAAATTTTTTAAATAAAATAATAGATAAGAAAAAGTATTTATAAACATTATCATATAATATCAACGATAATAATGAATTAATATGAACCAATGAAATGAAATTGAGGTTTTTATATTTCTTTACCACTTGGTGACTTCAAGTTAAAATATCCTTAGATAAAATAATTAAAATTGAAATTTAAGATATCATGAATAATTATTTATTCATGATATTTAATGTAAATAGGGAATTATATACACCATATAAAATTAATTATGTGCATAACATTAAAATATGACACAATAAAATGAAATTGAGATGAAATCCATTACCTCACTCTTTCCTTTTGGTCCTACATTCTTTAACCTAATGTATTGGGGTTTTATAAATGTTACTAACTTATAAAATAACTATATTAAAATATATTATATCATATATGATTATGCTATAACATCTTATGAAATGTTTGTTAATAATCTTTCATTATTTTTATTGTTTTGGGTATTGATTTCATTTTTTTAGTATGATTTGACTTGTTATTTTATATTTCCTCTTTATTAGATCATGATTTAATAATATAGAAAATTTAAACCATGATTTAAATATAATATATATTCATTAAATTTGTATTTATATTAATCTATAAAATTTTGTGATAGGAACTGAAACAAATTGTTTATGGGGATGGTAGGTCGTGCGTGATCATGAATGATATTTCAATTTTTATGTCGTATTGAAATAAAGAGAATTAAATTATATATATATATTATAACTCTAGTATCATTTTTTTTTCATGTATGTCACATATGTTTATTAAAACCATCAATAATTCATTCCATGTAATGGGTGAACAAATCGCATCACTTTGCAAGGTAGTAGTTCACCGTACATAGTTGTGACATTATCGTATTACCAAAAAATATAAAGCATAAAGGTATTTGTTATATAATAATACAATAATAAAAATAAAAATATATATATTAGATATATAATATATAAAATATAAATAAATTATTATTCACATCCTTGAAAGATGGTAATCAAAATGAAAGACATCCGTTTGCGAGGTGGTAGTTAACCGTACACAAAAATAATGATTTTGTAACCCATTTGAAGAATGTGTGTGAATTTTTTGAAATTTCCATAAATATAAATAAATATCAATATATTTAATTTAATAATTTCTCAATATAATCTTGTAATAATAAAAATTTAAGGATGTGGATAATAAAATAAAATAAAATGGGGTTTAGAAGAATATTGTCTCTTCTATGGGTATCCTCTTTAGGTGGGAACTAATGGCTTCCTAATTTGGATTTAAACATAATATAAAGATTCTAAGATTATGGGATAAAAGTTGGGAAGATATTTGGAAAGTTATTGTCTAAATAAAAGTGTGTATTAGGTGTAAATAAGTGATGTGAGAGGTGGCATTTTATAAATGTGGTGTGTGGCTCACATGTAAGGTGTTGAAAGAGTTAATTCCACCAACATTGTTTTCATGGCACTATGACCCAATAATTAATAATAATCAATACTATTTGTAATAAGGTATAAATATGTCCATAAATAGTTTTTGGAAAACTTTTATATCGTTTTTACACCTTATTTTCTATGTTTTACAACTAAGTAAATTCGTTTTTATATTAATCACTATGATTAAATTTAATTTTGTTCAAAAATCAATGGGGTAAAAAATTAAGATGAAATTATTCTGTATTGTAAATTATTATCATTCAAAATAAATTATCCATTATTCTAAATTCAATCCATAGAAGTAGCAAGAATTAATTTAATATTAATTTCATAGATGTGTTGGGAATGTTTGTTTTTAAAGTGATAATGTTAAAAAGTTTACAATGATTTTATATGAAAATTCAATATGAAATTGATTACAATGACCTAAATTGGATTAAAGGATTTATAATTGAAATATTATTACATTCAAACAAATTCAAAATATAATTTATCATTATAAATTATTTATATGAATATGCAGTTTTTAACTAAAATCCATTATTCTTCACTATTTACCAAAAAGAGTAACTTCTCAGAAAAACCCAAAAAACACCATAAGATAATTTCAATATTCAAATTTAATTTTTTTTTATTTTTCATATAAATTTCCTAAAATAGATAAAAATTAATTTTTAATTATGTGATTAAATCATGATTAACCAAACTTTTAAGAAAATAAAATTCATCTGAAAATGTTTGTTTTTCATTCAAGCGGTTCTTATTTTCATTTAAAATTAATTTTTCAACAAATAATTCATTATACATACATGTTTCAACCATATTAAATAACTATCATATTAAATACTATTCATATTTTCTATTCAAATATCTAGTAAATAACTATCATATTAAATAATATTATTAATAGCATATTGGTGTTCAGTAAAACTCGATCTTTCATGTAACACAATCTATCGAAGAACCTCATTGTTGCGTGTAACACAATATAACTCTGTATTACATGAATTTAAAGAAATGTAATATATTTAATTTATTTAAAATATTAAATACATTATAAAGTCTCTTGATGTTATATTCTTTTCTATGCTTGGGGGTGTGTTTCATTCACAATATCAAATATTATGTTTAGATTTTAATATCATGGGGTGTTATATTCCCCCCACCTTAAATAAATTGTGTCATTGCAATTTAAAATTGATCTTGGTAGTGTTGGGTTTGTTATTTATTACTTTATTGAAAAACCCACAATTTAAAAGTGTTAACAATATATAACCTTAATAAGGGATATTTAGTAGTATCAAGCACATATTGAATGCCAACGAACCCGTACCTGAGTGGTAAGGGCTTCTGATTGGCATCCATGAGATCTAGGTTCTAAACCGTGTGGAGGAGAACTTCCAGGTACTGTAGTAGTACTGTATCAGTTACTGTTTGGGACTGTAGCAGCCGGAACTATTCACCCGATTTTGGGCCAACGAATCTCAAGGGCCTTCGGGTCATCAAAGGCCTTCGGGCCACCGGGCCTTCGGGCCACGTAGACCATGGAGTTTCCCAGTTCATACAGAAAAGGCCCCAAAAGAGGATCAGAGAAAAAAGAGTTTCATCCACCAAAAACAGAGCTAACCGGATTGAAAGAATGAGAGGGTATGGAAGCCGCCATTGGGACCAGGCACCGTGCAGCTTTGTACGGGGAAATAATAGCTGATCAGCAATGCAAGGTGAGGAGCTAGGTGATCAATGATGCAGAAGATGGGGAGGGGAATTTCAAGTGGGTTGGGCGTATGGGTCATTTATTGGGCATGGTATGCCTTTGGGCCTTCGGGTCATGTACTGTGGGCTAGTCAGGTCGTTTGACTTAGGCCTATGGGTCATGTACGAGTTCTCGTTCAACTCTTAAAAGGGGTATTATCCATAACAAAAATAAAAAATAAGTCCTTCATGGCATTCAATAAATCTCATATGGAATAATATATAACCAAGTTTCTATATACAAGAGAATTAGTGGAAAGTGATTTAATGGATATAGAAGAATATCATAAATAATTATATAGAGTGATTCAGGTCATTAATCAAGATAAAGTGAATGATTAATGGAAAGTCGATGGCTTAAATCCATAAATATAATAGGTGTCAAAAGTTCTTCGACATCATCAGAAATGATGGTAATATGATAAAAGTTTATTTCAAGATCATTTTTATAAAGTTGAGGAATTATTTTACTATATAAGAATATTAGAAAATACATATTTAATACATTTATATTTTTATAATAATAATTCCATCATTTGGTTGTGCTTCAATAAATTTATAATTTATTTCTTTTTCGAGAAAATTTATATCCAAAAATGAATTTTTTTAGGCTTGAAGTAATAAAATTCACATTAAAGATATTGTAAGATCCACAAAGAGTGAAACATATTTCCATATATCAGTAAATATTTTACAAAACAAATATAGTTGATACATTAATTTATAAACATAAATAGTAATAATATTGGTTCACCACTAATATTTTTTCATCAAATTATTTAACTAATAACAATGACTAAATAAGTAGTACATTGCATAAGGCAGTGGTATCCAGTAAACCATTATTCTCCTTTAGTTATGGGATCATGCCCTACGGCCTTTCCAAATGTGATATGTTATCACCCTTCAAGCAAGGTCTCGTTTTTATAAACTATTTTAATATAATTCAAATAATGTTCCAAAAAATATTATGGAAATCCTTGAAAAATAGCCACTCATGATATTACCTTTTTAATAATGATTTCAAAACAATTTATTTATTTATCTATTTATTTAAAAATTATTATAATTTTATTAGACTATTATTAAAATTCATGATCATATCAACCCAAATGGTCTCCATTACCTTTATACTTATTTCTTTAAAATTTAAAGGAATTATTCCTAAAATAATTTTTCAACTAAAACATATACATTGCCTAAATGTATTTATATTGTCTTTAACCTTGATAATCTCTTATTAAAAACATAAGTGTTTAAGATTTCAAACTTGTGATCATTATTAAACTCATTCATCCATGATGGTATTCATAACTATTATGCTAATGAATACACAATTTCCTATAATTAGAAAAATATTTGCTAATAGAATCACTACAATCACAGAAGAAAAGCATCTCTTAGAATTAGAGTTTCTTAATAAAAGGGATTTCAATACAGGACTGCATTTTCAGTACTTCAATGTGTTTTAATATTCTCATAAAATCATATATAAGAGGCATCATTTCTTTAAATACTGATATTAATAACACCTTTGATAAAATGGATTTTAATTTCTTGTAAAATGTGCTTCGTTTTTCTATATTTGATAACACTTTTATCAATTTTGTTACATCAATTATTGGTTCTTCTCAAATCTAGGTTCTTATAAATGCCTCTACTAAAGGTTATTTTAAATTATCAAGAGGGTTTATACAAGTTGGCACCCTTGCATCAATTCTTTTCTTAATTAAGAAGGATTATCTTAGCGGTCTTCTCTCTTATTTTGCAACACCCCATGGTTTTACAAATAAATTTAATTAAATGCATGAAACACTTGGTATGTTCAAAAAGGTACTTTTTATTAATTATATAGTTATAAACTAGAATTAAATAAAATTTTGTGGCTTTTAGGTTTGGAATTTCGAAAAATAGATATCTACAGTTATAATCCATAAGTTATTTGAAGTATGATAGAACCAACTTGTTTTTTTGGTGAATAACAGCATACCCTTATAAATATTAATATAAACAGTAACATGAACCTTATAAATAGTGAATATCATTAATTTTTCCCTAATGTTATAAGATAAGGAGATCTTGATTAATTTTTCAAGGTGATATACATTCAGGTATAGTTTTAAATTTTTTATTTTTTGGAATAAAATATTATTTTATATAAAAACTAAATTAGTCATATTTAGAATATTATTTTCGAAAAAAGGAGTTCATTTTTTAATTCTACATGTAAAAAATTTTAGGGTTAATTTTTTGGATTTTTCTGAAATACTTGAATTTTTTGGTGAATAGTGAAATATGGTAATTAACAAATATGATAAATAAAATAATTTATGCATCATGTTTGGGTCATGGTTGATGTAAATGGCCATTTTTCGAAATAAAATGCACTTATTACTATTTGGGCTCATATGAGTCAAAAATATTCATAGTCATTAGGTAAAATATTAAACTAATGATTAAAATAATGTAAAACCCCTCCTCTCCTCCACTATAAATACCACCCCCCCCCCCTCATCCTTTCACACCACTCAAGCCTTAATAATTGATTAATTTCTTCCAAATTCTCTTTCTAAATATCTTCTATACTTCATAGACCTACTTTCCTCACCAAATATCCAAAACCAAAGTCCTTAAGGATGATCTCTAAGAGAATAGATCAAGTGGTAAAAATCCTATTTTATTTTCATGTGATTTCTTTTCAATTCATTCCTTTTATTATACTCTATTCTCCTCCCCTTATACAAGGGGAATAAAAGTTATAGAATCTTTTATATTATTTATGTTATCATTTTTATAAAAAATTCATCAATTTGCTTCTTCTACTTCCCCCCTTTTATTCTAAAAATTAGAACACCGTTCACGATGTGCTAATTTACCAAAATTTTGGATGATATGTTTTCAATTTCCATTAATTATTTTAAAGATATTGGTAAATACATTTTAATGGACGAATAATATTTTAAACTGTATTATATTACCTCTATTATGGTCTATAATTATCTTATATGCATAATATCAGTGGTATATGATGAAACAAGTTCATGATTATCAAAGAACCGCCAAAATGGTCTAAACGGATATCACTAAAGGTTTATCTAATGATTCATCCTCATAAAATATAACCAAAATTATTTAATGAATAATTTAATATTCTAGAAATTTATGAATAAACTTTCATTCCACATATGTAATTTCATTTCCATACAACAAGAAAATCAATTACAAACCGATCATTGAAATAATGTAAAGAGTGCACAATAAAAATGGAAAGAACAAAATACTAATAATTAAAGGGTGAAATGATGTCATGAAATGATCATATAAGGTGTTATAAACATGAATATGTTTATTTAAGATATTAATAACACTTTTTAACCATTATACAGGATGATTAAACACGTTTGAAGTAAGAAAAATCCAAGATAATGGAATTCATAACCCAATTTCCTTTCTTTGGATTTACCTTCTAAATCATTAATTATGTGGTACTAAAATTGTTTGTGTAGTAACCCTGGTTTAGGGTACATAACCCTTTCCTCATGTTTTTTTAAATGGTTTGCCTTTTTTTGGGTTTCCATAACATAGAGAGTTTCCATAAAATAGTGAGTTTCCATAAAATAGAGAATTTCCATAAAATAGAGAGTTTCCATAATGTTGATTATTTCCATAAAGTGGGGTGTTTCCATAAATTAGGGTATTTCCATAAATGAGGATGTTTCCAAAAAAAATTTGTTACCATAAAAAGGTAAAATGTGAATTATGAGAAATTTTGGGGGTTTTGTAAGGATTTTTGGGACCAAAACGATGGTCACATGATCTATAAACGGTTGGCCCTAACCGTGTGGTCAAACCATGCACAGAGGTCAAATCTAGATCATATTCTCTAAGCTATTACTCATTTTTTTCTCTATATATTTATTTTTGTCTTCAAAACACCCCTATTTCGAGATTTCTCCCCTTATAAGGCTGAATAACCCTCCCAATCTGAGTTGGAGCCAACCTAAGGCCTTCCCATGGTGATTTTAAGCCCAATTCATGGGGTAAGTGCTGATCTTCTTGGTTCATTTCCGTTTTCTACAAACTCCTCCTTCTCTCCATGATGTTTTCATATATCTACACCTATTTTGGGAAGATATATATTTTTTATACTCAATAAAATACAAATAATGTGTTTATCATGATAGAGGAAGAGATCTAAGATACTTTCTTGAAACTTGATCCTATTCTTGAAGTATGACTCCATTCTTTTCTATTTTGTCACGTTTTCTTTGATTTGTTTAGATCTAATTATACGACATCCATTATTTATCATATCTTCACCTATAATGGGTATATCTACTTTTTTGGATCCAAAATATTTCAATGTTGAGTCGTGATCTTTCTAAGATTAGAGAACTAAGGTGGTTCTTGGGGAATCGACATGACTACTTGTGCATTCTTTGTCTGTTGTCAAGTTTCGTCAAAACCTTCGAGGTAAGAGGTTTATCTCTTAGTCATATTGAAAAAATTTGTTGTCTTAATTTAAAATTGGTTTATTTTAATGGGATTTATTATGAAAATAATGGAATAAATCTTCTCCAATGACGATTTATGGTTTTAGTGAAATTGTCAAATCTTGGTAAAATTTTGGGAAAAGTGATTTAGCCTCTTGAGTTTAAAATGATGATTTTAAATTAATTATTTTCTAGAATTGATAAATTCTTTTAGTTTCCAATAAAAAGGGTGTTTTATTGAAATGTTTTGGTATTGAAATGACCTTGAGGGAATTGGGATACAATAAAAGGGTCTTTTTATTGAAAAGGTGTTTTGGCATGAATCATGGGAATATTGGTGTGTGAGTTCATATTGCAATTCTAGGGCTCGACTGAAATATGACTTTATGCTCAGTTTTAAAGGTTAAATGGCACATGGGATATAAAGTTCATATTGCATATGTGGGGCTTGGTTGAAATATGACCTTGTGCTCAATGCAAAGGGTTAATGGCACATGGGAAACAATTACCTTATGATGACTTAGTAGATCGACAAGAGACCACTCATGAGTATGGAACTGTTATAAAATATCATGCATGGTTGGTTGCATGGGTTTGGGGAAGTATTGGGTATGCCAAAAGGGATATTGTGAAATGGTTTTAAATCTAGTTAAGTTATTTTTCTCTAAAAAATATCTTGTTGAGAAGATTGGTTCCAATTGCACTTGTATGCGTTTGGTAATGAATGGTTTTGGAAACTTGTTTATATTTAGTTATAAACTATTTTTGAGAAATTATTCTATATAAACTTTTTTAAATAATTTTTGCTAACTCTATTATCCTAGTGCTGTGAGTAGGGAAGTCATTATAGAAAACCTACTGAGTTTTATACTCACCCCTTCTTTGGCACTAAGGTGCTTTTGAAGATGTCATCTTCCTGGAAAAGTTAAAATGTAACGTTTCCCATGTTTTTAGCACTACATCATCATTTTTGGGATATTCAGAGATTGTGGAGATTTGAGCTTGTAAAGAATGGATTCTTGTGGTCTTTTGAGACTCCTGTGTCATTTACCTTTTATGTACTTTTAATACTTCGTTATTCTTCGTATGTTACATACATTTATGTGGTTTTTAGATACATAACGTTTTTTATTTTTATTTCATTTTTTCATGCATGATATAGTGAATGTTTGGTTATGGTTTTTTGGATTATTGGTTTTTTTATTAAAGGGTAAATCATCCCCCACTTGTATTTTAAACCCTTTGGAATTTATTTCCATCATTTGGCATCTTCGGGATGTCGTTTAAGGCCTAGTAATGAATCGTTGTACTCTCAATCCAATATGAATTGGTGGGTCGTTACAAATGGTACCAGTATGGTCTTTCCTTGGTGGTACAAATGATATCAGCTTGTTCGGTTCTTTCCTAACAAGTAGTCATCAGTTTTCTTAATCTTGGATTTGAAATTCCTTCTTGTCTATCCATTGGACAGAAATCTTAGAAAGGATTAGTATTGTTGGAACTTCAAATATATAGCATAAAAGGATATAGCTAACCCTTTTATATTGAACTTCATTTTACCTAGGGGTATGGTATATAAGTGTTTGGAGAAACTTCTAGGATTTTGAAATTTCAATGTCTTGGGTTTAGCCAATGAGATGAACAAGACATGTATTATAGATGAATGACATTCCACTAGTAGTGCATACATCATTTTGAGGATTGATTCATGTTGTAAAAAAGTGTTAATTTTTGAAAAATTATGAAACTATTTTTCAAATGAATGCTTTTGGAAAAGCGAATACTTATATTATTTTAAAAATGGTTTGATTTTCAAAAGAAATAATTGATTTTATTTTCCAAAATGGTTGAACATGGTAAAATGATAGTTTTGGGAAACAATGTTAAATTCTAAGCCATCAGTTGCTAGAGAGTGAGATTGACAAAGTTTTTTGTTGGTTTAGAAAATGGCACTCGATATGGATCATATTTACTTGTTAGAAGAGGATGTTGAGAATTTGGTTTCACCTGAGCCATAGGTGAACTAATAGTTGATCCAAATCATCACTCAAGATTTTCAAATTGTTGAGTTAGGACTACAACTAGATACTTTGTTTACAATATTTGTCACTGTGGAAAAACCAAGTGAAGGAAGTACAACTGTCTTTAGTAGATGTGATGAGAACTATATCACTAAGATTAAGAGGAAGTGGGGAACCTATTATCTTTGTTTAAAACTTTAAATGATTCCTTTTATAATAAAACTCTAAAATCCGCTCAGTGAACGAGAATTTCAAGCCTTTTTTGAAGATAATGTGTTATAACTATTAATGGAGTTGAGCTGAAATGGGACTTCTCGACGTTGGAGATAGATTTCTATGATGTAATCAAGGGTATGGATTAGGTGAAAATGTTCCAGGCTTAAATCGACTGCAATAAAGGAATAGTTATTATCATGACTGAGGAAGGCATCGAGCATCTCTTCAAATGAGAGATGATTGTAATGAATGGTGCAAAGAGCTTGTTGGCACCAATGGTGGGAATAACCTCTTATAAATTGGTGTCTTTGAATTTGGCATCAATGAAATAGATCGAGGAAAATAGTTTTCCAACTATTGTGGATCAATATCAAGATGTCTTTCCCAATAACTTCTCAGGGTTACCACCTCTAAGGGAAGTGGAGTTTACAATTGATCTACTTCTAGGGACCAGTCCTATTTCCCTTCTGTCTTATAGGATAGAACCAGCATAGTTATGAGAATTGAAAGTGTACTTAGAGGAGCTGGAAATTAATGGTTTCATTCTACCAAGTACGTCTCTATGGGTAGTACTGGTTTTGTTCGTGAATAAGGCCAATGTAACTCTTCTGGTGTGTGTTAATTATTTTAAGCTTATCCAAGTTAAGGTAAAGAACAGATATCCACTTCCACACATAGATGATCTATTAGATAAATTAATGGGATCTCAGTGTTTATACAAGATTGAGTTTTGATCAGGATATCACCAATTGCGAGTTCGGAAAGAGGATATTCCATAGGTATCTTTCAAAAGTAGATATGGCCACTATAAATATGTATTCATGCCTTTCGGTCTAACGACTGTAGCAGCAGTCTTCATGGAATTGATGAATTGGATATTTCAACAATATCTGGATTCTTTTTTTGTGGTGTTTTTTGAAATGATTTTTGTCAATTCCGTGATAAGGGCTAACCATGAGGTGCACCTGAAAATAGTGTTATAAATCATGATAAATTTCCATTTGTATGAAAAATTATCAAAGTGTGGTTTTTGGAAATAGGAAGTACGTTTTCAGGGCCATGTCATTTCTAATAAAGGAGTTTCTATTGATCCAGAAAAGATAGAAGTTGTTATCTCTTGGAAATCACCAAATAATGTTTTTGTGATACAATGGTCTCTTGGTCTTGCTGGTTACTAACTACTCTTTGTGAAAGATTTTTCATGACTAGATTCACCAATGACAGCTCTTACAAAGAACAATGTTCCATTCCGATGGACAGAGAAATTTCAGAAGTCTTTAAAGGAACTTAATGTTCAGATTACATCGGTACCTATCTTGATCTTTCTAGAATTGAGATAAGGATATGTGGTGTGTTATAATGAATTGAGATTAGGGTTGGGTTGTGTACTCATGAAAAGAAATCATGTGGTTGCTTATTGTTCAAGGTACTTGAGAGGGCATGAGAAGAATTACCCGAAACATAATTTGGGGTTAGCTGAATTTGTCCAAGATTTGAAAACATGGACACATTATCTCTTTGGTGAGAAATTTATTGTGTTTACATATCAAAAAATCATGAAACAAATTTTCTCAAAGTGGGATTTGAATCTGAGGCAAAGGAGATGGATGGAGTATCTTCAAATGATAGAATTTAAATTGATTTACACACAAGGGATATGAAATTTGGTGACAGATGAATGGAGTAGAAATACATATGCTTAGTTAGAAAAAGAACCTTCAGATTAATGGAAGTTGATGTCATTCTTAGATGACATGCAAGTGTAATGTCAATATCGAGATGATTTTGCAGTTTTATTTTCATCTACGCTTGTTCACGATTTAGTAAAAAGGATCAAAGAGGCACAAACAACTTGTGAAGAATGTCTAGTTGTGGTTTCAAAACTCAATGGAAGGGAGACTATTGATGGATGGAAACATGATGGGGGTTCAGTTTTTTGTTTCAAAGATCGGATGGTTGTACATATGGCTTTTTATGAACAAATCCTTCGTGTTTACCACTATTCGAGAAGGGTTGTAGATCCAGGTACACAGAAGATTTATTAGGTGTTGAAGGTGCAGTTTTGGTGGAGCGACAATAAAAGAAAGGTGGTCGAGTTTGTCTCACAGTGCTTAACTTGTTAACAGATTAATGTAGAGAATTAGAGACTAGCTAGTATGTTACAATATTTTCCCATCCCAGTGTGGAAATGGGGTCAGATAGCAATGGATTTTGTTACAAGTCTTCCAAGAATGGTCTGGAAGCATAATTCCATTTGGGTGATAGTGGATCGTCTAACCAAGTGGTCTCATTTCATCCCTATTCATGAATCTCATACAATAGAGGATCTTTCAAAAATCTATATCCAAGAAGTGGTAAAGAGGCATGGTGTACTAGTGTCAATAGTCTCGTATAGAGATCTGAGGTTCACATCTCATTTCTAGAAATCCCTATATCAATACCTTGGGACTCACTTGACTATGATCATGACGTATCGTCCTCTGACAGATGGAAAATTCGAGCAGATGATACAAACATTGGAAGAAAGGTTGTGGGCATGTGTAATGTATTTTGGTGTCTCATGGGAGGATCATATACCCTTAATGGAGTTCTCATACAATAATAACTATTAGGACTCGATACCCATGGATCTGTTTGAATCATTGTATGGGAATCCTTATCATTCTCTAATATTATGGGTGTAAATGGGTGAAACATCACTAGTCGGGCCAACCCCTCACCAGGAATCAAAGGAAAAGATCCAATTGATTATAAAGATGATGGAGACAGCTCAGATTCATAAGAAATATTATCAAGATCACCATTAATGACCATTTTTGTTCACTTTGGGTGATCATGTCTTCTTGAGGATCTCTCCCAATCATGGACATCATCATTTTGGGAAGCAGGGAATGTTATCTCCTAGATACATTGGCCCTTTCAAGTTACTGGAACAGGTTGGAGAGTATATCGGTTGGAATTTCCAAAATGGTTTATCTTGGTGCATAATATGTTTCATCTATCCCAATTGAAAATTTATTATCCTGATCCTGACCATGTGATCAGATGAGATCATATTGACCTAGAACCAGATGCATCATTGGTACATATCATAGTGCAGATCGTTGATAGTCAATATAATGTCTTGAATGGGAAAATCATTGTTCTAGTTTTGTTTTTATGGAAACATGGTCAGATTTAGGAAGATACTTGGGAATGTGAGAAGGAAATTAAATACCAGTGGTCAAAACTCTTTTTGGCCAGCGAGGGTTTTCTACTTTTTGAGGACAGAAACACCAATGGTGGGGAGAATGTAGTACCCTCGGTTTTGGGTACATAACAATTTCCTCATTTTTTTTCTAAATGGTGTCTCTTTGATTGGGTTTCCATAAAATAGGGATTTTCTAAAAAATAGAGAGTTTCCATAAAATAGAGATTTTTCATAAAATAGAGATTTTCTATAAGATAAAGAGTTTCCATAATAGTGATTGTTTCCATAAAGTGGGGTGTTTCCATAAAGTTGGGTGTTTCCATAGAGGAGGATATTTCTATAAAAAAATGTGTTTCCATAAAAAGGTTAAAGGTGAAGTATGGGAGAGTATGGGGTTTTTAAGTAGTTTTTGGAGAAAATTTAAGGTTGCACAATCTATATATGGTTGGCCCAAACCGAGTGGTCACACTGTGTGTAGAGTTCAAATCTTGATCCTATTATCTATGAGATTACTAGTTTTTTCTCAATATATTTTTTTGGCTTCAAAACACCCGTATTTCGATATTTATCTCCCTATAAATCCGGATAACCCTCCCTACATGATTTGGTGACATCCTAGTGCCTTCCCTTGGTGATTTTAAGCTCGATTCTTGGGGTAAGTGTTGATGTTCTTGGTTCTTTTCCATTTTATGCAAACTCCTCCTTCTCTCCTTCTCATTTTCATAGATCTTCACCTCATGTGTGCATCTATAAATTTTTTAACATCAAGATATGATAAATATGATTTTTTCATTATAGAAGAAGAGATATAAGATGATTTCATTGAATCGTGATCTGATTCTTGAGGTATGTCCCCATTCTTTCTTGTTTTGTCTTGTTTTCTTTGATCTACTTAGATCTACTTCTCTGACCTACTTTCTTTCCCATATTTGAACCTATATTTGGTAGATATATGTTTTTGTATTCCAGATAGTTCCATTTTGAGTTTTTATCTTTCTAGGATAAGATAACTAAGGCCGTTATTAGAGAATTGACCTGCCTACTTCTGCATTCTTCGTCTGTTATTGAGTTTCGTCAGAACCTTTGAGGTAGTAGGCTTCTCTCTCAACTCTTCTTGCAATAATTGATTATCTTAATTTCAAATTGTTATATTTTAATGGGATTTATTGGTAAAATCAAGGAATAAATCTTCTTTAGTGATGATTTATGGTTTTAGTGAAATTGTGAAATCTTGGTAAATTGTTGTGAAAAGTGATTTAGCCTCTTAAATTTAAAATGATTATTTTAAATTATTGATTTATGGAATTGTTAAATGGTTTTATGAAAAATTAGTTTCCAATAAAAATTTTGTTTTATTGAAATGGTTTGGTATTGAAATGACCTTGATGGAATTTGGTTATAATAAAAAAGGTACTTTTATTAAAAATCTATTTTGGCATGATCTTTAGGAATATTGTTGTTTGAGTTCTTATTGAATTTATGGGGCTTGTTTGAAAAATGACCTTATGAATAGTTCCAAATGTTAAATTTCACACAGGATATAAATTTCATATTGAATATATGGGGTATGATTGAAATATGGCCTTGTGCTTGGTGCCAAAGGGTTAATGGCACATGAGAAACAATTACCTTATAACAACTTGGTAGATCGAGGAGAGACTGCTCATGAGTATGTAACTATCATAACGTAGCATGAATGGTTGGTTTCATGGGTTTGTGGAATGATTGGTTATGCCAAAACGGGATATTGTTAAAATTTTTAAATCATGTTTACTTATTTTTCGATAATAATATTTTTTTGGGAAAATATGTTTCAATTTCACTTGTTTCTGTTTGGTAATGAATGGTTTTGGAAACAAGTTTATATTTTATTTTAAACAATTTTTGAGAAATTGTTCTATATAAATTATTTTATATAATTGTTGATAACTATTCTATCCTAGTGGAATGAGTTGGGAATTGATTTTGGAAAACCTACTAAGTTTTATACTCACCCATGCTTTGGCACTATGGTGCTTTTGTAGATGCCATCTTCCGGGACAAGAGAAAATGTAATGTTTCCTACATTTTTAGTACTGCCTTGTGATGTTTGGGATGTTCGAAGATTATTGAGATTTGAGCTTTTGGGGAATGTATTCTTGTGTTCCTTTTATATTCTTGTGTCATTTATTTTTTGTGTACTTTGTTACTTGGTTATTCATTTGGTGTTACATACTTTGAGGTGGTTTTGAGATACAAGAAGTTGTTGAGTTGTCTTTCATTTGTTCATGAATTATATAGTGAATGTTTTTAATGGTTGGTTGGTTTATTAGTTTATTTGTTAAAGGTTAAATCATCCCCCACTTATATTTGAAACCCTTCGACATTTATTTTCAGCCTTTGGCATCTTGGGGATGTCTCTTAGGGCCTAGTAATTACTCATTGTACTATCAAGCCAATGAGAATTCATAGTTCATTACAGTTTTTGTGATTAATTTTATTTATATTATGTTTAATTATTTGTATTGTTTTTATGAATACTAAATCTTCTCTATTAAGTCTCACTTCAATAACATGATATTTTTATGGGAATTTTCTTCAAAATTTCTCTTTTAAAATTATATTTTATAGAATTCAAAAGAAATGTTATTATGAAATTATTCATTTAGTATGATTATGTTCTGGTTATTGGGAATTTTTATGATGAATTTTGAGACCTAGATCTACCTCCAATTAATTGGGTATGTGAAATTTAGAGTTCAATTATATGGTTACTCTAAGTATAACTACAATGGTTACACAATAAGGTAGTCATGAGGGTTGCATTGTAAGATAACTATGATAGTTACAAATTATAAGGTATATGAGAGGGTTAAAATATTATGTAATTAATTCCCCAAGATTCCTTAATGGTTATATTTATGTTCTTTATGTTTTGTGTGAATCTCATGGAAATCTCAAGTTTCACAAAGTAAGTATATATGGGTGACAAGTTTGTATTTTTGAAAATGATTTCATATATTTAAAAGTATTCATGGGCTAAACTTTTATTTCCTTTTTTTATATCCATTAATAAGATTTTTTGTGCTCATCCCATTTTATTAAATTATTTTACCTAGCTGTAAGGATTTGTAAATAAAAGAAGGAAGCCAAGTTAAATTTTATGAATAATTATCAAAGAAAACATGTCTTATTTGAAAAAATTTATATTTTGGAAGAAATGGATATCGTTTTTGTGGTATTTCCTCTATATAAATTTGAAATTCTATGTATGTATTATATTTAAATTATCTAAATATTTAAACTTGAAAAGATACTCAATTTTAAAGGAATTAGGTTCTTGAATAAAATTCTACATTATGTAATTTAATAAGGTCAGGTCCATATAGTTTGTATCATAGGATGGTTTAGATAACTTCAAGGGTTAGGATATTTTTAAAATAATACCATAAATTATTTTTACTCCATGGTTAAGTTTATATTTTATATAAATTAATGATTACTATTTTTCTTTGACTAAGATATGCTTGTTTAGAATGGTTTTCTGTAGAAGAAACAGTGAAGACGAAGTGGAAAGGAACTGATAGTATGATATACTTTTGAATCTGTAGCCTATAATGGTAGGGATTGGAATTGAGCTATTTTTTATAGTAATGGCTCAGGTGACTGTAGACGCCGGAAAAGTCCGTTGTTCCCAAACGAAGCTCCGGATGCGGAAAGCGAAGTGATATTTGGAGTCAGAGGCACGTTCCGGAGGGCCCGGAGGGTTTGCGCGAAATTTCAGAGGCTCCCGCGCAAAGTTGAGTCGCGGCGCGCAATCCTCCCGGGATGCGCGCAATGCGCTGGGCCGGCGCGCTATTTTGCGCGCCCGCGGCCTGCGCAGCGCCTTTGCGCGCCGGGTGCTGATTCCGCGCCCGCGAAGCGAATTGCGCGCCCGAGACCGGATTCCGCGCCCGGGGTTGCCTATAAATATAAGGCGACCCCCGACGTTTTGAAGGTTGCCGGAATCCGAAGCGTCGCTCGTTTGCGGAATCCAACCCCTTCCGCGCGCAATGCCGATCTTCAGGTAACCTCCTTTATTTCGCGCAATAGAGCCTTGGGGTCCGCCTTCGCGCGCAATCCCCTTGGCTCATTTCCTTTGAATAAATTTCAACCCGAAGGCCTTTGCGCGCAAAAGAAGCCTCTTGCGCGCAATTGCCCCTCGGGTGCTCGCAATCCAGCCCGATTGCGCGCACCCCCCATTTTCAAAGTGGCCATTCGTTAGAGAATGAGCCGTTGCCCCGCGCGCTACCCGAAGCCCGGTGCGCGCAATCCCAATCATCCGTGCGCGAAGCGCTGGCCCAATTGCGCGCCAGCCCGCCATTTTGCGCGCCGACCCGCGGTTTTGCGCGCAAAGCTCCTCTTTTGCGCGCAATCCGCCAGGGTCGCCTCCCTTGACCCCCTGAGGGTACCCGCCTGCGTGGCGCCCGATGATCCTCATCCTGGGTGCCCGCACCGTGCGTTGTCTTCCCGTGCAGCCTTCTAGGCTCGTGCGAAGTGACACGGACCCATCGGCGGCAATCATTCGTCCAGCATGACGTTAAACTGCATATTCGTCCCGCATGACGTTAAACTGCCCATATGTCCAGCATGACGTTAAACTGCACATCCGTCCAAGCTGCACGACGCTAAACTGCCTAGCCCCCATCGTCCGCGCTGCAAGACGTTAAACTGCCAAGTGTTTCGTCCTCAACACACGACGTTAAACTGTGCTTCGTCTGGCAAGACGTTAAACCGTCCGCTTCGTCCTCAACACACGACGTTAAACTGTGCTTCGTCCGGCAAGACGTTAAACCGTCCGCTTCGTCCTCAACACACGACGTTAAACTGTACTTCGTCTGGCAAGACGCTAAACCGTCCGCATCATCCGATCCCGTGCTCTGCACGCAGGGTCTCCCTCCGGTTTGGATGTGGCCCCCACCCGCTCGTCTCTGCAGGGATGTCGGGATTGTCCCGCTTTTGGGACGATTTAATGGGAGTGGCTTTTCCCTACGGGGGCAGGGTATTACAAACCCCTAGTTTCTCGTGGGAGGCTGCACATGTGTATCTCCATTGCGCCTCCCCACTGCCGAAGCCAGTAGAGGGTGTGACTGGGATCGAGGTGTCTTCTGCTTTCGGTCCAAGTCCCTTCCAACTGAGTTTTGCCGCATCCGGGCTGCCTCAAGTGCGTAAGTCCTGACAGAATGAACTACGTGGACTTTGATCCCTGTCTTCTAAACAGGGTACGTAGGAAGCCTTCTTGAGGTCCAAGCCCGCCACCTGGTCGTCCCGGTCGTATTTACGTCGGTTCGTCCATCAGTGGACCCCTCCAGGGTTCACGCTTGCGTCGATTCACCTATGAATCCGCCCCTGTGGGAGACTGCCCGTGTGTATCTCCACGGTGCCTCCCCACAGCCCCCCTTTTCCATTTCTCCTTTTATCGTCCAGCATGACGTGAAACTGTGATCCACCCGGCCATTCCATCCCCCTCTGTGCGAGGTGGTTCGGTTCAATCCTCCGCCCGGCGGCCTCGACCTCTTCGTGAGTCGGCTTGCCGACGTCCAGCATGACGTTAAACTGTATACCCGAACTACGTTGACTTTGATCCGTGCTAACGCCCGGTACGTAGGAAGCCCCTACGGGGTCCATGCTCTTCACTCCATCATCCATCCTGATCCTTACCCGGGCCGCCACATCCCGGTGGGGTCATGCCACTTCACTCCACTCCACGTTACTTGGGAAGCCTCCCATGTGCCGGCCCCAGCGTCGGAGGTTCCCCGCAAGGGGTTCTGTCATCTGATCCACTTTTCGTGTTGATCGGTCCGATTTCGTCCCCGCTGGACGTTAAACTCGCGGCATACCCCGTGTTAAACATGGGAAGCTGAGGAAAACCTCAGGTGACACAGTTCCCCGCACCCAGTACGGGATGCCTCAGGCCATCATGCCTTCGAGAAGCCCTATTAGGGACGGAAGACAGACGTGCAGAGCCGCAGTGTTACGACACGCCCCCAGCACCCAGAGCCACCCGGCCTTCTCACTGCAGGTTGCTACCCCGCCCAGACTCCTTGGAGCGTC